>CM066733.1:8420000-9620000 GCA_033961575.1 Aselliscus stoliczkanus
GTGACATAACATAAGATATTGCATTTAATGGGATGTAATGGGAAAATTATTGTAGAGCAAGCTAGGTTAATCTAGCATGTCGGTCACTCCTGGATCAAACCTGGCAGTTTGATCAATGCCCACATCCCACCCACCTCCCCGGCCCCTCCTCTGTCTTTTCCCTGCTAACACAGGCAACACAGTGAAAAAAATCTCATAAATGCTCTTTTCCCCAGAGGAGCTTACAGACCCCACCTATATCCTTAGGTATCTTTAGATCACACTCTTAACACACCCTCCTGGGAAAAGGACAAGGCCGGGGGGAGACAGGGTCTCTGCTGGGAATGATAAACCTTGTCTCCTTCATTCAACTGTCTCTCCTTTTCAGACCTAAAAAGTATGTTCATTCCCAGAAATAAATCATCCAAATAACAACTGATTTCCACCTTTCTGCATATGTCTTGCCCAGGGAGTGCTGATATATAGGATGATCCCAGGGACCCGAAACATCTTTAGTCACCTATGGCTTAGCTATGTCTGGTATGTCCAGTTTACCAAGGCAGGCCGTTTTCCAGGAAAGCCTTGTTTTGTTTCTGATATATTTGAGTCCAGTTTTTACGTCTGAAGCAAAGGAAGGAACTCAGGCTAACCGTGAATTAATGAGAAACTCAGCACAGCCGCTGTACCCAGTGCACCTACACACGATTGCTGGACGAGGTTGGTGCTTGTCTCTTAGCTCCCTGCAGGTGTTCTCTGTGTGCACGTGAGTGAAAGAGATGGGGGTGGGGGTCTGTTTCCCCGCAGTGCCCCCCCCCCCCCGCCCCCGGTGGCCTGGATCTGCAGGAAGCAGAGGACACGGCCCTCACTGAGGCCGCGCTCTCTCCTCCCCAAGCTCACTCCCCTGTGAACGTGGAGTGTGGTGACAGGAAGCAAGGTGCACGCACCGTGAAGACGACCTTCAGATTGTTGAGCATCTCGATCTCCTTCGGGAAGCCCCTGCTGCCCCATCGCACCAGGTAGTTCTCACTACGGGAAGAGAAGTGGGGACCCATTACTGTCAGGGGCTCAACATGCTCTGGGTCAAACTAGTCACTGAGTCTCTCCAGTGTGCCCCGCTTCATGCTGGTCACTGGGGACACACGTGTTCGAGGCAGATGTGGTCTCTCACCCCAAGAGGTCCCATCAGGGAGGCAGAGGTTAGACTAGCAGAGGCAAGGAATTACCTGCTTTAGTGGATTAATAGTTACCACCTCTTTCCCTCCCCCATCTGCTGAGCAATTTCTGGCCCAGCCGCCTGATACCTCGGAAGAGCTGCAGTGTTCTCTGTGAGCTCACTGAGGGGCAGGGGAAGGAGGACAGGATAGTAATACAACTGGACATTACGAAGGCATTTGTCCTTCCCATCCCACTCCCCTTTTGACCCTGAGTAAAGATTTGAATTATTTTAAATCATCTGTTAGATGTAGGATGTTTTCTTGAGTGGCATACCACATTGTGATGTTCCTTAGCCATTATCTGAGAACACACTTATTGAAATATGGTTGCAGTCACTATTTGTATGCAATTGTGCTCTAAAAGAAAAGTTCAGATGCTGTGAGAATGTATGTCAGAAGAGCCTGGCCTAGTCTGGGCGGTCAGGAAAGTCTTCGTTGAGGACACGACACGTAAATAAAGTTGGTCGAGAAATGAGAGTGGGAAAGACATTTTTCGGGCAAAGCAAACGTGTGCAAAGGCCCCGGGGCGGAATGGGAGTTTATGCACCTAAGACACAGGTCCAAGGGGAAACTGGCACGCGAAAGACTGGAGAGAAAGGCCGGGGCTTGTAAGCCTAAGGAGTCTGTCTGGAGCCTATGGCTGAGCTCACTTTAGGGTTTTATGAGAGACAGTCAGTCCCACGGTTCTAACATATGATCACTTATCATCTCACATCTTTAGGCAACCACACAGCATCCTGTACGCTTCATACTGATCAGTCCAGCTGTGCCAGGAAGATAGAGAAGTCTAGCTCTTCTCTAACTTAGGAGAAGCTTAGTACAGCCTGCCGAGTTAAGTCATGAGGTTTTCCATGCCCTCCAGGAGCATACAGTTAGTGCTAAATAAGTGCTCACTATCTTGAATTAGGAAAAAGCAAAATAAAAACTCAAAAACCAAGTCACCCCAAAAAGGCTTAATGACAAGTCAGCAAAGTTAAAGGAACTGCCTTCTTTTTAGAGATTTGTTCTATCTGACGTCTTGTTCCTTTCTTTCCACTCAACCCGGGAAGATTGAGGAGAGTCATCTGCACGAAGTTCAAAAGGGAAATTAACAAATGAACATAGCCCCAGATTAAACAATGGTTAAAACTTAATCTGGTTAAATGCACTTTGTTTTGTTTTTTCCCTCAGTAAGATTTAAAAATTTTTAGTGAAGTTTGCAGCAAATTAACCAGGAGACTCCATCCAAAGATTTTTTAAAAAATGATTTCCCGTTGGTTATTTCTGAACTGTCACAGTGAAATATGTGGGTATTTCCCAGGACCTTTCATTACATGTAGCAAGCCCCATAGAGAACTACTCTGCTAGGTTGAAACAGCAGGCCCCAGCAATTTTCTTCTAGAGGAAATAGAATCATAAATAAGAAAAGCAATTTAGAGGGCTGAGCTGGCCACATCCATTCTTGCCGAGGAAGACCTGCATGGTAAATCTGGAAGGCCAACCTGGCACAGACAGGTGAGACCTCCTCCACATGACACCCCTCTCAGGAGAAGGGTGAGGCCCATTCCAACTCCTCCTGGGGCTCTTTTTAGAAATCAGCCTTGCCACTGGCCTGATGCCTGAATGGCTTCTTTTTCTTTCGTTCTACAAAAATTTACCTTAAATCTCCCAAACTAGATCTCTTCAGGGGCCCACTGGAATCTAACCATGACTCATCCCAACACTGAAAGGTCAGCCTCAGCCAAATTCTCCCCAGTCCATATCTGGGCCACACTGAGGATGCCCTAACTTGCCTTTGGCTCATTGTATGTCAGCCCTGATTAGGGCAGACGGGAGCGGGGAAGATTGGTTTCTAGGGAAACAGCAGAGTGAGACTGACATAGTGAGGGCTTCTAAGTTCGCCTGCCCCTTTCCTCTATCATGCTTCCTCCTCTCTTCTTTCTTTGTTTTCTACTTTTTTTTGGCTTCTGCCCCCTTTGTTCTATTCCTCCTGGTCCCTCACTCTCCTGGGGGCTTCTCTGCATCTCTGGCACTCTCAGAGGCATCATTCAGGCACACCCCATTTAGCACATCATCCAGCGTCACACATCAGGGAACAGAGCTGCCATCTCTCTGATCCATTGTCTCTCTCCCCAGAGTAGGTTCAGGCCATCCATCACTTAGAAGGGCCAGTAGGCCAGGCACCCTTGTCAATTCAGCCATGAGGAGTCCTCTAAGAGGCAGGGAGGGTCCTATGATTGCTTTCAGGATCTTTGTCACAGGTGCCATGAGAGCAGGTAACAGGGACAGCAAGAGACCATTTCAAGACGGGTTCTAAGGGAACAGGGACGTGTTTGCAGTGTCCACTGAAGCCTAGTGGGTGAATTGGGCTGGCTCTCTAATATTAGGGATATAGGTTTGCTACAAAGAATAACTTTCCACTCTTAGAGTGTTGAAACCCTAGTGAGAACCATTCAGGATATTTGATATTATTCTTAGGGAAGAGTTCTTTGGTGATAGACTAAAATGGGAACTACCTTGTCTTTGGAGCCAGACGGATCTGGGTAGAAAACTCGGCTCTGCCATTTATAAACATGTGTGGCTTTGGAAAAGTCACTTGCCTTCCTCGAGCCTTATGTTCCCACCCAGATGGCATGGAGTAGCGAGGATTAAAAGAGATCATGTACAGACTTTGGTTCAGTCTTCTTAGAAGGACAGCCCTCCATGTCCCACAAATGTCTCCGGGAGAGCCACTGCTTTCTAAAGAACCATAATCAGTAGGCACTGTGTGTCATATCTTTTAATCATAACATCCAAGCTCCAAAGACATCGTTTTCCTCACAAAAGCAGAAAATCATGTTCCAGCTCCATTCTAATGGGTCAACCAGGACCTCAAATATGGGACAGTGTGTTGGCCCCAAACATCATTGGAGGGGACAAGCAGTGATCACCTGGGAGGAAGGATGGTCTGAACCACAAGTAGAGGCCAGGGGGACAGGATAGCAGTGGGGGCCAGAGGTGTACCAAAGGCTTTCCCTGGAGATTCCCAAAGGTGTTTTCCACTCCTGAGCTGAGGCACATGGAAGGAAGCTCCCTGACTACCTCCATTCTCAAGAACAATTCATTAAAGTAGCAATAATCACAGCCACCACCACTTGGAGCACAGGTAGCATTTGCCAGGCCTTGTGCTTTCTGGGATTTTTCTCATTAAAGCCTGGAAGAAATGATCCTGTGAAACTAGCATTTACATTTTGCAAATGGGAAACTCAGGCTTAAAAGAAAAAAAATTAACAACCTGTCCGAGGTTAAGAAAGGGTAAACGGTTCAGTCAGGATGGGAACCCAGGCAGGTTGCAGATCCCATGCTCTTAGACCATCGCTGCCATGGGGGATGCAGGGTTTTCACCATTCGTTTCTCAACTCCCATTTCAAAAATAGTTATTTTAATTCTATTCAATGCTGCCTCTCTGAATCTTGTTATTTCTGATTGTTTTCTGGCAATCAAAACCTATTTACAAAATCCTATAACCATAACCCCACTCTGGGAAACATTTGGTGGTAAGTAATATTGCCACCTGACTTCCATACCCTAAAAGAAGTTATTGGGTTGTTGGAAAAGTCATGACAAATTTTTTTTATGTTTTTCGTTGCAAAAATTCATCATGACTTTTCTGACAACCCGATAGATCACGTTCTCAGTTAGGCTCCATTTCTCTTCTGAGTGGGAATTTCCCCACAAGTGATGATGGAAAGAAAAGATGTTCTGAGCAACGCCAACTCCAACCTCCCACATTCAGAGAGGTCAGGCAATACTGACCACACCTACCTTATGACGGTTTGCCTGTTGGGGTCATAGAGAGACATAAAGAGCTCAGCGTCTTCCCCGATTCTGCACACAAAGTTTCTCACAAAGACATAGAGGCTGTGGGTAGGGGATGAGGAGATCCGGGAATACATTCCGTAATCTGGCTGGTCTTTGGACTGACAGGTGGAAGGAAGAAGGGAGGAAGACGGAGAAAATTAGCCCAGCACCACTTAGGACAACAGAAGGATGGTTCAAGATGTGAAGAACACATAGGTTTCAAGTCTGAAGATTCTGGCATTATTCCCAGCTCTATCAAAAGCTTCTGCAATCTGAGCCAAGTCACTTGGACTGCCTTGGCCTTGATTTTCTCATCTTGAGAAATACCACCACTGACCCTGCCTTCCTCGTAAAGTTGGTGTCATAAAAAGCAATAACTATAAAAGGAAAAATGTGCTTCAATGAACTTCACCAAAAGTAAGAACTTTTGCTTTTTGAAAGACACATTTAAAAAAATGAAAAAGATAGGCACAGGGTGGGAGAAAATATATTTGCCAAACATATATCTGATAAAGAATTTGTATCCAAAATACACAAGGAATTCTTAAAACTCAATGATAAGAAAATTGGCACAATTAGAATGGGCAAAATATTTGAACAGGCACTTCACACACAAAAAAGATACAAATGGCTATGGCCCGTGAGCACCTGAAGAGACACTCAGCATCACAAGTCATCCAGGGAACTGCCCAGTGAACCATGTGCGATCATACTCCATAGCCACTAGAATGGCTAAAGTTAGAAAACTGACACCACCAAGCATTAGCAAGAATGTCACGTAGCTAGAACTCTCATATATTGCTCATGGGATGCAAAATTATTCAGCCCCTTTGGAAAACAGTATGGTGGTACCTTAAAGGGTTGAACATAGAACTCTCATATATTGCTCATGGGATGCAAAATTATTCAGCCCCTTTGGGAAACAGTATGGTGGTACCTTAAAGGGTTGAACATAGACTTATCATATGATCCAGCAATCCTACTGCTAGGTATTATCCGAAAAGAATGAAAGTATGTCCACACAAAGATTTGTATGCACATGTTTATAGCAGTATTAGTTCTAATAGCCCCAGACTGCAAACAAGCAAACAAATGTGTGTGGTTACTGATCATCTCAGACCATAGGACAGATGTCCCCTTGAATAATACACAGTCTGGTTAATTAGCCTGTTACGTTAAGGTTATGCTAAATGCCTGCCTTGCTTGGCCAAAGGCTATTTCACAAAGCTCACCATTTCTTCCTTGATACGCTCTGTGATTTTATCGGTTGCTTCCTCATGTGCGTGGAACAAGCTGATGACACTGGTGTTATCTGGGTCCAAGATATTTCCGTCTTCATCTCTGACAATTAGATCGAGTTCAAGGATTCTGAAAAGCAAAACAGAAGGTGAGGACAAATACATCAGGAGAGGCAGAAGTCTTCAGGGTATTGGTGAGGAGTTTCTACCAGAAAGTTCACCTGATTTCTGAAGATCACAGACTCCCCATAGTACAGCTCTCCAGCAATGTGGAGCTGGGGGCCAAAGGGTAGGTTTGCAGAGGTCCTTATCTGAAGCTGTTTTTGTGCTTGATATTCAGATGAAGGACCTCGGTTACCCATACAAAGAAGGTGGGGGGAGGTGGGCTGATGGAGACGCTGAGGAGGCGCCACTACTGAGTACCAGATTGTGGAAGGGCAGTAAGGACAAATGAAGGGGACTAATTTTCATTTCTTATTTGAGAATCGGATTCAGAGGCACATCTCTCATCTCATCCAAATGCAAAGAGAAGGGAGCCAAGGCTCAGCATTTGGCCACATTCATTAGGAAATTAACTTCCCACTAGATGTGGCTCACAAGGTTTCACAGCCATGCTGCTGAATGGGTGCAGCTCAGGGGGACACATGCATCCGGCTCACGTGTGACCTTGGAAAACCAGGAGCACAGCCCATACGTAATTCAGTGCCAAGATCTCTCTACTTCTATCCCTTCAAAATGTATCCAAGTGGATTCGGTTCTAAAATGTGTGAATAAAACATTCTCCCAGGTGCAGCTCTCGTGGGATTTGAGGATTCCTTCCTCGCTCCTCAGATACCAGGGAGCTGGTCCCTTTACCAGTCTTGCTTGAAACTCGGGAGTGCTAGGAGTCAAGGGACAGGATTTTCGGGGTTCCCATGACACGGCATCAGGACAGGCTGTCCCCCAACAGGACAGCAGACTGTCCCTTTTGGAGAACTAAGCATTTTGACATTTTTCTCCTCAGCGGGTAGTCCCATGGCTCCCTACTGTCTAAGACAGTGATAAAGTGAATCCAAGGCAAGGGTGAGGGAAGAAGCCCCACTGTACGCACTTAAAAAAAAATTAAGATAAAGAAAACAGAAATGGCTCCTTCTGTGGCTGCCCATCCACCTGGCGCTGTCTCCCTGGTGCGCTGCACTTCTTTACCAAATAATTCCTGCTGTGGTCTTGTCAGGTTCAGAGCAGGCGTCACCCTTGCCCTGCCTCCCACCCCCGGCCTCCTTCCACACACTTGTCCATGTTTCCTCCTCTCACAAAATGTGTGACTGCCTACTCAAACGTGTGGTCCCCTCCCTCGCTCACTAATCCACACGGTACTGGGGTGGGGGGCAGTACTTGAACCCCGGAGTCAGGCTACCTGGTTCAAATTCCAGCGCACTGTGGGCAAAACGATCCAATCACTCTGTGAGCCTCAGTTTCCTCACCTAAGCAATAGGTGCTGTCATGAGACTTAACTGAAGTACACGTGGAAAGTGCTTAAAACAGTACCTGGCAGATAGTAGGCACTCAGGAAGTTATATTAGTTCTGCTCGCTGGCTTTTTGTTGTGGTTAAATACAGAGGCTGTATTTTGTAGATGTCCCCGGAGGCTACCAGGTACTCAAGGAAAGTTTGATGTCCGAATGCAGGGACGGCGTGAAGCGGGGAAGAAAAAGGCTGTTTCTGAGCAATCCTTCCAGACTCCTTTCCGGTCATGCTTCCCTGATCCTCACAGCCTGAGCCCTGTACTCCTGACACTCTGCCCTGAGGTCTGGCCTTCTCACTTCCAGGAAGCCCCCACCCCACCCCATATCAGAGCTCTGAGCACCCAAGACACCAGGCCAGGGCTGATTCGCGGTGCCCGACTCTCTCTCTCTCTCTCACTTCCAGCTGAAGTCGTCCAGCCAGAAGCCAGGGGCCCCTTAGCTCAGGGCTAGTCTCGGAGGGCGTGTCTCACTTCCCCAAAGGGCCGACAGAAACTGAAAGCCCAGCGCTGGTCTGGGTGATGGTGCGGGAGTGAGGCTGATTCAGAGAGGACTCTTTCTCTCCTCTTTCTCCCCTCACCACCCTTCAGGTCCACATTCAGTCACCATTCATTGAGCACCTACTCTGGGCAGGCCCTGCTCCCGGCACATGGAGACGGGTCACAGCCCAGCAGGGGACACAGGCCAGGAAAGAGGCCATTACTGTTCAGGGTGGCCAGGGCCTCCAGGGCTGGGTGGGGGGAAACACGGGAGGCTTCCTATGAGCGCTAACCATTTCTTCTGTCCTTGGTCCTTTTTTGCAGGAGCCTCCGTGAGGAAACAACATCTGAAGGTCACAGATGTAACTGTAAAGCGGCAAAAGTCCCTCGATTCCCACACTCCCGGTTACGGCTGCGCTCAGGTGCCACGGTGGCAGCAGTTGCACGGCACACTCTGCCTGCGACTTTGGGGTGCCGTGCATGGTAAGCAGGTTCGGACATGCCTGCCAGCTGCCAGCAGAGGAACCAGCAGGAGGACTGTGCTCCTGGGACGGGGAGCAAGCTAGGCCCATTGACTTTCCTCTTCGGATCTTCCTAGTGCCTATGACAAGGCAAGAAAGCCCGGCTGCTGGGAAATTTCCTGCTTATTCTCCTGGACTAGGCTCTTTCTATTTCCCTCTTAGGGAAGTTCCAGCCTCTGACCCACTTTGCCCTGTCCTGTGAACATCCCATGCTTTCTCATGCACTCCTGCCCACTCTTTTTATTAGCCTACTTAACACTTCTTGACCTTTCAAAGTTTAGCTTGGAGTCCTCTCTACCAGGAAGCCTTTTTGACTTCATGCTCCAAGTCCAATTAAGAGCATTCTTGCTTCTTAAGCCATCAAACTTACAACAATGCATATCAATAGTTTACTTGTAACACATTCCTAATTGGGCTGTGGCCCCTTAGTGGACAGGAACTTTTATTTCTATCGCCTGGACACTTAGCAGGAAATCAGCTCAGTCCTAAGTGCTCAATACATGTTGGTTGTCGGGATGCACAAACAACTAAGTAGGCTATTTGGGGGGGCATGTAAATAACCAGGAGGGAGAGGAGGTTATCCAAATGCTACCCAAATAGCACAGTGGTGAAACCCTGTTGGACTCTGGAGCCAGAAAGCCTGGATCTACATTCTGGCTCTTCCATTTAATAGCTGTGTGACTCTGAACAAGTTACTTAACCTCTTTAAAAGCCTCAGTTTCTTCAACTGAAAAAAATGAGGACAATAAAACTGCATGCCCCATAGAGTGGTTATAAGAATTAAATGAGACAATGCATTTAAAACACTTAGCATCAAGCCGAGTGCATAATAAGCCCAGATTAAATGTTAGTTATAATATTATTACCACTACTATTATTATCAGTGGGTTGTTCTGTCTTAAAAAAATGGTTTCGCACTCCCCCAGCATTCAAACTCCAACCAATTTCTGCTTTTCCCTTTGGAGGAGATGCTTTTTGTAACTGCTTGAGTTAGCTGATGGCGTGTGGCTTGGATAATTTAGGATTGGGGAGGGACATTAGGTCTCACACTGGGATTTAAGGGAGAATTTTGTAAATGCAGGAATAAAATGACAACTGACCTGAAAGGGAGCCAGCATGACTGCGCTCCCCAGCCCTTCGGAAGTAGGTTAAACAAGTGTCCTAAATCTCTCAGCCCGGTAATAACCACTGCATAAGCTAGCCTTCTCTCCGCTTGCCTGTTCCTGGGTCCCAGGAGGGTGATAACAAATGCGCACAAGTTTGGCCTTGGTAACAGTCTTCTCTCAGAGAAAAAGTGGCAAACTCTACTTGGAAAATGAAACCGAGCTTCTAGGGAGGGAGGAAGGGAAGAAGGCGGTAGGTGGGGGACAAAAGCATCTTTTCAGAGGAAAGAGAGGTAGGTTACTTGTTGCCATAGTCGATTTTGGATGTGACTTTCTGCTTCAGCTCCTTCAGCTCGTCCTTGGGCAGAGTTCCCGAGAGGAGCTGGGACCGCCACTCCATCAGGTCGTACATCATGGACTGCACCTGCAGGAAGCGCTCCTTCTTGCTGGCCTAGGAGACAGGAAACATTCAGCAGTCACCTGGGCCCAAGGTGGTCCGGTGGGGGTGGGGGGTGGGGGGTGGCCATATTTGGCACACGGTGCCCAAGGCAGGCGAGCATGTTCAAGGCCATGGCTGAGCATCTTTCCTGGCCCCTACCCTGCTACAAAAGGATTGGGTGGTGGTCTTGATCATTGACATATTTCCCACTCACCCCCCTTCTCCAGGCCACAAGGGTTTCCCAAAAGCAAAGGTTACAATCCCAGTCACTTCTTGGTTAAAGAAAGGGGGATTTCTGACTCTTATCTGACAAGATGCTTGAGCAGGAATCCTGTGAACAGCTGCTGTGAAGGGGAGCAGATTTCTGTCACCCCAAAATGTGTTTCTTTGGCGTGAGGATTATTTTGAGCTGAAGGCAATCAAAAGCAGGCAGGTTCAGGAAAAGCTCTTTACCTCCCGCCTAACTGCCTAAACTTATATTGGAAAGGGAGCCTATACCAGGATGAGAGCTGTTACCAGAGATACCTTTTACCTAAGAAACTTATCTGCATAGCAGGGCAGCCTGTGTTTCCGAGGCATCTCTTCTCCCTTCCTGTCAATGGCTCCCCTCCCCTTGGTATTCCCAGACCCTTACCCCTTTCCTCAGCTCAGGATGTTATATAAGCCTCAATTACCTGGCTGCCTTTTGAGTCTCATATCTTTGGGGCTCCCATAGGTATGAAATTAAATTTGTTTTTCTATTAAGCTGTCTTACAGCAACTTAATTACTAGACCAGCCAAAGAGCCTAGAAGGGAAGAAGGGAAAAGGTTTCCACCCCTACAGCTGTGACGCAGGTCCTAGGGCTCGGGCCCTGGAAGGCAGGGAACCAGCGTCATTTCTCTGGTGATAAAGGCCCATTGCTAGGACCATGTTTCCCCAGGTGTGACATGTGTACAACCTGTGGGGCATCAAATGGCTCTTGGTGGCACCAAGGCACAGCATCAAATGACATGGGCCTGCCTGTGTGATGGTTCTCTTCCACTCTCCTTCCATCCTTCTGTTTAAGGGACCCAGAAGGTTGCAGTTTCATGGTAATATATGTCTTTAAACGCTCTCACATTTGCTAATTTTTTTAACAAAGACAGAGAAAAGGTTTTAGACTTAGCGTTTTTTGCCATCCTGCCACCTGTTGGCAGCTCAACGGCAACTCAGCTCGGGCTGGCCTCGAACCGCTGTTGCTCAGAGCTCAGCTTGCACTCTTGAGCGAGCTCTTAACCAACTGAGCCATTCGGCCGGCCCTTAGACTTAGAGTTTTCGACAGGTACTACAACAAGCATTTAATATAAACCTTGTCTTGTTTGCAGTGTGTTTACAAGTAAACAAATAATGTTTTAATTGTGCCAAGTACTTTTGACTTTCCATTTGGGAAAGCATGTGTGGTATAATAAAATATATTTTTGGTCTTTGTCCCTGGTTCCTGGCACAGAGCTCCTAAGACCCTTGGAACTTTCTGAGTGATAGGAGTGTCGTTGCTTATATACCATGAGCCCCTATGACTATATCTGGATTTGTGCTGATGACATGACTCCTGGTCATCCCCCTGGATAACCTCAGGATGAGGGCTGGATACCAGAGAAACCAACCATGCAATTAGAGAGTGGGGATTTTCAACCCCACTCCCCTCACTTCCCCCACCCCCAACCTCCAGGAAGGGGAGAGAGGCTAGAGATTGAGCCAAATCACCAATGGCCAACATTTATGACTGTAAAAGGAAGTCTACAAATAGCATGTGTACACCAGGTGTGCACGGTGCTGTAACAAATACACAGTGAGCCTTGGTTGACATTTTCACTCTGGGCTTAATGGTTTTCTTAGCTAATTGCTTTCATTGGGAACTTCAGAAGCATCAAAGGAGGATTTAAAATTAGATTTGCTTCAATACAGGGAAAACATATGTAAAATTCACTGTTTGTTTTTCCAGGGTCATAGCTTCCTCATAGATCTGAGGACAATAGTCATGAGTTAATTAACATATGAGAACAGTATTTCTCAAGGTGTTATAAACAGACCTGAAATCAAAACCCCCAGAGTTTATTAAAATGCAGAGCCCCATGAAAGGAAGCTTTATTTTTTAACAGCTCTCAAGGTGACTCTTAAAAATACTCAAGTTTGACAACTTCTGTGCTAGTTTACAACAAGAAGGATCACACCAGACCCCCATTTATTAAGGCTCTGTCACTAGCTCGCTTGTGGCTTTGAGGAAGTCACCTAACTTCTCTGGGCACTGATGGCTTCATACACTTTGTTCTACTGTCACTGTAGCCACCTTGGCCTGCCCTCCTCAAAGCTAAATTCCAAATTTAGACCAAACCAAGACAGCAAGAAGCCTCCATCCTGGGGGGGCGGGGTTTTGAGTCTCACCACATAGAGCTGTTTCCAGATACTGCCCCATTCCCAGAGTGTCGTTGTCACTTCTTGTGCCAGAGGAATTTCTGCAGGAATGATGTTCTCAATATTTCTATCGAAGGTGGAAGAGAATAGGGTGTGAAATTGAGACCCAGATGCTAACAAGACAAAATGCCAGCCAATTTGCATGAAGCTACAGCTGCTGAGAGGGACCCTGCTGTCCTGAGACTAAACTGCCTCCAACACCGGCGCCAATTACAGTATGCAAATGCAGGGGACTTCCTTTGTAATGCATTCCTTCACTGGGGTGGACCCTTCAAGCTCATTATTCAGGATTAATCTAATTAGTACAGTTCAAAGGCAGTTGCCAGGAAAAAGTCAGATTCTCAAAATTTACTAATACCCCCTCAGCATCAGATCTGAACACAAATCAATCTGGATTAGATCTACCATCAAGTGAGGGAAAGGCGACACACAAATAAGCACAGCACAAAGAAGCTGAGTGAGTGTCCTTCCCATCTGCTAAGCATGTTTTCAAAGCAGACAGGACAAGGACATCCATACGCCACTACAGGGTCAAGGCTCCTGATGAATAGCAAATACCTTCTTTTCTCTATGGTCACTTCCTTGATGTGGATAAAGGACTTAGGAAAAATGCCCTGTTGGAAATAAGATAACATACGTAACATAAGATACAACAGAATGACATATCCCTATAGAAATAAGTGGGATGGCCTCTAAATACACTTTTTCAGGTCTAGCTCCCCTCCAGTTGTCCTGAAGCCATTTCTACATCCCATAGTAGCCCTAGATTCCAAAGGACCGTCCAGTCCCACTGTGGGCACTCATCACGTGGGCAAGACAGGCGTGCTTGAAAGACTGGCTCCGAGCGGGACAAGGCCTCTCCCCTCTCCTGCCCAGTTCCAAGGAAGCAGCCACCCTTCCCAGCCATGAACAGCTGGAAAGGTCTAGTCCTGCAGCAGCAGCAGCAGCCCTGGCTGCATGCGGGCTGGTGTGATCTGAGCCCTTTTTCTCCCCAGATTTATTTTATTGTTCTTCAGAGAGCTAGGTAGGATCATACCTCCCAACACACTGTGTCAGAGAGGAAGACAGAAGCATCTGCTATTTCCTTTCTCCACAAGCGTGGCTCGGTTAACAAGAAAACTGTATCAATTACTTGGAAAGCCCTTCATCAATTCAACTGTTGTGCCCACTGGGGACATCCGGCCACTGTGCTAGGTACCAGGAGAGCTAAGGAACAAAGCAGGTGCTTCCTCTCGTGGAGACTGCGGTGTAAGGTGAGGTTGGGACAAGTGACCTCCGCGAGGGCAGAGCCTGCCCCTGTCCTTTCTCTGTCATGATGGATACATAGGTGAGGAAATGATGAATGTTCCAAACAGCCTCTAAATGAGGACAGTAGAAGAACAATTTCAAATGAAAAATGCACAGTTCCATGGGGACTCAAGGAAGAGAGGAATCAATGTAACTGGCATACAGGGGAAAGTTTCAGGGAAAAGAGAGCTTGGCAGGTTGGCCTCAAAGAATAAGTGAAAGAAGGGGGCTGAGGTCCAGTGAGGACCCAGGCGTACAGTTGGGGAAGCACAGGACACAGGGAGGGAGGAGTGGGAGGTAATTGCCCAGAGGGGTGGTGGCAGGGCTATGTAGACATATCCAGCCTTGTCCCAGATAAAAACAAATCAGCCTTACCTGTAACAGTTTGTGCTTCAGGAGGTATCCCTTATACCAGTCTGCAAAAAGAAAACAAAGAAACAGGTCTCTCATCGATCTCTACAAGTCTATTGCTGGTTTTTTGGTTGTTGTTCCACTTATTTGTTTGTTTTTAATAGCAAAGAGATGACTGCAGACTGCTTTAGGCCTTCCGTGCAGATCAAAGTCGGGGCTTCAACTGTCTATTAAATTGGTTGACAACGTGTCCAAAAAGCGTCCAAAAATACAGGAATTGCACATAAAAACACAATCCTCTGCCTTCTTTTGAAAAAACAGGGAGTCCAGCGGTGTGGCCCGAGCTCCCTCATGACCACGGTTGGCTGGCGATAAGAAGCAGCTGGTCCCACCAGACAGGCAGGTGCCTCCCACTCACCAGCCTCTACCCAGCTCTTCACCTGTTTCCATCACCTGCCTGGGCCCTGTGTTCATGTGAATGTTTTCAACATCTGCCTTAAGGACATAGAAAGGCTGAGGGATTTGGCAAACATCCTCAAATGATACCCCAGTTCTAACAGCAACAAATGGTGTCGAACAATGTGATTTGCAAAACAGACAAGTTCAGGGATGAGTAAAAGGATGGAAATTTTAAAAGAGTCTTCTTTTTGCAGGAATATTAAAAATGATTCAATTAACAGAAACCCAAATTACACACAGCCCTTGGACAAAATGAGCCTCTGTGTAGCAAGTATTGATGACTATAATGAGTCCAATGGCCTTTGAAATGATTCAAGCACAGCCAAGTGGCGGCATTTGTCATCTCTGTAAATAAAAAGTGTCTGTCGGGAGCCTCATTAGTAAACCCTCATTACCGGGCTGACAGATTGTAGACAAAATATATTCTCAACAGACATCCATGCAAGCCCCCAAACAAACAACTTACAATGCAAAGTCACCCCCCACAGTCATGAGACAGCTTGAGGGTCAGGGCCTAAAGAAAGTTCTACAGCAACAGGGGCGCAGGGTAGCTCTGATTTTGAGAGACAGAAAGAGAGCGGAAGGAGACAAAGAGAGGCAACAGAGAAAAGAAAGAAATGGAGAGTGGAGAGACAGAGTCTCGGGTTTGGAATAAAATGCCATTCTAAGCACTCTTCACATATGAAGCCTTTAATCTTCATAACAACCGTATGAGACAGACACTGTACTTATCCCACTTTATGGAAGAGTGGCCTGCCTGAGGCACAGAGAAGTTAAGAAACTTGACTAGGTTCACATAGCTACTAACAGTGTCAGGATCTGCATGTAAGCAGCCGTCATACCCTGCTTCCTGTTTAATGGAGGAAGGAGCAAAGTGGTTGCCTAATCTTCTCATGTTCCCAACATCTGAATCCCCGAAACTACGTCCCCACGAAGCTACTTTGCTGTGGTGGAAAACTTTACCACTTCATGAAGAGTTGCATTCTATTTCCACGCTCCTCTAATAATTTGTCCATAACTATTGATGATAATTAACCATGAACAATAGTGCTTATCCTTTCTGAATACTTGTGTGTGCCAGGAACTCTGGTAATGTTTTTTCTTTTTCAAATTACAAATTAATCTTCACAGCAATCCTATAAAGTAGGTACTATTACTGCCTCAGTTCTGCAAATGAACATAGAGAAGCACAGAGAAATTAAGCAACTTGCTCATGGTCACAGAGCTAGTAGGTGACACAGCTAAGATTTACACCCAAGCATCTGACTCCAGAGATGATACTCTCCAACACTGCACTCTTAACAGCCTCCGTTATTTGCAGTTCCTCCTCATCCCACCAACTAGATAAAGGGCATGTGTGTAGGGTTAGCTACCCTTTATTGATTGCTTAATGCATGCAAAGCCATATGCTAAGTGTTGTGCATGCATTTTCTCATTCAGTCCTCATATCCATACTGTGAGCTAGGCATTGTCATTCCTACTCTATAGATGAAGGAATTGAGATTCAAGTCAATTCATGTACTAGGCCAAATCACATAGTCAGGGCATGTCTGTGTGGCTTCAAAGCCAGTCTCCAAAGCTGTTCCACCACACTGTCCCCCTTGAGATGAGCACAAATACAGGTAATAGTCTCTTGGAGCACAAATACAGATAAGAATCTCTTGGTTGCAAAGACCTGAATCCATTTGATGGCCAAGGCCACCAAAATTCACCATAAAGTAGAAAAACAATTAAGGGACCAGGAGTCCCTATCCAGAGTTCATACCCTCTCTGCATTTCTGTCACAGGGGCTCCATCAGAACATCCTAGTTAGTCCAAGGACTTGTCCTGCTCTGACCCTTGAGCCTCAGTTACTTGTGCACACCTTGTGCACACTGGGCTAGGTGCTTTCAGAAATAAATCCCAGTGATTCTTTTTTTTTTTTTTAATTTATTTTTTTAATTAGTTTCAGGTGTACAACACAGTGCAATAGTTATACATTTTACCCCTCAAAGTGACAACCCCCACCCCCAATACACCACCCCCCTCCCCCCATATCATATATATCTATTACTCTTCCTCTGACTCTCTTCTACAGTATAATCCACATCCCGTGACTATCTATATATATTCAATTACAGTAGGTATACCACCTCCGCTTTAGTAATACAGTGCAGTGATCAAACCTCTACTCCATCCATGAAATGGTCTCCCTAACAAGACCTATGATCATCTGACATTCCACAGAATATTTACAACATTATTAATTATATTCCCCAAACTGTTTTTCATATCCCAGTAGCAATATTGTAGTTGCCTATTTTTGCTGTCTAATCCCTTCCCCTTCTCCCTCATCCCCATTCCTCTCCAAATTAGCAACCCTGATTTTTCCTCTATATCTATGAGACAGTTTCTGTTTACTTTGCTCATTCATACAGTTTTTCAGATTCCACATATGAGTGAGATCATATGGTATTTGTCCTTCTCTGACTGACTTATTTCACTCAACATTATAGTCTCTAGGTCCATCCATATCATTGCAAATGGCACAATTTCATTCTTCTTTATAGCGGAGTAATACTCCATTGTATAAATATACCACAGTTTCTTAATCCAGTTATCTACTGATGGGCATTTTGGTTGTTTCCAAGTCTTAGCTATTGTAAATTGTGCTGCTATGAACATAGGGGTGCATAACTTTTTTTGAATAAGTGTCTTGGTTTTTTCAGGATAAATACCTAGGAGTGGAATTGCTGGGTCAAACGGTAGCTCTATTTCCAGTTCTTTGAGATACCTCCATACTGACTTCCATAGTGGCTGCACCAATCTGCAGTCCCACCAACAGTGCAGCAGGGTCCCCTTTTCCCCACAGCCCCGCCAGCACTTATTGTTTGTTGATTTATTGATGATAACCATTCTGACTGGGGTGAGGTGGTATCTCATGGTGGTTTTTATTTGCATTTCCCTAATGACCAGTGAGGTTGAACTTTTTTTCATATGCCTGTTGGCCATCTGTATGTCCTCTTTAGAGAAATGTCTCTTCATATCTTCTGCCCATTTTTTAATTGGGTTGTTTGTTTTTTTGGTGTTGAGTTTCATGAGTGTTTTATAAATTTTGGATATTAATCCCTTATCAGATATATCGTTGGTAAATATATTCTCCCATTCAGTAGGCTTCCTTTTTGTTTTATTAATGGTTTCCTTTGTTGTGAAAAAACTTTTAAGTCTGATATAATCCCATATGTTCATTTTTTCTTTTACTTCCCTTGCCCATAGGGATGTATCACTAAAAATATTGCTCCGGGTAATGTCTGCAAATGTACTCCTTATATTTTCTTTTAGGATTTTTATGGTTTCAGGTCTTACATTTAAGTCTTTAATCCATTTTGAATTTGTTCTTGTATAAGGTGTAAGGAGATGATCCAGTTTCATTTTTTTGCATGTGTCAGTCCAATTTTCCCAGCACCATTTATTGAATAGACTATCTTTACTCCAGTGTAAATTCTTGCTTCCCTTGTCATAGATTAACTGTCTGTAAATGCTTGGATTTATTTCTGGGCTCTCTGTTCTGTTCCACTGATCGATGTGCCTGTTTTTATGCCAATACCAAACTGTCTTGATTACTGTGGCCTTGTAGTAGGTTTTGATGTCTGGTAGCGTGATCCCCCCGACTTTGTTTTTATTTCTCAGAATTGCCGAGGCTATTTGGGGTCTTTTATGATTCCATATAAATTTTAGGATTATATTTTCTATTTCTGTGAAAAATGCCCTTGGTAGTTTGATAGGAATTGCATTGAATCTATATATTGCTTTAGGCAGTATGGACATTTTAACTATATTAATTCTTCCTATCCATGAGCATGGTAGGTGTTTCCATTTATTTGTATCTTCTATGATTTCTTTCTTCAGTGTCTTATAATTTTCTGAGTACAGATCTTTCACTTCTTTGGTTAAATTTATTCCTAGGTATTTTATAGTTCTTGACGCAATTATAAATGGGACAGTTTTCTTAATTTCTCTTTCCATTAGTTTACTATTGGTATATGCAAATGCCACTGATTTCTGAACATTGATTTTATATCCTGCTACTTTACTGAATTCGTCTATCAGTTCCAATAGTTTTTTGATGGAGTCTTTGGGGTTCTCTATATACAGTATCATGTCATCTGCATATAATGACAATTTTACTTCTTCCTTGCCAATTTGGATGCCTTTTATTTATTTTTGTTGTCTGATTGCTGTGGCTAGAACTTCCAGCACTATGTTGAATAAAAGAGGAGAAAGTGGACAGCCTTGTCTTGTTCCTGATCTTAAGGGGAATGGTTTTAGCTTTTCCCCATTGAGTACGATGTTAGCTGTAGGTTTATCATATATGGCTTTTATTAAGTTGAGATATGATCCCTGTATTCCCACTTTGCTAAGGGTTTTTAACATAAATGGCTGTTGGATTTTGTCAAATGCTTTTTCTGCATCTATTGAAATGACCATGTGATCTTTATCCTTCATTTTGTTGATGTGGTGTATCACATTAATTGATTTATGGATGTTGAACCAGGCTTGCGCACTAGGGATGAATCCCACTTGATCATGATGTATGATCTTCTTAATATATTGCTGAATTCTGTTTGCTAATATTTTATTGAGAATTTTTGCATCTATATTCATCAGGGAGATTGGCCTGTAGTTTTCCTTTTTTGTGATGTCTTTATCTGGTTTTGGAATCAGGGTGATAGTGGCTTCATAAAAAGAGTTTGGGAGCCTTCCCTCCTTCTGGATTTTTTGGAATAGTTTGAGAAGAATAGGTGATAGTTCTTTTTTGAATGTTTGATAAAATTCACTTGTGAAGCCATCTGGTCCAGGGCTTTTCTTTTTTGGGAGCTTGTCAATTACTGATTCAATTTCCTTGGCAGTAATCAGGGTATTTAGATTTTCTGTTTCTTCTTGCGTTAGCTTTGGAAGGTTGTATGCTTCTAGAAAATTATCCATTTCTTCCAGATTGTCAAATTTGTTGGCATACAGTTGCTCATAGTAATTTCTTAGAATTTTTTGTATTTCTGTGATGTCTGTAGTCATTTCCCCTTTTTCATTCCTGATTTTGCTAATTTGAGTCCTCTCTCTTTTTTTTTTTTTTTTGATGAGCCTGGCTAGAGGTTTGTCAATTTTGTTTATCTTCTCAAGAAACCAGCTCTTGGTTTCATTGATCTTTTGAATTGTTTTTCTGTTCTCTATATTGTTTATTTCTGCTCTGGTCTTTATTATCTCCTTTCTTGTATTCCCCTTGGGACTCTTTTGCTGTTCTTTTTCCAGTTCCCTTAGGTGTAAGGATAACCTGTTGATTTGAGATTTTTCTTCCTTTTTCAGGTAGGCTTGCACTGCTATAAACTTCCCTCTTAGGACTGCTTTCGCAGCATCCCAGAGATTTTGGGTCGTGGTGTTTTCATTATCGTTTGTCTTGAGGTATCTTTTGATTTCCTCCTTGATCTCTTTGTGACCCACTCACTATTTAATAGCATATTGTTTAGCCTCCATTTATTTGTCAGCTTCCCGGATTTCTTCTTATAATTGATTTCTAGTGTCATAGCATTGTGGTCAGAGAATACAGTTGAAATGATTTCAATCTTCTTAAATTTATTGAGACTTGTTTTGTGGCCTAACATGTGGTCTATCTTAGAAAACGTTCCATGTGCACTTGAAAAGAACGTATATTCTGTAGCTCTGGGATGAAATGCTCTGAAAATATCTGTTAAATCCAGCTGGTTTAATGTGTCATTTAAGGTCGCTGTTTCCACATTGATTTTCTGTCTGGAGGATCTGTCCATTAGTGACAGCGGGGTGTTGAAGTCCCCTACTATGATAGTGTTACTGTTGATCTCTGTCTTTATGTCTGACAATATCTGTTTTATATATTTAGGGGCTCCTATGTTGGGTGCATAGATGTTTACTAGAGTTATGTCCTCTTGTTGGATCGATCCCTTCATTACTATGAAGTGTCCTTCTTTGTCCTTTGTTATATTCTTCAATTTAAAGTCCATTTTATCTGATATAAGTATCGTTACTCCAGCTTTTTTCTCAGTACCATTTGCATGAAATATTTTACTCCATCCCTTTACTTTCAGCCTGTATGAGTCTTTGGATCTGAGGTGAGTCTCTTGTATACAGCATATGCTGGGGTCTTGCTTTCTTATCCATTCAGCCACCCTATGTCTTTTTATTGGAGCATTTAATCCATTTACATTTAATGTGATTATTGATAGGTGTGTATTTATTGCCATTTTGTTATTTGTGTTCTTAGTCTTTCATAGGTTGTTTTTCTCTTCTACTTAAAGAAGCCCTTTTAGCATTTCCTGCAAAGCTGGCTTGGTGGTAATGAATTCCCTTAACTTATTTTTTTCTGCAAAGCTCCTTATCTCGCCTTCAATTTTAAATGATAACCTTGCTGGATACAGCAATCTTGGTTGTAGGCCTTTATTTTTCATCACTTTGAAAACCTCCTGCCACTCCCTTCTGGCCTGCAAAGTTTCTGTAGAAAAGTCAGCTGATAATCTTATGGGGGTACCCTTGTAAGTAACTTGCTGTCTCTCCCTTGCTGCTTTAAGGATTCTGTCTTTGTCCTTAACCCTTGCCATTTTCACTATAATGTGTCTTGGAGTGGGCCTGTTTGGAATCATCCTGATTGGAACTCTCTGCACTTCCTGAGCTTGTATTTCGATGTCCTTTGCCAGGTTAGGGAAGTTTTCAGACATTATTACTTCAAATATATTCTCAATCCCTTGCTCCCTCTCTTCTCCTTCTGGTACTCCAATGACCCTTAAGTTATTGCGTTTGATGTTGTCCCCCAGCTCTCTTAAACTATTTTCCATGTTTTTCATTCTTTTTTCTTTTTGTTGTTCCCCATGGGTGATCTCTGCTATTTTGTCTTCTAAGTCACTTATTCGATTTTCTGCTTCATCCAATCTGCTAGTGATTCCATCAAGTTTGTTGTTTAATTCAGTAATTGTATTCTTAAGTTCTAGCTGGTTGCTTTTCATGATTTCTCTATCCTTCTTTATATTTTCATTAATTTCCTTGAACATTCTAATAATCAGTGTTCTGAACTCTGTCTCCGATAGGTTGGTTACCTCTATTTCCACTGATTCAGGAAGTTTCTTCTGTTCTTTTATTTGAGTTGTGTTTCTTTGTCTCCCCATTCTGGCTTACTCTTTGTGTTTGCTTCAATATAACAGATAGATCCCCCAGATTTCTCAGTCTTTTCTGGGTAAACTTATATGGTATGTGTCCTTTATATTTGAATTACTCAGTCTCCCTATTCTCCTGTGCTTGTATCTGAGGTGTTCCTTGTGTCGTGCGTCCTCACTTGTTGAAGTTTTAGTTTTGATTACTTTTGGTTTGTCACTAGGTGGGATTGACTCCCAGATTGATTAGCTGTGAGAATCCGCAGCGTCTGCAGTTTATGAGCTGCTGTGAGAGGATTGACCCCTCTGATGAAACTTGGACCCTATGGGTCCTAGTACCTGTAGCAACTTCCTTTTGGGTGTGACTCTTGTATGTCAAACCCAGAAATGCTCTGGTTTTATCTAAAGTTGGCCTCCGGGTATGATGATTCTTGTGTCTGTTTGTTTGGACCCACTGCTGCAGAGTGATTTTAGAGCATAACAGATCAACAAGAACAACCTCCGCAGCCACCAAAGGAAACCAAATGCTCACACAAGTAAAAAAAACCAACCATCAAACTACAGTCAACTTGTACAGAAATATCAATCATACTAATGAAGAAAACAAACAGAAACAAAACAAAAACCACACACTCAATAATAACAGAAGAGGAAACAAAATAAAATACAATACAATATCCTAAAATAAAAAATGGAATAAACATGAGAAACCGATTAGCTATACCTAAAAAATAAAAAATAAAAATAAAGTAAAATAATAATAAAAAAAGTAAGAAAAATTAAAAAAATAAAATTTGCAGAAAAAAGGAAAAGAGGAAAAGTATAACAGTGAGAAGAATGAATAAAATAAGAGAGAAAGTGAGGGTGGGGAAAAAAGAAAAAGAAAAAGAAAAAAGGAAAAAAAATATATATTTGTCTACACACCCATATATATGGACATATATTCATCTATATACACCTATATATATGCCTATATTAAAAACTACAATATGATTAGAATGAAATAGAAATAAAAACCAAAAACAACTAAGATAAGCAGCCAATAAAGGGAAAACAAAACAGAATAAAACCAAACAAACCAAAAATACCCGTGCCAGTCTAGGCTAAAGTCCACCAAGCTCTCTTCAGTTTGTCTGCTGTACAAAAATTCCTGTGCATCTTGTGGGAACAGAAGGCCACCTGATGCCTAGCGTGATCCTGGCACTGCAGGTTTGCTGTACTTGAGTGTGGTTGTGACGTGTGATTGGTGGTTTTTACCAAGTCACTGCCTTTTTGCTTTTGCCTGTCCCAAGGCAGGCTGCACCCCCAAAGGCTCAAGGAGTGTCTCTGGGCACCCTTTGGGTTGACAGCCGTGGAGAATTAAAGAATTCCTCACTACCAAAAGCCTGCTGCTAAGAATCTGTTAATTAGTGCCTCAGCAGGTGAACCTGCCCTGCCTCCCAAGCCTTGCCTAAAGGTGGGGCCGGGTAGGTAGTCTCACTCTGCAGCGTTTACTGGGTGGAAATTCTCAACCCCCTGCAGGTAAGGATTCTTCCTAGACTGCCCCTATTGCTCCATTCAGGAGTCAGTTTAAGACTGACTTGGCAGGGGCCAAAGTTTGTGGGAGTGGGTGCGTTATTGGTTTTTTTTGCTTTCTGTTCAAGAGTAGAAAAAGGAAAATAAAAAATAAAAAAACATAAAAGTAAACAAAGCCACAGTTCCAACACTGTTTTAAGCTACGGCCTTTGCCTCTTATGCTCCAGTGGAGTTCCTGCTGCTCTCCCAAAGGGTCTGCCGGGATTTAGGGAATTGCGCGCACCCTACCGTGTGGCCAAGATCCCCCGCTCCGCGTCTCTTGGGGACCTGCGTCTCCGCCGGGCGCGCTGCGTGTCCGAGCGAGTCTTCTTTTTCCGCTGCTCCCGGGTTTCAGGCTTCTGCCTCGGAGCCGGCGCGCGCCCACGCGGATCTCCTGCTGCTCTCCCAAACGGTCTGCCAGGATTTAGGGGACTGCACACACCGTACCGCGTGGCTCCGATCCCCACTCCGTCTCTCCGGGACCTGAGACTCCGGCCGGCGCGCTGCGTCTCCGTGGGCGAGTCCTGTGTTTCCCCTGCTCCCGGGTTTAAAGCTTCTGCCTTGGAGCCGGTGCGCGCCCGCGCCGTTCTCCTGCTGCGCTCCTGGAGGGACTGCCGCCGGGGTTCAGGGGGCTGCGCGCACCTTTCCACGCGGCTCCGATCCCCGCTCCGTCTCTCCGGGACCTGCGTCTCCGCCCAGCGCGCGCTGCTTCTCCTCTCGCGAGTCCTCTGTTTTCCCCTGCTCCCGGGTTTCAGGCTTCTGCGCTCCGCGGGACCCGGTGGGCACAGAGACTGATCCCTGAACCGGGAGGGTGCAGGGACTGATCTTGCCCTGCCGCTGCGGGGCTCTGCACCCTGCTTCCTGGGGACCTGGCGGGCCGCGGGTGCAGCTCGTCCCTCCGCACAGTCGTCTCCTCTCTCTCCTCCCGCACTTGCCCGGCCTGAGCTTCTGCCTCAGACTGCAAACCACGCGCTCTGGCTGAACTCCAGGTGGGCCGCGGGCCGCAGGGAGCGAGCCGGGGACACTCACCGTGACTCAGCAGCCGCGGGTGCGGGCTGCACCTCACCTGTCTCGCCGCCTTCTTCCCCCACTCGCCCGGCCTGCCCACCTTCCAGCAATCCTTGTGTGGAAGTCTTAGTTGCTCTGTGTGATGAGTAGATGTCTCTTTGAAGCGTATTAGAAGTTCAAATTGTGGATATTTCCAGGGGAGGTTTCATGCAGCCCTCCTCACAGCCGCCATCTTGCCCCTCCCTCAAATCCCAGTGATTCTTGATGAGAAGGAATTCCGACCACTTTCCCTTGCTAGATGATGATAATGCATTGACTAACTGCTTGGGGGCTGTCCTCAGGACTTTTGCTGACATCCCCACCCATGTTGGGCTAGTGATCTCCTGAAGTCAGCTACCTAATCTGGTCAGCTGTCAGCTATACCCAGCTTAACACCAAGACCTGACCAGGCAGGCAGCAATAGCTGGCACACAGAGCAAAATCCATGATAACAGACACCATGTGTCAAGAGCAGGGTCAGTGTAACACAGTGCTGACCCTATCCCAGGACTTGCTCTGCGGCTCAACACCCTTTCAAATGAAGTAATAGCAAACATTTTTTGTTGTTGTTTTTTCTCGCTAATCCTATCCATGACATAAGCACTTAAAAAAAAAACAAAAACAGGGCCAGCCGAGTGGCGCGGTGGTTGGGAGCTGGCTTGGGACACTAGCCGCCCTGGTTTGGGTCCCACATATGAGGGCCAGTAACACTGCCCTCTAAAAAAAAAAAATTGCTAAAAAAAAATACAAAACTCACAAAGTTCATCCTGGGGGAAGGTGAGAGAGGGGAAATTTTTTTTTTTTACCATTCTTCTAGGTAATTATGAAGTGCCCAAATACTCAAATTGTCCTCCCTTCTCACATCCCAAATACCAAAATAAAATGTACCTAAATTCTCTAATCACCTAGAAGTCACAGGGGGTAGGGAGAGGGAGAGAGATTAAAAATACCCAGAACATCAAAGAAGAATCTATAGTCTAGAGATCCAGCCCTCGCTCTCCATCTCCCAGCACCATGATCTCTGGTTATGTCACATGCACGAGCCTCAGTGTTTTTGTCCGTAAAGTGAGGGAAAGAACACCTACCCCACAGGGTTATTGCAAAACCTATTTTTTTAAACAGGATTATGAAGGTAAACACGTTTGGTAAAGGTGCAAAGCCTTGGAAGGGAAGAAAACACCCCAATTTTAGGATGTGTTACCTACAGTATGGACAGAAAGACAAGAATGGAATAAAAGAGGGGTAAAGAGAGTTTCAACTGCATCTAAAATTTTTGTTTCTTAAAAAAACGTCCAAAGTAAACTTGGGAAAAATGTTAATATTTGTTTATCTGAGTGCTGAGTGCCTGGATGTACATTATTTTCCTGTATGATTGAAATATCTAATAACATTCACATCAAACAGAAGCTACCACCTGTCAGTCGTTAAGAGAATGGGTGCTGGAATCAAAGCTTGAATTTCAATAAAGATCTACAACTTATTTTCTGTGTGAGCTTAGACAAAAACCCATGTTCTTTCTACTTTTTTTTGGAGGGAGGGGAGATTTAAAAATGATTGAAAAATACAAAGAATAAAATTAAAGTAACAATTACTCACTCATACCACCTAGAATTAATCATTGCTAATATCTGGAACTATGTGCTTCGAATCATCAAGATTATATTATTTTTGTCAAAAATCGACATGTGCTGTTATAAAGAATTTAAATTAAGCAGTAAAGTACAAACATAAAAGCTAAAATAATCACCCGGAATCTCATTACCCAGAAAAACACTGTTAACGTCATTCCAGTCAACTTTCATTTATATTTATACACACAGAATGACAGATGGTTATATAAGTAAAATACAATTTTTAAATGCCCTCATAAAAATCAGAATACAGTAAAGGTACTATGTAAATACAAATCTCAAACTTAATCTGACTTTCACTTAACAGAAGAAAAAGAAATCAAGTGAAATTGAAGGAAATGTCGAAACTTCAATTAAATAGTTCTTCTTCACAAAAGAAGATTTCCTAAAAACACCTCTAAAATGAAAATCATTATAAAAAGCATTAAAAGAATGGAGTGGTTGGGGCCGACTGAGTGGTGCATTGGTTAAGAGCTGGCTTGGGACGCCAGCGGCCCCAGTTCGGATCCCACATGAGGGCCAATGACACTGCCCTCTACAGCTAAGATGGTGAACAACAACTCCACCTGGAGCTGGGCTGCTGTGAGTCCCCAGGATGGCATAGTTGTAGCCCCTGCTGCAGTGGGCTGCCATAGGCTACAGTGAGTGGCCTATGCTCCCAATATCAATTTTATCAATGACATAGGCAACCTATTGATTTCTAATGGCTGGACTCATGAGTCCAAGGCCATTAGCCTTTGTGCAAATTCTGCAAAACATGCTCCCACCACCACCAGTACCGCCACCACCAGCACCACCACCATGGGTGGACACAGCCCAACAGACACTTGGCTTCATAAGAGGATGTTGAAGGGCGTGAGCCCTGCTCCCCGGACCAGGTGCAGTGCCTGATCCACACACCTGTGCATAGTGGTCCACCTGGAATCAGGGGTGTAATTTACAGGCACCCTTCAAAACCCTAATAATGCTGATTTTCCATTATAATGGGATTGATACTAACAAACAAGTGTATCTAGATGGTGGCACAGGCTGAAACAGCCCCATCAAACCACCCAGTCAGGCCTTCATTACCAAGCATAAATTCCTAAAATAACAAAGTATTATTTTTGGTAAACTGTAATTATTAATATTAGCAAAATGTATTTAAATAGACCACACACAGTTGCCGGTTTACAGAGAGGGCTGAACGTGCTGGGTACGTACTGCGGGCATCCCAACACCATGGGCCGAGGGTCCTGGCCTCCAAGGGTCGCCCACGCCAGTGACTCACCTCCGCAGGTCTCCTGTATGCGTACCACATCGCCAATCTGCAGGGAGAGCTGGGGGGCTCCGTTCCCTTTGAAGTTGTATATGGCTGTGAAGTGGAAGACAGAGGCAGCCTGGTGAGACTTCTGGATCCTGAGAGCTCTAGCGCCTTCCTGTGCTCCCTGTCTTGAGTTTATCTGATACCCATGTCGCCCATTTGGGCTAAACAAATCCACCCTACTGCCTACCACAGGAGTCCATTTAGGCCAGCCTGGCTCCCAAGGGCCTCCATTCATTAACCAAACCTGACACCTCCCTAACCCAGGTCCCGCACTCCAGTCTGAGTGACAAGGAGGGTGTTTACATCATGCTCCATGGGTTGATACATTACTGTATGCTAGGCATGTACTCAGCACATCTTCTCATTGCATTCTCATAGCAACCTTGTGAAGTATAAACTGTGATCCCATTTTACAGATGCGGAAATGGAAGCTCAGAGAGGTTAAACTATTTGGCCAAAGTCATCAGTCTAGGAAGTAACAGGGAAATTAGTGTCTAACTTCCATATTCTCAGTCACTGCCATGGGCTACTTGCTGCTCCCCAATTACAACATCCTGGTGACAAGAGCCTAAAATGTCAGCCTCTCCACCACTCAAAGGACACACTCTCTCCATGGTCTAAGGAAGCCCTCTCTTCCTTCTACCTAGCTCTAACCAACTTTTGTCCCCCCAGCTTAACACACCTGTTTCTTGGCCTTCACCAAGGAAATCCTTCAGGACAGAGTCCTGCTTCCTCCTTGAGGCTCTCCTTGGCTTATCCAGGTCATACTGACTCCCATTCCCTAGTGGTTGGTGGGACCCCTATGAGCACCTAACATTCAAGGGTGTGCTCTAAGCCCCCCTCCCCATATGTACATTGTCCATTCCTGGGGAGCAGTTGAATGTGAACAGAGTCCCCTCTGTGCTGTCCGAAACTTGGCGAGTCCCTTGGAATATGTGATCAGGTCACACCACTGCAGTGCTCAGGCACCGCTCAGCATCGCTTGCTAAGTGAGGACCAGGGCATGCTGTCAACCTAGGTTAGGGATGCAACAGGATAAAATGGAACCACCGGCTTGGGACGTCTTCAAGAACAGAAGAAGACATACTGCGTGTGACTTAATTTAAGGACAGGCTCCCAGGAGGATGATCCTACAAGGTTGTCATCATTCACTTATGCAGCATATATTCAGTAAGTGATCATGGTATGCTAGGCACTGATCTTGCTCTTTTGGTGAACATACAGGTGAATATAAGGTTACAAAACATGGTACATGTCATGGAGAAAAACCAATAGACTGGTAGAGGATAACAGGGGTCATTGACTTTCATTGGGGTGGTTAGGAAAGGCCTCCATGATCTGATACATGGAAGATTTGAACAAGTCAGCTATGGGGACAGCAAAGGGAAAGACATTTCAGGAAGAGGGAACATCATATGCAAAGGTCCTGAGGAAGGAAGGCACTTGGTATATTCAGATAGGGTACAGGAAATTGCTATGGATGGAATATAATAAGAGGGGGTGGTATACCAGATGGGGCTGGAGAGACTGGGGCCAGGTCATGGGGGGATTCATGATGAGTTTGGGCTGTATTCCAAGAGAATGGCTAACTGGAAGGGTTATTTATTTATTTATTTGGTAATAGCTTTCCTGAGATATAATTTGCCCGTGTAAAGTATGTAATTTAATTACTTATTCATAGAGTTATGCAACCATCACCACGATTAATTTTAGGGCATTCTCATCACCTCAAAAAGCACCTGCAGGGGCCGACTGGGTGGCGTGTTGGTTCAGAGCTGGTTTGGGACACCAGCTCTGAGCAGCAGGGCCCCAGTTTGGATCCCACATATAAGGGCCAGTGACACTGCCCTCTACAGCTAACAACAGCTCCATCTGAAGCTGGGCTGTGTGAGCCCCGGCGATGGTGTAGGCTGCAGCCCCTGCTGCAGTGGGCTGCCATAGGCTACAGTGAGTGGCCAACAGCCAACGTGGGTGGCCGGCAGCCGGTGTGACTTGTCAAGGGCCACTGTGAGCGGCCGTCCAGAGGCTGGCGACCGATCTGCCTCACCCAGGAAGAGCACAATAACAATACCAACATGGGCCAGTGAATTAATGTCCTCCACAACTAGACTGAAGAACAAAAGGACAGCAACTTGTCTGTTCTCCTTCCCCATTCCCTAACGCTGTTCTCCTCCCCAATTCCCCAATAAAATCTTAAAAAAAAAAAAAAAAAAAAAAAAAGCACCTGCAGTACCAATTATCCACTGATCTACTTTCTGTCTCTATGATTTACCTATGCTGGAACTTTCATATAGATAGAATCATATAATATGTGGTCTTTTTGTGTCTGGCTTCTTTCACTTAGTACAATGTTTTCAAGATTCATCCATGCTGTAGCAATTGTTGATGCTTCATTCCTTTTTGTGGCTGAATAATATTCCATTGTATATCCATGGAACAAACCACCTTTCGTTTATACATACACTAGAGAGTGGGAGGCTGAGGGTGCTCAGCAAGGAAGTGCTAGAACCCCATTACGCTGACTGCTGCTCTGACTGCTTTGTGGAGAGTGGATGGAAGGAGGCCCAGAAAGAAGCTGTTGCCTTGTCTTTCTAATCCCAGTGGTCTCCAAACTGAGCAGAGACTCACTGCTGCTGAACTGTGTGACCAAACAGGGCAGAAGGCAGACTGAACTAAATGAAAGGAAAGTGCCCCTGGTAGTGCTACCACTGACTCAGTTCATTCCCTCTGCCTTTGGTCCTTCATTTCCTATCTGTCAACAAAACAAAATGCATTCAAAAACTACTGCTTAGGGTGACAGCAGCAAAACATGGTGGAGGAGGGAACTCCAAGTGCCTGTCCCTCCAATGAAAGTGCTGGCAAAAACTATCAGAATCAATTTTATCAGAATTCTGGAAAATGGGCAAAAGTTTACATACAGTAAGCAAGGAAATGATTAATCAAGAAAAAAGCAACTGAAACCTGATAAAGCTTTGTGGTATTTTAACTTATCTTTTGTCCATCCTCAACTTCCCACTTGGGTGGCAGTCTTGAAGACAGTATCCGATGTCCCTGGTGTGGGGTCTTGGGGCCAAGGGAAACACAGTGGGCCTTGTCCCAACATTCTATATCAATCTGTTTTGACCTGTCATGGGCTCCCTGAAGGGCTAAAGCCATGAGCTTACCTTTATTTCCCTGACTTTGGTCTCTCTTAGGGCAGAAAGCAGCTATGCAAAGGGCGTTGGTCAAAAACATTTCACATGGGGCAAAGAAGATAAGTTGGGGCAAACAGTAATCCCACCAATAAGCCTGGGAAGAAAGGTTTAAGAGTGAAATGCTTTGGGAAACAAGACCTTTGAAGAATACCTACATCTACCAGGGGGTTTAAAAGGCCTTTCACAGAGTCAGATACACGATGAGAAAGGATACAAGAAAACTCTAAGCTCTCAACTCCGGTTGACTTTCAAGTTCCCTGGGCAGGAAACACAGGCTAAGGCAGAGTTGTCAATGGCCTGGCTAGGACTTGAAGGCATGCCCCAACACACATGCATAGTCTACCTGCTAAGACAAGATATATATTTTTTTCTTTCAACTTCAGGCATTTAAAGACTTCAGTGATCACATGCAATAAATAATACAGTCTTCACAAAAGTACCTTAGAAAAGTCAGGAAATATACTTCTATAACTTCTATCAAGCAGTGACAAAAAGTCCTGGAAAGAGGAGAGAATCTGAGTCCAAGTTAGCACATTATAATATTCAAGATATCCAGTTTTAACAGCAATTGTGAGACATGTAAAGAAAGAAGGAAATATGACCCCTTCACAGGAAAAAAAATAAAAGAAACTATCCCTGAAGAAGGATAGAAACTAGACTTACAAGACACAGATTTTAAATCAATTGTCTTAAATATGTTCAAATAGCTAAAGGAAATTATGGACAAAGAACTTAAGAAAACCAAGCATCTCCCTCTGGGAAGATGCTGCTACCATCCAGCTGGAATGAAAGCCTGAGCCCAGCCAGAAGGGTCCCTCTCAGCTACTCCTCTCCTCACAGTTGAGACAGTGTCTCTATGCTCATCACTCTCCACACCCAGCAATAAAGTCCACTTCTGAAAAAAAAAAAAAAAAAGAACTAAAGGAAACCAGAATAGTGTCTTAGAAAATATCATTAAAGAGATAGGAATTATAAAAAGGAATCAAAAAGGAACTTTGGAGCCAAAAAGTACAGTAACAAACGTGGAAAGTTCATAAGAGAGGTTCAATAGTAAATTTGAGCAGGCAGCAGAAAGAATCAATGACCTTGAAAATAGATCAGTTGAGATTAGCCAGACTGAGGAGCAGAAAGAAAAAAAGAATAAAAAAAAATTAATAGAGCCTAAATGAGACACTATCAAGAACACCACTGGGAACATAATAGGAGTTTTATAATGAGAGAAGAGAGATATAAAGGGGCCAAAACAATATTTGAAGAACTAATGACCAGAAACTCCTACTTAATGGGAGACATGAATCTACAACACCAAGAAGCTCAATGAAATCCAAGTAGGTTAAACTCAAAGAGATCCACAGTGAGAAAAAATAGACAAACTGTCAAAAACAAAAGACAAGGACAGATTTAAAAACAGCAGGAGGGAAACAACTCATCAAGTACAAAGAACTCTCAATAAAATTAACAAATTATTTATCTTTAGAAACCACAGAGGCTAGAAGGCAGTGGGATAATATATTTAAAACGATGGAAGAAAAAAATACTGTTGAGAATTCTATATCTCACAAAATTATCCTCCAAACATGAAGGAGAAATTAAGAAATAAACAAAAACAGGGAGTTCATCACTAACAGACAACTGGAAAAATAAATGCATAAAACATTAATTATAAAACTATAATTACGGGCACACAATGTATAACAATGTAACGTGTGACAACACAGAGAGAAATAAGTTCGTATAGAAGCAGAGATTTTGTACACTATTGAAGATAAGTTGGCATTAACTCAAACTATATTGTTATAAATGTAAGATGTTAATTGTAGGTTAAACACTAGGAAATTAACTAAAAAAATATGGAGAAAAGTAAATGAAAGGTTGAATCAAAACAGTAAACTAAAAAAAATAAAATAAAATAAAAATCAGTTAAACACAAAAGAAGGAGCAACAAAGAACTGAAAATCAAACAAACAAAAATATGTAAGGTATATAGAAATCAAATAGCAATGTGGAAGAAGGAAGTTTTTCCTTACTAGTATTTACTTTAAATGTAAATGGATTAGACCTTCCTGTCAGAAGTCAGACAATGACAGAAAGAATTAAAAAAACAAAAAACACAATAAACCAACTATATGTCATGTACAAGAGATTTACTTTAGATTCAAAGACAAAAATAGGTTCAAAGTGAAAGAGTGCGAAGAAAAAACAACCAGTTCCACAAACATAGCAATGAAAAAAGAGCTGTGGTAATTGTACCAATATTAGATAAAACAGAATTTAAGTAAAAAATTATGAGACATTATATATTGACTTTACAGATTACAAGAAGGACATTATATTATATATTGGTAAAAGAGACATTACACCAAGAAAATATAGACATTATTAATATACATGTATTGAAAACACAGCATATGAAGCAAAAATTGACACAGTTAAAAGGAGAAATAGACCAGGCTACAATAATAATTGAAGAAATCAGTACTCTGCTAACAACAACGGATACAGCAACTATGTATCAAATCAATAGGGAAACAGGGGACTTTATCAATACTATAAATAATCAGACCTAACAGGAATATGCAAAACACTCCATCTTACAACAGCAATACACTTTTTTCTCAAGCACACATGGAACATTCTTCAGAATAGACCATATGTTAGGCCACGAAATAAGTCTGAAGAAATTTTAAAAACTGAAATCATAAAAGGCTCATTTTTCAATCTCAGAGGAATGAAGCTAGAAATTAATCACAGAAAGAAAACTAGAAGATACACAAGTATTTGCAAATTTAAACAACATATTCTTAAACAACTAGCGGGTCAAATAAGAACTCACAAGGGAAATTAAAACATTTTTTGAGACAAATAAAAATAAAGACACAATCTAGCAAAACTTATAGATTCAGTGAAAGCATTGATCGCATTAGTGAAGAGGCATTGGAGAAGAAATGAGATCAGAACCCTCCTCAAACATAAACAAGAGGCATTTATAATGTTGTTTCACTGTCACAGGGAAGCATATTTTCAATTGCTCTTTCATGTTGTCACAACGATGCATGAAGGAGGCACTATCCCCAGTTTACAGATGAGAAAACTCAAGTTCAGAGGGTTTGAGTGGCTTACTTGAGATTCCCACCACCACCCCCCTCACCTGCCTGGTGGTAAATCACAGAGCCAGGACTCAAATCCAGCTCCGTGCCTTGTTCATTCTCTGCACCCATTGCCCCACTTCCCTCCCCACTCACACAGCACCTGGATGACAGGTGTCCAGGTGCTTCCTAGACCCTACCTTCATTCTTCAGTCTTGCCACATTTTCTGAGCTGCATTCTCTGAGGGAAAAAGAGGAAGCCTGCAGGCTACTTAGTGCAAAGATCTATACAAATCAGCCCTTTCACCAAGGGACCAACTAGCCTTGTGAGCATTCACAAGGATGGAAAGTCTCAATCCTGAGAGACTATAAAGCTTGAGAGTTAAGAGCCAGTGTCTCTGGAGTCAGACAGTATGGTGCTTGAACCTAATTATGCCATTTACCAGCTCTGGCCTCATGCCCAGGGCCACAGGATGATTGCACAGGCTTTGTCCTGCACAAGTCCACCCAGCCAAGACAGCGGTGGAGGCTGGCGCCCAACCGATGAGCTCCTGGCCAAGGCCTGCGCCCTACTAAGGTTCTTTGTCCACCACAGGAGGGCTGTCTTTTCCTAACCCACACGAAGGCACTGCGTGGGCGAGTGGCAACCTGCTTGAGCAGTAACTTCTCCCTGAGCCTCAGTTTCCCTAACTGTAGAATGGAGGAGATGATGGTCCCTACCTTCCAGGGTTCCTAGGAAACTCAGGTGAGATTAACACACAGAAAGGGCCTGACTCTGTCTGGCCATAGTAAGTGCTCAATGACAGGGACTCAGAATTCTCTTCTGCATAAGTATGGCCTGATTCTTCATTCCTTCCCACGTGGCCTGATTTCAAAGCCTATCCCCACACAGGTCGCTGATGCCCTAACACTACAGGCTCTCCACTCCCTGCTCCCTCTAGCCCCAGAGTCAGGCTGAGGACTGACGACGTGCCTGCCACAGAGCGGGGCAGGGTCGCAGAGGCAGCTGAGGTTTCCAGCTGAAGAAAATCAGCCATAATATGCATTTGCCTCTGGAGCACTAGCAAACTGGGGCTTGCCCATCTGATATGGGCAAGACTGCTTCGTTCCCTTTCCCCTCCCAGGCTTTCCTTAGAAATCTCTTCCTCTCTCTGTGCCCAGCTCTGTAGGCTAGAAGCTTCCCATCCATCAGCTTAACAGGATGTTTTGAAACTTGGTATTCAACGTGAAGGGCTGTATTCATTCCAAGGACTCACCTCTTATGAAAATAAACGCAACTCACAGTGTAGCTTAATTTACAAACGTATTTCTGCTTGCATAGGAGCCTCTGTTGTCAAGACTCCATTTGAGGGAAAATAGACATTACTGACAAAGGAAGTGGCTTTGCATACCAATACCCAATTCTGTTCACTTTTCTAAATGACTAACAGGAAACTTCGAACCAGAATGCCACCCTTGGCTGAAGTTTGATTGCTTATCTAGGATCCTCGCTTGCGTTGCTTCTGACCAGTGTTAAGAACAGGTCATCTTCTCTCAGCTTCTCGTGAGGGGTGTTTCCTCACTGAGGGCAGAAAGCCATGAGGAAGGTGTAGGGCAGAGAATAAGGACAAACTGCTGACCTCGTAACCTGCCCCGCACCAGCCAGGCCCGCCCTCGGAAGACAGACAAGTGGCGGGATTCCCAGACACCCATTCCAGCTTCCCCTTTCATGGGAGGTCTCCATGCCCTGGAGAATACTGACACGTCCCCATGGAGGATGTGGCGTCTCCCTGGGTCAAAATACTATACTCAGGTAGCAGCTGGTTACTGACAAGCCCATCCAGACCCAAAGAGTTATGGCCAAGAATGAAAGGGCCATCTGGGGCCATCAAACCCAATGAGGACCCTCCTGCTGGATACCCCGGGTTCACAAGCCAGTGAGACCAGCAACTGTGAGACAGGTGGGACTTTCCAACAACCCTGGAAATTGAATCTACTGATGAGCCACCAATTCTACTTAATGTACTAAAGTATCCTGCTCTCCTCAGACACCCAAACTGAGAGAAATAAGAGAAAAGTAATCACCAGTTACATCACATGGCTCAGAGAAACAACTAGGGTAGGGTCTCTGTGCTTTGTGCAATGTTAGGAGAGAAGTACACTATTTCTCTTGGGTTTATAGATGAGGAAACTGAGGCACAGGGAGTGTAAACAACTTAGCCACCAGACAGACAGACAGACAGACAGAGTGACCCAGAAGTCTGGATTCTAACCGCTGCACACACTACTTCCCCCCAAAACGATGAAAAAATTCAGTGAGCAAATACTATGTACCAGGCACATATTTTTCAACAGATAGTCATTTGAGTACCTACTGTGTGCTAGGTATTGTTGTGGTTGCTGGGGTTACAGTGATAGATAAGACAGACAAAATTATTAGCATTTTACTTGTATCAGTTCATTTAACCCTCCAAGGTATCACCCTCCATGTAACATATGAGAACCTCAAAGAGAGAGTAAGTGGTAGAAAGTGGATTCAAACCCATATAGGTCCAAAGTCCTTGCTTCCCAGACCAGCCAGCCCATTGCTGATGTCACAACTGTGTGTGCGTTCATGGGTGTGTGTGTGTGTGTGTGTGTGTGTGTGTGTGTGTGTGAGAGAGAGAGAGAGAGAGAGATAGATAGATAGATAGATAGATAGATAGATAGATAGATAGACAGACAGACAGATAGATAGGATGGACTGGACTTGTCCATTTCCAGTCTTCTCCAGGCTCAGTGAGAGTGGACACTGAGTCTGCCTTGTTGACCACTAAATTCCCAGAGCTGAGAATAGCACCTGGGCCACAGAAGTTCAATCAATATTTACTGAGCTTTAATGAATACTTGTTGAATTGGAGGGACAGGACCATGAATAGTAGGCATGATTCTTCTTCTGGGTAATATTTCTCTTGCATTTCTTGAGTTTACTTCAAGAGACGCTGAGCCAGCTTGGCTGCCAATTGTGACTGTAACTGTCGAGTGCCCTGTGGACCCTTCAGGATTGATTCGTACCTCATCTGGGCCCCAGCCATTTGCCGACATGTTTGGAAACAAAAGCTTCGGCGAACATCAAATGTTAATAGAGTTTGGACAAGTAGCCATAGAAGACGAACAACATAATTACGGAGGGAAAGAATGTAATTGCCTGAAGCTCCCTTCGCTAGTCCCTGAGCTGGGCTTCAGGAGGGTCTCCACGCCAAGGGGACACAGAACTGGCCAGCAGGTCCACTTCGGATGCAAGTGAAACACATTGAAATGCACAAGCAGTCCGCCTGAAGGTCCTGGGCAAGGTGTTGACAGCCTCGACTCCGAGGCAACATCCTGGCATTGCACCAGGGAGGGCAAATGTGATGACCCAGCAGAAGCTTCTGGCAGCCAGGCCGGAGCTCAAACGTGGTGCAAGTCAGCAGTGCGCCAGGCAGGGGAATGACAGCCAGAGGGAACCAAGGAGGAGGCAGTGTTCCTGCACCAAGCTGGCCGGGACGGGAATCCCCACCTCCACTGAGCACTTTGTGCAAACCAGGCTATTCCAAGGGCTCCACCCACAGCCTACGTCATCCTCGCCATGGTTCTTACAGGGAGTACAACTGTTATCATCTCTATTTTACAGATGAGGAAACTGAGGTAGTGTAAGCTGCAGTGAGTAGCCCAGGGAGACAGGTGGGAGGGGCCGGGCCAGGATTTCACCCCAGGTGGGCTGGCCCCAGGGCACACTCAGCCAGGGCGCCACTGGCCTCTCACTAAAGGGTGTGCATTTAGCACCTGCTCTCTGCCAGGTGCCTCAGGAACCCTCCTGGACCCACGGAATAACCTTGTGGGTTGCACACCACTGTGCTCAGTTTTTAGTGAGCCCAAGTGGCATTCCCAGCCAACCAGAGAAAAGCTGGGGTTCCTATGAGTTCTCTAAAACAGTGATTCTCCACTGGCGACAATTTCGCCCCCAAGGCGACATTTGTCAAAGTTTTAGAGTCATTTTGGTTGTCACCATCTGGGGGATAGCACAGGGGAGTGGAGGAGCTCCCAGCATCCAGTTGGTAGAGGTCAGGGGCCCCGCAATGCACGGGAGGGCCCCATAACAGAGGACTGGCAGGACCCAAATGTCAAAGGCATTAAGGTTGATGAGTCCTGCTCTAAAACACCATGCTGGGATTCACCGCCTCCTTCTCATACTCCTACAGGCACCTGTGCGCGCGCGCACACACAAAGCATGCACTCCACTCTCCTGCATTCACAGACTCACACACTAAAGCTGGAAGAGAGGCTTTATGATGAAATCAAGGGCTGGTTTCTCAACCCCCAACCTTCAGTGCAGGGAGTATCTTCTCTGGCTGGATCCTGCAGAAGATTAGAAAAGTAGGGTGAGAGGAGATGGTTCCTGCTCTCGTGGAGCGTTTGTGAAAACGAGTTGAAGAGTCAAAATAAACACACAAGAAACAAGAAGCTTTCTTAAAAACAAAGGGTTAAGCTGTGGGCCAGGGCAGCGGTGGGCCTGCAGAGGAAAGAGATGTAGAGGCCTCAAGAAGGAAGTGAGACTGGAGGGAGAGGGCGGGGCAGAGGGAGGGCAAGCGGAAGCACTGGAGTGAGAGCCCCTGCGGCGGTGGGGAGGGAGGGAAGGCAGTGAGGGCTGGGGGGGAGGGGAGGAGGAGGACGAGGAGGAGAGGAAATTAGCTTGACATGTGCACAGTCCCTGTTACAGGGACATCTGGATGGAGTCCCAGGGTGAGAACTGTGGGCTTGATGCAGTGGCCAAGTACAGGGGTCCAGGTGTTTGGAGAAGAGTCCAAGAGCACCCCATTTACTGCTGTGCTACTCTCACAGGACCTAGCCTCCTGACAGGGAAGGAGGGGTGAGGGGATGAAGGCAAGATGGGGCAGCTCCATCCATCTGAACCTTAGAAGGCACCAGGCAGTGAAAATCCTCCACGCCCTGTCCCCTCTCTGTCCCCCCGCCCCCTGCTCACTCATCCATCTACCCACTTATCTATCCACTCACTGGTCCATCCACCCACCCATCCATCATCCAATCAAAAACTACTAATTGAGCACCTGCTCTGTACTAGGCTCTGCGGGCTGAGAAGAGCAAGAAACACAGCATTGCTGTCATGGAGTTTACATTCTATGGAGGAGCCAGATAATTCTACACCAAGCTGCGATAAAATAGAATGGGGGTGATAACAGGAGCCATAGTGACACGACACGAGAGGTGTACCCATTCCTGACCTGTGAAATGGGAACATTAGCACTAATAACGGTCATGTTCTTTGCTGTCTCAAGCAAAAAGAAGAGAAATTACTACTGGACTCTAAGCTTCCTGAGGGCAGACTGTACTTTGTGCAGCTCTGGGCCCCCACACCCAGCTCCGGGCCATCACTTAGCACTGATTGAACTTAATGGATGTGAACAGACTATAAAAATAGTTGTCTTATTCTTGGCAGCTCCCATCTCCAAGCAGTCACACCTTGGGCAGAATGCCTTGCTTGTGTCTACTGCATAGCTTTACTAAATAATCACTGAGCACATTTTTACCCGAGTCCTTATCTGGCTTCCATGAATGAACCTTGATGAACCTGTGATGCAAAACTGCACACGTGCACATTGTAATAGGAATGGGGAGGGTCACAGCTTCCACTGAGTTCCCAAAGGCTCCCCTGGGAGTTCCCTGGAGATGGACACACTCTATGCAGACTCCCAACAGAGCTCTGCCCTCAGACAATATGCCATCTAGTGGGAGAGATGACATGTGATTATGTAATTAAAATGAGGACTTCAATAAAACTGAAGAAGTTTCTTCCAGGGATGAGGTATGAGAAAACTTCCTGGACGAGGCTGCATTTCAGCGAGACCTTGAAGGTATCTGCTCCTTAGGGTCCTCAGCTGTGAAATGAAGATAAAAGCGCCCATCTCACAGGGAGGCTGTGTGGGTTAAACATGACACCACAAGCGCTGTGTAAATGTACCATGCTGAGAAAAGGGGAGGCGACGTTATGGGTGACAACTTAGATTCAGGGTTTAACAAAGGAAGTCCTGCATGCGATTCCACTCTGTTAGCTGCCAAGACTCAAACCCTTGGCGTCATGTCACCCTTAACTCCTCTGTTTCTGCCACGCCCACATCCAGTCCCTGAGGAAAATCCCACCAGCTCCGCCCACATCACACACATCCAGGATCTAAGCACTTCTCACCCCCTCCACTGCTGCCGCCTGGTATGTGCCACCACATCTCTTGCCTGGGTTGTAGTAGCTGCCTTACTGTGCCCCCTGCTTCCATATTTAATTCCCCTCTATCTATTCACCATAAAACTTCTTGAACAATCCTTTTAACACAATTCCAAAGGTTCTACAATTCTGCTCAAAACCCTAGAATGCCCCACCCCTTCCATTCAGAGTAAAAGCCAAAGTTGTCACAACATGTGCCAGCCACTGTTCAGTACCACCTTCCCTCAGGGAATTCATTTCCTGCTATTCTGCCCCTTGCTTACTTGCCTCCAGCCCCTCTGGCCTCCCACACACCAGAGAGGCGTCCTCCATGGGACCTCTGCATTGGCTTTTTATCCTTCCAGGAACACTCTTTCCTGAGACCATTCCGTGTATGCCACCACCAGCGAGGCAAACAGCAAACTCCCACTTCCCGGGCAACACTCAAAGTTCAACTGACACCAGGTATGCGCCTCGGCCACAGCCCTACATGCCAGGCGTGGTGTCTCAGACCTGGCATTGTCACCACTCCGTCCAGCCCAACGAACGTCTGCTCAGCACCCTCTCTGTTCAGATCCTGTGTTGGATCCTGGGGCATTGAGGCAAGTCACAATTTCCACCCAGGTCTCCTTCCGCCATCCTAGCTTAGGCTTTGACCCGAGGGACGGTCAGGGGAATTCTCAGCACTCTGGAGCGGTGTCTGAAGAGGGTCTGGAAAAGTGCCTGCATTGTCAGTCATATCCCCCTCCAGCACCGGCTTCTCTGACTGAGTGCTGGAGTCACAGCAATGCGAAAAGCTGCCAAAGCTACCAGTGAGCACGCTGACAGTGCCCCAGTGGGGTCAGAGGGGCAAGGGATGACTTTCTCCAAGGAGAACTGAAAACTGAGCAAAACGGAAGAAGCTCACAAACTCAGCCTGACTGCTTCTCAACTCACACCAATTAAAGGAATGGGGGAGAAAGGAGAACGCGCCTATTAAAAGGAACATTTGTGGTGTCTCCCCAGATCCCTGTGGAGCTGGCTGGTGATGAGCAGCCCCATTTCCCACCTGCAGAACATTTGCTGAGGACGCAGGCGATGGCACCCAGTGTAATGAACTATTAAAGGCCTGTAAGCTTTTTCAAACCAACCAACCAACCAACCAACCAACAAACAAACAAACAAACAGACAAACAGAAAGAAGCCCAAAGGTCCAGAAATTAGCAGAATAATATGGTGGCTATGTTGTCTGCCTCAAAATACAGCAGCAACATAAGGATGCTGATCTCAGGAGGAAGCCAAGTTCAGCAAACACAGTCTGTCACAGCCCATTCAAACATAAGCACTGTGGTGAGGACAAGAGGCCTACCAACTATTAGGCTCCCATGAGCCTTGGGTTTTAGACAATCTCTGAATGTGAACTCAGCCAGCCAGCCTCACAGGCACTCCTAACAAACTGCGGAGTACTGGAGAAAAGGTGGCCCAGGCACCTGCGAATGGGTGGGAGGAAGAATTAGATTTCAATCCACGTGTTGTTGCACCGAACTGATTTCTGGGGACCAGTTCAAAGGTTCGGTTGGCCTCCACACAAAGACGCACGTGCTAATATCCCTCCAAGCCTTTCCTTTGGAGTTTTTCCTCCATTGCTCCTCAGAGGTCTTCTCAGGCCATCCAGTTTAAGACCCTCCTTCCAATATTCTCACTCATGGAACAACGCTCCTCTATTACAATATCATATCCCAATATCGTTATTAAATTGTCCACGGAATTCTTTTTTGTCTTTTCTACTAGACCATAAGCTCCAAAAGCGTAGGAACCATATTGGCTTAGTGATGGTCATCTCAGTGTCTAGCGCAGTGCCCAGTACATAGGAAATGCCCAGCAAATGTTTAAGAAATGAATGAGGAATGAGTGAACAAGTGAACAACTTGATGAGTGAGTGATGCTCTCTATCCCTCCTCCTGAAATGCTGCCTTTGGAGCAGACGTAGCAGAAACTTGTCCCTCTATAATGGAGTTCTGCCCTGCTGTGTTTGGGATGCAAGTTCTACTCAGGCCTCCTAGTTAAAGAATTGGTCCCTACCCACAGCTCATGCTAGATGAGTGGCAACCCTCGTGACTCACCCCATAACCACAACATCTTGGACCAGGCGGGGGCAGCGCCCTGATCAGGAAGGGTGGTGCCTGTTCTTAGGCTGGCGATGAGCGCCCTCTAACTTGGGTGGCCTTTTTTGAAAAGGTGAGGCAGCGGGATCTTCCCTCTGAGGACTTTGACAAATAAAAACAGAAAGATTGAGTGAATGCTTGAACTCAAAGTCCTGCAAAGTTGGAGCAGGTGGCATGCTGGGGCCACCGGTTTTGGTGTTATCAGCATACCAAAGTTAGGAAGGACTGACACAATTAGGAGGATCTGGCAAGGAGAGAAAGGAGAAGAAAGCTGACATGTTTAGAGAAGTTGGGAAGCCATGGAAAGAGAGGCAGAGGTTTCCAGGACAGCCTCCGTTCAGGCCATTCCATACACATACACACCACATACCTTTTTCTTGAACTAGTTTGAGTGGATTTTGTTTCTTGCAATAAGAGCCCGTGCTGCAAGGAATTCAAGCACTCACTGCCCGCTCCATAGCTGTCCCTCTCGGCATGGACTGGCTCTGTCCAGGGTCCTGGGCTGCAACAGCACCCCCCGCATCCCTGGACCACAGAATGGTCCCAGATGCATCCCTCTTCCCCAATCCAGATGCGGCAAAGACCCCTTATCTACCTTTGCCAAGCCTGCAAACCATAAAATGTTGCACCCTGGTGAGGCATGGCCGTCCTGAACCTGGTATTAGGGTGCGTTACCCTGTGTCTCACTTGGTTCCACAACTATTCGGTAATCCCCTTGACCTCAGTCACTGACTTCCATTGAGACAGCCAAATTACTAAGTGCTTCTCATGCATTCAATCTTCATAACAATCTCATGAGACCCATGTTACCATTATTACCTCCATTTCATAGATGAGGAAACAGGCCCAGGTTTGCACTCAGTTCTGACGTCACATACATCTCTTCAAGGGCAGAGGCTGTCCCTGTTTCTTACTCATAGCCATACTTTCTTGTCTGTGGAAACTCCTATACCCCTTCTACCCGAGGGCCCTCTCTGGAACTCCAATGGATCATGTGTTAAGCTCCATCAAGAAAGGACAAAAAGTAGCCTCGCCAGGAATCTACATGAGGGTCACCCCAGCTGCCCTCCCGACAGCAAGGTGAGCAAGGAGCTAAGTGGTTCTGGTGAGGAAGTGGCCTCCTGTAAAACCAGCCTCCCAGACAAGCAGGCACCAGCAGCCCTCATCAATTAGGCCAGAGGAGGGATGGATAAGTGCCACCTGTGCTGAAGAAGAAACCAAGTGGAAAAGCAGAGCTTATGTTAGGCCTGGCCGGGGCTGCTGAGATGTTCCAAAACACCCCCTACTCCTTTCCATGGCTCTAGCTCTGTCTTCCTCCAACTCCCCATACTCATGATCTCAAATGCTCTTCATAAAAGAATACTTGTAAATAGAAAAGTATTAATACCTAGACTTATGATGAGAAAATTAGAGCACAGAGCTGTCTGCAAATAGGGATGGCGCCGGGGCTCGAACCTGGGCTCCTTCCTCTCAGGCCACTGTTCTTTCTGTTGGATGGCCCCAGACCCCCGTCTCATCATCACTAAGCCTTGCCTTTTCCTTCCATCTACCCAGAGCCTACAGATGAGGCTTGGAGGTTACCTTCGTTATGACATTCATCTGAAAAGAGGCCCCTTTGATGAGCAAGTGCTCTCTGGCTCCCTAGAGAATCATAGACCTTATGATCCCCCCATAGAATAGGATTTTTGTAAGCAGGCATGAAAAATGTCTATAGGCCAGATCAAGAAACTCAGGTCTGGGGCCTGGCAGAGTTCTCCTCTGAGCACACAGGTGGTGCTTCCTGTTAGAACCCTCCTCCGCCCTGGAGCTCCATCCCATCCTATGAAGGCAGGTCCTCAACTGGGTCCTCATGCAGAGGACAAAGTCTAAAAAGAATAATTATTAACATTTACTGAGGATTACTTTGTGAACTGACATTCTTGGCACTTTTTGTGGATTAACTCATTCAGGCCTTCCATAACCCTGGAGGCAGGTGCTGTTATTATCCTTATTATATGGAAAAGGAAGCTGAGGCCTAGAGAGAGTCACTTGTGTAGGTCACAGGGCTGGGGAGTGTTGGAGGCTGGAACCTGAGAACAGGCAGTCTGGCACCAGTGCCCATGACCTTCACCCCACGGCACAGGGCCCACACAGCAGGGCGCACTGCAGCCTTGGGACGGAGGCTGGGGCTCTTCCACCACACTCAGTCTCCCCATCAACTGCCGCAGTTACCCCGGACCACTGAGACTGTCCCTTGTCTGCCATCCAGGCACCTTTGCTCTTCTGTTCCCCAGCCTCCCTCTACACTGGCTTCAGCACAAATCTATGCATGCCCCTCCCCTGCTCAGAAGCCCTCTATGGCTCCCCAACTGCCTAGATGGCAAAGGTCTCAGCATTTTAGCCTGGCGTTCACAGACTTCCAAAATGCAGCTCCATCTTACTCTGAACACAACCATTCCCTTCAAGGCATCGCCCCCTCGAGGCAGTGGAGCAACCGCTCTTCTTTCCTGGGTCCGCCATTCGTGTCCAGCTTTCTGGTCCTGAGCACACTGGTCCCTCCACCTACAATGACCTGCCCCTTTTAGCAGTCCCCATCTGCCTTCCCCTGAGGAGTTTCAGCCTCATACCCCCAGCTGGAAGGGCCAGAATTAGAGAAGATTTGAAGTCAAATAGGTCCTTATTGCATCTAGTTCAAACTTCCCATTTTACAGATGGAAAAATTGAGCCCCTTGAGGGTTTGGATTATTATTTGTCCGCTGGATGGAGACCATGTATCTTAAAACAGTGCCGAATGGAGAAATCTTGGGCTCTCCAGGGCAATGTTCCCCCAGCAGTGGCCTGGGAAAGCCTTGCCTCTAATCACTCTTGGCCCTTGGGTTCTCCCTGATCTCCCTGCTCCCATCTGACCTGCTCAACCCTCGTCTCTGTGGGTGGTGTCTGCCTGTGTAGCAAGCCACAGAGCAGTTCTTTTAAATTCACACTTGTTTGAAACCACAGTGAGTCTATGGGGATTGCACCACGGATGCCACTTAGTAGAAAGAGTCTCAGTACCTGAAGGCTCCCTTCCCCCAGCCACCACTTCCGCCCTGAGGTCCAGGCAAAGGCCTCTGGGAGCTTAGATGGCTTCTTGTGTCTCCCCAGATAGCCTGGCAGGAGCCTTTCTCCCCCAGGCTCTCCAGGGCTGAGTGAAGGATCCCTGCCCTCCGGCCCCACATCCCAAGCCTGCACAGCCCTCTGGACCAGCACTTGGCTAAATCAGGTCACCTGACCCCGGAGGGGCAGGCAGGGGAAGCAGAGGCCGGTGTGGAGGCTTTGGACAGAGGTAGCGGGAAGCACGCTGGGCCAGGCCACAAAGCAGAGCTCCCTCTTCACTCCAAGGCCGAGTCCCCAGGTAGGGCAAATGGGGGCCACTCTTTGGAATTCTGAGCCTGGCAGAGAGCTGAGGTGCCGAGTGCTGGGCTGGACGCCATCTGGGAAATGCATAAGCCTTCAACAGAGAGGTCAGCCGGTGGTGGAGGGGGACAGGGTGTGGGCTGGGTGCACCCCGCTGGGCAGGGTGCCCACCTTCCTCTCCCCTTGCCTCTCCCCCCGCCCCCCGCCCAGTGGGCCCGCAGCAGGCTGAGAGCCACCATGACCTCAGACCTTGAGCTGGCGTGCCCTGCCCACATTGGCGCTGCCACCTCCTGCAGCATCTTCCCGCGCACGGCGATGCGGTTCTCTGGCCACCTGCCCTCCTTCCTGCTGCGGACCTCAATCCCCAATCCCGCACTTACCCACACCGTGCCGCTCCTTTTCAATTTTGCGCCAGGGAGCCATGGCAGGACCGGGGGCCTTTGGGTTCTTCAAATCGTCCTGCGGGGAAGCAGCCAGGGGGTGGCTAGAAGCTTTGCCGGGCCCCACTTCCTTCCTCTTTTCAAACTCCCTCTCAGGGCCCGCCTCCCCTCCCTGGCACCCAGCTCCTCCTCCCTCCTGATGAGCAGGGACCATTCAAAGGCTAGTGGCTAGGTCAGAAGCCCCCCCTCCCCCCTTTGCAAAGCTTGGGGCCACCCCCAGATTTGTCTCCTTCCCAGTCAGGTGGGCAGAAGCGACGCAGGTACCTGTGACCACCCAGGCCACTACCACAAGTGCAAGAAGTTAACCGGGCCTAGTGATTGAACAGAGCTTTCTCCCACCCCACAGCCCAAGCTTTGGTATTGGAAGTGGGTTCAAATCCAGACCCTCTTGCTGGTCAGCTGTGCAATCAGGACAAATGACTTCATTTTTCTTAGATTCAGTGTTCTCATCTATAAAATGGAATACTATGACCTACTTCATGAGATTATTGTGAAGATAAAACAATGCATACAGCAGGTGACATATAGAGTTACCGTGAAGATTAAAAGAGATAATGTATGCAGTAGGTGACACATAAGAGCTAAATATCCACGGAGGAGGTAATTTGTGGTTTTTATCCTTTTGGTGCCACAAACCCACTAGAAAATCTGATAAAAGCTCAAAAAAACTCTTCTCTAAAAATACACTAGCGCAGGATTTACCAACAAAGCCAGAAGGTCACGTGCTCCAACAGCTAGCAGCAGTGACCCCAGGAAAAGAGTCCTAGAGTTAGGCTAATGGAGACATTTCTTTTAAAAGTTTTTTATGCTCTGGGAACAGATTCTATCAAGAAACAAAAATGTCTCTTTGATCTACAGTGATGACTGAATTAAAATCTTCCTGAATTTTCTTTCTTTATTCATAACTCTCACTATCCCATTTATGCCTTACCCTAGAGAGCCAATAAGATAGATTAGACAGTATCACAGCTGACAGGCAGGTACATATATACAAAAAGATGTATACAAGAAGTGGACACTTCAGGCAACGTTGCTCAAGCAGTAGTTCACTGTAACCAGAAGTGTCTGGACACTGGTAGTAACCACTTTGAGCACCTCTCGTAGTTGCAGAAGTCAAATGTGACTTGCATTCATCTTTTGTTATTGGTATATATTATTACAGTTTTAACAGTTTTCCTTTCTTAAAATGTGTATACATTTTTTATGGCACTGTCTGTATATATGGAGAGAGAGAGGGAGGGAGAGAGGAACGGAGGGAGAGGGAGAGAGAGAGATTGATTTATTGCAAGGAATTGACTTATGTGAATATGAGACTGGCTAAACAAGTTTAAAATCTGCAGGGCAGGCCAGCAGAGCACAGGCTGAATATTTTCAGGCAGGACCTGAAGCTGCTGTCCACGGATGGAATTTCTTATTTTTCAAAGGAAACTGGTTAAGGCCTTTCAATTGATTGGATCAGGTCTACTCAGATTATTGAGGACAATCTTATTCATTGAAATTCAACTGATTGCAGATGATTGTAGATGTTAATTATATTTACAAAATACTTCCAAAGCAACACCCACAATAGTTTGGTGTTTGATTAATAATTAGTCTGCAGTTATACAAAGTTGACTCATAAAACTAACCATCACAGCAATATTACAAATTGGACCATAGATCAAAGGTTGGTGAACTTTTTCTATAAAAAAATCAGATAGTAAATATTTCAGTCTTTGCAGGCCAAGAGGCAAAATCAAGGATATTATGTAGGTACTTACCAGGATATAAGAAAAATCAAGTTTCTAGAATTTTTGTTGATAAAATTCAGAATTTGATGTAATTGAATATATTCATTTGTGATATAGGTCTAGTAATGAAATAAATTTTGGAGATCACATTACATTTCACTGGAGTTCAAAGTTAGGGTTCCTATTCATCAAAATTGATTGCAAATGTTCATCTGTTAATGCTGATCTATAATGAAATTTTACATGTTCCATCTTTGACAATGCCTTTTCCCACAGGTGGTGTGTAATTAAGAATTAATTTTGCACAAAAAGAGGTCTTGTGCCTGTTCTCAGCCACTGGGAGGTAATATCTAGGCCCCTGGAATGTCACGGTTTGCCTGTGGAACTTGGGTCATACTGGACTGTCTAAAATATGATTTAGCGTGGGGGCTGACTATGCCAGAATGACCAACAGTGTTATATAGATGGGGGCATTGGGCCACAGGGTATCAGTTCACCTGGAGGTTGAGATCAGTCAAGTGGGCAATCAATCAATCATGCCTATGTGATAGAACCCCCAGTAAAAACTCTGGACACCAAGGTTTGGGGAGCTTTCCTGATTGGCAATACTCCATACCTATCGTCACACATTGATGCCAGGAAAGTAACATGGCCTGGATCCACGTGGAGAGGACAATCAAAATGTTTGGCACGTCCCTGGACTCTTTTCTATGCACTTTTTCCCTTAGCTAAATTAAATCTGTATCCTTTTCCATTAACAAATGGTAACTGAGCATAACCGTTTTCAGTAAGTTCTGAAGTCCTTCCAGTAAATTATTTACCCTAACAATTTTGGGGCTCCCCCAAACTTGCAATTCATGTCAGAAGTGAGGATAGTCTTCTGTTGAATATGTGCCATCTAAACTTTGCAGTTGGCTAACTTTCACAGTTGGCCAAAACTCTCAAAGGAAGGTACTGCCAAACACTGATATCAATCGATGAGCATAAGATTTTATTAAGCATTTTCATTGCTCAGAAGGCATTTATAGAATTCTATTAAATCTCCTCTTGATGTTTGCCTTTTAGCACATCATTATATTGCAGATTAATCAATTCCAGTTGAAGGTTAGATGGAAGCTCCTCAACTGCACAGTTAAATGGATTTTGACATTTAAAAATTTCTTTTGTGCTATACTGAGGTCTGGAAAACATCGTTGGCACTGTAGTTTGAACCTGGAAAATGTGCTCATTGAAAATGTGTGTAGGGATGGAGGTTTCACTTCTTTTTTAATTTTTGACAACACAGAAAGATTTTAAAGGAGTTTGTTACTTGTTTAAACATGGTTATCAAAATGACTTTACTACAGTATTCTGCATTTAGCCATTGTTTTGCTTTGTAATTTTGGTTGAATTCATTAAGAAACATTAAGAAGTCTTCAGCAAAAGCTAGTTTCCAAGGTTATCACAAGTTCAAAAATAGTGGTTGAAGCCATTCTCATTAGAAAAAAAATTCAGTCTAAACCCTGAGCTCAAAAAGTCACAGATGACTTTCTACTGTTAAGCCAACTGCTATGTGACCAGTAGGGCAAGTCAGTATATTCAGCTTCTGTTTTTGACAAAAGTTCAGAAAACAGGCAATGGCTAAGTCCAGAAGAGCTAATGAAATTCACCTTTGACACAACTGGTTCAATAATATATAAAAGACCCAAATATTTTCCTCAAAGTACCTTCTGGTGAATATTAGAAGAAAGAATAGGCTTTAAATACTTTACAACCTTTGTAAATTTGTCCAGGTTTTTTTTCTGCTCCATACATATTTTTGTTTGTTTGTTTGTTTGATTTGTTTGTTTTTTGAGGGCAGTGTCACTGGCCCTCATATGTGGGACCGAACCGGGGCCGCTGGCTTCCCAAGCCAGTGCTTAACCACCAGGCCACTCGGCCAGCCCTACTCCACACATATTTTTACTACCAATCACAGTAACACATCTTAGCAGATTCCACTTCGGGTTGTATTGAATTAGTGTTTCCTCATTTTATTTGAAAATATTTTTGCCTATAGTTTTTTCACACAAACTGTTCATAGAAGCTAATTATTCATTCACTTCAAAGTCAGCATTGACTTCTCAAATACAACTGAGCTGTATTGGTAACATCTGTCAACTTATAAAGAGTCAAAAAAAACCTACTAGAAGGCCGGCCAAATGGCTCAGTTGGTTAACAGCTCGCTCAAGAGTGCGAGCTGAGCTCTGAGCAACAGCCGTTCGAGGCCAGCTTGAGGTGAGTTGCTGTTGAGCTGCCAACACATGGCAGGATGGCTCAGCTAGGAAAAAAAAAAAAAACCTACTAGAAATAATTTGCATTGTTTTGAAATTGATTATTGACATTGCTCCCAATGTCCTCAACTCTTCAAGAAACCACTGTCACCAAATGGCTAATAGTCTTAAATTACTTTCTCTGGACACATTTCAACTGCTGCTACAAACAAAGATAATTTGATTAATCCACCATCAATAAATGTCTTTCCTTTCATGGTTAATAAATGAGTCACTTAGAGACTTCCTTTGGTTGCAGTCTTATTTTCATGTTTTTCTTTTTATAAAGAAATCATGCTGTGATGAGATGTCTTGTTTTAACTAATTTTTCAGGGCACTGTTTTCTTGCAGTTGAGAATTTTGTGATGTGTGTTTACTCCGTTGTACTGTATTCTTTTAGCACAGTTGTAGTGTCATGGCAGTTTAAACACAATGCTTTCCTATCTAATGTGATAACAAAATAATCCATATTCCACTGTGCCTTAAAAAAGTAACATTTAGATCCCACTATATTTTCTTCTTTTTTGCTTTATGACATGATGGCTATTGCACTCATAATTAAAATAACATGTTGCTGTACAGTGATATGCACAGCACTTGAAACAATATGGAGTTACAATCACATCCCTGAGATTTATGGGTTACTGGACAGCACTGCAAAGCAATAAGAGCATCAAATAAAGTCTTTGTTGCAAGTAGTATCTCTGTCATTGTAGTATGAAAGCAGCTATATAGATGATATGTAAATTAATGAGCATGGCTGTGTTCCAATAAAACTTTATTCATTTATGAACAATGAAATTTACATTTCATATAATTTTCACATGCTAAGAAATATTTTTTTCTTCTTTTTATTTCTTTTCAACTATTTAAAAACGTAGAAACTCTTCTTAATTCATGATCCATACTAAAACAGGTGGTGAGTCAGATTTGGCCAGTGAATCATAGCTTGTCATCCCTTGCTATACACAATCCTATTATCTTTATAAACCCATGGCCAGGTGACCTAAGAGACGCTTGTTTGTTCATCTTAGGTTTCTGGTATACACATAGATAAGTTCACATCAACAGTATGGTAAAATATTTGGCAGGGGACCAAGTGTAGGTAATGCCAGAAAGTACATAGGTTGAGACTTAAAGAGCACTGAAGATTTTTCCCTCATTCAGCTTGAAACACAATCTAAAATAGAAATCTGTTTTTTAAATAATGTTAAACAAACAAATTATTCAACATACGAAGAGTTGAAAAATTGCTTACAGTCAAGGGAGAAGAAGTTTAGAAAGTTATTTTGACTGGAAGTTAATTAACTCCTTAACAGAGTGGGGTTTTTTTGTTTGTTTTTTAATTTTTTTCTGTTATCTTAGAGTGGTTTTTAATATAGAAATCCTTAAACTTCATACTGATTAGAATATGGCTTTTATATTTCTGAAATACAAGCTTTTTTTATTATACTTAATGATTCTATGGCATCATGAAACATTTTGCAAGGCAGATGGATGGTCAAATATAAAAATCTCACTAAAACCACTTCAAAAACTTACAATTATCTTGGTCACATAATTTTATTAAACACCATGTATCAGACACCTGGCTATCAGGTAGAGCACTATTGATGACTCTAATTTCACACAGACTGAGATGATTGTGGAACAAAGACTTCTCTGGCCAAGACCTATCCTTGGATCCAGGCCCATGTGTCTGACTGCCCCAGGGACCTCTCCTTCCACCCCATATTAATGTCTCCATTTTCAAAACCATGCTCATCACCACAGTCACACCCTAGGCCTACCCCACCTCTGACAGTTTCTATCCTACGGAAAAGCTGAAGTGGCCAGACTCGGAACTCCAACAGATGTGCTAGAATCCATACTCCGTCACTTACCTACCTGTGTAGTTTAGAACAAAGTATTTAACCTTCCTAAGCCTCAATTTCCCAAAGAAAAACACTGCTAACATTTATTGAGCACTTACTATACGTCAGCCACTGATTTAACACTTTACGAGCATTATGTCATTTAATTATCTTATTATCCCTGTTAGGTATGTACCATTATTATCCCCACTTCACTAGTAAGTAAATGGAGTCCAGATGGGTGAAAACTCTTATTCTGGCCATCGAGCACTATGACTGCCTCTGAATGGTATCATCACCCTAATTTCCCTCGGGTCAGAAACGCATTCATCTTAATCTCCCTTTCACTGCACATGATCATCTCAAAAATAGCTCTTGGATCTGCCCTCCCCCACCCCCCGGGCCCCCCATGTCAATACCTTGTCAGGATCCTCCTTGGACTTGAGCTGAAACTTGTGCTTGAGCTCTCTGCCTCCAATCTTGCCTCCTTCCAATCTCTTCATCATGTTACTTCCCGGACACTTTGCCCAAGCAATTGTGGTCTCCTCAAACTCCCAAAATAAGCTAGAATAGATAAACCAAACAGGTTTGTGGTAACCTGGGGGGATTTTACTACCTGTTTGAAATCAGGATAGTCCACAAAAAGTGCCATGCCAAACTTCAAGTGCAGGTCAAAGAACTCCATCTGGGCCGGTGTTTAAATAGCAGAAATCTCTTTGCCTAAGGCACTGTGGAAGGGGAAGGTTTTAAGGTTCCATCTTTCTGAAATCGTAGATTCAGGTCTGAGATTTTATTACAATTCGTTAGCATCGTCTTAATAATTACTAGGTACTGAAATATTTCCGAATGAGTTGCTAGGAAGTCATTATCTCAAGCCTCTCAAGTGCTGCCCTCCTATTCCTGCCTTGGGAAGCCTTTACTGGCACCACTGGAGTCGCTCTGGTGCCTGCCAGCGTGTCCCCTATAGTTTATGAGGGTGGCCCCCCCTCCCTGTGGGTCTCCTCAATTTTCAGCTAGAATACATTAGACCTGGGTAGGGATACATATACCTGCAGTTAGCCCTGGCGTGTCAGGAGGTAAATGCTGAGGGTCTTCCAGCCCACCCTCCACTGGTGTCTGTCATGTGCCTTTGGGAACTGTGACCGCCACAGTATTATTCATATTTTCATCAACATCTCTTCTTGTGTTACTCGTAAAAGTCATGGCAAATAGTTTCTATGAGCATGTGCTGAGCAGCTCAAATAATGTGGAGCAAACACTTGGACTTACCTCTTAGTTATCAGAGGAAACTCAGGTCCCTCTCTGGTAAGAAAGACTTGAGTCTCAGACGTAATTGCTACACTAAAGGAAGCAGCAGGAGCAACAACGAAGACTAAATGTAGATAAGAAGGCATTTAAATAAGTCTGCCTTAAGGTGACCAATCTGTAGAAGTGAATGTGGGAGTGGGGCTTGGGGATGAGGGAGGATCAAAAGCTTTCCTACTTAATGGGTTTACTCTATTCCATTAAATGCTAATAGCCTCAAACCTTACTGCTTAATTTACACTCACCCTTGGCTGCCAGGGAGATCCGTCAAGGCCCTGGTTAGCCTCCCTCAGTGCATCCTCCACAGCCTTTGGGATGCTAGTTAAGCTTCCAAGAACATCATGCAGGCGCCTCATGATGAGAGTCTAGCTGTTCTCTACAGTTTCGTTTCCTGCCCCTTCTTACAGCCCAGCTCTCCTGCACCAAAATATACAGTAACACTACACCACAGGGCACCATATTACAGAGGTGCTGTCTTGCCACAGGGTACTGTTTGAAGTCTCCTAAAAAGTGCCGCCAAGTTCTCTTATCTCTGTGTGCTCTCATCTTTCCTCCAACAAAAACATCTCTTCTTCCCCTGGCCTAACCTGTTACGGGGAGACGTCCTTACTAACCTCTCCACCCCCACCCCCACCTCCCATCTCCTCCAGTCCGAAAACCCTCCTGGTACCCACAGAGGCCCATTCTCAGGAGCTTCTACCCTTACTCTTGAGCTGGCCTCTTCTGTCCAGAATCTCGAGGCAAAGCTGCCAAGGCTCATGTGCAAAGGGGGACACCAACCTGGTGTCTTGTCCATGTCTGATTGACACTGACGTCTCATCTAGAGACAACTATACATTCAACGGAGGTCCAGCACCGGCAGACCAAAGGCCAATTTGAAGGTGACCTATTTGCTTAACAAGCACGTCTGATGCTTGTTTAATAAAAAAAAAAAAAAAATTGCCAACGATTAACCACCAAGGGATTTTACCTAAACTTCTGGTTTTTCTCAAAACAAATACGAAGGTCTGGCAATGCAGGAGCTGCATCCCCACAGGCAGAGGTCAGCGGGAGGTATCTTTAGTTGCCGTTCTTTAGCCAGAGCATGCGCTCTAGTTTGCTGCCGTCCCCAGCACTCCCTTTTATCCCTCCAGTCCTGAGGCCCAGTCTCAATCACCATTTCTCATTATTCTATTATTTTTCTTAAGGTAGATGCAAGTGAAAAACTACTTGAGCTTGTGTTCCATCAAAAGTGGGAAAACAAGAGAGACTGAGAGAATATATGTTTCGGGGAACATGGGCGAGGGTGTGAAGAGTCGTCCTAAATATAGGTGAGTGTCTGAAGAGCTCTTCTTAAGCTGCCACACTAAACCCAGTTACTTCACTGCCGAGTCCCTGTAGACATTTGAGTCGTGACCCCTGGTGGGTGTATTGCAAATGAGATAGGCCAACACTTTCTGGCCAGTAGGGAGGCTTTGTATTAGGTGAGAGCAAACCAGCCAGTCAGGGCCTCTCATTTCAGAAGTACAAATCGTAGGTGCTCTTGGAGAAAGCAAATTGCTAGAGCCAAAGAGCCTCTTGAACAATCTCAGTGTAGAGAAATCAAGATCAGAGCAAGTACACGGCTCACAGGAGACAATGGACTCCTTGTGAGCTCTCACTTCCTGGCAATAAGCCGCCAACAATTTGGGTGTGTCTCTCCCCTACAAAGCTCAATGTACATCTGCACAGATGCTGTCGTTGCTGACTTACTTGTCTTCACCCATCCCTAGTGGCTGAGAGCTCTGATTCCACAAACATTTATTGAGAGCCGATCATATGAAAAGCGCTGTGATAGGCACTGAGGATATATCTTGGCAAACAACACAGATGAGATCCCTTTTCTCTGGATCTTGTAGCCTAGCAGGGAAGGCAGAAAATCAACAAGAACATGATAAAGTTTAACAAAGAGAATGACATAGCCCCAGGATACAGGGCATCTTGGGGGAGTGGAAAAGGAGAGTCCGAGAAGGACTCCCTGAGGAAGTGCTATTAAAGAGGTGACACCTGGGAAAAGAGTGTTCCAGGGAGAACCAATCACAGATGTAAAGATCCTAGAGGGAGAACAAGCTTGGATCATTGAAGAAACCGAAACAGGACCCATGTTCTGTGAATGCGATGACTGTGTGGCAGGAGACGACGAGCCTGGATTAAGTAGGACCTTGAAGGCCATGGTAACGAGTTTCAATCTTATTGTAAGTATACTGGGAAGTAATCAAGAGACAAGCGGCCCGACAGTCAGGCACTTACAGCAAGGCTGTGGTGTTCTCCTGCCTGAACATCAAGGATTTCCCACAACGTTAACATCAGACAAGGCTAATTTGTGGCCATGATGGATAAAGATAAAAACTAGACCACTCTGCAATCATGAATAAACACAGGAAAAAAAAAAAAAGTGAACACTGTATAAACTACAAAAACGACCACACATCACCCCATGGCTAATATATGAATGACTGTGCTTTTCTCTTTTAATCAGTTTCAGGTCTGGCCACATTCTAATCTTCCATCCTTCTAGATGAGATTTATTAATATATTTAATCATAGAATTAACTGTGCTTCCTTAAATATTACCCAACATCACAAGCACAAATCCTGTAATAAAACCCTTGCTAACATGCTCTTACTCAGAAACCCTATGACTCCCCATGGTGTGTAGTCACAAGCAATAAACCCAGCATGTTCTATGCCAGGTGTGTTGCGGATGGTCTTCTGATGGAGGCATCGATAAATGTCACTAGACGTTTTAAGTAGGAAGTGACACACTCTTTTTAAAAACAACAAAAAAATCCTCACTGTAAAATAGGTCAAGAATAAAAGCAATTAGACCAGTTCAAGGCTGTTGTAGCATCCAGGGAAAGATGATGGTAGACTGGATCAAAGTGGTGGGGCAAGGCGGTCACATCCAAGGTATATTTTAGAAGTGGTGTCAGCAGGACTTGCCTATGAAGTGTATGGATACAAAGACAGAGACAGGCATACAGCCAAATCCAGAGACCCCACACAAAATAAGCTTAAATAAGATAAAGTCCTAGCTGGCATTGCAACTGTATGAAATTATCAGGAATACAGGGTCCTTTCTCGCTCTTCCACCATCCCTCAGGTTTACAAACACTAAGTGCCTGACCCAAGGTGACTCGCTACCACATTCTTATGCCAGCAAGCAGGAAATGAGACAGAGGAAGAAGGGACATGGCTGAGAAGTAGCACTCATCACTGCGTTTACATTTATCCAGGACCTGGTCCTCTGGCCACACCGAAGTGGAAGGAAATTGGGAAAGGTAGCCTTTATTCTTGGTGGCCATATGCAGAACTAAATGGTCTATGATTGTGGAAGAACAGGACAACCATTATTGAGGCAGTGGAGGGGCAAGACACAGCCGCGTTGGAATTAGTTAAGGAGAGAATACAAGGTAAGAAAATAGAAGCAATGAGTATAAGCAACTCTTTTAGAGTTTTACTGGAAAGGAGAGAAGATAAATGGGGTGGCAGCTGGAGGAGACCATAGAATGAAGAAGATATTAAAAGAGGTGTGGTGACCATACAAATATGCCTTTCTGTAAAGAACATAATATGCTCTGCAAAGAACATATGCCTCCTACTGTAAAGAACGTAATTGCCTATGGTCCCAGGTTTTGTGTTCTGAACATCTTCCCTAGTCAATCACACCAAGACTACACTTCCTATGGGCTGCTCAGTCAATGACTAGGGATGGCAGGGCGACCAAGATAGGCATGCAACTAATACACTGTTCAAACGTAAGTTTATCCTACATTTCCCAACTTTGTGGACAGTTTGCATAGTAAAAGCAGCTCAGGCCAACTCTCTTCTCTTTGCTTTTTAATGCATAGCATCAAAATAAAATTATTTTGAAAAGAGAGGGAGGTTTCCACAATCTAAAGGAAATGTGAGGGTGGCCGAGTGGCTTGTTGGTTAAGAGTTGGCTTAGGAGCATGAGCTCTGAGCAGCAGGGCCACCAGTTGGGATCCCACATGGGCCAGTGACACTGCCCTCTACAGCTAAGCCAGTGAGCAACAGCTCAACCTGGAGCTGGGCTGCCATGAGTCGCTGGCGACGGCATAGGCTGCAGTGGGGCTGCAGTGGCCTGCTGTGAGCTACAGTAAGTGGCCAGCAGCCAGCGTGAGTGGCCGGAAGCCAGAGTGAGCTGTCAGGAGCCGTTGTGAGAGACCATCCAGAGGCCGGCGACCAACTGCCTCAGCCGGGAAGAGTGCAATGACGATACCAACATGGGCCAGTGAAGCAACGCCCGCCACTAGACTGAAGAACAAAAGGACAGCAACTTGTCTGTTCCCCTTCCCTGATTCCCCCCAAAAAGCTGTTCCCTCCCCCAATTCCCCAATAAAATCTTAGGAAAAAAAAAAGGGAATGAGAACAACAGATTATTCATTTTAAATAATTCATTGTAACCAGTTAGGGAAAACATTGCTTCAAAGGGCCACATGTTAAGAGAAATTACTTCTTTAGGTTTTAAATTTCACTATTCTTATTCTCTTTTGAATTATCCTTTGTCTGTGCTTCTTTTATAGTTTCTTTGCTGACTTTCCTTTGTCTTCTTTTTCTATATAAGGTATCTCTCAAGGTTCACAGGAAGTACCGTTATTCAAAAGAACCCTAGACACAGGATCACATTTTCTGGATTTAAGACTGGGCTCTAAGGGAAAATTATCTTGCCTTACATTTACATCTGCAATACATTTAGGATTGGTATTTATGTTAGATGGAGATAAGGATGAAGATTTATTTTTTTCCCCATGTTATACAAATTGACCCAGCGTTACTTTTCAAAGACTATTCTTTCCCCCCTACATTTGTAATTATTTTTTGGTTTGTATGTTTGGCTCTGTTTATAGGTTCTCTATTCTCCTCCTTTGATATACCTCTCAATGTTTGCATTTATATTACACCAAATTAATTATCATCTTATAACATGCCTCTGTATCTGTTAGTGTAAGTCCTCCACCTTTGTTCTTCTTCAAGATTTCCTTGGATATTATTGGCCTTTTGCATTTGCACATACATTTTAGAATAAACTTGCCATGTTCCAGGAAAACACAAAACACACACACACACACACACAAAAACAGGTGGCAAAGAATTTTACTGGAATTGTGATGAATCTTTAGATCAATTTGGAGAGAAGTGATGCCTTTGTTATGGTATATTCCACTATTTATTTAGATCTTCAATTTATCTGCATGATGTTTTATATTTTTCGGTGTATAAGTCTTTATATCTAATATCCCTAGGTATACTAAATAATTTATACTATTGTAAATAGTATCATTAAATTTTTTTCATTTCTATTTGCTTTTACCTTGTATAATTCATTTTTATAATTGATCCTGTATTTAATAGGTACTCTTAGTAAATCCAGTACTTAATTTTAATAGTTTAACTACAAAGTGTTGTATATCTTCTACATATAATGTCATCTCTAAATAATGACTTTTTAGACTTTTAATTTTAACAATTTCAGACTTACAGAAAAGTTTTGAGAATAGCTAAAAAAATAAAAAAAATCTGTAGACTCTTTACCCAGATTCTCCAAATTTTTATATTTCACACTTGCTTAATCATGACCCTTTCAATATATATACATGTGTTTCTGAACCATTAGAGAACAATGCCCTTTTGCCCCTAAATACTTCACAGTGCGTTTCTTATAAACAACGGGGTGGGGGGCACAATGATCAAATGCAGGAAATTAACATTGACAACATACAATCAGATAATCAAAGTCCTCACTTAAAATTTTCTAGCTGTCCCATTGTTTTCTATTGCAAAAGAAAATTCATATCAAACATTACATTCACTTTTTATCTGTCTCTCTAGTCTCCTTTAATCAGGATGAGTTCTTCCACCTTGCTTGTCATTCATAATCTTGGCATTTTGAAGATTATAGGCCAGTTACTGAGTAGAATGACCCTCAGTTAGGGTTTCAGGATGTTTTGTCATGATTAGATGCAAGTTATGCATTTTAGGGCAGGGATACCACATAGGGATGAAATGTTTTCCTCAACTGCCACTGAGGTGCTATTGTTTCCAGCGATCTGCAGACACATGTTTTGTGTCTGTGTGTGTCTGTGTGTATCTGTGTGTCTGTGTGCTTATGTGTGTGTCTGTATCTGTGTGTGTGTGCATGTGTCTGTGTGCTTATGTGTGTCTGTGTATCTGTGTGCTTATGTGTGTCTGTATGTGTGTGTGTCTGTGTGCATCTGTGTGTCTGTGGCTTATGTGTATGTCTGTGTGTATCTGTGTGTCTGTGTGTAATTTTTAAAAATCGATCTCCTCTTAACCGTGAGTTCATACTGATACCTTCAACTCCAATCCAACACCAGTGTTCATTTTCTGCCTTCCTCTTCCTTTATTTAGCTTTCCCCCTCATTTAACTTCCTTCTCCAATGTGAGAAACCTGCTTCCAGTTCTCTACAATATATTAGTTCTCTCTTCAGCCCTTCATTGCTTCTGCAAAAGTTTCCCATGTCTTTTTTGGAATGATTACTCTTATTAGATTACTACAGGTTCGTGGGGACAAAATGCCTTGACTTTTAGCATTTTAAAGTTTTCCTATAGCCTTGATGCCTAAAGAATAACTTTAATGTGAATAAAATCTTCGATTCACAGTTTCTTTCCTTGAAGTTTTTAAAGTCTGTATCATTCAGTAATGCCTTCGGAATACTGTTCTGGCAAAATTTGATGTCAGAGTAACTTGCTCACATAATTTGATGGTTTGTTTTCTTGTTGTTGTTTTTGTTTCGCTAGACTTCTGGAGGATTTTTCTTTATTAAAAAAACTTAATAGTTTTGAGTGTTCTAGATCGCTTTTTCTAGTTGAGAGTGTTGTTATATTTTGCTTCTCCTTCACGAGGCTTTTGGGAAGGGAAGGCTGAGTGGTGGTTGTGGGCCATTAGTTCATGAGGTGGTCTCACTGTTTCCTTCATATAATAGCTTTGTATACCTTTAGTCTCTTTTGCTTATTTGTCATGAAAATTTCAGGGTATTTTAAAAAGGTTTCTAGTCAAAGGTCGCCCCCTTCTGTCATCACAGTGAAACACAGTCTTTAACCAAGTTTTTGTTGTCAGCGTTGGGGGGTTGTGAAGAGTTAAATCCTGATACTGTGGTTCTTTTGTCCTATGAGGCCCCTTGTTTTCTCTTTCACCTCTTTCCCCCTTACTTTTCAATCTACAAAAGGAACGCCTCCCCTCTTTATGATGGAAATTACATGTTGATTTTTAGTTTTGAAATTAATAAGCTTTTTTAGAGCAGTTTTAGATTTATATATATTGCTACGTTTGGTAGTGCCGCATAGGTCTCCTAGGCTGTGTTCATTTTTCATTCTTTTTCTGCTCTTCAGCCTGAATAACCTCAATTGGCCAATCTTCTAAGTTCACTGATTTTTCTACCTGCTCAAATCTGCCGTTGAACCTCTCCAGTGAGTTTCTCATTTGTTATTGCACTCTTCAACTCCAGTTTCTATCTGGTTCTTTTAAATCATTTCTGTCTCTTTATTTGATAGCCTCTCTTTGGCACTGTTCTCATGGTTTCCTGTAGGTCTTTCGCCACAGTTTCTATTAGCTCTTTGAATATATTTAAAATTGTTGATTTAAAGTTTTTGTCTAGGAAGTCCACTGTCTGGGCTTCCTCGTGGACAGTTTAATTTTTTTCCTATGTATGGATCATACTTTTAATTCTTCCATGCTTTGTACTTTTTGTTGACAATTGAACATTTCGAGTGTTATACTGTGCTAACTCTAGAAATCCGATTCCATTCCTTGCTCAGAGTTTGTTGTTACTCATTATAATTGCTGCTGTAATTTTAAATGACTTTTCTGTACTAATTTTGTGAAGCCCACGTTCTCTGTTGTGTGCGGTCACTCAAATCTCCATTCCATTAGCTTAGTGGTCTACTAGAGATTTCAGAGATTTCCTGAAATGCCCAGACTCGGCTGATTTTTCTTGATTACTGTTCATGTGGTGACTATATATCCTTGATTAGTTTCCAGCATCCAATAAAGTTAATTCTGACAGTCTTTGTCAGTTTATTGGCTGATTTTGAGGAGCAATGAACTTTTGGTGTTTCCTGTCCAAATTTTTTCTGATTTCACTCAATATTCTACTTTTCTCTAAAAAGGAGGATGAAGAATCTACCTACCTACCTACCTATATTTGTGATGTAAAATAAAAAAAAGAAAGACCCCCCCGACACACAGAATTTAAATGGCTCCTAGTGGGAGAAGGGAGCAGGAAGAGAAGCTGGATTTCTTAAATATACCTTGTTCTGTAGATTTTACTTTGGATTCACATATTTTTACATAATTATAAAAACAATTAAAATATCAAAAAAGTGTTACCTAAAAGAACTATTCCCAGTCATAAACGTGCTCAGGTCTAATAACACTTATGTGCAGATTTGAGTGGTGAAATCTAGCTATAGATGCTACAAGTTAGCTATTATGCTAAATTACGTAGTATGAAGAGATACAACACAGGTAAAGCACCTAGCAAGTCAATTAACTCTAGCTCTCTTCCACAAACACCTTACCTGGGGAGACAATCTGTAAGTATTTTACTATCTTTGTTCTAGGCCCATACTGTCGGATCAGTGAAAAACGGAGTATGTCAAAGCTATGATTATAAACGTTTCACCACAAGGTCACTTTTTAAATAATGAAGGAGGGAAAAGTGCCTACTAGAATAGCGTCTTGTTAGTCTCCCATTTTCCTTACAACTATAAGGGTTTGGTAAACAGACTTAGTATTTTTGCCCTCAACAGACACCCCAGATAGTTGAATTACAGTGCTCGTCAAAACAGTAATACCACGTCCTCTTCTGTTACCACCACCCCGTATCCACATACAGCACATGTATGCAGCCCCGAGAGTCCCACATCATATTTTGCCAACAACTCCTGACTACTTTGCTTCTCTGAATAGCACCTTAAATCACGATCCTACATTCCTACTGCCTGCGCCTCAGTTCACACCTACATTTCCTGCCTGGACTACCAAACGGTGGGGACCGGTCTTTTCTGCCTCCATTCTTATCTTTTTCCAAATCCATTTTCCTATGCTTGTAGTGTGTTTTTACTAAAAATAAAATGAATAATTTATTCATCCTTTTAAATTCAACTGTTTTCCTTATATCAATTATTCAGTCGCTTCCCATCATCTACAGCCATGATTTTTCAAAATACATTCTTAAAAGACTCAAGACTTGACAGAATTAACTCAGTCCCCAAGGGTGGAACAGAAGCCAGCTGGATAAGAGTCTCTTGTCTCCCCTTCAACCTTTAATCACAGATGCTCGATTTGTTTATAGGTCTGTGTAAGTTTCTGTTTAAAAAAAAGAACTCCAGCTCTTCATGATTTTGCTTCTATCTCTTCAGATTCAATTTAATGTTACTGCTTTTCACAAACGATCCATGCAGCCATTTTGAAGCCCTCAGTTTACTGAACTAGGGCTGTTGTTTCATGCCTTTATTCTTTGAACAGCTATTTCTTCTACCTGTGATGCTATTTATTCTCTCCATGCCTTAGGAAACCTCTAACGCAATCTCAGATTAAAGATGAAAAAACTATAAAAAGCCCCCAGGCAGTGTGTTGGGTACTTCTGTTCCTTTAGTACTCTGTGCATTCCATTACAACCTCTACCACTCTAATTTTTTTCATCATTTACTAATACCTGTGTCCTTGGACAAGTAACTTAACCTCTCTGAGGCTCTGGTTTCCTCATCTATAAAATGAGGATAGGTGTATCAGATCACAGAGATGTTGGGAGTGTTAAATGTGGTAATACATGAATGGGGTTAAAGCGTGCTTGGCACGTTAGATTTATTCAAATGTTAGATGTAACTATTGTTACTAGTAATATCACCACTACCATTACTCATCTTTGGGGATCTACTAAATGTGAGCTCTGATTTGTTTTGCACCCTAGCATATAGCTCATAGTAAAAACTCAATGTTGAAAGAAATTGATCTACATTCTATGCAATAAATATGTCATTCATTATTTTTCTCAGGTTAAAATTGCTCCCTGGTGCCTTCAGCTACTTCTTTTTTGAGATTATTTATTGGGCTGTCGGAAAAGTCATGACATATTTTTTCTATGCTTTTCATTGCAAAAATGCATCATGACTTTTCCTACAATCCAATAATAAGCTATTTCTCATTTCCTGAGAGTATGCTTTTTGCAGCAAATTAAAATTAGAAGTTTATTATTTCATTTATTTAGAAGAGAGAGGCAATTTCCTTTTACCTAATATTTTTCAATAGACTTGTCTAATTAACCCATTGGGATAGTTAATTGTATGTGTCAACGTGGCTGGGCCACATGGCCTAGATAGGTAGGTGGTCAAACATTCTGGATGTTTCTGTGAGTCTTTCTGAATGAGATTAACATTTTAACATTTAAATCTGTGGACTGTGAGTAAGGCAGGTTTCCCTCCAGAATGTAGGTGAGCCAATGCATGCAATTAATTGAAGCCCAGACAGAACAAAAGACTGACCTTCTCCAAGCAAGACTAAATTCTGTAGCAGACGGTCTTCAAACTCAAACTGCGACACTGGCTCTTCCTTGGATCTCCAGCCTGACAGCTTTTGAACTGCAGATTTTGGACTTGCCAGCCTCCATATGTACATAAGCCCATGCCTTAAAATAAATCTGTGTGTACACATACACATACACACACACACACACGATAATATATATAGTATAAACTAACACACCCGCCTATAGTATATATGAAATTAAGTTATAGACAAGTCTATAATCATTTTAAAGAAAAAAAAAATTTTTATTTGTAAAGTTTGGAATTAAAAATACAAAGGTGAACATAGGTGTTTTAAATACTGACAAAATCTAGTTACAATATATAATAACATATGGCTCTGATGGTACATGTTCAATCACCTTAAAAATCCGTATAAAATGCAACAAATAGATTTATAATAACACCTTCCTTCCTTAATAGTTGATTGACTGTGATTCATAGAAGCTCTATGAAGTATCATCACTTAGGAAGATCTTCTGGTTTGAGTCACAACCAAATTAGAACATTTGGTCAAAGGACCATGGACACGCCATGTCCTGGCACAATGAACAGAAAGAAATAACCTACCAGGAGGTATACTTCAGTTAACGCCAACCTTTACTAAGCTCCAAAGCAACCTTTCGGGCAAGAGGTACCTTACTCTTATTAAAAAAAAGACTTTACTGCTGAGGGCACTGGGTCTCTGGAGTTGATTTAGAGGACACATATAAAATAGGGTGTGATTTCTTACAAGTTTTCTTTTCCAATTTGCTTGCAGTTTCTTTTCCTTCTTTAACTTCTGTTTGAAGCTTTGATTCAGCAGCTAACCTGCAGGCATTAAAGCATTCACTCTGAATTCAAGTGTGGTTAAGAAGAATTAAAGAAGGGACAATTCTCTAGTATAATGGGCTTCTAACGAGACAGAAATTTTTTTTTATGTATATAAGGAAAAAATATATAGTTGGCTCCAATACCATTAAGAAAACTAAGTCATTGCCCTTCTAAAAGAACCTTTTTATGGCAAAAGAGTTAATGTTTTAAATGTTTAAAGAAATAGCTTTAAGGTTAATAGTACGTCACAGCAAAGCTGATATTACAGAATTAAAGTATAATGAGGGTGACCATCATGATAAGCGCACTTAACAACAAAATTAAAATGCTACAGCACTATTTTAATGTTAACATGACATACAAAAGGCAAAATGCAAGACACAAATAACATGGAACTCTGGCTGCATGAATAGATGTATTTGTCTCATAAAAAACTCAAACTGAGTCTCAACTAGCAGAGTAATAATTTAAGAAAAAATAAACAGTGAAAAGAGATTTCTCTTCCATTCACTTTCTCCTACCTTTTAACCTGTATTATTTTTTTTAAAGGATAAGACCCTTACAACGTGAATTTCTATAGACATACATATCCGACACCTTCTATTTTAGTCACAAACTCAAAATATCCAGAAACTAGAAGCTTTGAAGTTTTGATATAAAACAAAAACAAATTTACCTTTGATATTTTAAAATGTCAAAATAGTTATCAAAGCCCATTCTTGAAAGTTTAGGATAAACAATTTCAAAAGCCATAAAAAATTTTACATAACAGTTTTTTAGAAGTCTGAAATTTCTTAGACTACTGGAAAGCCCTTTTAAGAGATAAGTTAATTTTTCTTTCAAGGCCACTCTTGAACCAGGAAAACAATAACCACACACTTATTCAAACCAACAAAACACTCAGAGAGATACTAGGCTATGATATTTGTTTCATGAAAGAGAAAAGTGTAACATTTAAAAATAATTCCCTAATTCAGGAGTCCTTTACCTGTGCAATCATTTTAGTCTTTCCTAATGTTTTAAAAAAGTTGAAGGTAGACAGATAAAACTGGGGAATTACAATGCGTGTAATACTGAGACAACATGAAACAGCGCCAGAGGAGAGGCGGAAAGGTCTGCTGGCCGCCCTGAATGAGAGAGGACACTGACCTGGGAGAGTGAGGGCTGTTTCCACTTCTTTCACTTATGGCTGGAGCGTCTATAAGTCTCACGCATTTCTTTGCCTTTGTTGGTTGATCTTTCACAGGCAGAGTTTTGTGAGGAGAGAGAATGACTTCCGGTGTGCTTACAGAAACTGTCTTCTCTAAGTGCAAGTGATCATCTTCTAAACTGTTAGTGGAGGACTGCACCTCCTCCTTCTGAGGTGGCAACCTGTAAACTGCTTCCCCTCGAGCACTGCCCGCACACACACTGTCAGGGGTGGTGATATCCACAGGCAGAACCTCACGCCTCTTTTTGAGTACAGGCACTTCAATTTTCTCTGAGAATAGAAATCATTGAAAATATATGCACTTAATAAATCCAAGACAATCAACATAAAGAGGTAGAACTAGTTATAGATATATATTTTTTTCTTTTCCTTTTTCCCATTCTTTTAAAACCCACTCATCTCCTTATTGATACATCCTGTTCGTCTTTTATCTTTCCTTTTCATGGGCTCCATTAACTTTATCGTTTAAAGGCTGTCTGGCTATAAATTTTTCCTTAGGAACCCAATATATTTGGCTTGGAATGAACACTTAAATGTGCTTCTCTGGTGTTGTTATAAAAGTCACAAAGGGCTTCATAATGTCGTAGTGTGGAGATGAGGAATGATACAGTGGCTAGGAGTCAGGAATCCAGGAACAAATCCTAGTATAAGCACTTTGCAACTCCATGATCTTGGGGGAGGTACTTAACTTCTCTGTGCTTTATTTTCTTTCTTTAAAATGGGGATTAAAAGTATCTACTTCACTCAGTACCTACTGTTGTAAGGGTTAAATGAAAAGGCAGGCCAATTTCTCTGCATATGCCTGTTAGCCCCACCTACAAAATATATTCAAAACCTGAGTACTTCTACTATGGGTACCTCCCCAATTCCAGCTATGCTAGCATGTCTCACTGCAGACAACTACAAGAGCCTTCCTGCCTTCCTACCATCACTGCCTAATGTACCATCATTCCATCCCCTATGTGGTCACTGAATTAATCACTCTAATATGTCTTCCCTCTTCCCGTACCAATGAATCCTTCATTTTCAAAGTCAAAACTTTGTGACTTTGGAGAAACCATGGTGGGCCATGGGGTTGCTGTCCCTGCTCTCCAGTGATGCTCTGAAGCCATTACTCTCCCTTTCTCTAGCACTGCTCCTTTGACACCTGTATCATCTAGATTCACTGTTCTTCCTCAAGTCTCTTTGTTATGTTCAACAAACCTTTGAAATTCAAAATGGATAATTCTTAATCAGGAGAGACTATTAGAAATAGGGAAGAAAAAAGGAGGAGAGAAAAAGAGGCCTTTTAAACTCTAAGAAACCTTACTATTGGGGACAACCTCCCCCTATTACTGAGAATAACTCCAGTCATTAGGACAATAATGAGGAGAGAGTCTGAGGCATGTGAACAGGATAGGGGCAAAAACTACAACCTAAAACATACTAACGCTTTTTGTTGGTCTAAGAACCATCACATTCTTAGATATTTTTACCTTTGACCTTTTATTTTTTAATTGACATACAGGAGCATGATTCTTTTTAGTGTTCAAGATGCACAGCCTGTCTGGTTAGGCTATTTCCCATCCCAGGGAATACACTGCCTAGTTGTCTCTAATATCTCTCCTACTATTCTTCCTGAACAACAGAATTCCCAAGGCGTAGTTGGGAACCTGAATCCTGGGAATCAAGACTGCATCTCTCAGCTTCCCTCCCAGGCGTGAGGTCATGGCTAGGTTCTGCGCAAGGTGGATACTGAGCAACAGCCGGAGGGAGCCTAGATCCTGACGTTCCCACCAGTCCTGGGATGCCTCCTCCAGGCTCTTATCAGGGGGAGAAGGAACTCTATCCTGTTTAAGTTCCCAACATTTTAGGTTTTCTATAAACAGTATTAACTAATATAGTTCCCAAACATCAACTGCCTCAACAAAATTGATTCTTTGGTGTTACATATGATGCTTAAATGGAAACGTCTCAAATGTCAAGTTCTACTATGGGTACCCAAAAAGAATACCTATTATATTCATGCATACCTAGTACCCAGTTCTCTTTGAATTTTCTACCCATTTTGTAGCAATATTTGTTTTTACTAAGTAGAGATTACATAGCCACAAATTAGTTTGTAATGGGATTTGCATAAAAAGCTGTAGTAAAACAAAACAAAACAAAAAACTGGTATGATCTCTCATGATTTAAAAGACAAAATATATGAGGCATACATACCTTCAGGTTCATACTTCAGTTTTAACTCATCTATTTTAGCTCTCAGTTTCATATTTTCACTTTGGAAAAGCTGAAGGCATCTTTCATTGGCAAAAAGTTTTCGCTCAATATCCAGGGCCCGTTGGCTCTCGAACAACGCGTTCATTCTCTGTATGGACAATTCACCTTTAGTGCTTTCATTTTCTTTGCTGTATTAATAAAATAAAGGGGGGGGCAAAAGATATTATTATAACATAACATAAATAAGTGTCGTTGTTAATGAAGATCTTTTATTATTTATTTGAACTCTTACTCAAAACCACATTTCCATGGAAACAATAAACACAAAAAGCTTTAACAACGGCACTTTTAAATAAAAAACTAAAAAAATCTCAAGCATGCCTGGAAACAGACAAAGGTGGGTGGGATATGCTTTCCGCATTTATGCACGTATAACTAAATTCTTTTAAGTTTAAAATATGTGCTATTTATTCTTGAAAATTTAGATTATAAGAACATTTTCTATTACATGTTAAAGCTCTTTTCATGTAGTTTTTACCAATCTAAAAAGCTAAACACAAAGAAATAAAAATATTTAATTATTCATTAGAAGTATTTTTTCTTCAATAATCAGCACTAACTATATATATTGAATAAGACTCATTTGCTGCCCAAAGATATTTTCGTTGCCTTTATGGAACTTTGTTTTGGCAATATTAAAACAAAAATTAGTTTCTAACACTACTTATTATAAACAAGTCATAAGATTCTCCATCTTCCCATCCAACCAACACTTACTTTAAGTTGTCAAGCTTTATCTGAAGTAAATCTGTGTAATAGGTGTTATCTTTCAAAGCATCAGAGCTGTCTGAAGGCTTAGATTCCATACTTTCATATAAACTCTAAATAAAACAATTTTTATTACTTAAATGACAAATTAGGTTAGTATATGTTAATAATATCAGCTACCACTTATTGGATGCTTATCACATAGCAGCCACTGTGCTAAGCCGACCCATGTAAGTTTATCTTCTGAACTACATACAAGAATGAGCATTCCTCTCGTGCCATACGGGAACTGGTTTAAGGTGCTGCAGGCAGGTAAACTGAGAAGAGAGAATCTGAACCCACATCTGTTTCTATAGCCCGTGCTTCTAACCACACCTGAGCCTCTGGTTTCCCTCTCCTTTTAAAATGGAAGAAATACATATCAGCAGGTTTACTTCAAGCCTTTACGAGAAAGCCTAAAATTAAGAAAATATGAAAGAGAGCGGAGATACTTATAAAGCTATTCCTGGTGTCCACTCTTCTGAAATTCTGAAGGGTGAAAAAAAGTATAAATCTCCTTAAAAACTTGTAAACAACTTTAAAGATTGCAGGTTAAAACCTCTTGGCAAAAGGCATAATTTCCAAAGTATAGCACTGAGCCCAATGGTGAGTCCCATGTGCCTGCCAAGTTATGTACTGCAAACTTCACCAAAATTATAGTCCTTTCAACAGTTCTTAGAAGAGAAAGAAATAAAGTTACATAACCTTCAATTTTCATAATACCACTAATGGCTACAATTTAGAATGCCTAAGAGGTTAACATTTAAAAAAATTTGTCATTTGTAAACTTTAATTAGTTCTTTCGTTAGTGAGAAGATATCTGTGCTCCCTGAGATAAGTTATAAATTGAATGTAATTCTAATTAAAAATATCAGCAAGCTTTAAGGGAGACTACAGAAGCCTGACCATTAAATATTACAACATGTGACTGTGGACTGGACCCCAGAAAGGAAAGCATTTGGGGTATTTTTGTTTTGCTATAAAGGACGTTAACAGTAATTGGTAAAATGTAAAAGGTAAATGAGCTCATACTATGTTATCAATGTTAACTTCCTGATTTTGACCTTGTACTGTGGTTATGTAAGAGCGTGAACTTCAATAACATTGAGGTACAACTTACAGAGAAAAGAATATCTGGTTGGCAATTTACTCTCAAATGTTTAAGAAAAAAACATACATACATGAAGGGAGAGACAGAAAATATAAAGCAAGTATGGTAAAATGGACCATTGGGGAATCTGGGTGAAGGTTATTTAGGAATAATTTTATAATTTTTCTGGAAATCTGAATTTATTTCAAAAAAATAAAAAATTTAAGTACTTTATTAAAGACTTGTATGAATTCCAATAGCAACACAATGTTGGACGTGACAATGCTCCTACTGTGCATCCATTAAAAAGTATAGATGAACAGCACTGAAAAATAATCAATCCTGATAACAAGCAACATGAGGAACAAATCTCACTGACATAATGTTGAGTGGAAGACAGAAACGAAGAGGATATAATGAATGATTCTATTTATATTAAACTCAGGGGTATATGTACCTGTAATGCTGATAAAAACAGATACATATTAAAACTCATTGAGTTAAACACTAAAGATATGGGCACTCTGAGTTATAACTTACACACACTAACAAGTATGAAGGAGGTTAGTTTACTCTGGCTCTACTTAATGAAGTGACAGTCCAAAACAGTGAAAAGCAAAAAGAAACTAGAAGAAAAAATTAATTTATGTATTGGTCAATCTCAACCGAAATTGTAATTATATAATAAAGAAAACTATTCAAGTTAAAAGTATTAAGACAGTCCAATAAAAATTCGGTTGTGTTTTTAAAAGGTGTTACACATACCTTAAATTTCTCCAGATTTCTAATTTCACCTGAGAGATGTTTAATTTCACCATTCTTCTGCTCCACCATGGCAAACAATCGTTCCTGCTGCTCAAACTCAGTTTGAGACCCTTTCATTTGTAGCAACGTGGCGATTTGTAACTGGAAGAAGAAAAATTATCCACCCTCATAAAAGTGAGTGGGGGAAGAGGAAGATTCTGATAACCATATTTTTGGTGTAATTCATAGTTTGTATTATATTACTTTGAACTCATTTTAGAAGCTAAACTATTTCTAGTCTAATAATCTAATAATTTGAGAACATTTATATCAATAAGTTCAGTTGCTTATTTTGACTACTTATGCGTGACATCTGAAGTCCATAACAATTGTTTATACTTCTGTGAGACATAGCTGAACTGCATGGCAGTGGTCTGGAAGCTCATCATTTAGCTGGTAAACAGCCTGGCCAAATGCTGTACTCTACTCATCATATGCACTCTCATTAAGGGGCTGATGGGGTTCCTCAAAAATTTTAATTGATTTCCAATAGTATTAAGTGGAGGAAATTACTAAGCCACTCATACTCACAAATGTGAGATTCACAAAGCACAAGGATGGGAAGCAAAGGGTAAAATGCAGTCTAAGGATATTCCAAAAATATTCAATATAAATATATACTTACTTTTTAAAAGCAATAATCAGCTTACCTAATTATGACTACATTTAAACCTAGAATTTCACAGTAATTGAAAGGAAATTAACTAAAATCTAAACCTAGAATTTCTTTCTGCCTTCAAAAATTTCTGGCGTTCTAAGGAAGTGTCAATTAGTTTCAATGTAATTTTGAGTAAAGCAAACAATATGTGGGTGCAGGTACGGCTACAAGCAAGAGAGTAAGATGACATCTAACATTTTTAAGAATCCATGTTTTTTGTTTCTGCTTCAGACTGGAGGCTAGACACATTTAGCCTAAGAAGGTCCAGAATGTTACGTTTGTCTAAAGACAGTTGGGGATATCATGGGAATGTTAGGGGATTAACAATAGTAGCCCAACAAATACTGAAAGGAAACAAAGAGCAAATGTGAGACAATTTACAAAGAAATCATTCCCAGATAGGAGAGACCCTCAGTAAACCAGGCAGCACAGTCAAGCTCCTAAGAAATAAAAGCCACAGTTATTGTTTATTAAGCCAGCACTTCCTTACTTGCCAAGCACCATGTAAGCATCTTTCTTTAACTCCAGGGCAATTCTAAGAGGCAGATTCTGTCATCTCTACTTGACAGATAAGGTGACTGATGCTGTGAAAAGTGACTGATGCTGTGAAAAGTAAAACTATTTGTCCAAGTTCACACAACTAGCAAGTGACAGGATGAGGATTCCATCCCAAATTCATCTAACACCAAGGTTTAATCACTCCCCTTTCCTATTTCTTTACTATATCTCATCATCCTAAATAAAAGGCAAGAAGCCTTCCAGACTTGAGGTTACCACCTTAGAAGAGGGTAGGTACAACAGATCAGGAATCAGTATTCTGGCTGGCATAATACTGAAGTCTTTCCACTTCCAAGTATTTTTCTGTTACCTCCAGTTTGACTAAAACGATGACCACCAAACCATTAAAATTAAAAGGGCCAAAATGTTTGACTGGGGAAACTGCAAGCAAAGGAAATCCAAATTTCACCCTATAAATAAGCCTTAGAGGAAGAACTGAAGAATGGTTAGAGAGATAATTTTAATTAAGGTAGAAACCTAGGGCTATGCTCAAAACTCACCAAGTCAACAGCAGGAAATAAAAGCATTTAATTATTTTTTTTCCCCACTCCACAAAGATTTATATCTCTCTGGCAAGGTTACAGTTCTAGAAATAACTTTATAAGTATACTCCTTGAAAAGACGTTTTCTTTAATATATTTGTACATGCTCATATGAAATAGATTTATTAACCCTTTGATGTTAATAATTCTATACCTTCATTCTTTGTATTTGTTCTCTGTTAAATGCATTTTGCTTCTTTAGTGACTGATATTTGACTTTCATACTGATAAACTGACGTTCCATTGCTGCCCTTCGATCTTCCACCTAAAAAATATTAACATGTTTAATTATGCTTACGTTAAGTGAAATGCCAATTGAATCAATGGACTGTGTGTAAGTACCTCTGCAAACAAAGAGTTGCCTTTACTATTGGGGTCCAGAGCTTGCTGGAGTGCCTGGTCTAATTGCACTTGAAGATCTTGATTTGCTACACGAGCTTTCTAAATTCAAAAGAAAACAGTTTAGCTAATAGAAATTAAGATTTGCAAGAAAACAACGTATTATAAATTGGAAAAGATGATGTTACTGCAATCATAATACCTCTAAGGCGTTACAGTAAGAAACTGCTTCTTTTTCTCGCTCCTCTTTTTCTTCTTTAAGTCGCTCAACCTGGCGCATTAAATTAGAATTAAGAAGTTCTAGTTGTTCTTGTCTGTATTGTAGCTCATTCACTTCTTCTCTGAGAGCGGTCTATTCGACAGGAATTTGAAAAGAGGAAAATCTCTTGAATAATCCTTCATTTAGCAGCTGCTCAGTTTACTATAAGCAGTGATTCACACCTAAAACTAAAAAACTAGTTAAAAGTTGTAAGGTGTGTAAAAAAATAATAAAAATTATTCCATTTTTCAGCAGGAAACAAAATAAAAGGCTCTCGAGACTTTCTTTCCTATGAATTTAAGGCTTTAATTTTTAATTAACCTTAGCCTGCAATGAAAACTACTACGTTGGTATGGACATCAACTTCCAAGGAGCCAATGTCCTACAGTGGGCTTTTATGGCACAAACTAGGATCAGAGCAAATCCTTCCAGAGGCTTTATTAATCTAAAAGTAAAGTCTGCCCTATATAATCATGTAGTCTAAAGCTTTTTTATGCATGAAGTAACTCACTTAAAAACTCTGTAAAACATTTTTTAATTAGTTGGATCAAATGTAGGCCAAAAAATATTTCGGCCTTAAAACAAATTCACAAGGATTATTACAAAAACATGGAAAAATATGCAAGGAAAAAAGAAAGACAAACTGAGAGCACATATGCCATAACAGTTACCTTCACGCTTTCCATTTCAGTCAGCTCAATCTGAAGAGCTAGCATCTCCGAAGACATGCTTTCGTTTACACGTTCAGACATTATCCGCACTTCCTTTGATTTACAAGACAGGAGCTCCTTCTGATGGTCTACTTTGTGCTTCAGCTGCTTTTCACTAAGCCTAGCTTCATCTAATTCCGCTTTCAGTTTTTCTAACTAAAGGGGGGGGGGGGTAAAAAAAAAAAAGCACAATCTTACGATTCAAAAGGTCACCGAAGGGCATCAGAACTTAAGCTGCAGTATAAACTTTTCTGGTCGTTGCAGGATAACTAGTTTGAAGACAGTCAAGCTGAACAAAACTATTTAATAACTCTTTCTAAAATGCCACATAGTTCCAAATCTTGGAAAATTAAGAATATATAGCTTTAAAGGGAACAAACTTAACAGAAGGGGGAAGCCTCAGGGTCAGGCCTAGGTTCACCCTGTCTCAGTTTCACTCTTCATACGTAAAACTGGTTAATGGCTGCACCACCATCACAGCTCTCAAGTGAAACTGGGTGGATAAAACGTTCAGTGCCAGGCCCAGCATGCACTAAATGGCTTCTGTTATCAATAAAAAGCTTTCGCTTGATGTCCAAAGTCATGATTATCATCTATACTGAATTATCTTCAACAGGATTTCAACGTTCTTAGACTATATCCTGATATTTATTTTCTATTTTTAAAATAAGAGCCTCTTGGCTTGTTTGCCCACTTCTATTATATTTTCATGATGAAATAAAAATTTCAGCTGCATGTCTACGTGGATGCGTGGCCATCTTTCTAAAAAACACCACTGATTGGCTCAAACTTACTGCACAATGAGATTACTGCAGTTTCCTATTTGGACAAGGCTAGGCATCTTTTAATAGGCGGTGACATGCCTTGAGTTTTAAACATTCAAATAATCCATATAAGTGACCAGGGCAGGTCTGGATTCCTGACCCCTTTGGCTGCAGTGTGAAGAATAAATGGTACAAACAGCAATGATAGAAAGCAGGCTACCTGGAGAGAGGGCTAAGTAGCAATCTAGGAAAAAGATGATGGTGATCTGGACCAGCATGGCAGTCGTGTTGATGGAGGTTTTGCAGGATTAGAACTTGTTGATGGATTGTGAGAAGTGAAAGAAAGACAGCACAAAAGCTCCAAATTTTTGGCACAGTGATCTGAGAACATCAGTAAGACTGAAAATATTTTTTGACTGATTTAGTATTTCCTCCATCCAAAACCCATCTCTGTAATTAATTGGACTTGCCTCAGTCCCTGAATATTTCCTACATTACTCTTTTTTGTTTAGGTAATGAAAGTTGCTGCTAAAATGAACATAACGCCCAGGGGGAAAAAAGAATGCATCATTATTAGTCACTGATGTCTCAGACAAGCTGGATCACTATTTGCCAGAATGGAACGCAGGATGAGTCTAAGCATTACACAAATGTTTATTTTGATGGTTATGTTTGTACTGCATATTAGGAAAAAAGATAACCAGCTCAAACATAGAATTTCATTGATAATATTACTTAAAATGAGAAAAGATTTTAAAAATTCATTTAATGAGAAATTAAGTAATAGTATACTATATAGAGGGGACACAGATATGGAAAAATCCTAAAAGATGCTACATCAAACACTGAAAATTAGAAAAGAGACTTCTAAGAAATTAGGACAAGAGTCAGGCATATTTTAGGTGAGAGTTCTGAAAAGTACAGACTCTATACAAAGAGGAGGCAAAAGTTCTGGATTCCTTAGAGGTAACCTGAGGGCATTGTGCTCATAAGGATGTCAAAAGGGAACGGACAATCACTGAACAATCTTTTATTTTGTATTTATACTTGAAATGGAACCAGCACAACGTGTTGTTGGACTAAGTATAGTGACACAGGCTTGAGAATCGGATAGCCTCAGTTCAATTCTTGACAGCTAATTTCTAGCTCTATAACTTAATTTGATTAAATATTGGTTTTCTCATCTGCTATATGGAGATAACAATGGTACCTCCCTTATGGAATTGTTATAAAAATTGGGTAATATATGTTTATTTTCAATAAACAAACTATAAAGTATCAATTTTAACGTGCATTAACTTACAAGAAACTTAGTTTCCATGAAGTTACAGAGTGTACTATTTTTTTTTTTTTTTCTTTTTTGAGGGCAGTGTCACTGGCCCTCACATGTGGGATCTGAACCGGGGCCACCGGCATCCCAAGCCAGCCCTCAACCACTGCGCCACTTGGCGCAGAGTGTACTATTAATTGTAGTGAAAACTAGGGGACGAGGCTATCTGAAAAAGGGCTGCCATACTATGCGTTACAAGCAAGGTGGTCATGCTGGTCACTAAACTAAAACTAACAAATATCCATTTACTAAAATTCAATAATTGTATTTAATTAGTAGAATGTTACACATACAAGTTCCTTAGGTAGATTCTTGTTTCTCAGTGTTCCCTCTCCTAACATTAAGATAGAGCTCATGATGTCAGCTAGTTTATATGGATGGTACTAAGGAAATCTTCAACTGAAGTTTACAGATTGCTGCATAAACATGGGCCCCTTTTGTTCTGAAATGCATAGATATCCAAACCTTATTTTTTAGTTCATTCACTTCCTGTCCATGGCTTCTGCTCAGTTGTTCTTCTAATTTCTCCAGGTGCACTTTTTGATCTTGTTTAAGCGCTTCACATTCAGAGCTCAAACTTTCTAACATTCGACTCTTGAGCTCCACTTCTCTCTGAAGAGTATATTTTTCTTGTTCATAATTCTGAAAGGAGATTCAATTATAATTCAATTACATAAAAATAACTTAAAGCCATCACATATAAGCAGTTCCCACCTTCAACTGTATCATTCCTGTTTTACACATCTACTGCTTTCTATGTAACAATCACATATAAAATCTGGAATAACTTGGTAGCTAATCAGTCTTAAAACACCCCTAAGAGGTAGAGGTATTTGGAGCCTGCATTCAAATTCACACTAGGGATATGGCAATCGCTACTACGCTCTGTCCAGGAAGCAAAGGGTTCCACGGCAAATCAATGTGTAAAGTCATCTCTGCTAGGGAGAAAAACTAATATTACACTTAAAGTTCCCTAGTGAGAATTACTTGGTTTGATAATATGTTCTATTTCTAACTCTGAATAAAATGAAGAAACAGTGGACTGGGTGTAAAGTGAAATACTAAGTCAGACCTTAGTTTTAGAATGTAGTCATCCAAGAATGTTCACAAATGATTATTTGAATGAACACAGTATTAAGACAAAAGGAGTATTTAACAGGATTTTTGCTTACTGACAAGAAAGTTTAAAGATAAAGATAAAAGAAGTATCAGTTTAAATTCCTTCAACAAGCTTTAAAAAAATCAGATAAAATAAGATTAAATGAAAGAAAAAAATTAAGAGTTTCCACTAGTTACTTTTACCTGCCATATTTAAATTTTGATATGAAAGTTTACATACTCATATGTTACTGAGTATTTACTAAATAAAATTGATTTATTCATTCTTTCAATAAATGTGTGCCAGACATTAGGGATACAGCAGTGAACAAGACAATTAGCTCTGCAAAGAATTCAGAGAATAAATGACGGCAGCTTTACAACACATAGTCAGGGGAAGGCCTCTCTGCTGAGGTGACATCTAATAAAAACCTGAAGGCTGAGAATTCAATCCATGCAAGTGGGGTATGAACCACCCAGATGGAGGCAACAGCTCCTGTGAGGCCCATAAGAGAAGATGAATACAGCTAAGAACAAGGAAAAGTAGTTTGAGATGAGGTCAAATGTTGGCAGGGGTGAGATGACATAGGGATCTGCACACTCAGGTAAGGAGCTCGGATTCCGTTGTGACTATAATCAGAAGCTTTGTATGTTTTTAGCAGAGCTGTGACATGATCTTTGGTATATTCTTCAGTCACCACTTGGCTGCTGTGTAGGAATGAATGGCATGAATGGCAATGAGGAAAGCATGCAACCTGGTTTGAAGGTACAGCTGTAGTCTAGGGGAGAGATGATGGCGGTCTGGAGTAGGGTGGCAGTAGTATAAATGAATGTTTTGTAAGTCAAGTTCTTAGAGCTTATTAATGGAGTAAATGAGAACTAAGGGACAGAAAGATATTGAGTAAAACTACTATATTTCTGGCTCAAGCAACTTGATGGATGTTAGTACATTTACTAAGTAAGCTAAAGAAAACTGCAAGAGAATGTTCGGTTAATGGGCCGGGAATCAACTCTTGTCTGCTTATATTAAGTTGGAGATGTACATTAGTGGGCAATTGAATACACAAGTCTAGACTTTAGGGGAGAACTAAGGATTTGGTGGAGTGTCATGGGGCATTTAGATGTTATCTAAAGCTACGAAACAAGTGAGTTCACCTATGAAGAGAGCAGACAGTCCAAATCCAAAACCCAATATGTGGTGAAGAGAGTGATCATAACTTGATTTTTCAAACTCAGAGCACACTGGGTCGGAAAGAATATTAGTAATTCATTTAGTTCACTTCCATTTATTGGGGAGTGGAGTGGGTGAGAGCTAGATCTAAAATCTTTAGAAAAGAATAAAAATAATATTAATAATTGCTAGATAACACAAATCACAAATCTTCAATAGCTAAGCACACCCTTGTAAACAGGAGTCGAGTCTTACCTCAGTTATGGTCATCATTTCATTACGGCATGTATCTAATTGTGTTTGCAATTCATTTTGACTCTCCACTAGTTGTAAACCATACTGTGCAGCTTTTAGTCGTTCTTCTTCAACCTCTTTGAGCTTGCAACGAAGATCTGAGATTATATCTGCTTCCATAATTTTTGTCTATTTTTAGTCTACTGTAAATAGAGAAAATAAAAGTACTTAAGCTGAAACAAAAAACTCCATACAATGATATCAATTACAACATGCAATATATGTATTTTTTCAATACTACTGCCATATAAAAACATAGTATGAAAGATTTTCTTCCTGAGTTTTTAAGTGGTCACATTTACATTCTTGGTCTAAGAATTTCTGATGATTTTATTACCTAATCTGAGACCAAATCAAACAAAGCAAAAACAAACAAACAAACAAAAAGGAATATATTTAATTTTGCTTCTAAGAAATGCAGTATCAAAACTAATGCTAACTTGCCTTAAATGAGAAGTTACGGCAACATTACACAGGTAATCAAGTTTAGAGAACAACAAAAGAAATGTAGAAACTTTATAGTAGCGAGAAACTTTATAGTAGCTACTTAATATATAAAAATGTAGCTTTGAATAAGGTTCATAAAGTATGAACCATTATGTCCACAATTTTTCACAAGCGTTAACTTCCTGAACACATTAAATTTGCTGTACTTAAAACACATTCACTAGTATTTTCCTAGTTATTCATAAGAGGGCATGCAAAACAGAAACAACGTTCAGAGTACTTAAAGAACATTGTTGTCGTTTTAGATTTTCAAGCAAGGATTTAAATGCTATATATAGAAACATTCCACTTTTACTCAACCTCACTTATCATCTTATCCAAATTGATCTCAGCCTCTTAGGCCAGGCAGGAACTCAGCTTTGTCTTTAAGGAACAACAGGCCCCATGTCTCCACTCAATGTAGTCCAATAGTTCTTGAACGCCTTATATACTGGGCTCCATTCTGGGCACTTCAGATACATCAGAGGTGAAATGGACCAAAAACAAAGCTCTTCTTTCATAAAACTTACCCTCCAGTGGGAGAAGACAAGCAATAATATGGGTTGTCAGAAAAGTCATGACGTATTTTTCTATGGTTTTCGTTGAAAAAATGTGTCATGACTTTTCCGACAACACAATAGTATATTAACAAATTGCATTAGAAAGTAGAAATGGAAAAAAAAAACAGGATTAAGGGAACTCAGAAGAGGTGGGGATACTGTAACTAGGATGACATTTAAAATAAGTATTAGAGGGGCTGGCCGAGTGTTGCGGTGGTTAGGCGCTGGCTTGGGAAGTCAGCGGCCCCGGTTCGGTCCCACATATCAGGGCCAGTGACACTGCTCTCAAAAAAAAAAATAAAAAAAAATAAAATAAAATAAGTATTAGAGTGGGGGGAGACTGTCATGTGACTTCTGAGCAAAGCCTTGTAGAGGATAAAATTACCCATGTACCTATTTAGGGAAAGCATGTTCCAGGCAGAAGGGTAGCACTAAGATAGAAGGAAGCCCAAAGAATTAACAAGACAGACTTTAAATCAGAAGAGATAATAGGGGAGAACAGGCAGATCAGGCCACTGTAAGGACTCTGGCTTCTATTCTGGGTGACATGGGGAGTCACTGCAAAGTCTGGAATAGAGATCTCATACATTTAAAAGGATCATTTTGGCTGCTATGTTGAATTGTTTGGAGGGGAGCCAGTTGGAAGCAGAAAGACCAGTGGGATGATTGTTCACACCAGGTGCTTGCATGAGGTGAGAAATGGTCAGATCCTGCATATTGGGTTGTCAGTAAAGTCATGACGCATTTTTGCAACAGACAGCGTTAGTTCATTTTGGAAGTACTAGAGTCATTCGCATCTATGTTGCTATGTCATTTGACAGCTGACAGTTCTAGCTTCATTCTAAAAAAAAAAAAAAAAAAAAATTGGGCAATTTGGTTGAGTTTGGAAATTTTACAAGTTGAAGATGGAAGACCAAATTGCATTTTCGCTATATTTTATTGTTTTACTTCCGTAAACGGAAAAACATGAGTCAAACTTGTGAAAAGTTACATAAAGTTTACAGTGACAATGATCTACAAGAATGTCAGTGCCAACGATGGTTCACCAAATTCTGTGCTGGTGATTTTGATTTCAATGACGCTCCTTGGTAAGGGAGGCCCACCGAGGTTGATGACGACAAAATAAAGGCATTGATTGCGTCAAATCCACATTATACAACACGGGAGATTGCAGAAACATTGAACATTCATCATTCAAGCGTTCATGACCACCTGAAGAAGCAGGGATATGTAAGCAAGCTCGATATTTGGGTTCCTCATGAACTCAAAGAAGTTCATTTGACAGCGCACATAAACATCTGTGATATGCTCATTAAATGTGAGGAAAACAATCCTTTTTTGAAGCGACTGATAACTGATGATGAGAAGTGGATTTTTTACAACAATGTGGTGCACAAACGGTCTTGGTCCCAAAGTGATGACTCATCTCAAACATCAAAAGCAGATATTCATCAGAGGAAGGTTATGCTCTCAGTGTGGTGGGGTTTTAAAGGTGTTGTTTTTCGAGCTCCTACCAAGGAACCAAACAATCAATTTGAATGTGTACTATCGGCAATTGGACAGTTTGAATGAATCCATCATCCAGAAACGTCCAGAGCTCATTAATCGTAAAGGAGTTGTATTTCATCAGGACAACACAAGACCACACACAAGTTTGATCACCCGTCAAAAATTTTTGAAGCTTGGATGGGATGTGTTGCCACACCCACCATACTCACCTGACCTTGCACTGTTAGATTTCCACTTGTTTCACTCTCTTCAAAACTCCTTGCGTGGTATAACGTTCAATTCAGATGAGGCTGTAAATCAGCACCTTGTTCACTTTTTTGCTGATAAAGGCAGGTACTTCTATGAACGAGGAATTATGAAGCTCACTGAAAGATGGCAAAAGGTTATCATTGACTGATCTTTGTTTTTAATATAAATAAATGACCTTCGAAAAACATAGAAAAAATATGTCATGACTTTCCCAACAACCCTATATTTTGAAGGTAATGCCAACATTTTCTGAAAAATGGAATGTAGGATGTGTAAGAAAGAGAAAACTCAGAAATGTCTCTAAGGCTTTTGGCCTCAGCAGCTAGTAGAACAGAGGTGCCATCAGTCGAGGCATTGAAAACTGTTAAGTAAAGACTGTTTTGGAAAGAAAATCAAGGGCTTAAGTGTCGGACATGAAATGTCAAGTAAGCAGTTGGCTACATGCATAGGAAAGGGCTCTGGGCTGAAGATATAAATTTGGCAGTTATTAGCATAAAATCCTTAAGTCTTGATATCACCAAAGTATGAGCCTAATTAAACAGGCCCAAGGAGTGAGCCCTGATAAGAGATAGGAAAGAAGACAGCAAAGTATACTCAGACATGACCAGTGAGGTAGGAATGAAACCAAGAGCATGTGTTGTCCTGGAAGCCAATAAATAAAAGTGTATTAAGAAGGCATATGTGATGTATTGTGCCACATGCTAAGTCAAATAAGGTGAGAACTGAGAATTGGCCATTGGATTTGAATTCACAAAAGTCACTGGTGAGCCTAAGAGCAGTTTGGGAGGAGGGATAGGGAGCAAAAGCCTGACTGGAATAAGCTGGAGGGAGGGCTGTATGAGAATAGGAGACAAGTGCAGTTTTGCTGCAAAGGAGAACAAATAAATGGGGCAGCGGCTGGGGGAGAAGTAGGGCTAAGTATTTTGTTTTTGAAGATAAAAAATTTTAAGGGCCGGCTGAGTGGTGCAGTGGTTAAGCGCTGCCTTGGGAAGCCAATGGCCCCAGTTCGGGTCTCACATATGAGCGCCAGTGACACTGCCCTCAAAAAAAAAAAAAAGAAATTTAAGACAAAATTATTAAAATATATAAAAAAATAAGAAAAAATAACAGTATGCTTGTATGTTATAGGATAGATCCAGGAAAGAAAAAAATGATGATATAGAAGACATGGAGAACTGCTGGAGTGATGAATAAACAGGATGGTCTAATGTACAGGAACTGATTTTAGACAGAAACATGAATATTTCATCTGAGTAAGGGAAAGTAAAGTGTATGGGTACAGACATAGGTAAGTAGATAAGATATAGTGGTGGGAGTCTGCATAAATGTCTTTCTAACTGCGTCAAGTTATCTGTGAATTTGGAAGCTCTTTAACTGGGAATGAAGATGAAAGTGGAGCTATAGGGTTTTAAAAGAGAATAATAATAAAAAAAAGGTATTCTACATTACCTAAGGCTGGAAGCTACTGCTCTAAAATGCAAGACCTTTCCGAAGACTGTACATGATGGGAACAACTGCTAACTTCTGCAGTTTTAAAATACTCTATACTTGTTGAGGGTTTACCCTTTACCAGGTGGAATACTTCAAATGCATTATCTCATTTAAGTCTCTTAATGGACCTGAGTTACGTAATATTGTTATCAACACTAAAGAAAAAAACGGAGCTATAGCCTCAAAGATATCCCCGTCAGCATTGCCCAAGGAAGCCAAGATAGTAGCTTCAAAAGAATTCAAAAAATCATTCAAAAGAGGTGCTGGAATCTCTCCTATTGTGTGTCAAGTACTGTGCTAGTGCTGAGAACATGGGGACCCCCAAACTAGACAATATCCTTGCCTTCTCGAATTTGACAGTCTATGAATGGAAAGGTATTAAATAACTGGATTGTAAAATTACAAGTATGATAAGTGCACGCGGGGGAGACAGAGGGTGCTCGCTGAGCCTATAATACAGAGGAACTATCCTAAGCCGGGTAGTGAGGCAGGACAGGGGGAATATGGACAAGAGGACTCCCTGCGGAAATGACTTTTCAGCGGAGATCTAATGAATAAGAGTTAATCAAGCTGCAAAGAAAAGTAGACAGCGGGGCCAGCCCAGTGGCGTGGTGGTTAAGCGCTGGCCTGGGAAGCCAGCGGTCCCAGTTCAGGTCCCACACAGGAGGGCCAAGGACACTGCCCTCAAAAACAAAAACAAACAAAAAGAAAAGTAGACAGAGTTGAATAACTATAGCTACTATGCGTCAGACCTTGGGCCTGGTGCCTTGTATGCTGTATCTTATTTGATCCTCTCCACAACCCCATGAACTATAAGGTATTCCCCCCATTTCACACATGTGCCAACCGAGGCACAGAAAGGTGAGGTCCCCTGCCCGGGGGCTGAGCTAGTGAGCGGCTAAGGGCACCAGGCCCCAGGGTGCAGCTCCGAGGCGGGGCGCCCCCTCTGGGGCCTTTAGGGGACAGACGCGCTGGGAATCACACATGCATTCCGCACTGGCTACGCCAACTTGGACAACTTATCTAATGTCTTGCTTTGTCATCAGTAAAATAAGGACACTACCATCCAGCCAACAGGATTTTTTTTTTTTTGAAGGCAGTGTCCCTGGCCCTCCTATGCGGGACCCGAACCGGGGTCTTTGGCTTTCGAAGCCAGCGCTCAACGACCGCGCCACTCGGTCAGCCCCCCAATAGCTTTCTTAATATACTGGAAATGGCCTAGTTTTAAACTGTTTGAATATACTTTTTTTTTTTTTTGAGGGCAGTGTCCCTGACCCTCCTAGGTGGGACCCGAACCGGGTCCGCCGGCCTCTCAAGACCAGCGCTCAACCACCACGCCCCTCGGCCAGCCCCGAAAACAGGATTTTTTTGAGATTAAACCAACCGAAGGATGAAAAAAAACAGAGGTTCAGAGGAATCCCGTGCGCAGGTGCCTGGGAAAGCGCTCGCTGTCCAAGAGGAACAGCGTGGGAGCCACAGACGCGCTGTTTCATTTTCAAGGAATCACACACACGCACGACACGCAGGTGAAAGTCCCGCGAATGCTATGTGACCTCAACATCCCAAAATACTATCCACGTGTAATAATTATAAAGATGATTAACGAGGTCTTCCTTTTTATGCAGTTTCCCAAACCCGGCGTGTATTGTATATTTATGTATTTCTAGACCTCACTCGAGCCGCCCCACGTGGCACGCGGCGGCCCCGCTGCACGGACAGCGCAGACCGAGTAACGTGTGTGACCTTCCGGAAGCCCGGGCGGCCCCGCCGGCCCAACCCTCCTCCTGTATTTATGCTGAATCCCAGCGGGCAGCGAGGCGGCCCGACTGGAAACGGAGACCGGGTAGGAACCTGGATGCCAAGCGCTCAGGGTTCCGCTGCGCAAACCGTCCCGGCTCAGGGCCTCGGCGGAGCCCCAGACCCCGGGGTGTCCCCGGGCCCGGCTCTCTGCTCCCCACCGCGGCGCTCCACACGCGCTTCCCTGCAGGCCCTGCGCCCCCACCCCTCTCGTTTCTTCCCCCGGGTGCAGGTGCGGGGGGTGCACCGCGGGGCAACCCCAACACTCACCCCCGAGACGCCCCCAACTGACGATCGGGAACGCGCCGCCGCTGTTTGAATGCAGTTCCCGCGAGAACATACACTTCTCACGAGATGTCCGCCCGGGACTCCAAAAGCGAGCCCGTCCCCTAGCTGGCCCCGCCCACCTACTGCGACTACGCAGGCGCGAGCGGAGCGCCGTGGGCGGGGCGAAGGCTGGCTTGTGATTGGTTGTCTCACCAGGGCTCGTCAGAGGTGGGGGCCCGGGGGTCTTGCAGATGGATGCTTTTGGGTGCCATGTTTTTTTTTGTTTTTGTTTTTTTGTTTTTTACTTTTTTAAAAATCATTTATTGAAATAATAATGTCTACATACTACTATAAGTTCAAGAATACTTCAACATATACCTGTGTTTTGTTCATCCCCAAAGCTTGTACAGATATGCATAAAAATGCTCATGGAAAACCAATTTTCAATCTTAGTGTGCATATGAACTTAGGTTCCTTACAAAAACTTCCCCCCAGCATCCCCTAATCCAGATAACCTACAGTCAGAATGTACTGCTCTCACATATTTAGACACACTGAAATAGATGAAAACTGATGCTATCAGATTAGAGTCTAACATACTTTGTGGGTGCCATGGTGTTGTGGTGTTGTTTTGCTTTGCTTTTTTTTTTTTTTTTTTTTTTTGTCCTTTGGTTTTTAAACAACAGTACCTCCTGGAGAGGCCGTGTCGCTAGGAAGAGTCCTGAGCTGTGCATGTGTCATGCATCCCCCACAGGGCGCTGGCCAGTGTGTGCTCCCTGGTCCCTGCTCTCTGGTACCAATTTAATGGCTCCAGGAATCCGAGTCGGTGTGACAGTGCCTGAAAGCACCATAGGACAGAAGCACAGTTACCTCTATAGGACAGGCAGATAGCTAAAGTGACATTGAGCCTCCCCAGTGCACCAGTGCAGCGCTCACCCTGGCAGGGACTGTCTCATATGAGGCCCACAAGCAGCTGTGTCAGGTAGCTATGAGTATTATCCCCTTTTTCTACAGAGGAAAACAAAGTCCCAAGAAGAAAAGTGTCAGCCAAGTTGGTAGAGTTAGAGTGTGAACGAATGCAGCCTGCTGCGAGCTTCCAAACCCTTGGCGAGTGTGTTGAAAGAACGAGTGTGTGTTTCTTAAACCTGATGCCTCTTCGTTATTCAACACTTAAAGCGATCAGGAATAATAACAGCCAACGTGTGGTAAGCACTGCTGAGCCCTAGCAGCTGTTCCAGGGTTTTTGAGCCTGTCTTTTCTTGCCTGCGTAAGGACTTGGCCGTATCTCCTCTATTTTTCATCATTCGGTTTTTTGTTTGTTTGTTTTCTTTCCTGTTGGATATTTCCTATCAACAAACATGCTGTAATGACTTCCATCTCAAAAAATAATGCTAACCTCCCTTGACCCCAATCAGCTACCACCCAATTTATTCGCTTCCCTTGATCGCAAAATTCCTGGGAGGAAACAAACAAACAAAATGTTTAGATGTGGTATCTTCATTTTCTTTACCTTTTATTCTAATTTTTTTTACCAACTTCAGGTTGTGGTCCCTGCCAGGCCAGTGACATGGCTCTTCTCAATGTCACCAGTGAGTCCTATCTTACAAAATCCATTATTTAGTCCTCACTTCTCTTGATGCTTGAGGGAGTTGATTGCTCTCAGTGAGTCCGCCATTCGGTCTGCGGATGTCACACCCTTTTTTCTTTCCTGTCCTTAATTTCCTTTGCAGACTTCTGTCTCTGATTGAGGTAGGCCAGATCATAAAGACTTGATCTGGGTTTATTGAGTGTATTCAAGGGGTAATTAGCAAAATCATAGATACTGCCTGTATCCTCATTAAGGTCATCCTTTAGGAACTGTCTGGATAGAGTGCTGCCACTCTCACCCCTGGACACTCGATGTCACAAGTAAAATGAATTCTAGATGGTCCCTGCTTGTTTAGATAAATTGCTGAAGATTCACAGTCCCAGATGCAGGTCCATATGCCCACATGAGGTCCACATACCATGCACTAGATGCCAAAGTTCAGGGTAAAAAAACATATATGTCTCATTGTCAGTTTACACCATGAGAGATCAGAATTTGCCTCCTCACACCGAATGGTGGATTCACCAACATAGAAAGGGAATTTTGATGCTGGGAAACAATCCCCCTACCCGCATACGCACACACACCTATACAATTCCTAACATTATAGTTGTTCAAAACTAGGATCGATGGCTACAGTAAATGGGCCATCATTCCTACAGTGTTCCTGTTCTAGTGGAAATGAGAAAATTGGTGATCAGAAAAGATGTAGAAGGGTGTGTTGCCTTTAACTGAAAGCTGTGTGTATTTTGACATGTACTTATTAAATTTGGTTTGGGTACCACAGGTGAATAGTCTCTGTCCTCAAAGAACTTGGAATTTAGTGGAAGGGGCATTTACCAAACAATAAACCCCTACTCAGAGTATGGCTTAGACTGCTTGTTCCTTCATTTATTTAGGAAAGCTCCAAACTAGTCTTTTTGGCATCAAGCAAGAACAAGCCCAGGACTCTGAGACCCAAAGTTTGCAAATAAGAACTGGATTGATTTACAAAGCTCTGTGATTCATAGGATGGGCCAGGACATGAAGTTATTGAAGTTACACTCAGTGTTGTGGTCATTGAAACCTGGAGAACGGCTAAGATCAAGAAGCTCAGAGAAGGGAGAGGAGGCTACGGGTAGGACTTTAGAAATTATCCTAATTCACTGAACAGGAGGAGAATAAGGATCTGACCAAAGACACAGAAGAGCCATCTGAGAAGAGTTCAGGCAATTGAATTGTCAGAGCTGTTTCTGTGATAATTTGATATCAAAGTGAATAACTGTACCAGGAGGCAGGTTTGACTAATAGCAGTAATGACAATGAGCCCAGTCTATAGTCTCTCTGGGCCCAGCTATGGATAGCACCAACTTCAACTCTCCATGAGCCCTATTGCTATACTTTTTTTTCACCCTGAATAGGTGAACCCCCACTTGGAGTAAAGGTACACCATTCCAATATTGTGGGCTTATTGGTTAACTTCCCAGCATCAATTTTCTCCTCCTTTTCCTACCAAAAGCATTTTGATTATTCTTTGGGTAATTCATCGTCCCCTCCATTTTCAGCCATGCAGGTTGTTTAAAATTGATAGTAGCCTTCAGCTTTCGATTATCCCATCACTGTGGTGATATAATTGGCTCAGAGGTGTGACTGAATCCAAGTCGGTGAAATAAAATGAGAAATTCAGTGGAGCTGCTGGAAAATGGATTTTGTTAACCCCTTCTGTACTTAAACTTTGCAGCTCAGAGCTGCCAGCTGCCATCTTGGGTCCATGAAGCTTAAGTCGGCCTCAAATATTGGGTTGTTGGGAAAGTCATGACGCATTTTTGCAGCAAAAAACGTAGAAAAAAATGCATCATGACTTTTCCGACAACCTAATAGAATCCAAAGCCAAGCTGACTAATAGTGAGCGAGAAGAGAGTTCTGGTCGTTCTGTTTGGGCCCTACACAAGGCTCCCCTTGAAGCCTGAGATATCCCTGAATGGCTTAGTTTTTGCTCAAGTGGATTCAGTTTGAGTTTTCCTGTCACTTGCAACATAAGGAGTTTTAACCAATGCACTCAATAATACTTACATCTGAGCTTTAGTGGACTAATTAACCTGTCAAGTTCTTATTCTACATGTAGGATTTTATGAGGCTAAAATTGAAAGTTGCTAACTTTCAGAGAGAGGATCTAGTGATGGGGCCTTTGAGAAAAATGCCTGTGTTGAACCAGAAGGAAGGTTTATCCTAAGTGAAGGATCCTCGTGTATAGTGGAGGACGATCAGGATCCAGACAGCTTGTAGGTAATCCTTTATTGGCACCACTTCATATTACCATTACGCCCCCTGTTAAGCTGACTTCTTCAGGTGATGTGAGCACCTAAGCCAGTTAGAATTAAGACTCAGTATTTCTATCAGTTACGATTCTTACTTGCCAAGAGTAGTACCCATTCCAGTTAGTTTGATATATATGTACATTATAAAAAAAATACTAATGTCCTAATTTTTTCAACTAGTCACAAGGCTGTAGTTGCTACTTATGACTTCCTGTATTCTAGTACCCATTACATATTCCTTTTCTTTCTTTCTTTCTTTGACTTCCTGTATTCTAGTACCCATTACATATTCCTTTTCTTTCTTTCTTTTTTCTTTAAAGATTTTATTGGGGAATTGGGGGAAGGGAACAGTGTTGGGGAATTGGGGGAGGGGAACAAACAAGTTGTTTTCCTTCAATCTTAGTTGTGGAGGGTGCAGCTAGCTCAGCTCCAAGTCCGGTCACCATCCAGCCGCGCCTTGGCAGCTCATGGCCACTCAGTTCAAGGTATCATGTTCAATCTTAGTTGCTGGGGTGCTCAGCCCCCTATCCCATACGGGAGCCAAACTGGCAACCTTGTTGTTAGGAGCACGTGCTCTCACTAGCTGAGCCATCCTGCCACCTGTTGGCAGCTCAGCAGCAGCTCAGCTCGGGCACAGCTCACTGACCCATGTGGGAATCAAACTGGTGACCCTGTTGCTCAGAGCTTGCGCTCTTAACCGAGCCACTCGGCCGGCCCCTCTTTTATTTTCTGACATTACCTCAACCATTTGAGACTCTATCCAGTACAGTGGCCCAAATCTACGCTGCTGAATACAACATATTCACTAATGGTTTATATTACTCACTGTTCTGTTGGCCCAAATTAATTTGGTCTAACTTAAAGTGGGATGGGATTAAATTTAGGGCTCTGATCTTTCTCTGAGAGGCTGAAACTGTGTGTGCGTGCAGTGTGTGTGTGGTATGTGTGTGTGTAGGGTGTGTGTGTGGGGGGTATGTTTGGTGTGCATGTGTATGTGGTGTGCGTGTGGTGTGTGTGGTGTGTGTATGTGTGTGTGTGTGTGGCGTGTGTGTGTGGTATGTGTGTGGTGTGTGTGGCGTGTGTGGTGTGTGGCGTGTGTGGTGTGTGTGTAGTGTGTGTGGTGTGTGTGGTGTGTGTGTGTGTCTGGCATGTGTGTGGTGTGCGTATGTGTGTGGCATGTGTGTGGCGTGTGTGTGTGTGGTATGTGTGTGTGGTGTGTGTGTGTATGTGTATTCAGTGGAAAGAAATGTCGACTGCCTTGATGATGTCATGCTTAGTTTAATGTATTTTATTGCTAGCAGTAACAACTTGGGAGTGCACACAGTAAAAGGGGAAATTGATCAGTCAGCCCCCTCAAGTAAGCAGCTGAATACCCCTGCTTAGTAATACTTGCAGGCTACCTCCTGCCTGTTACCACTAGGTGACAGTGTTTGCAAATATATTTGATCTGAAGGGAAGGTCTTTTCTGTTACAGAAACGAGATTCTCTTGGTAGGTACAGCTGCGTGGCTCCAGGCATCTAGATTAGCCAAACACACATATTTGTTATAAACTACACTCGTAGTCATTTGTGATCACAGCTGTTTCTTATCTGGAACACTTTTTCTTCTCCTACTTAATTTACTCTATGCTCTCAATGGAACTGTGTCCCTCAGACTTCATACGGTGAAGCCCTAACCCCCTGTATGCCTGTATCTGGGGATAAAGGCTTTAGGAGGTAATTACAATTAAATAAGTTCACAGTGGTGGAGCCCTCATTCAATAGGATCAGTAGCCTTATAAGAAGAGGAGGAGAATGAGAGATTGCTCTTTCTCTTTCTGTGCACTACAGGAGGAAGGCCATGTGAGCACATAGTGAGAAGGCTGCATCTGCAAACCAGGAGGCCAGCCCTCCCCGGAAACAGAGTGGGCCAGCACCTTGATCTTGGACTTCCCATCCTCCAGAACTGTGAGAAATAAATTTTCTGTTGCTTAAATATTTTATTATCGCATCCCGGGCAGACTGCTATACTCCGTCTCATCCTTTTCCCTGGAGAGGCTCTATGACTAATGGTTAAGAATACAGGACGTGTTCTAGAGTTGGCATCTGGGTTCAATCGCAGGCTCTGTGACTCCCTGGTCTGGTTGCCTCTAACAAACTGCCTAGGCCGTCTCAGCCTCAGTTTTCTTAAGGACAAAAATGGGATGCAAAATACCTGATTCAGTAGGTAATTGTGCGGTTTCAGTGAGCTAGTATTTTCAACAGTTAGTATAAAGTCAGTAAGTGGTAGCTGTTATTATTAAGAGCATTGTCTCAGTTAAAATCTCTCTCTCTCTCTCTCTCTCTCTCTCTCTCTCTCTCCCTCTCCTTTTCCCTCTCCCTCTCCCTCTCTTCCTCCCCTTTTCTGAATCCTTAGCCTTAGTAATTTGGGTAATTTATGTCTGCCTTCCTTGCCATACTATAAGCTCTTTGAGGCTAGAAAGGCCTGTATATGGTTTGCTCTCTATGGTTTCTCCCAGCGAGTGTCCTAGTGCTTGGGACATGCGAAGTGCTAACCTCAAGTTTGAGGAATGAAGGAAAAATGCAATTCATTGATTTATATGAGGAATCTCTAAACTCTTTTTGAGAGGTCAAAGTCAAGTAACTTGTAAAAGAATTACTGTTCTTAATCCTGAGTGAAAAATGCTGAAAATGTATTAATGAGTTGACATGAAACAAATCAAATGTCCCAGAGACAGTATACCAAATAAGTAGTTGAGGGTATTTGATACCCTCCGAAATTTGAATTGCTTCGTTCACCTATGACAACATGTGTCCCTCACTTGAACCAACATTTCTTCATTGAGAATTTATGTATTGATGTGATTTCTATAATTCAAGCATTTTAAATTGTACTACGAAACTGAGTATAGAAAATAATCCTATTGGAAAGGCCTGTAAAGTATAGACTCCTAGGCTAAAGTAAATGTTGACTTTTGTGCAAACATAGATTTTCATGTATTAAATTCTCTTAAAGGAAGAGCCAGGCCTGGATGGACTTAAAGTTTTAAACCTCATGTTTTCCTAATATTTTATGATGTCTTGGACAGGTTTATTTATTTCCTGCAAAATAAATCTGGCACATATTGTCCTATTGCTTTTCCCAAACTAGAAAATATTAAAAAAGGTGTACAGTTTCAGTGACCCTAAGGCCCTTTAGTTATGAAATGATCAACTATACGGATAAGGCTTAAAAGCACAGCAATGAACAATGTTAGTTCTTTGTATTTAAAAGATAATTTTATGTTTCCAAAGTTTTCTTGAAATGAGAAAGTGTTTTATGGTCTTTACATAACTTATACAGACACAGAGAGTAAAATCTCCTTTTTTTTTTTTTTAATGTTAGTAAAACTTAAGGCAGCCCTGATAGTCCACATAAGCCTTGCCTTGCATTAGTCGTAGTTTCATCATTTTATTTTCCTCTCCATTATCAAGCAGGACGCTCAGACTCTGGCTTCATCACAAATGAACCCCATCAACTCCCCCATGACCGCACTACATGCTGGTGGTATTTGGCTGCTTTTGATAAATGGGTCGGTCTTGTGAAATACTTCCCTGAGCTGAAGCTCTGGAACTTGTCAGGTGTCCTCTCTGCCAGTCATGTCTTCCTTTTGCTCTCAGATTACCCAACCAGTTGGGGGAAAGCCCATGTCCTCCCACAAAGCCTGCCTCTTTGGAAATTCAGATGTGTTGGCTTTTAGCACTAAAAAGTCATGCTCTTGCACTTCCTGTCAGATCAGGGCTGAATCATTTCTTGCGGGGGTAGGGGGAGTAACCTTTTAAATGTTGGAGGACTGACAGTTCCAGGGATCCCTACGTATTTAGCAGTTTGTAAGAAAGATCAGGGGAATACAGAGTTCCTTATGACCACATTTGAATGTAGCAAGACCCAGGGCTATTTTCTTCCTTTTCGTGAATTAAGCTGGCAGGTTGGCATCACACTCTTCCTTCCAAGTCAATCCATCCATTTGTGCATAGAGCAAATCTTTGTGCACAAAAAAAGCATGGCTTCTGAATTATATCAGCATATAATCATTATTACTATACATGATTGAAAGCAGGGAGTTACAAAAAGTTCTTGGGTGACTCTTATCCTCCCACCTATAAAGCTCCTGGCAAAGGGATTACCAGGTGTCCCATAAACAGAAGCAGGGTTAGGATTTTGAAAATGGCATCCAATTCGTAAGGTTTAAATCTCCCAGCCAACGAGGGAAAAATAAGTTTAATTTATTCTTAAATATGACTGGAAGGTTTGATTTCATTCCTACACCCACGAAAGTAATTAGTGCTGCTCTCATCCTAAGAAACAGAGGTATATATGTTTCAGAGTGGTTTCCAAATTTTGTCCTACATTAAAACACCCGAGGAGCTTTTACAACTCCTGATGCCCAGTCTGTACCCAGTTCTAATTAAACTGGAATGCCTGGAGGTGGGTGTCAGGCAACAGTAATTTTTTTTTTTTTTTTTTAAGATTTTATTGGGGAATTGGGGGTGGGGAACTAGGAGAAGGGAGCAGACAAGTTGCTGTCTTTTTGTTCTTATTTGTATTTTATTTTACTTTTTATTTTTATTTTTTATTTTTTAATTTTTTTTTTTTTTTTTGAGGGCAGTGTGACTGGCCCTCATATGTGGGACCTGAACCAGGGCCACTGGCTTCCCAAGCCAGCACTTAATCACCGCACCACTCCGCCGGCCCTCTTTTGTTCTTTAGTCTAGTTGTGGAGGACGTTGCTTCACTGGCCCATGTTGGTATCATCATTGCACTCTTCTCAGGTGAGGCAGATGGGTTGCCGACCTCTGGATGGCTGCTCACAGCGGCTCTTGGCAGCTCACATCGGCTGCCCACTGCTCATGCTGGCTGCCGGCCACTCACTGTAGCCTGTGGCAGCCCACTGCAGCAGGGGCTGCAGCTATGCCATCCTGGGGACTCACAGCAGTCCAGCCCCAGGTGGAGGTGTTGTTCACCATCTTAGCTGTAGAGGGCAGTGTCACTGGCCCTCATATGTGGGATCTGAACCGGGACCGCTGGCATCCCAAGCCAGCTCTTAACCAACACTCCACTCTGCAAGCCCAACAGTAATTTTTAAAGATCCCTGGGAGAATGCAGTGTGTGGCCGAATTTGGGCACCTGGGTTAAAACAGTCAGGCACTCTTGATCACACTTCAGCTTTTCTTTATGGCTTCTTTGATATGGTGGTTTTCAGTCAGACTGCTCTTTAAAATCATGGGGCATCTTTAAAAATTCTGATGTGTTTGGCCTAGGGCAGGATGTGAGTGTCAGCGATGTTTAGCTGTTCCGTAAGTGACTCTAGTATGTAACCACAGTGGAGAATCACTGGGCTAGCTGATCACATAAAGCAGGAGGAGAAGGTGGGTCCTTTCTACATTTTAAAATTACTGTTCACTAGTTTTATTGAATGAATTTTCTTCTTCAATTTACTGGGCTCTAAAGTCCAACCATTTTCCAGAATCCTTTGCTGGTAGGGTTACTTAATAAAATATAGGACAGCCCGTTAAATTTGATTTCAACTAAATAATGAATACTTCTTTAGTATAAATAACATTCCTGCAATATTTACTGTTTATCTGAATTTGATTTTAAGTCCAAATTTAACTGGTGTCATGTATTTTTTATTTGCTACACTTGGCAATGCTAATTGGTAGGAGAGCAAGGCTCATGCCTAGGAAAATCAGCAGCTGCATTCCGGGAGAGTTCCATCCTTTTAATCTTTAGGGTTTATGGCCTGTCTTTTAGCTCCTACCCTTTGTAGCTGCAGAGGTGGTAGATAAAAAGGCATGAGTAATTTTGGAATTAAAGACTACTTAAAATCCCTCAATGAGCCAAGAAGGTCCACATTTTCCTTTTGCTTAGGGTACCGTTGGGCGAGCAGCAGGGGCGGAATATAGGAGAGGAGGAGTGTCACTGTGAAGGAAAACAGACTCTGGAAATAGGTGAAGACCTGAATCTTGAATATAAGCTTTGGTTCCTGGGACCCCAGTTCTGTGCTCTCAAAAGGGTTGCCATTTTGAACCTTTTCTATGGCTTTCAAGTACTTCAGACTTATTTTTTTCTTGCACATTATATTTTGAAAATTTATCTGAATATCAGATGCTTGCTGCTTTGGCTGGAGTGGAGATAGCTTCCAGGTGAAACTGTTCTCAGAGCTCACTGAATATGAACTAATGGAAACTTCAGAAGTCCCTGGCAATTTTGTAAGAGCCCTCTAATCTTAGGAGGCTTCCTTCCCAAGTAGCCTCAATGCCTTTCAGCCTCACCTTCTAAGGACTGTTCACCACCAGCTGATTCCTGAAAATTCCTTTCTCCTCACCATCCCAAACAGGCCTTGAACCATAAATAAAAGGCCTGAGTGGGTGTATTTCTTGGCCAATAGTAGGCTGTATACAAGGGAAAAGGAGTGAGATTTCATGATAACTCCCAGAAAGCAGGTGTTGTAATGATTTTACCAAATTAAAGGCTGACATTTTGATGAACAGCCCTGGAGCACCCCTCATAACTTCCTCTGCAGAGGAGATAGGCAAACAGGTAATGTGTCAAATACCCCTGTGCTGGTCCAAGTTTACTAATGGAAGGAGGTGAGACAGATGAAGCACATTAACTTTTAACCTGTTAACATTGATTTTTTTCACTAAGCATTAGATGTTTGAAAGGGAAATGTGCAATGGCAGAAAGGAGACAAGACAAAGGGTGATAGGAAGGGGCTGGAAGCTGGCCTGCATCATGGAGCATATTTGCGAGCCAGCTGGGCTGCCTTTGCACAGATGTTTTTATAGGAATGAGGAGAGACAAGTGTTCTAACATTCAGCACATTGGCCAAGCAGCGGGATTTCTCTTCCCATGATGCTCCTACTTTCTCATGGCTGGAGGTGGAGGTAAGGATGGTCAGAGGCTTTGGGAAAATTTTGTTCAAACTGAATTCAAGGAAATTGAATACATTGCTAACAGGCTTTGTTCTAAGTTCATTTAAAAGGGTTCATTTATATTGAGGGTGCCAACTCTGAAAACCAAAGAGCTGCATGTTTATTCACCTACAGATAAAACCCAATCATCACCAGCTATTTTATTTATATGTGTGAAAGCATGTAGCTATTTGGAGTAAATACTTTCAGAATTGATCTCATTGGGTCTAAATGTTGAGCTTGTTTTATGGCAGCGTAGATTAAGCCCTCCCTTCGCCAGGTGGTTGCCTTAGCATCCCACTTTTTGCCTGAATGCTTCAGTAGAGTGCCTATGTAGCATGCATTCCAGAAAATGGAGGAAGTTAATTTTTCTATATAACTTGGAGATTTGCCAATTGGTGGCCCACCGTTGTGCTGTTTGGTCCACAGAGTGAAGGAAAAACTTTGAGCCAAAAATAGAAACTTGGGAATTCACACACACACACACACACACACACACACACACACATCTGGATTGCTAGTTTCTCTTGAAAATCCAATTTGGCTGTGCTGTGCCCACATTTCTTCATGCCAGTGATCTGGTAGGTTTTTGTATGTTGTATTGGGCATGTATTTTGCAGTTCACCCCAGCCCCTGTCACTTGGTCATTAGGTTTGAAATGGGTCAGATATAAGGAGACATTACTGGGGTGGCTGGTTAGCTCAGGTGGTTAGAGTGCAGGCTCATGGCACTAAGGTTGCTTGTTCGATCCCCACATGGGTCACTGGGTTGTGCTCTCCACAACTAGATTGAAGCGACTTGGAGCTGATCGGTCCTGGAAAAACACACTGTTCCCCAAAAACTTTTTAAAAAGAAAAAAAAATAAGGAGACATTACCTATATGTATGGTTACTATATGCATTTGAATTTGCCATCCAAGATGTAAGGCAAGATTAGACTGCACCAGTGTCCTCCACACTGATTCTGTGATTCTTCTCTTTCAGACAAATGGAGTTCTTAATATTGTTATAGATTTATCAGTTACTTTGCTTTAGGAAGGGACTTGGCTATATTGTAGCTCAAATGTCATTTCTATCCTATTTCAATTTAGTCTGCTTGCAGCATGAATGAGTTTCTGACTAGCAGAATAACTTTTATGTTGGCTTCTTTGGCTGTGTTTTTATTGATGGAGAATTAAAGCGATCATCTGGATAAGCTTAACTATAAATGAAAAACAGAAATTAGTAATTCGAATATTCAGAAGTGGTTGCCTTATGGGTATACTTAGCAAAGAAATGTTCAACTGTTGACTCTACTCCACCTAGTATCAGAAAACTTTAACACAAGAAGGGACCTTAGGGATAAAATTTGATGCCTTCGCTTTACAGATAAAACTGAGTTTAAGAGCGGTAAAGCAACTTATTCTTCATCAAACTATAGGTTAGCATCAGAATTGCGACCCAACCCATCTCTTTTGACTACAACCAAGGCCAGTGTTATTTCTATTACCCTTAATTGCCTCTGATTATGTAGGTGCAATTTCAGGTTTATTTCTCAGTTTTCATCATTGCTTATTGTTTATTGCAATAAGCATTATTGGAAATAAAACTTATAATATTGTGATAATGACCTATTTATAATTATCAGAATTGTGTATGGTGAAATTATAAATTATTTCATAGGTACTTTTATTGAATATATAGAGATGACCCTTAATAATGAAAAACATTATAATCAAATTTTAATAAAAAGGCTTCCAAACCATAGGAAATGCTAATAAGTTTTCTTTAAATGAGTTTTAATGGCTTCCCCCACTTCTTTCATGATCTATGTTCCAAATTTTCCATAATGAACTTATATCACTTTTATAATTGTTAGAATTTTAAATACAATTACGTAAAAGAAAGAAAAGCAAGTCCAGTCTGATAAAGACATGAAGCATTTATGGGAAATTAAAATGTTCTCACACCTCATTCATTCCTGTGAGTGGAATGTAAAGACCATTTCCTGTGACTCAAATATGCACACACAAAGAGAAAGGGTTTGACACTTTCCCACAGTGAAAGAAAAATGGTGGCCATGATTGCAAGGGGCATGTGCTGAGGGCTATGACCTAGAGTGCATTCCAGCCTGGGTAACACTGACTTGAAAATGAAAAATCCAGCAGTTTCAGCCCTCTCAATTATGATCCCTTCACAGTGTCTGGCTAATTGACCCAGTTTTCTGGAATTGACTTTTATTTTCTCAGAAATGCTGAAAGCTAAGGAGAATTCAATTTATCATTAACCTTTGTCTAGTGTTAGGGAACTTAGCGGAAAGTTAGCACACGACTTGTCCCCTAAAGACAGTTACTGCAACAGCTGTGTGGTTACCAGGGGGAGAGTTTACTCGGATGGAGAGGGGAAAATACTTCTTTAAATATAATCTGTTTTTACTAATCCTGTTTCTGGGAAACCTGATACATACAATGCACCTATGAATATTGGAGGTCAAGTTCCAACTGTGTTTTTATTAAATATTTGACTGTGTTATGTGTTATTGTAATTGACTGAGTTTGAGTCCTGGTTGATTAAGGAGTTTGTCTGTAAGGTGTTTGCCTCTTGGACTCTCTTCTCTCAGTCCCTTTGTCTCTGTCACCTCTCTTCTCTCTTTTATCTCTCTGTATTTTGCAAATACTAAGTTTTTAAATACTCTACTTTCCATGCTTCTTAATCTTTATTTCTTAAGGAGGCGAATCCTTAGAGAACAATGCATAGTTCAGTGTCCATTAATCAGTTAATGTCCTTAGTCCTAATGTCCCAATGTTCCCTCTGCAAAGCTGAGATGCTTGGGGGGATACGACTGACAAGCAGATGCGATGTTTTGTGTCTGTGAGGAAGGCACTATTTTCCTTCTTTTCCCTTCATCATGGAAGGGACACAGCCCTACTTACACAACGATACTTTAGAACCCTAGAGAAACAATTTTAGGTCTGATTCTCAATAAAATATTGCATCAACTTTTTGTATCAGCAGTTAACCCTTAGAGGGACTGCTCCCTTTTAAAAAATCTTGGGGGCTGGCTGAGTGGCGTGGTCGTTAAGCGTTGGCTTGGGCAAGCCAGTGGCCCCGGTTTGGGTCCCACATATGAGGGCCAGTGACACTACCCTCAAAAAAAATAAAAACAAAAAAAAGAAATAAAAGTCTTGGTATGTTTCTAGATAAGTTATACCCTCTTTGAACTTCTAAATCAACATTCACACACACACACATACACACACACACACACACATGCACACACATGCCTCCCTTATCTGCATCTACAGACCGTCCTGTTACAATTGGGATACAGCATTACTGAGGCTGCTGGAGCTGAAAAAGAATCCCTAAAGGCAAAGTCTAGTGACACTTCACATGACAGAGGCATGAAATCCCATCCCTCCTGTTTCCTCACTAAGTATTTCAGTAAATTACACTTTCTCACTTCCTTAGAGTCAGGATTGATGAGCTATGGCTTCAAGCTGGGATGAGACAGAGAAGTACCTAGCAGTGACAAGAGCACCTCCGCTTAGGAAGAAGAGTAATTGAAAAACCCCAGGCTGCTCCCTGCACTCCTCCTCCAGGTTATTCCTGGAAACAAACTTCATCAGTAAAATACGCTCTCCTTCACGAGTCTTCGTCCTTCTCACCTTACAATGACACAGGTCAAAGCACGTTTACAGTGCGGTGCTGGGGAGGAAAATGCCAAAGGGGGAACTTTACCACAAGTTTTGGCTTCTACTGAAAGTTTTTAAAAATAACTTTCAAATAGCCATTGGTTTAAAATGCCACTTAAGTTGGAGGATGAGTGGACTCTGCATATTATCTTACACTTTATGTATGAAGCACTTGCAGGCATATTATATTATTTAGTACGAGAAAATCAGGGAGTTCTGCCAGTGGAAAATGGATTGTGCAATTTAGTCAGATGCCTGATTGAGCATGGGGTATTCGTTGTAGTACAACGTGCAAATGTGGTAGGGCAAACTTGGACAGTCAGTGGACTGAAAGAACATGAGCGGGGGTGCACCCAGCTTTGAAGGCCCAGCCTCCCAGCGTGTTGTGGGTAAGTCTTACCACTGGAGACAGACTGGTCTTGATTCTCTTCTCAGCTTTACTTCTTTGTAGGGAGGAGCCTAAGAGTGGAGGCTTTGGAGTTCTGTTTCCTGAATCCATGTCCTGTTTGACTCACTTGCTTGGTGGCTCTGGGCAACCTCCTGGTGTTTTTGTCTTCCTGTCTCAGAGTGGAGATAATAATAGTGCCCAGTGTGTAGTGCTGTGAGGGTTAAAGGAGATGATATGCAGTGTGATTGGAGAGGCGCTGGCACCCAGGAGCGTGAAGGAAAACCTGAGCTGTAACTGATGAATGTGGACAAGTCTGAGGGTTAGAAACTCCAGACATAAGGAGATGCCCACAATATTGTGACATTGACTGTCAGGAGCTTGACCGGGTTCTCACGGTAAATATCGGAGCAAAAGCCCCTCATGCTTCCATCAGAGGGAAGAGAAAGGAGCCATTTTGAAATAAGAAAGCACTCTGTTCTTCTTAACAAGGCCTGGCTCAAGAGAAAGTAGTTAACCAGAGTCTAACCTCTTAGGGTATTTAGACCCTGACTGACTTGGGGGAGGGACATACTCAATGTCAATAGGTTCTAGCCCTTCTGTCCCACCTCCGGGGGTGGGTGGGGAGCTGAGAAACACGTTTGAAGTTCACAGCCCAGAGACGTAGCCCACCAAACACTGAAACCTGATCAGAGAACTATGGAGTATTTCAGCTTCCCCCACACATCAGCGCCACATTGCTAAACATCTATTTACAACAGTAAATGCGTGTTATTGTACATCATGTCTGGCTAGAGAGAAAAAAATGATAAGGCATACCAAAAGTAAAACAAGGCAAAACAAAATGCACTGCAGTTTGAAAAGACAGCTAGTATCAGAACCACACATGGCAGGGATGTTGGACTTATCAGACCAGGAATATAAAACAACTACGATTAATAATGATACAGACTCATGGATAAAGGTAGGCAGAATGCAAGAACGGATGGGCAGTGTAAGCAGAGAGATGGAAACCCAAAGAAAGGTCCAAAAAAGAGATGCTACAGACTAATGTAAATAACCCCATGTGCCCATCATGAAGTTTTAACAATGATCACGTTTTACCATTTTCATTTCAACTATTGCCCCATCGATTTTTTTCTGGGATTTTTTTAATGCAAATTACAGACGTCGTATTCTTTTACCCATCAATTCTTCAGCATGCAGATGTAGTGGAATTTTTGCAAGATGGCCACACCGATTCTTCTGTGTGCAGCCCCTTTGCAGTGTGCCGGGTGGCTCCTCCTCTTAGGAGGTGGGGTCTGTTTCTGGTCCTGTGAAACGCCTTGATTCATGAATTTAGCCAAAGCAATGTTGTGGGATTCCAAACTCAGGCCTTGAAATCCCTAAAAGAAAGAGTACAGATAAGCCCTAACCAAGTTGCTGATTTTACCGAACCATGAACAAATAACACTGCTGAGTTTGGGGTGGTTTATCATGCAGCAATAGATACCTAGCAGAGCGATGTGTTTTTTAAAGTGCTTAGCACAGGTCCTCATACATAAACATGAAGCTTTTCCCATCCTCACCAAGGGGCTGAACTTACAAGGCGTGAGACACATTATAACTCTGAGGGAGAGTGTCAGCGTGGAAATAGTATTCCATGACATTCATTCTAACTGTGAGCCTTCTGTGGCTGCATTAGGCATTCCAGCTTAAGTTCCAAGGTATGCTGATCCTTGATCTAAGTTTATTGTGTCACGGTCTCTTCTGAGAATCTGATGAAATCTATGGAACTTCTTCCTAGAAATAAAATGCACATGTACGTAGTGTCCCTTGCCACCCCCCTTTCTCCCCCCACCCTGCCGCCACCACACACACCTTTGCTTACTGCATGGGGGCTCATGGACCAGTCAGGACATGGATACAGCTAAGCAACTCTGACCTTGAGTGAGCAGAGCCTTCTTGGAATCCACAGGGCTGTAGAGTCAACTGTAACTGCCACGTAGCTGTGTGTGACTATTAGCCAGGTGTCTGTTTCCACTGCTCTGGCTGTTCCAGCTACTGGTGAATGGCAGGGAACTGTCGGTCTGGGTTTCTGGCTGGATTTCAGGTGTAGAGTCTGAAAGCTTCTTGACCTATGCTTGGTTTAATCACATGTGTTTCAGGATCCTTTGAAGCTTCTAGCTCCTTCTTCCCACTCCCACACCAGACCTTCCCTAGTCTAAGCTCTGGGCTGTAGAATGCTTGGGACCATGGCAGAGCCTGACAATGCTGTGTGTGGGTGCTGTCCGATGTGCTGGATGCTTCCACCTGATTTGGCTGTGCATTTCTTCAAGATGGTGGTTGCTAATTTATTAGGCTTGTGCAGGCTATAAATATTTGATTTCATTCATACATGTATTCTATCAGTGCGTGATTGTCTATGATGTTCAGCACACACTAGTTTGTTCATGACCTAGTCATGGAAATGGCCAGCCCTTTGGCCACTGAGTCCATCCCTTGCTAATACTCCAAAAGGCCCAGTATTCTTCAGGAATTGGCGAGGATGGAAGGAAGCAAGAGCATGCTGAGATTACAGGGCTAGCCCAAAACTCAGGTGAACTGAGAAATTGGAATGCTTCTAAGATTGATATTAAGGACACTGTTTATAAGAGAGATAAATGAAAAGTATTGATTATTAATAAATACAAAGTAGTACCTCTGCTACATCACTCTTTCCCCTAATTGTGCTTTATTCTTTATATTACCACTTACCACATGATAATATGCATCTGTGTGCTTATTATTTATCTCCCTCCATTTTAATGTAATATCCATTAGAACATGGACTTTGTTATATTCCCATAGCAATGGCTGGTACATAGTAGGTGCTCAATAATTATTTTAATTAGTTTTCAATGAATGGCTGAACAATTGAATGAACTAGCGTTAATAAATCGGCATCTCCCAAAGTTCTTCCAACGTTGGTGTAAGAGTCCTTCGGGGAGCAACTTCAAAAGATGTAGCTGTCTGGTCTATATCTTTAAAGACTCTCACCATTAGCATGAGAATTGAACTCCAGAATCAAGTATTTAAGCTCTCCAAGTGATGCTGAAGCAAGTGTCCTAGAAAGTTTTGAAAAAGCTGCTTTACGTGGTGATTTATATTTCTTCCAAAGACATACACAAGGAACACTTGGCAAAACACTAGAGTCCCATCCTTTGTCCCTGGCAATTTGGGACAAATTGAAATATAATAAAAAATTTAAAATAATCAAATAGATAATTCAGAAACTTATTCTCATTTAAAATAATTTTCTTTCTGCTTTTGTCCCTCACTCTTTTCACTGTGTTCCTTTTCATAGGTTTTTCTCACAAAGGTTGAAAATTTCTCTTGACTAAGTATGTCTTTCAAACTGAAAAAAATTGGTAGTAGTCATTGGGAATGTAAAAAGAAACATTCGGAAAATTGTCAGACTCATTTTTGCCACTGGAGTCTTTAATTTAAAGAGCATGTGGGCCAGCCAACACCTATCACAGAAAACCAATTAAGCCTTAAAGGATCCAATCAAGTAATTCATTTTTTTTTAAAGAGAAATATGAATGGTTAGAAACATTTTTCAAATTGAAAACTTTTTTACTGATCAAAGAAGTTCAAATTTAGGATAATGAGATTTTTCACTGATAATTTTGGCAAAAATTAATATCCAGTGTTGGAAATGGTATGGGAAAACACAGTCTTGTAAAAAAAATACATATATATATATATATATATATATATATATAAATACACACTCCTACATGACCTGGAACAAGTTTCCTGAAGGGCAGCTTGGAAATAAATGTCGGATTTCAAAATGTGGACATCTTTGGGCCCAGCAATCATATTTGAGGGCATGTATTCCTAGGAAATTATTGGACATATTTCCAAAGATGTATTTTCAAGGATATTAATGGATGGATCATTTATACTATCAAATATTGTAAAACAATATTAATATCCACTAACTCAAGATTAAAGAAATTAGTTGACATTATCTTCATACAATAAAAATAGATAACTATTTATTGAGCACTCACTATTGGCCTGCCACTGTATTTAGTTTGTTAAGGAATTACCTCATGTAATTATCTAATAACTCTCTGTATAGATAATATTATTATCTCACTTTGAGGATGAGGAAAATGAGGCACAAAGAGGTCAAGCAACTTGCCCAAGGGTATGCCACTGCTGAGTAGTAGACTTGGGAGTGACACCCAGCCAGCCTGGCTTGAGTCTGTATTTTCTAACCCCGACATATGGGATATAACATGCAGCTATATGGAAAGAGAACAAGGCTGCATTCAGTCAAGGAAAGTAGATTGCAGAAGAATCTAGCATAGTTACAGAAAGAATGGAGTGGAGGAAGGAAGACTATATGTAGTATGCTTAGAAAAACCTATGAAAGGGCATATACTACACATATTATATCAGAGTTACTTTTAGGTGACTTTAACTTTTTTTCTTTATAATTCCTAACAATTTGAGTTTCTTGTTCAATAAGCTTGTGTTTCTTTTACAATTAGAAAAGGTATTTTTAAAAAATCAGGGCTAGCCAAGTGGTGCGGTGGTTGGGCACTGGCTTGGGAAGCCAGCGGCCCCAGTTCGGGTCCCACGTGTGAGGGCCAGTGACACTGCCCTCAAAAAAAATAAAAAATACAAAAATAAAAAATCAGCCAACTTTCAGCCTTAATTTGTTTTGACAGTCGTTAAGGCATTCCTGTTTGACTCAGTCGGTATTGGTTTTCCCTTTAACATTTCCTACAAGCCACTGCCTTCCTAAATGTTCAGTTATTTAATAGTTTAATGTTGATTCTATATCTACATTTTAGTGAAACCCTAGATAGAGGTATCCTGGGCGTCGTAATGAAGGAGATATGTAGGGATGTGAAGATAGAATACTGAAATGGTTGTAATAGGCGTGGCTGCTTGGCTGACCCTAGAGCCCTTGGGACTCTCTTTTGCAGTTGTCCTTGGACCTTGTGTTGGCCATGTAACACATGAGACCAATGGGCTGGCTGCTGCAGGAGCTTCTACAAAATACAGTAAAACCTTGCATTGCCAGTGACTTGGTTTATGAGTGTTCCGCAAGATGAGCAAACATTTCTAATACATTTTAACGTGGTAAATGAGCAATGTCTTGCAATACGAGTAGTTTGTTTCCGGAATAAATTATGCTTGCAAACCAAGGTATTACTGTACTTTGTTTTCTCTGTAGAAAGATCACACCTAACTGGCACTGCTCCTGTCTCCCTTGAGCTATTCAGCAAACTGTGAGTGTCTGATTTTTGCAGTTGTAGCTCCCATTTTGTGAACTTGAGACTACAAATGAGGGGAAGGCTACAAGTAGCCTGATCCTAACATGTGGTGATTCTGAACCAAAGCCAGTGGAAACTCACCTTTAGACTTCTTGTTTGGTTGAGAGTAGGGGGGAGAACTCTTATTTGTTTAAGCCACTGTTAACTCTTATATTGGTTGCAGCCAAGCATCTACAGTCAAGCTCAAGTATTATTCTTTCTTGAATATAAAAATGTTTTATATCTTAGCTGACATAGAGATACTGTTTGAATCATTTTCATGGAATCCTTAAAGACTACTAAAATTAGAACTGAATTAAAATTAGAGTTCACCTGGTTAAACTTCTTCTTATATACAAAAAAGTAATAATATTTAGGGAGAGTAAATGATTATCACAAGTTTATCATACAGCTAGTGGTTATTTTCTTTTATAAACATTTTCAGAGCTTTGCCTGGTGACACCTTCAGGTGGCTGTTTCTGTTGACTACAAGTCACAAGCCATGAGTCATGACTACAGGCTAAGTCATGAGGCACAAGCTGATGGGCTGTGGACATCCTAAGCATCTCAATAGATAAAGTGCCTGACAAGAGCTATGTCTGCTCCTTACCCTGAGCATGGGAACGCTGGCTGATGAATTTGCAGAAGATATGAAGAGAAGAATGCTTGCCTGGGTGTGTTGGTAGCTGTTCTTCATCATAAGCACTTAAAGAGTCATTTTGTTGGATGATTTTGGTCACTGATAGAAGCTGAGATGTGCAAGCCTATGGCAGCCGGCACAGCAATGAACTCATTATTTTTGTCTCAAAGGCCAGCTCAGCCTCTGCTGGAACATCTTTTTGAGGTTTCTGTATCACTCACAGCTAATGGGTCTGGACTTGCCGTTTATATTTCCAAAGTGGATTCCAGTGGCGTAATATGATTTTGAAACAAAGCTTAAAAAGGGAAAAGGTTCACACTGAGGGTACAATATAGAACCCCATCCACAAGATATTTATTCTAATAACTGCATTTGAATGTCAACCAACAGGATCTTTTCTCATGGCCAAGCCATAAAATGATCCCAAAATCAGAAGACAGAGCTGCATCCTAAACACCTATGAGTCAGCTCTCAGCTCAGAAGTCATGTCTAGTGGAATGTCCCCTGAGCCCTCAGTCTGAGGCAGAACTACAGCCACTCCAGTAAGCTGCCACTCTGTTTTAGTTTCTTCTAGGCGCTTCTCACCATCTGACCTTTGTTTTATTAATTTCGTCCCTGTTTAGTGTCTCTCTCCCCTCACTAGCTTGTTAGATGAGAGGCTGCGGGCCGCACTCTGTCTTGTTTACTGTGGCTTCCTCAGCAAAGATGCGAGGCCCCAGCATATGAGTGCGGTACAGAGTTGTGGAATGAGTAAAAGGATGGCTGTGATGCTGTCTCTAACTCCTTTGGCTGCTTAGCCAAGTCAACAAATTGTCTTTTAAGAGTAGGATGGAAGATGGATTCTATCTTTTCAATTTTGATGATGGTTTTGATCTGTGTGTTAGATAAGGACATGTGCACCTCAGTACACAGAGTTACAATATAAATATGTGGAGAAAATACTGGAGCAGTTAGAACTAGCACATGCCTTAGTCCCATTAAAATTCATATTTGTGTATATGTATGTGCATGTACATTATCAGTCAGGGTTATATAATTTACTTTTGCCTGCGTGGCCAATGATCTGGGTTACAGAGGAAAAGATAATATCTATTTTTTAAAATTTGGCTAGAATTGTACAGATATTTTCACATTTCACTGCAAAATATGTTACAGAGATAGTTTCACAACCTTCAACTGATCCTGTGCACTACGCAGACATACACGTTGGTTTGAGACCCCGATGTAAAAAGTACTGAAATGAGGCCAGCATTCGCCTTGCTTAGGAAACCTGCAGGGAGATTGGCTGAAAGGAAGCCTAAGCATCTGCAACCACTACATACCAAGAGCAAATGCTCAACGCTGTGCCCACCGGAGAACAGCCTGCAGAGACCTCCGAAGCACCCCGTCCAGCCTCGGGGTGAAAAGGCATGTGGGATGCAGTGTAGCAAGACCAGTCCTCAGCGCCAGAGAGCAGCTAAGCTGCCAGCAAACTGAATTTTTAGAGTAAGATAAAACATTAATTACAGATGTCGAGATTAGAGTTTGCTTTTTCTGCAAATTCCATGGGGTCTCTTAGCAACTTGATCTTTGAATTCCCAAGGTAGTAAAAACCTACAGAGAAGAGATTGTTATTTTAATGTTGCAAGAATCCCCACCTTGAGCATTGCCAAGTAGAAATCTAGCTTAATGACACAGACTACAGGAATTTTTTTTTTTTGAGGGCTGACATTTAAAACACAATTTAAGCTGATAATTGTAGCTGTAAATTCTTCCAAAATTCTATGAGTATACAAGGTGCCTTGCCTGAGCTTAAAGAAACAATTGTGTAATCACCAAAATTGGATTTTGATTTTAGAAAGCCTTCCCACACACTAGTTTTTTAAAGTATGTGTCACTTTAAAAGTGTCATTTTAGCAGAGAAGCACTTCCCAAAAGAGGAATTTGGTGGTTGGAAGGCAAAAAGCTGAGTCTTCATATTTGGTATTCATATAAATAGTGTGAAATCACCTTCTCCTCTCTTTCGCCCCAGTTCATTATTAGTGGTCACAAAGATTCCTTGGGAACAGAATACCGATTAAATTACCAATGTCCAAGGTTTGGAATAAGTTCCCAACCTCCGAGCAAGATCTCGTTTATTGGAGAGAAAATGTTGTTGTGGGTATAGATTCTCAGGCTGCAGAAACACAGGTGTGCAAGAAATGTAACACTCCATTTTTTTTTTTTTTTAAAGCACTAACCCTCATCTCAATGTCAAGCCCCATTCTGCTGAGTGGCATAAAACATAAAATTAGTTACTTGTGGGTAAACTCAATCTCTCCAGGTTTAAACTCAGTAACTTGAGTGTTTCTTTCTCTTCATCCTTCTTCCTAGAGTGGCAGATAGAATTGTGGCGTCAGGGAGATGAGCCCACGGTAGGCGATGTACAAACGCCTCTGTAGCACTCTAAACAAGGCAAGGCTCAGTTCCTCTGCTCTGTCTTGGGCAAAGTGACTGGCTGTCTTGAGCGCTCCTGGCCCTCAACACTCCACGCAGCCCTCTTCATCTTATTCCTCCTGGCAAGGCCAGTGTCTCTCAGGAATCCAGGAGGAATTGGGGGTACAAGTCCCTTCTAGTGTCACATCTACACATTGTATTATTTTCCCGTTTATAACAAACGTTAGCCCCTTTGCTGAGAGCCACTGGTTAGCACCTCACTATTTTACTTTCCTTTCTGATTCTATCTCTTCTAACTTAAAAAGTGTGTTAATTTAAAAAAATTCCACTTTCAGAAAAGTTGTAATACAATGAACATCTATATACCTATTATTTAGATATACCCATGCTTAACTTTTTGTCTTACTTGCTTTATCTCTCTGTACACACACACACACACACACACACACTTTTCCCCCCCTGAATCAATGGAGAGTTAGTTGACTACCTCATGCCATTTAACCTTGAAATATTTTACCATCTATCTCCCAAGAACAACACATTCTTCTACCTTATCACATAGGGAATTCAATATTGACACAATGCTTTTACTGGTATTACTAATAATATACAAGTGTATCTAAAAAGTTCCTATCATCTCAGCAATGCTCTTCAGAGATTTTCTTCCCTTCCTAATCTAGGATCCAATTTAGGATCACTAACTGAATTTAGTCATAGTTCTTACTCTCCTTGTCAGAGTGCATGCAGGGAGGAGAGGTAGAAGAGGGGAGGGAAAAACTCACTTTGTTCTTTAGGTTTAGCCCTTGGTTTTTAAAGCTCAAAAGTCAAGAGATCAATTCTTTTGTCACTGTTTGCATTTTTGCTCCTAGATGTCTATCCATCCCTGTGGGAAGTGAGTGCCAGCCAAGGAAGGCTGGAGGGAGGAAAAACCATGGCACTGTACGTTACACTTCAAATTAGCTCCCAGCCCCAATGTTATTGCAGAACACTGGATTTGTGTCTCCCATTAAAGTGGATTTTCTGCTTGGGGTGTTTTTGATCATTCCCCCAGTGTTCTTTTGCTCTGCCTTATAGAACTCAGTCTCTCAGGGACAATGTTCTTCCCTCCCACCTTGCTCTTTTTTGATTCCCACCCTTCTGTTGTATCATTGCAATTGGTGCCAGAGAGAAAATGGTTATAGTTGGCTTCTTGGAGGGACATTTTGGACACTGACTAAATTTAGAAGGATAATCATGTGAAGGATCAGATATGAAATCCGTGATATTGCTGATGAAAATTTGCGGGATCCTAGTAACCAAGTGAATTGCTTTCACACAGATCTCATGGAGCTGAAAGGGTAAGTAGCAGTTAAGTGCCGCAAGTTAAGAGTGTCTTTGTTTTCTGATAGTCTCTGAAACCGTCTTTTGGAGGATGAGCTCAGTTTATTAATTAGAGCCGATAACTTGTGAACTTTAAATCAGTTGCAGATTTTCACCATGACAACCTCACTACTTTCGAGAGGCTTACATTATAAAGCCAACAACTTTATGCCAGTGAAGCAAGGACCTTTTGTGCTGTTCTAAGCAGTATTTAGTTGACATCAGGGAGATGTTGTGTAAATACTTCACTGATGGAAACAGAGAGTAATTATTCTTGTTTAAATAATAGCATAAACAATTGAGCTCAGATTCTCAGATTTACTAAACTAACCCTCAAAACATGCTTTGCTGCTTCTGGGTGTGCAGGAAAAGCCAAACAAAACTTTTCTTTCAAAAGCAAGTCACAGACTTGGAAAAAATTATTCAGTGTGCACTTGTGTGATAATGGAGTTATATCAGGATATACAAAGATCTCTTACAGTTCTATAATCAAAAGGCAAACAACCCAATTAAAAATGGGCAAAACATGCAAACAGTCACTAGCTAAAAAGCAGACAAAAAGGTGCTCAATCACTTTAGTCATCAGGGAAATGTAAACTACGATGAGATATCACTTCACTCCCACTAGCACATATAAAAATTAAAAGACTGCTAGTACGAAGCATTAATGACCCAAATGTTTGTCAATGTGTGACTATATTACGATGTCCACACAATGGGATACTACTCAGAAAAAATAATAAAAATAAACGAGGCAATAGCATGGATAAATCTCAAAATATATTGAGTAAAAACCCAGGCAAAAAAGAGCACATATTGTATGATTCCTTTCATATAACATTCTAGAAGATGCTAAGTAATCTGTAGAGGCCGAAAGGATACCATCTGGTGCCTGAAGATGGGGGTGGGGGGAGGGGCCTGAGGGGGACGAATCACAAAGGGGCATGAAGATGCTTTTGGAGGTGGTTCCTGTGTTCAGTATGTTGATTATAGTGATGGTTTCACAGGTGTACAGATACATCAAAACTCATAAAACTATACACATTAAATATGTCCAGTTTATTGCATGTTGATTATACTTCCATAAAGATGTTTTATATAAAAAAGAAAGCATAGCTTAGGAGAAAATATTTGCAATGTATAAAACTGAAAAAGAACTTGTATCCAGAATATTAAAAATAAAAATCTTTCCACAGATCAATAAGGAAAAAGGCAACCCAGTAGGCAAATGGGCAGATATCTGTGAGGGCGTAAAGCATATTGAACATAGGCAGAGGGAGGTGAATGGAGTTCAAGTTTTGTAACAGTCTTGAATTCCTTGGGAAGTGGTAAATAAGCACAATCATTTATATTAGATCAAATACATTAAGAATGAATGTTGTAATTTCCAGAAAAACCACTATAAGATAATATAAAAAATATGACTCACAAGATAGCAGAGAAGGCAAATGTAATAATAAAGACCCTTTTTCTTAATGGCCCACATCCCAAGAGCTCTGAGCTTAAATCTTTCACATCCTTCTCTAACCCTGGCTCAGCGTTCCTAAAAATAACACATTTGTTCTGGTTTTTTACTTTTTGTTTTTTTCTCTTTTCCTACTTTGGGTTAAGAAGTGCGTGTGTGTGTGTGTGTGTGAGATATTTTGTTTTTGAGTTTTTTGCTGTGGCTTCTGCCTCTTACTGTTGTTGTCATTAACAAGTCTTGAGATGAAGGGTATTGTATTAGGCTCCCAAAACATTCGTTAGAGAAATTTTATCTCTCTAAACACAATCGAAAGGTGATTTGTTCTTTGTCCTCATAATTAGAAAATAGCTATGATTATAGCTTAAATTTCATAAGTTATAAAAATAAAAATAAAATCCATTTCATTAAAAAAGTTTTTCATGTTGTAAGTTAAATCCGCGCTTTTCTCCTCCATTCTATTAAATATGAAATTTTGGTCCCCATTTTAAGTTGAGTTAGTTTATGTGACCATTATGTGGGATCAATTTCCCTTGGTTAATGAAGGCTGACACTTGAAAAAATGCATCATGTTTAGAGGTTCAATCTGGTTTGGAGTATGGCATTCAGGAATTGTTGCCATCTAGTGGTCTTGCCATACAGGTAAGAGGACTACATTAGCATTTTAATATCTATAAGTATTAGCTCAACTGCTTAGACTGTGCATGAAACTATTCATTGGGCCACAATCTTAATTTTTCCAGGGTTGATATTCAAAATTATCTACAAACAAGAAGTCATGGCACTGACCAATCAGAGTGAATGTCTTTCATAAACAAATGGTAGGGCCCTATTGAGGCATTTCAGGCAAATAGACAAATCCCACTCTGTTCTGGATGTTTTGCTTCACTCTGGGCCAGGCCAGTGTCATACTGTACTCCACCTTCCTTTACAAATGATTATGCTGATGTCAAAGTAACCAAAGGAAGAGGGTAAATTCTGTCAAACCATTTGAAAGTCCAAAGGTTAGTGCTCAAGTGTTTAAAACCACTCATGAAAACTTCCCCCAGAGCCTCTCCCACTCATCCAAATAATCTCCTTTTGAGCAGGATGACATTTCCAAAGGGCAGAGTGACTAGCTTGTTCAGTCTGCATTCTGGAAGACTGTACCTCTGATACATTAGACTTACACTCCAGATGTTAAAAATCAGTGGTTTAAAAATCACTTATTAGTATTGTTTCTTTAAAATGGGGGCAGAGAGAGAAGAAGTCTATGCTGTGAGGTTTAGGGCATCGGCTTGTGCAATACTGGCTGCTAAGACGCACTGTGATGTGGAGGATGTTTCCAGTGCGTGTCAAACCAAGGCCGGGCCTAAGCATTATGCAAGTCATGGCCCTAAAAGTGAGTGTCTCCTTCAGGTTTTTTCACTAGCTGCCTCCCTTGCCACATCCTGGTCCTATCCTTGACTTAGACCGTGATGATAGACTGGGAAGGCCCACTGCCTTTTTCCTAGGAGACTCAGAGTGTTAAAACACTGCATTCACTAGCGCAGGATTGTTTTCACTCTTCTAATTGCTCATTTACTTATTTATTTGTCCGCTTATAATATTGTCAAAAGTATATAAGAAATATATAAATCTATGCTTGCAAAACAATTCCCCAAGTGCAGAAATACAAAGAAAAAGAATGTAAATATTCTTTCCAGTTCCTCCTTCCATCCAATTCAATTCCTTCTATAGAGATAAGTGCTGCTATTGGCTGGTCCTTCCACAGTGCATTTGTATACATACATGTGCATGCTTGCCTATATGTACTTAACAGATGGAGTCTTTTTAAATGTTGTTTAATCATGTGTTCAAAATAAGAATCATGCTAATGTGTACTGAGTACCTGCTATGTGCCAGACAACGTTCTAGCTCTTTAGAGTGGCATCTCATTTAATTCTCACAATAGCCCTACAAAGAAGGAAATTTTGTCATCTTGTTTTTACCATTGGGGAAAACTAAGTCACTGAGAAGCTAATCCATTTGGGCAAGGTCACCTAGCTGGTAAGCAGTGGAGCTGAGATATGAACCCAAGCAGCCTGGTCCTGGAGATTTGTTCCAACCACTACATTTGGCTCCTAGAATAAATATATTATTCCTTATTTGGCATTCTGCTCTTTATGGATATTTCGGTTATTCTGATTTTAGATTATTATAAATGATATTGCTTTGAAAAATCCCTGTTTGTGTGTCTTTGTGTGAATAAGCAAATATTCCTGTGACATAGAGCCCTTTTGAGCCTCGGAGTCAGTCATTTCCTTTTTAAAGTGTGATAGGTCAGGTAAGACGAGGGCTGTTGCATTTGGTTATAATTGACCCTGACCATGACTAAATTCAGAGCAAGTTATAACAGGTACATCTGGAGAACTTGAGAAATGTCTGAGCTCTCAAGCCCAGTCTATCCTTTTATACTGTGATCTCATCCTTTGCTTCACAGACACTCCAAAACTCCTCCCCTGATCTGTCTCCAAGGAGGTGTTGCCTAGTCCACATGTCACATTCTGCCCCAAATTACTGTTTATTTCATTTGCATTTGACTTGTCTCATAATGAGGCAATTAGCCTATGGAGGAGGTCCAACGGCCCAGGGGACTGTGAGTGGGGACCCGAGTTCCATCTCATTGGGACCTCCGCAGGTCTTTTTGGCTGGTTGGACGCTAAGTGCTCTTGGTTATGCTTATTCTTGTGGTCACCAGAATATAAATATGTTCTCTGCCATCTTTTTGTTTACTTAAAGGTCTCATCAGCCTATACTCTTTTTTCCCCTAGAGTTTCTCATTTAACTCTTTACTTTTCCTTACCAATCTTGCTACCTTTCTCTCCTCCACTTTAACATATTTACTTTCTACACAATATTGAACACTCAACATAGATATCATTCACCCAAGGCCACACATTTATGGTAAGTGTCTCCTTTAGATGGGTATCTTAACTGGGCCCAGAGAGCTGGAATTTCTGAGTGATCAAGTATCTTTTCCATGATTTACTGGAAATGCAAGTCAGGGTTTACCTCTGAGTGCCCTGGGCCTGGAGTGAGCAGGGGATGTGATACAGAGAGTAAGAAATACTACCTAATATGAACCCTTCTCTCTCTTGGCTACTATATGAAAGGTCCCCACCTGTTTAAGCAAAGAAGGACATTTTTCTGTCATAATTTCTAGAGAAGACAGAATTTGAGCTTCTAGGCTGTGCTTGTTGGTAGAATTATATTCTGCTTTTCTAACAGATATTCTTTGTGCTTATACCTCAAACAATATATGCTCCATTGGGACCTTAATAAATATTTGGTATTGTATTTTGTTCCTTTTCCCTCAGGTAAACTGATGGTAGGAAGTCTAAATCATGTATTTAAGAGAAATCAGTTACAAGCCTCCCTTCATTTTTATGTACACCATACAATGCCCTCAGTCAGGTACATTAAAAAAAAGTTAACTCTCCATTGCCTGTTTAAGTAATGACATTCTTCACTTTCCACAAAGACAGAAATTAATATAAAAGTCTTATCACTGAGATAAAGTCAATTCCTGAAAGATACCTTTGACCTTTTCCCAGATTCTTATGAGCCACTCCCTTGAAATTATTCCACCTGCGTGCGCTGGGGGTCCCATAAGAGAGGTCTTCCCCCTCTGAAGGAAGAGTGTGCTGGTGAGCTGTGCCTGCAGTGAGCAGCTGTCAGACTTGCGCCATCAATGGAGATGGAGCTAATGGAATTGAGGGGTCCCTTGAAAATAGTGCCCTCTGTTATCACTAGTTCAGCCATCATGCAGAACAAGCCACAAAATAACTTTGAGCTCTGGAGCATTTCCCAGATTTGCTCTATCTCTTGTGGTCTCTCTTTTTGGTAGGAGAATGCCCAAGGTTAAGTAAATAAAACACAAAGGCAGCTTTGCTATAGACAATAAACTAGAGGAAGCAAATGTTCTCTTTTGTTGATTAGATTCGAGACACACACTACTCTGTTTCCTATTAAATCCCTAGAAAAAAAGCATTTTTGGAAAACAGAACCCACCAGACAAAATACGGATAAAAAAAGTTTCTATCTTCATTGAAATACCTACCTTATAACTCTCTTGGCCAACTAGATATTGTGAGCTCTGATTAACTGAAAAAGATGAAAGATATACATCATCTAGTTTGCTATTTAAGTTTCAGACATTGCCCTTTTCTCTGATAATTAAAACCTTATCATTAAGAGGCTGAACATTGAAATTATCTCCTTTTGACTGCTGAGGACTCCTGTTTTTCACAAGAGCAAGAAAGTGTCCTGGTAAAAGGTAAAATCATCATTGTCATCATGACAGCACATTCTCACTGAAGAAAATACCATTTTGAGGTTCAAAGCATCTGTGGATTTTCATAGCACTCTACCTTGAAGTTTCCATATATTTTTTTAAAAAATTCAAGGAAGTTTCCATAGGAAAGGCTAACTCTGCTCATCCCTTTGATGTGATAGGCAAGCAAACTTTGTGGGAACTGTTTCCTTTCAGATTCTGTATTAGAAAAATATCATATCCCATTTCCCTGTGGGATGTGATTACATGGGAGGAAGCCACAACAAATCTCTTTCTGTATATCGACATCATGAGCTGTATTAATCATATTCATGACTCACTATTACTACCCTGCTTCCAAATCAGGCAGAATCAAAGCAGTATCTGAATAATTCTAACTACAGCCACCACTGAGATTTCCTTTGAAATCATGACTGCATATTTACCAATAAATACATTTTTTTGTTGTTGTTATTGTTGGGTTGCCTCTGGAAAATATTATTACATAGGGAAGGAGCTTGTCTGGGCCAAATTCCTTCAAGTAATAGAACATATTCAAATCACTGTGAATTCTGAATTGGTGGTATTTTTCAGGCTAAGAGTTATCTAAACAGAGATGAGAAGATTTCTATTCCTATTTAACTTAAGTGAAACTTTATGATGGAGTTACTGGTTTCTTTGACTATTCCATAGAAAAAAAAGAGGAGAATTTAAAACATGTATGAAGTTTCTGTTTTTGTTTTTTAAGATTGTGTATACTAGAATGAGATTGACTTCCCAAGCCACAGATAAAAATCACCTGCAGTGAGAATGGAGAACCATTCTGACCTTGAGCCAGTGTAGTTGCTGCCCTCACATTTGGCTGATCCTAGCCTCCCCAGAGCAACTGCTGTCTTGGGCTTCTCCTTGCATAGCTGATCCCCTGGTGCCATGACTGAAGAATCTGTCCAATTCTAAATGTCGCCTCTGTCTGGAACCCTGTGCAGACAGGCTTTGCTGCCGGACTGTGCACCTTAGGCATTAGTTCCAGCCTGGGTTGGGGCTGAGTTTTTCTGTTCTGTTTGGGGCCCTGAATATTGAACTTCTGGCCTTGGGAGTTGGGTCTAGAATTGTACACGGTTAATACCCCCAGTCCTAGTCCTACCTGTTCCCGGTTTCGTCCTCTGCTCATCAGCTTGTGCCTGTAGCAGACCTTACCAGACTTAGCGACAGGCATATTCTCAGGAAAGGACAAATGCAAACACACGTGACAATGAGATCTCAAACAATTTTAGTAGGCAAATCTTCAATAACCTCCCAGAGTCAATGTAATAGTTTTATTTTTCTGTTTAGGGTTTTATATATTATGTTCCTTTCTATTTATATTGATAATTGAGAGCTGATTAGGTTTCCAGATGCATTAAAATAAGTGATTAAGTTACAAGCCACTGGATGTCACTCTTAAGCTATGCAAGTAGCTTGGCTGCAGTAGAGATTTTTCAATACACATCGCTAGTGGCGAGTCAGGAGATAGAGCCAGGGGTAGAAACTAATTGAGTCTTTTGGGCAGGTACCTTTCCAGTGTCAGTGAACTATGGCAGAAGTTGTTGCCTATATATCTTTTCTGGTATGATCTCTCAGTGGGAATTAAACAAGACTAATAAACCCCGTCAGTACTAAAAAGCGAAAAAGACATTCATTTATCCATTCAATATGTAGGTTAATCACATGCTATAAGCAGAATATTGAGCTAATGAACTATGGGTACAAGAAACAATGAATTTGCATCATGCATACATTTAACTTACTGGAATTCAACTATGATAAGAGAAAATGAAAGAAAATTCTGCTTGTTATTGCACTCAATGAATTTATATCTGAGAATATTTTACCTAATGTCTCTCAGCCTCAAGCCCAGACTTTTACATTCTGCTGTGACTATGCCGGAGCTGAGACTATGCAAACTGCATTTCCCAGACTTCTTTGCTGGCTGGCTTCTGCTTAGCCTCTGCCAGAGAGAGGTGCTAGTAGGAGATGAGAGGGTGATAGGAGAGCAGAAGGAATATTCTTCCTCTTTTCATTTCTCGTCAGCTTCCCTCTAGCAGTAGCGCTCAAGTAGGACTCTAACCTCCAGCCTATTTAGTGTTTCCAGCCCCAGTTCTATGGTGGCCCCTTCAGGGGTGCCAGTAGCAACTGTGCCGCTCTCCCTTATAGAGCTCCCTGTCAGAGTCCAAGTGGCAATCATGATGTCCCGCTCAGAGTTCCCAGTACTAGCTGAGCAGTGGTACCTGGGGGTCTGAACATCTGCTCTGGGGAGACACTTCCCCAAGTTCTCAGATTCTGTTAACACCTCTTCTCTTTCACTCTCGCAGCCCAAAGAGTGGCAGCTACTGCCCAAACTACTAATCCCAGGGTTACCTTAGCAAGCTTCTTTTGCTCATTCAACCTTCCAATCCCTGTGTAACTTATTTCCTATATTAAGTCACCACTGTCTGAAACACCTAGCATGGTTTCTGGGTTTTTGATGAGATCCTGACTGCAGTGAACATGAGATGACAGACACGAATGTCACCTTTCCTCATTCAGTATCGGATTGTGTGTGCATCTCATGGTTGAGAGACCTTGTAACCCTGAATGAGATTCTAATGTCCTATTTTTCAAATCATATGGGCTGTAATCATAACCAAACTGGTGGTCAACCAAAAAACAATAGAATGCAAAGCTTCATACGAATAAAAAAATGTATTGTGGGGCCGGCCGAGTGGCGCATTGGTTAAGCGCTGGTTTTGGGATGCCAGTGGCCCCGGTTCGGATCCCACATGAGGGCCAGTGACACTGCCCTCTACAGCTAACAGCGGCTCCACCTGGAGCTGGGCTGTGCGAGTCCCGGTGATGGTGTGAGCTACAACCCCTGCTACAGTGAGTGGCCCGCAGCCAGCGTGAGCGGCTGGCAGTCAAGCGTGAGCTGCCAATAGACGCGATGAGCGACATCCAGAGGCCAGCGACCGATCTGCCTCATCCGGGAAGAGCGCAATGGCCATACCAACGGTGAAGCAACATCCTCCGCAGCTAAACTGAAGAACAAGAAGACGGCAGCTTGTCTGTTCCCCTTCCCCGATTCCCCAACGCTGTTCCCCTCCCCCAATTCCCCAATAAAATCTTAAAAAAAAAAAAAATGTATTGATACACTGACCTCTTCCAACACTAGAGGAAAAACTTTGATGGGCTTAATACAAAATTGTCACTTTCTGAGAGATTTCCAAGGATGATTTGACATGTGAAATTTTTGCCTTTCGTGTTGACTTTAGACATTGAACTTCTCACAACACATCTCCATAGTATAATCTTGCAAAATTCAGTAGGACAATAGCTTTTGCCTTTGGGAGCTTTCGATCTAGTAGAGGAAATAGGCACGTAGAAACAGACAATGCATGTCTATGTTTGGCAGGAGCGACATAAGAACCAACCCATTTGTCACCTGTTAGTAGTCAGACTTTATGAAATAGGTTGGAAGAGTAGAAGGAGAATAGAATCATGATGTATAGATTCTGCTAGAAATTTCATACACTCCCCTCCTTAGAATAGGAAACTATTATTAATTATTATTATTAGTAGTAGTAGCACCATCACTATTTAAGTTTTAAAGACCGATTTGGAAGAAAATGCTTGCCCAGTCATGGAGTTTTGCTTAATATATATGGTTTTACCTTCTAATATATTTAAGTGCCATTTAAGTTTATTTTTCCAGTGACATTAGAGAACATTTGATTCCTTCCTCAAGGCTTCTCAATAATATACTCTTTAAGGTTTCATAGAGCAAGGTTCTTCATTTTGTGCTATCAGAGTTTATTGAGTTCCTCTTTGCAGTTTGGTTGGTTGGTTGGTTGATATTTCTCCCCTGGAAACAATGTGATTATGTTCCTGGTTCCAGCCTTGCTGTCAGCCCTGATCCTTCATGTCTCACTTCTGGAGCTGACGAAATAACCATTGTCCTTTCAGCACGAAACACCAGGTTTAGAGAGGCAAGAAAAGAAATGTTCCAGCTATAGTGCTGGTACCATCAGTCCATGGGAGCTTTTGAACCTCAGCCCGTTTCATCCTCTTACCAGCTCATTTATCTTTGAAGGCGGCGACATACTAGGGTGAGAGATGACCTAATGATGAGGGGCGCCTTCACAAGGTATCATTTGAAGAATAAGGAGGGGGCGTGGGAGGGGGATTATCAGTGAACTCATTCCTTCAACTACTAAATCTTTTGGGAGTCATCACTTTATCAAAATACATTTGCCTAAAATTCTTCCAGGGTTCATTTAAATGAGAGAAGCAAGAGGAAAAGAGAGGGAGTTGAGGCTGAAGAGACACTATTTGTTGATTTTTTTCCCCGTCATGTTTGTGCTTATTCAAGCAGTTTTTGTCCTGCCAAGTGACTTAGTTTGAGGGATTTGTTCCCTGGTTTTCAAAGTGTTGGGGGTACAGAACAAATTTTCCCTGAAAACACCCCTCCTATTACTTTGAACTATATCAAAGCATGCTGCATGCATAATTCTGTGCACTTATCTCCTCTTTTTATGGCAACTCATTCCAGATGAATGTGACAACCTGAGAAGCACTAATACAATGGAAGTAAAAAACTTATTTAAAGTGGGCTTTACTTTACCCTAAAACAAAATATCTGTGTAACTCTGACTTGCTGAGTAGAATGCAAAGCTTTTTACAAATGAAGGATCTAATGAGATACTGACATGTTTTGAATATTGGTCCATGAGATTGTTAGAAGAACTTGGCTGCCTTACAACATTACGTTATAGAAAACCTGCAGCGTGTAGTAATGCAATTCATACACACCTTAATGGGAACCTCCTGGCTTTGACTCACAGCAAGAAATGAAGCCAAACACTCCAGTCTGTAGTGCTTGTTCAAGTTCTTGGATTTAAATCTGGAGTCGTATTTACTTTGCATTTATTTTCTGAAGTGAATGATATCATGATGGCCAGGACTCCAGGTATGGAACACTCACGGAGAGTTAGGAGATCCTTCACCTCGCAAAAAAGTCTGTTTCAAGTATTTTCAGAGAGTAAGCCAGAAGAGGCCATTTCCAAACAGTAAAAACATAGGCAAGAGCCATTGGGGAGAGATCGAGTGGAGGAATTGAGCTTTATTGAGAAGTCATCCAACCAGCATTTGTGAAGAATAATGCTAGTTTCCAAAAAAGGAGAAAAATAATTAATGGAGCTAAACCTTAGCCTGTAGCACCGACACCATGAAAGTATATGAAGGAACTTGTAGTCAATTAATTAAATAAAAAGGTCAAACCAGCTGTTAGTATCATTTGAGTTAGACAACTGGGTGATTGAGTAGTCATTTTGCTATCTTATAACATGAAACTGGGAATAAGTTTAATGTTAGTCATATCTGTGTAATATGATTAAATTACTTCAGGACAATCAAATTAATATGTTTTACTATCCCACAACTGATTGTGTTAAAGGTAATTTGATCCACAGGTTATGTAGCACAGCTCTGTTTTGAAACAGGCCTCCGTGGCTGATTCAAATATGGCTGTTTTCGTTGTGAAAACACAGCCTCAGTCTCCGTGACCTAAGCAATACAGGTGGTTGGGGTAAATCTCCAGATACTCGAATGCAGAGAAAACATTGGCTCTTCTGGAACTTACCTGGGCCATTTGGCATATGCTTTGCTTGAACTGCTTCAATAAATTGTCCAGTCGCCTACTTTGCTTTTGTCAAAGAGACACAACCCTAAATGTCTGGACACAAAATATAAGCTGGAGATGCAGGGTTTTCTTTTTGCTATAGGGCTAAAATAGGGTTTTCCTGAGCTGGCCAGTGCAGTCTCACCTAAAATTAGGGAAAAGAGTTTTGATCTAGGTCTACGTTGTACTGGAAGTGTGTGGAATGAAATAACAGAGATCTGTAGCTGTTCAAGGTCAGGGACCAGAAGGCCACAACACTTAGCTTTGCAAGCAAGCCCTAATAGACAACAGGACCTTTCACATCGAAGGTTTTCAAAATTTTTACTAACGTTCTATCCGATAATCAGGAGTTCACTAAGAAAAAAAAAAAGATCATCATTCTAAAGAACACCATTGTAGGAAATACAAACTTAAATGCCAGGGCAAGATTTCGGGCTAAATGAAATGCCTGAGTGTAAATAATATGGAGTGGCGGAGACTACGGCAAGTTGGGACACTCATGCCCCATCTAAAGATAGCATCCATCACTTCACTTTAGCCAATGGACACTGTGTGTAAATATGACCCCGGTCCTGTCAGCCCTTCCATTTCTCAACAAAAGTCAGAAACCTGGATCTCTATAGGAAATTTCCCAATGTTTAAATGTTGGCAATGTCTTAGAGTTTGTGGGAGCCAATGAATTATTACACCCCCTCTTTTCTCCTCTTGAGTTCATTACCACTTGAGAAATGACACAGGAGTAAGGCAGATGGAGATCAAGATGTCAGGATTATTACTGATAAAGCTCATTGAAAACCAAGGCTAAGTCTGCAGGCAAATGTATTTTCTGATTTCCACTCTCCTCGGAAGAAAGCTTGGCTATGCAGAGCTGCCTTGTAAGGGGAGGGGGAATCAGCGCCCTCAGATTGTTAATAGAATAGCTACCCAATTAAGAAATGAGGACCAGTGATGTCAGACCTAGCCTCCCACCCATCAGGGAGCGAGACCAGAGAGCTCTCGAGTGGAAGTTCACGCTGCAGTCACCATCACATACACATGAAACTGTACGGTACATGGAAGGCCTGGAGGATAGAAGTTCCACATTGGAACAACTCGTCTGCTTTATTAAATGCTGTGCATGGGAAACACAACCAGACTCAGCCCACAGATCCCCAATTTTCAACCTCGGTTTATACTTGTTCTGCTTTCAAATGTGTCAGTTAGTTGCAATTTTTAGAACTAAAACCTTGCAGTAATATTATCATAAGCATAAATACTAAAAATAAAATCATCTTCATTTTTGTGGAAATTCAGCACATCATTTAGAACCGTTTTTAATGGTTTTATACAATAATTGAATAACTGTGTCGTCTTTCATAGACTAAGTTTTCTCAACAGTGTATGCCAGGAAATAAATTTCAGTTGATGTCCAACCCTGTGCTCTTTATTTATTTACCTGGCCCATAAAGAAAGCCTCAATACTCAAGTTTCATAGCTCCAGTTCTGACTTCACGTTTCTCTCCCACTTATGTTTTGGTTTCATATATGCTAAGACTGTTACTCACCTTCCAATTTCTGTCCTTGCCTCACCCTTCTATTTTAACATCTGAAGTCGTTTTCCTGGTGACTGTTTTGACTTCTTCTTGATTCTGGCTCCTCCTCCCCTCCCCGTTTCCAGCCATGCTCCCTAGAGATGCTCTGAGTAAACACTCCACTAGGTTCAACACCAGAGGCCCCCCTCAAATGTGTGGTTCTCCCATTAGGCTTGCTGCAGACCCTTCAGCAGGAAATGGCATTCATAGTTTTTCCATTCTCAGTGGTTCTGGAAATGTTTATTAAATACATTTTGCAGTGAGTGGACCATTGGCTGAGGCAGTGATATTTGTCATAACAGGATTGGTCTTGTTCTAATCGTTTGGCATTGTAAATGTGTTTCTTATTCAGCAGAGAGAGAAAACAAAGTCATCCTTGATGAAAATATCTTAAGAAAAATGATTTCCTCCCCAAAGTTACTGAATCTCAAGAAATATTTTTAAAACCTAGCTTCCATTTTTGTAAAACTCCTCCCTTGGAATCATAATTGACTAAAAAAGTCTTTTTAATTTCATTGTAGCAGTGGTCTGGGGCGTTTTTCATTTGTACCCTAATTCACTCCTGCTCTTTGGTGTGTTTTTGATTATTCAAGAGCTGTTTTGTTCATTTGTTTGTTTGGTGGCAAATGACATCTGCATATCAAAATGATGACCCTTTCCTCGCATACTATCCCTGGGATTTCCTCACCCAGAGCTTTCCCTTGTCATATTCAAGGGAGGTCTGGTGTGTGGGTGGGGGGGCAGATAGAGTGCTTTGAAGGTGGTGCTACACAAGATGCTGGAATCCATGACTGGAGTTGCCTTTTTTTGTTCTAAGATGACTCTATTGGATACATTTTTTGTCTACGTGTGGGGGCATGGAGGAAAGAAAAAGATCTCTGCTTTCTTAGGCTGCTCAGCTATGGGCTTTGAACTTCTGCTCCTCCCAGCACAACCCCTAGGGAAGTAGATCTCCACCCAGGCAGGCAGGAGGCCAGAAGGCTTCAGATGCTCAGGAGCAATGCGGGGAGTCAGGCTGGGAGTCGTAGGTTCTAACCAGGGTGAACCCTAGAGGTGCAGCACCCGCCAAAAAGCAGTTACCAAGAGACTTCCGTTTACTGAGTACCCCCAATGATTTTGGAACTGCACTGAGCATTTTTCATGCATTAGCGCTTTTAATTTAATCCTTGCCACATCCATGAGGTCGGATTCTCAGAGATTAAAGACATACACAAGGCCACACAGCTAGTTGGTAGTAGAGTGAGGATTTCACTGTGGGTCTCTGATCCAGTGCCTGTCAAGCACTGCCCATTGGCCTATCCCTACAATTTTGCTCTACCGGGGCATTCATGTCAGTATTCTAGTTGTCTATTTGGCTGGGAACCATGGCATTTGCCTAGCTTTTAGTAAACTCTACCCAGGTAGATTTAGAGCTACCATCCATTGGGTGGCCCTGACTGTACCTTTTACCCTCAGTTAGAGACTGCCTTAGTTTGCTAGGGCTGTCATAACAAAATACCGCAGACTGGGAGGCTTGAACAACAGAAATTTATTTTCGCACAGCTCTGGAGACTAGAAGTCCAAGATCAAGGTGTCATGGGGTTGGTTTCTTCAGAAGCCTCTCGCCCTGGCTTGCAGGTGGCTGTCTCCTTGCTGTGTACTCACATGGTCCTTTTTCTCTGTGTGTGTGTCCTTGGTGTTGCCCTGAATGTCCTAATCTCCTCTTTGTATAAGGACACTAGTTAGATTGGATTAGAGTCCACTCCATCAGCTTCATTTTAACTTAAATATCTTTAAAGATCCTATCTCCAAATACAATCACTTTCTGGGGTACTGGGGATGAGGGCTTCAAAATATGATTTCGGGGTGGGGGACACAATTTAGCCCATGACAAGGACTAGAGCCTGCTGCCCATGAACTGAGCACTCCGGTCCCCAGCAGTCTACCTGAGTGCTTCTGATGTCCCCCTGGCTCTGCTGGAGCACACTGCCACCTGCACCGCCCTTACCGGAGGGGACCTCTCAGATTGTGATGCCAACTGGAAACTGAAAGCTTAGTCTTTGTACTCCATTGCCCCATCTCCTGATTTCCACCCCTTTCCCACTGGCCTTCCCACACAGAGAGAGAAACCTCAAAACACCTATCGTCATGCTCATGACGAAAAAGACTGATACTTGAGGCCATTATCCTAACATGGACATTGTTCTTGTCATAGGTTTGGTTTCACTTCCACTGTTCATTAAAGATACATCTTTATTTGAGGCTCTTCATTTTCACCTTTAGGCTACCTTTCGATCTTTACACCCTGTAATGACCCTGTTCTCTTAGGCAGACACCATTATAGCTGATGAGTGTTGAAAAATATCTTTTTTGGGCAGTCTTAGCAGTAGAATATAGCAGTCATGCACACAAGCGCTGGGATCAGATGACCTGGGATCAGATGACCTTGGGCAGGTTTCTTGACCTCTTTATATCACACTTTACACATATGTAAAGGGGAAAAATAATAAAACCTACTTGATGGATTTTTTTGTTAGGATTAAATGAGTTAAAACATATAATGAAGTTACAACAGTGTCTGGCCCACAATAAGTATTAAAAAGTCTTAGATCTAATTTTTATTATTAGCATGAGAGTTTATAGAATTATCTTTATCTTTAAGTGTTATTTTATCCTCATTAATTTTTTGAGGTATACATATATGCATCATTTATGGCATTCTTTTTATCCTGCAAGAGATAAAAACTAACCCAAATTGGCTTAAACATGGAAAAGTATGTATTGGCTCTTCTAATTCAAGCAATTCACAGACATACCAGCTTCAGATATAGCTTGATTCAAGGCCCAAAAGATGTCTCTAGAATTGAGCTTTCCTCTATAAATTCTCAGCTATGTTGCCTTGGTGTTGTCTCCATTCTTAGTGGCTCCCTTCTCATGCTTGAAAGATGACTCACATCAGCTTTTGGAGCTTCATGCTTCTGTGTTGTAAGCCAGTGACTAAGAGAGAACATCTTTATCCTACCATTTCCAGAAACCTTTGTGGGGTCCACTCTGATTGGGCCAGGTCAATCCATGTCCTCACCTTTGATTTGATTCCTGATGCCATCAGGATACAGGACTTTGGCCACATCTGGATTATTCAGCCCATTCTTGAGTTAAGGGTAGAGTCAACTCTGCTGGAAGCACATGGGTTGAAAGTGGGGGAAATTGGGGTATAGCTCCCAAAAGAAAGATAAAAAGATTCAAGACAGCAATATAATAAATTTTCACAGCATGGATACTTTAAATAGATTTGGAAGACTTTGAATGTAGCTATGGGGACTCATACGTATTACAATTCAGTTCTGTTATATGTCCAAATCCATTATATTGGATGACTAATTATGTCTAACATTATATAAAAGACAACACAGGCAATTGAGAGAGTAAGCCTCCTAAATGAGCCAAGTAGACATGTTAATATACACAGTGCTGGGGTGTGAAAGATTTTCATGCTTTGGTTTCTAAGAATGGGGTGGAGGTCTTGAACTCCTCATTTTCGTTACAACCTCTTCTTTCCACCTACAAAAGGGAGAATTATGTCTAAAGTTGACCACTTTGGGCAGAATCACTGTATATGGTTCAAAAATTTGTCTACTCTTCTTTGGGGTGGTATATTGGCCTGGCTCTGCTACATTGGGAAAAGGTTCAGTCATCTGTCTTCAGATGCTTGTTTCCCACTGGATCCTAAGAATGCCCAGTTCAGTGTGGCACGGGAAACTTTGCAGAGATCAGCACTTAAGCTGGTTGGGCTTTTTTCAGACAGACTAGCCTTCCTACTTGCTTCTAGTCCATTTAAACCTGAATCGCTTGGCTAAAGGAGCTTTCTATTGATTTGAGCCCAGTTTGTTTGAATTCTGCTTTGACATTTGGGGTCACAGACTCTCTACTTTGCCTCCTTTGTTTAATGCCTCCCTTGGAGACATTACAAAAGAAATAGCGTATACCTATGGCAAAAATTCAGACAGTGCTATGGCCCCTGGCTAAAATACCATCATAATATCTTCATACCACCACTTACTTAATTGCACTTAATTATACCTTGCAAAAAAAAAAAACAAGAAAACTTTTGAGAACATTTAGATGTAATATTCATTCCAAAGAATGAATCAGAGGGAAATCAAAGACACATTATATTGGCCACATGCTTGAAGAATATATTGGGTTTTCGGAAAAATCATGATGCATTTTTGCAATGAAAAACATAGAAAAATACGTCATGACTTTTCCGACAACCCAATAGATCAGTAGTCTGAGCTGGGCTGTCAAAATCCCTGTGAAGAACAAAGGGATCTATCTCAGAGAACCAAAGTTGAGTAAAACATCTTAATGGAACCCACTGTTTACTAATATGATTTCCATGGGAAGAATCTGGCCCTAGCTCATTTATTTAAATATATATACAAACTAATCTACTAAAGAGATTTGTTTTCTTAACCCAAAGCCTGAAAATCATTTGTATGAAGTATATCACTGTATACAGTATGACTGTTGTACATTCCCCTTGTTAGAAGAAAGAGTGGGAAATATCAAATCTTGTCAAATGAAGCAAAGGAAAAAAATTAGTCTTTCATTTGTAGGAGAGAAAATAACACCCCAGGGACTCAAATGCCTGCTCTGTATTACTAGGCAATCTCTAATTGAGGCCACCTTCAAAAATTCAGCTTCACAATTTATGTCTTAGAAACTCCCTCTAATTTAAAGTACTCAACAGTTTAACATCTGAGAATGTCCCCTTCTGAGCTGGAAGGACTAATGATCAAAAAGAAACCTGTGAGATACAAAGATATTTAACTTCTCTCATGTGATTTAGAAGAGATTCCTATGCCAGTTTTTCTTATTTTAATGACCTTTCCTACATGTGGCCTCCCTGATTCCCATAATAACACTTTGTTTATACACATAATTTTCTCTCCAGCAGGAGCTCTTGCATAGTTTAATAACCTTTCCTCATAAATCAAGTGAGTGCACTGTGAAGTTTGATGAGGTACAGAGGCTAGGAAGGTTTCCCTCAAGTGGGGCCCTGATTGCTCCATCGCCTCCTCCCAGACTTCCAAGTGGGCTGATGTTGGTGTGGGGACCTGGGGGCAAGGCGTGGCTGGGGAGGAAGGTCACCAGACAGTGGCTTGGGGGTGTGTGCAAACTCTTTGAGAAACAGAGTGTCTGAGAAGGTCCCATGTGAAGAAGCCAATATTTGAATTTGTATTTAGATTGAGGAAAGCTTGTGTCACAGATTCTTGGGTTGGGCTTTGGTTATCTTTTAAGAGTACTGTATTTTTGATTGACCCAAGCCTCCGTTTAGAAATTAAACTATCTACACTGGATGATTCAAGTGAATTAGATGATATTCTTTTGGTATCACAAGAGAGAGACAGAGCTCAGATTGGAATAGAAATAAAATAAAAGGTAATGGATGATGGTACTGGGATACCGAAAGAAGGACTTCAGGCATAGTCTGATTCAGGATGTCAAATGATGTCACTCTTTCTTTTCCTTATCTCTTGGCTGTGGTTTCCACTACAGGTCCTCAACCAGAGTTTTTACACATAGTAAGAAAAGTGACAGCAAGTTCCTATCACAATAACTTAGGATCCAAAGGAAGAGAGAGACCTTTCTCTTGGCATTTCTGTATCAGACTTCAAGGAGTACACTGACACTGTGATTCATCATCTAAATCAAGCCACATGGCCCATGTGTGTGGATGGGTTTCCTAAAGATGTCAGAGAAGGAAGATGCAAAATCCCGCTGGACTGATGCATCTCCATGAACTCTATATTCCTCTTTCCTGTAACCGGCCGTGCTCCTCCCCGGTGTGCATGTATGCGCGTGCACGCATACACACACACACACACACACACACACACACACACACACACACACACACAGTGTTGTTTTAGGCCTGGCTAAAATATTCTGAAAGGAAATCTCATATGACAAAAATAAAAATAAATACGGCATAACTAACAAATTACAGTTGTTGAGGGTATCATTGTTATATCACAAACAATTCCTTAATGCCACTTATCATGTCTATTTTATTTCATAAACACTACTTTATCTAACAAAATAGGTACCAGACGCTCTTCTAAGTATTTCACAAATAATAACTGATTGAATCCTTACAACAACCCTATGATGCACATACTATTATTATTCCCATTTTAGGAAGTCCCAGATTAGGAAACTGAGGCCGAGTGACTCAGGTATTTGTACACAGGTAGTAGGAGTTAGAACCAGGATTTGAATCCAGGTAGTCTGGAAAAGATTCCCTTGAAAAGAGCCTGCATGTATTAAATGCACTATCTCCTGTTCACTAGTCCTTGTCCGGTTAAAGCTACTTCATTAATGTCTTCTGGGTCCTTTGCTTGAACCACACTTCAGAGTTCGCAGCAGGCACAGGTCTTATGGTCTCCACTGCTTCCTGACCCTTCTTCTCCCTTAGTACATACAGCAGAGCTAGCATTGCTCTTGACCTAGATAGACCACAGAGGTATTATGCCAAGAATCTTACACCCAGTGGACTTTCAGTATGGGTTCATTCTTCCACATTTACCCTACCTTTGTTTCAGCTAATATGTACTTGGCTAATTTATTTATTTCTTTAAAAAAAATTTACCTTTAGTCTTGGGAAATGACTGGACTCGGAGCAGAGCCAGGAGTAGCTTTGTATTGTAATAGAAATAGAATGCCTTTCTTCTCTGGATCCATCATAGAAGGCCCCAGCAGGTGCCTCTCAGGTCTTATTGACCCAAGTTGGGACACACACTTAGACTCTAGCTGAGAGAGGCATTGAAAGTGAGCATCTGGCACTCGCAGTCTCCTACAGGAAGGGCAGTCGCTGCTGGCTTCCTTCCCCTGATAAGCCTTCTCCAATCTGAGCCTCAGTTTCCTCATCTATTAAGTAGAGTTGGTAATAAATATTCTTGTAGGGGTTTTGTAAAAACAAAATGAGGCTGGGGTTAAAAGGTTCCCAGAGGGATATGTGGCACTTGGTACATATTCTCTAAAAGGAGCCCTGCCCTCTTGTTACCTGGCCTGTTGTTTGAAGGGACTGCCTGCCTTACACAACCAGGACACACTGCTCTTGGTTGACTGAGGTATTATGTGGCCCCCTTTTTGGAGCACTGTCATCCATGGTATATTATTTAGTCACAAAACTGGGGGGAAGCCATTATCACCTTCTTGCAAATGAAGGGAAGAGTTGGGGTGCCTGTCTCCAGTGAGTTCATCAATAATGGCTTTTGAGCCCAGAGCTGTGGGAGCCATTCCTCTTTTGAGAATGACTCCATACGTCCATAGAGATTTTGCCAGGGATAACATAGACAGCCCATCCTCTGGTAACAGGGCTTCCTGCTCCAGTCTCAACCAGTGAATTGTTCCTGATGGTTCCTGGGAGAAATGTTGCTGCACCCCTTTGCAAATACATTCATCTACAGCCCAAGAACATCATGTTTCCTCTCTGCATTTTGATTTTGATATCTATTCCCCTAGCCTTGTTCATCCCCACAGAGGATCCACTTTGAATCCCTCTGCTTCTGTTGAAATCACTAGCATATTGGAAGCATCAAAGAGAATATGAGACTGTTGGATCTGGGGCAGTGCATTCTGGGTAAGGCAGAATGTGTGCCATGTGATGGCTCAGGGCAGCCTCCAGGAAAGAAGGCTTCCTAGCCTGTTTCCAAGGCCATTTGGGCAGCTTTGAGCTACAGGCTGTGGGGTGTTGTGAGAACTTGTCCGAAGAGTCAGAGATAGTCAGCCTTCCTTCCTTTGTTTTGCCCTATGTGTGGTATACATATCCCTCCGGACTTGGTTGTTAGGAGCAAAACTTCTTTAGGGTATATTGGGATGCCAGGAATATCTCTATGGATTCAGATTGATTAAGTGATAGGTAAATTACCATCAGCCTTAACTTCAAAACATCTCTCTGAATCTTGAATCTTGCAGGGGTTTCCTAGAGCATTTGTTTCACTACCTTTCTCATGATAGTGTCGTTTTACCTTTTCGGGAACACTGTCGTTTCTTTCAACCACAGAGATTCTTGCAACACCATGGTTCTCAATCCACAGGAGAGGTATTAGGCTCTGCCACCTGGCATGTTGAAGAACTGCTTAGATGCAGTCTGTTTGTCGCATTCTTCTGTAAGATGCTGAGATTCTCATTCCCTCGCAAACCCTCTGCAGCAAAAGAGCTCAAGTCCTTAGGGTGGCCAGAAAGCATCCTCTTGTCATTTTGCATGGACCCCCCCCCATGCCTCTCTGTAGTTAGTGCTTATACAACTGCTGCTAAGTCTCTGGTGCTACTTGGAAGGGAACAGAGGGGCAGGAGCTGGAGCAACCCAAGGTTGTGAACAGCTTCCTCTTCAGCCTACAGAAAGCAGGCTTGTGTACTGTGCAGAACTGGGGCCCAGCCAGCTGCCTCTAGAAGCTGTAGGAACTGCCATCAGGAAGGAAGCCATTGACAAGTGAAGATCAGACTGACCTTATGGGTGGTAATAGATATTCTTGTGTATGGTGTGGTAGGGCTACGGGTGAGCCATCAAGCCTGCCTCTCACTCGATGAAAATGCAAACAGTGTCACTCCAGAAGTCAGGAAAATCCTCAAAGCATTGTGCAGAGTGGCGGAGACAAAACTGCCAATAGAAACAGCATTTCCTTTTCAGGGAACTGTACGTGGAAACTGCTGGAGAAGTAGCAAACAGCCTGACTAGCAACAGAGATGTCCCTCAGGACTGGGGCCTGGTCCCGACACTGAGACTCACCCAGAGATCGTGGGCATATCACTTCGCCTCTGCAGTTGACAGGGTAACTGTTCTCTTTGAGGAATTCCAGCATTAAATGCAGAGGCAGCTTGTGAGCACTGGGGCAAGCTGGGCTTGGGGGAGGTGAGAATGACGCATTCACTAACAACCAGGAGTTTGGGGTTTTGCTCTGCGCTTTGGAAGACCTTCTCTACTCTAACACCTGGCATATTTGTATATGGATATCTCTGTGGCACACTTTAACCATAGAATATCACTCAGAAGGAGCAGCAGATTTTGGCATTCTGGGCCTATGTGGCTCATTTTTAAAGAATCTGAAAGAATTATTTTTTTATAAAAAATCATTTGGTGGGAAAGCTCAAACTTTAAACTTCTCTCAGTTCTTCTTTCAAAAGAAAAGAACCTTCCAAGTTAAACATGAAGTCAAAAGTTCTACGTGCTAGCAAAAATTGATCTAACAGTGTCTCAGACTCAACAAACATGGTTCTCTGCACAGGAAATAAACTTTGATGCTCAACAGATGGGGGTGGGAACAGGGTGCGGAGAAGGCGGTGATTGGGGGTATGAAATCTAGAAGCTTCTCATTTTCCCTCAATCTGCCTCTGCCATTACCTCTCCCCACCACTCCCCTCCAATCTGGGACAAATGAATTCAGAGAAGTTGCTACTAAATTACGACATCAACCCTGTTGATTACCTAGCATTAGAAATTAGCATTTTTAAAAATTAAGCCTAAATATACAATGCAGTCATAAAAGCTATACTTTAGCCTAGCACTAAACCAAATTCCTTAACTATTAATGAAACAGATAAAACCCCTTTTTTCATGCCTTTTCCTACCGCAAGTGATATGTTGCCTAGTTCAAAAATAGTTCATTCAGAGAGAGGATATAGGAATAATCCCAAAGATTAAAATGTTTCACCTCCAGCATTTGCATCATCAGCAGTACTGCTATGGACATTCTTTCATGTGTCTTCCGGTGCACATATGCAAGAGTTTCGTGCATGGGCTTAGGAGAGGACTTGCTGGGAAATAGTAAATGCGTTTGTTCAGTCCTACAAAATCATGCCCAGTTGTTTGGCGCTTATACTCATTGGCACCACTCGAAGCAGTTTGGTTTGCTCCAAATGCCCACTAGGACTTGGTCTTATTATTAGACCAGTCAGCCTTTGCCAAAAGCCCATCTACATATTGAACCAATAATACGATGAAAAAGCCACAGAAGTTGACATAGAGTACTATTTTTATGACCCTCATAAAGAAGGCAAAATGAAACAATATATGATTTAGGGACACCTACATAAAACTTTTAAGTGGGCAGTCTACAACTCAGTTACCCTGGGGAGTGGAGGGCAGGGGGGGCTATGACTGGGCAGAGGAACACATGGGGATAGGCCATGTTCTAGCTTTGCTATTCCTGTTTATAACTTACATGTATGGTACATATTCCTCTGTGTATAATAACTATGTTACAATAATTAAAAAATAAAGATATTTTAAAAATGAAAAAGATTTCCCCTCCAACTGGAGTTGGGACACTGGAATGGCCCAGAGGTTTAACAAGGCCACTAAGAAAAGGTACAGAGGCCTGGAATGAAGGAGCAGATAATGACACTGAAAGGACCCACGAAGTGCTCCTAGTGGCCACACGGACTTCCGAATTTGAGTCTCGACTCTGCCACTCACTGAGAGTGTAGCTTTGGGACGGTAATTTGGGGCTAATGATCAATATGAATTTCTTAAGGTTGTTGTGAAGGCTAAATGAGAAAATGCAAATAAAGCCCTTATTCTAAAGCTGGTCCCTTTAAATATTTTAGTATTTGCTTTACAAGAACTCTTGTTAGAGCTTGGAGGGTTAGAGAAAAGGATAGGTATATTTGCATTTGGATCTTAGGCACCTTTGGAGGAGAAACTTTTCTTTCCAGACACACAGAAGAATTGAAATCTGCCCAAATGGATGGAAGTTGGTCTTTTCCAATTCCCTCCAGTAGGAATGCCTCATTATATCCGAAAATAAAATCATTTCGGTGGTAGAATGAGATGGGGCCAGTGGACTAGTGGTCAAAAGGGTCTGTGAGATGACAGACACACTAAAACTTCTCCCAGTTCATGCATCTTAGCATCAGGCCACAGGCCTAGAGCACGGACGGTGGGCATCAATCCGTACAAGCAGCATTAGACCGCCACTGACAGTTTGCATCAGTGATCGGCAGTGGCTGCCTCATCAGCAGAGCGACCAGGAGACTCAGCCGCGTTTCTTCAGACTGCTGGGGTTTCCTGGAGTGCTGGCCTGGGCTCTGGCTTTGGTGTGCACAGCAGCAATAAGTAGGGCATGGGAACATCCCAAGCTTGTGACCCTGTTGGAGTACATATTTCCAGAATGACCAGGACTCCAATGGGTAGTCCACCAACTCCAGCTGAGGCATGATGGCAAACAGGTATTTCCTTGGCAGTGGCTGGGAGACCCCAGCTTCAATACGAACCCACAGGTGAGAGCACCAGGTCTGAATCTTGGAGCATGATGGTTAATTACCACCAGCTTTGCACTATTTGGGCACTGCAAGGGGGGCGTAGGGCCCTGTGTGAGGAAAGACGGGGCTCCCCTGCCAAGCTTGGACTAGGGAGGACTCAGTGTTTGCTGTACTTTGGACTATGACTGGGCTTTTAAAAAACAATTATTTGTGTAATTTTAACTCAGATAATATAATAGCACTCTTATTCCTGCTGTATAATACCAATGATTGCCAACATCTGTTTTACTTGCTTACTTTTTTATAAAGGAACAAAGCATTATAAATAGATCAAGTTGACATTCTCTTTGCTCACCCATCCCATCCCTCTTTTCTCTCGCTCTTCTAACCCTCCCGAGGCACCTGATAGCACAGTTTGGGAGGCATCCTCCCTCTGCATGATTTTATACATTTACCACACTATAAACCATAAAACAAAATGTAGGTTTGTGTTATTTGTTTTTTTAAATCAACTTACATTGCATCATGTATACATATTTTTCTGAAATTTCCTTTTCACACATTTTGTTTTTGAGATCTGTCCCTGTTGATACATATTGAACTGGGTAATGCATTACCATTGTGGCGTAACATGAATTCCATAATACAAATACACAATGTTTTATTTATCTATTCTCTTACCAGTGGGTATTTAGGTTTAAAAATATATACTCACAATTATAAACGCAGCTATAGTGAACCTCCTCTAAGCGGGTATTTCAGCATGTTTCACCAGCCTGACCTGCCGACTTTGCAGGAATACATGGGTCGCTGTAGCACCAGTGGTAACAGCAAGGGCTGCCAGCCGCTTCTGTGATCACACCATGGTGGGCTGGGGTCAGCTCATTTTGTTTTGCAAGAGGCAGTTGTTAAAATTTCATGAATTTTGTGAGGCACTTGTTTCAGATAGTAAAAGTAAAATTCTATAAATTTACAATGGAATACAGTTATATTTTAAAGGTGATGCATACTCAGAACTCACCCCTTCCTAATTATTTTACTACACCTGTGATTATCTGTGTTCTTGAGATTCTTGATGTCTATTATTTCTGTGTGGTGGAAATATTCTGTTACAGTGCATGGTTGTGCATCCCCTCTCAGCTCTGCATTGTATTGTTAGCTTGAAGTAGCTATGGTGGGAGTATTTACACTACAGAAATCAGAAGTGCTGCAAACTCAAGGCTTGATTTATTGTTTTATTGGTTATATACACCAAGAGCTGGCAAACTTTTTTCTGTATAGACCCAGACAATACATATTTTAGGCTTTGCTGATCACATACAGTCTCTGTGACTGAGGCTTCTCCTCCCCGCCTTCCCTTTCCTCCTCTTCCTCAGTCACCACAAGCTGCACCTGGAAATCTGCTTGCTGGACAGTCATCAGCACTCTGGGTCACACCCCTTACATTTATGAGGAAAGGAAGCATTCATTCATCTGAGTGAGATGCTGTTCCCCCGCCCCCCATCACACACCCTAATCATACAGCTGGCACATCGTCTGCCTCATGTATGATCTTCCATTTTTTCACTTAAACCTGTATTCTTTAATGAATATTACATATATCATCATCATCATCATTTCCCATTCTGGCTCCTACCAGATGGTGAACCACATACTTAAGGGCAGGGACTGTGTCGCAGTTACTCTCTCTGCTCCACAGTGTTCTTGTTTGAAAAATAAGTTTAAGAATGACTACCTTATAAGGTTGTTCTGAGGATTACATGAGATAACTCTCCCATCTTCCCCCTCCCCTCCCCCTTTCTCATTTCTCTTTCCTTCCTTTTTTTCTTTTCTCCCTTTCCTTTTTCTTTCTATTTTCCTGTTAACAAGTATTTGTTGAGTGACTAGTGTGTGCGATTGATGATGAACAAAACCAATGCAACCCTCACTTTCAGGAGCCTAGTCTCGGGGGCAAGACTATTGAAAAAAATAAGTACCTAACTAAGTATCCAACATCCTGGTAAATGATATTAAGGAATCAAGCAAAAATCTGAGGTGCAGAATAACGCGAGACGTTTATCCAGAGAGCTGAGAGGAGCATTTAAGCTGAGTCCTGGAGAGGAAGAAGGCGAATGTGAGAAGGGAGTGGAGAGAAAAGGGGAGCAGAGCGTGAAGAGCCTCTATACCCTGCGTATGGGGTCGGCCCTTGGTGGAGGCCAGATAGGATAGGAGCTGGCCTGCTGTTTTCTCTGTGTGTGCAGTGCTGACACATGGTAGTGGCTTCCCGGAGGGTTGTGTTGAAGAGGATTCTGAGGCCCGTAAGGGCCCCGTAGAAAAGAGGTCCGTGGAAAGTGGGTCGTGTCTGCCGTGGGAAAGCAGGGGCCCTGGAGCGTATTTATTTATTCTGTCCTAAAGAAGTTGTCCAGTGGTCTGAGTCTAGAGGGTGAGCTGGGCAGACTATGGATGATAGGTTGTCAACCTTAAGATTAACTTACTCCACTCTGAGCCCTCCATAACAGAAGATTCAATAACTCACTCAGAAACCCTTTAGCCAATGAGCTGCATGGCTGAAGGCATCTGACCCCACCTTAATTTGTCTCTTCAAAATCATAGCTCTCCTAGGTGTCACTTGCAACAGTTGAACACATTTCTAGAGAGAAAAATGGTGAGGAGTAGACCCCTCCCTGCCCGCTTTCTCATTTTAGAATCTCCTTGTGACCCCACCACACAGAAAATTAGGTGGGATGTTTTCTGTGAAGCTGGAGAGATGCAGAGAATTGGAGTTGTAGGAACTACCTCTTAACTGGGACTTTCCTCGTTCAGTAAATACCCATAAAACGTCATCTCCTGCAGAATTCATGCAAATCCACACACTCAGCAGCCATTTAAATTTGCATTTCCCAAAGGTTGATCATATGCATATCAGTGGTGATTCATGAGGTAATGTTAGGTGGTAAGAGGACTTTTTAGTTTTAATAATAATGTTAATATATATTAGATAAGCACTGGTTTATTATTTATGTAATAAACCTTTTACATTCAATCTATTTCAGTAAAACCCGTTGGTTTTTAAATATTCAGGGGTAATCATATAGATGGCATATATGGATATAGCAAAGGTATGATGTTGATATTCACACAAGTGACTGAAGTTTGGGAAACACCGATTTAGAGTTTGCAAAGGGTTCAATTGTGTTTTGCCCAAATTTATGTGTTTAAGTCCTACCCTCCAGTACCTCGGAATGTGTCCCTATTTAGAGATAGGGACGTTTACTAAGTGTGGCCCCTACCCCAGAATCACTGGTTTCCTTATAACATCGGGAAACTTGGACACAGAGGGAAGACAATGTGAAGAAAGATAGCCCACAGCTATATACGAACCAAAGAGAGAGGCCTGGAACAGACATTTCTCTCACAGCCCTCGGAAGGAATCAACCCTACCGGCCAAAACCCTGATTTTGAACTTCTAGCTTCTAGAACTATGAGACAATAAAAAATGTCGGTTGTTTAAGGCAGCCATTTTATGGCGCTTTGTTACAGTAGCCCTAGCAAACTAATAGAGCTTATGTCATATGCCTGAGACAGACCAACTGCTTCATGGGTGAGACTGTTGACATCTCAGAAATGTGGGCTTCTAAATGGTGGGGACATGTAGTTTCTATAATGCCTACTGTTGGCAGCTGCAGAGATGGTTTCAGTGGCTATATAGCCAAAGGTGGCTATCAATCTCTGTTAAATATGGAAAAAAAGTCATGATACTTCTCAATACTCAGGTCATCTAGTAAAAGCAAAACTGGCCTTGGAGTCCAAAGACCTCAGCTTCAGTTGTTATTCTGCTACAGACTGTGGGGTTTTGAACACATTCTTCACTTATGAACCCTCCCTAGTGAGGTCCCGTGGTCCCCATTCTGTTCTCTCATCCTCTCGCTTCAAGAGTCCATGTTTAGAAAGTGTATGTTTCCAAGGTTTCCAACATGTCAGTCATCCCCACAGCTGGAGGGAGGGAGAAGTCAGGGCAGGGCTCATGGGATATATGAAGAGGCTTGACTAGCTGTCTAGACAGACAAGCTCAATGTTTAAACTTGACTGAACATCTGTTCATCATCTAAGATGCTCCTGATGCTACGCCAGCCTGCAGATGGTCACCTGGGGCCTGGCCACCAAAGATGTTGTGTGAGTGTAGCAACTCAGGGGCTACAAGATAGGGAATTAATGAATGGTAAGGACCTACCTCCATTCTACCTAGAATCCAGATCCTAAATGATACCAGGAACTTGATTACTAGTAGCACTGGTCTACCATGAATGAAGCTCAATTTTCCTCCTTATTGGCAGGAATCCAGGATCCAAAACCCTCATTGCCAACTGTTTAGTCTGGCTATAAATGGATAAATTTCATTCTCAAAAAGTAAGCTATGTAAATTCGAAAGAGCATCTCTTCTTTTAGTCTTCACCCCACCAGCGGCTCCTTTCTCTCCAGCCCCTACCAACCATGTAAGGGCGCCTATTCTGACATTGGAGATTTAGAGATTATCTCGTAGTACCTGGTGGTTCTCTTTCCCTCAAATTTTGGGGAACTTGGAGTGAAAACCAGAAAGGAACTTTCAAATCAGTCAAGTTAAATCATATCACTCAAATCAGGGCAAGTGTGTATTATGCTGCCTTGTTGATCCACCTTGAGGAGCAACAATCAGACCCAGACTCCAGCTAGATCATTCTATGCTGGAATACACAAATTAATCTTGAAGTCATAATGGGGCTTCCCACTCCTTCCTCTTCCCCTTACCCAAAGTTGAAACTTTCTGCCCTCTCTGGGGTCTGCACAGCTGACATTTAGCTGGCCAGTTACCTGGTGGGACAGATTGCTGGGGGGGAGGGCAAATCCCTTGGAGGCAAATCCACAGCCTGACCCAGCAGCTTTCTGCCTAAGAGGGGAGCACAAAGTGTAGCCTGGCCCACCTGCTGGCAGGTGGATGAAGGGAGACTGTGCAGAGACCGGTTTCCACCTTTGGGACAGGGCACCTCCAACACACTAGAGCGAGGACATGTTCTGCCTGAGAATTCACTGGACAGGAGGTGGTGATGCCATTAGTGGGTGGAGAGCAGAACAGAAGTGTTGGTGTGGACGTCCGTCTTTTCTGATAGTGTGAAGGTTAAGAGGAATAAGTACTTCAACACTCAGAAGCCCAACCTGTATTTTCCCAGGTAGCAGACTGTAGAGCTCTGCTCTCTGCGTAGAGAAAAGAGCCAGAGAGACACTTAACGTTGGAAGAGGAAAACCCTTTCCTGCTGCAGATGAGAAAGCTGAGTGCCTTGGTGACCAACCTAAGGACATTTGCTTAGAAACTGTTGTCAGGAGCCCAGAAGTTCTGACTCCCAGCCCAGTGCTCCTCTGCTCATCGACTCAGGCTGGACCCCACAGCGCCTCGCTGAAAACATCCGTGCTCCCACAGATGGTTTTCAGCTTGCTCTTGATAGAGTCAGATAAAACTGAGGTCTCAGTTCCAGAGCTTTGATCAGATGGCCTTAGGCTGTATATGGCTTGTCTCATTCCCCAGTCAGTCAGCTCTGTCTGTGGACTGTCACCCACTTCCCAGCAGCCGTTTGTTCTACACCAGGAACCCTCAGGGCAAGCATGGAAAATCAAAGAGCCGTTCTAGTGGATGCCCTGTCACCCTGGACCAGACAGAAACAGGGAGAAGTGTTTCATAACCCATCCTCCTTATCCTCACCTCGTTTGGGAATTTTTAATTTGAATTTCTATTTATTACACAAATAATAATATGAGAACTATAATGAAAAGATGGTTCTTTCATCTGCCTCAGAGAGGGATGTGGGTGGAGCACAGGCTTTGGAATGAAATAGGCCTGGATGCAAACTCCAGCTCTGCCATTCTATTGACTTATGACACTGAACAACTTATTTAATCACTCTTCACCGCAGTTTTATCATCTATAAATAGGAATAATAAAAGCTGTGTGTGTGTGTGTGTGTGTGTGTGTGTGTGTGTGTGTTTAAATTAAATAATATCAGTTATAAGGTCCTGGATATGTAAGTCTAAATTTTAGTTGTTTCCCACTTCCCTTCTTCAGTATAACTATTTTAAATTTTGTTGTGCTTCCTTCAAGTTCTTGTCCAAATGCAGGTATGTTTTGCCTACGGTAGGCGTGATTTTGCTTTTCAAGCATTTCTCATCTAACATTATACCTATTATCTGTTTTCTCCTGTTACTCTTAAGTTGGATTACATAAAGTGCTGATATTCAACTATTTTGAGCTAGGTAGAACAATTTCATACATTTCTGCCTAAAACAGTGTTTTCAGAATCATCATTGTAAAAGAATGGCTAGGATTCTATTGAGTTGAGGGACCATGATTTATATGATGACTCCCATTGTTGACTATTTTAGTGATTTCTCATTTTTCCCCATTAAAAATAGCTCTATAATAAAAACCTTCATGTGTATAGATTTTTTTGAATTATCTTCTTGGGATAAATTCCCAGAAGCAGCTCCAATTTTATTTTATTTTGAGGCTAAGTGAACTGGACTCATTTTGCCTGTATTCATCACTTCTATAATCTGTTCCTTAGGTCTGGCTAGGATTGAAATCTGTTGGCAGAACCAACTCAGAAACAATGGGAATTTTAGAAACCAACACCTGGTGTTCGTCAGGGCTGAGGCAGGAGGGCAAAGAACAAAGATACAGCGAGAATTCTTCTCTGGAGGCCTGGTCAATCTCAGCAAAAAATTGAAAAAAAAGAAAGAAAAAAAGAAAGAAAGAAAGAAAGAAAGAAAGAAAGAAAGAAAGAAAGAAAGAAAGAAAGAAAAAGATGTCTCATTCATTTCGAGCTGTCCAGGAAGTCAGGAAGAAAATGCACATAAAGGAGCTTTAGAAGATACTTCAAGGTACATCAATAGAAAGATGAATAAATAAACATAGTATGGTTCTTGATGGATTATCATAAACAGTTAAAAATGAACAAAATTTACATACAGCAATACGAAAAATTCTCAAAAAAGTTAATGAGGAACAGCAAATTATAGTATAATATAGTATACCATTTATGCCAATTAAAAACCATATAATTTGTACTCTCCTGGATACTAGCATAGGCATTTAAAATGATTAAAAATGAACTGGAAAGATGCACATCAAAGTCATGATTTTGAATTATACTTACAATAGTTCATTTTTTTATTAAAAACACGGAAGCAAATATGGCAAAAAGTCGATAGTCAGTTTTGGGAAGGAGGTACCTACATATTTGTTTTGTTATTTGGAGTTCTTTTCTGTATTGTTAAATTATTCAAATTATCATTACCATCATTAGTAACAAAAGATGGAAAGATGAGAAGTGGCCAGCGTGATGGATGGGGGAAGGCCACCCACGTGGCAGCAGCCTCCCTCCCAGGTGGCATAGAGCAGCAGATCCGCCTCCTCCTTACCTTTTGCTAAGTCAGTTTTCCTTTCCTCCTGCTAAGACAGGCTCTTCCCTGTTGTTGGCTTCTTGCCATTTCTGAGTGTTTGGTCAGCTGGTGTCTCTGGGAAGTGCTGAAACCCCAACGCCTCTCCTGGCGATCTTACCTAGAATGAATCCCGTGAAGGCTGACCCTCCTGAGACGCCCATGACTTGAGATTCCAGAAATCATCTGATGGGAGCGACTTCTCTGATTCCAGAGCAAGTGCTGATGATTCCGACCCAGATCAGTTGCTGGTCCAGTTAATAAGCAGGTTTTTAAATTTTTTTTTCTTTCTGATAAGTATAACAAGAAACTTCAAGGAAGGGACAGTTTATGAAGGACTGGACTTTTGATCTATTACAAGTGGATATGTGTAAAGTCACGGAGGACGTAATAGCCAGAGAACAGAATGACCCCAGGTGGACCTGAGTGTCAGGCACAGAAGTGAAGGTGAGAAGGCCAGTAGCTCCTGCTGTCCTGTTACACAGCTCCAGGGGGCGCTGTGGTATGTCACCAGACTTGGCCTTTAGGGGCAAGCCAAGGAGTGTTGACTCCTGACAGTCACAGCTGCATCCCTCTGCAAGCATTGCCCAAAGCAGTTGCTTGCCCAGAGTTATTCCCCTTCCCCAGGTCCAGTCCACATCCAGAGAGTGGTCTAAATGAATATACGAAGACCCGGCCCCTTTGCTTCAACTGGGACAATGTAAGGGCCATCCCAGCTCCAGAGATCCCCATGAAAATGAATCAAGACTCTGACAAGCTCATCACAGTTCAACCTTTTACTTCTTCTTCTGCCTAGTCCTTATCCCTCACCCCTTGTGCTTCCTACCCCGCAGGTATTGACCTCAAGAGCAGTAACATCCTGAATGCAAATCTCAGGCTCTCAAAGAAAAACAAAAGCAAAACAAGACAATAAAAACCTCAGCATTTCATGTTTTAATTTTGAGAGACCAGGATCTATAACCTATCAACCTTGACATCCAACTTTTTCTTAAGCTTTACTCGTCCCCATTTGGGTAGTTTCAATTAGGTTTGTAAATTGACTTTCCTGGTTCCTGTCATCCCTGGTAATTAGTCCACTACTGTGCTTGCAGAAAGAAGACTCAGATACAAATCCTGGTCTTGAGGAACTTACAGTCCAGGTTGAAAACTAAGATCTCAATTAAAAAGTTAGCTAATTGAAATAACTGTAAAATTCTAGCTGAAGGAATACGACAAATTTACTTGCATGGTGTGTAGAACAGACGTGTTCTGTGAGCACAAGAGAGAAAATGTGGTGAGTTAAGGAAGTTAGCAAAGAGATTGGAAAGTTAGCAACAAAATTAAAAGAATTAGAAATTGGCAAAGAACCAAAAAGTTCCCAAATAATTTGTGTACAGATATATAATGATGGATATAGTTAAGGAACAAATGGAGGTAATTTCATTTGGAGTTTGGGCTGATAGAAACACAAAAGACAGGCATACTTGGAAGAATTGTGAGAGCAAGGAGGGGAAAGGTATGCTGGGACACATGACTGAGGGCAGTGTAAGAGTCAGACTGTGATGGGCATCGAGTATTGGACAAAGGAGCTTGGTTTTTCCCCGAAAGCAGCGGGCGTTGAGGGTGAGGCGGACGCTGAAGGTTTAGGAGCAGGGCAGAAACAAGAAGAGAGTAGTGTTGAAAGAAGATTGAGCTGGTGGAGACTGCGTAAACTCTACTGGAAGGGATGAACCCGGAGGTTTACCTTTAAGCTATGAGGCAGAGAATGAGGGTGAGGGCAAGCCCAGTTCCTGTACCAACTACTGAAAATTAGTCCAGATGTCCAGGGTGACCTCTGCCACAGTATCACTCTCGCCTCTGTGCTCTCCTTTGCATAACCTCCTTCTCCATCAGCTCTGCATCCTGTTTGTCCAGCAGGGCCCAGGACAGGTCATGCCTCCTCTGTGAAATCTTTTCTGCTCCCTTCAGTCCACATTGATCTTCTCTTCTTTGAATTCCTACAGTCCTTCAAGCCAAACTGTTTAAATATTTGTTCTAAGTTAAGCTAAGTTAGCACTGTCTTACAAGTTACTGTTGAAGATCATTATAAATATATTGAGACAAGTGTTAGGAACTAACTATGTACCACTGGGTTGTCTGATTTCTTAATTCTTAAGTAGTTGGCAGATTTTTCCCTCTTCACCTGAAGGTTCACCTAAAAGGGTCTTTTCATCTATATTTTCTTCTTCTGCCTAAGGACCAGTGTTTGGCACTTGGTAGTGACAATTAAAATTCATGAAACATTTGCTGCATCTTACACACTGTCCTCAGTGTTTTGTATCTGTAACTCTCTAACCCTCACTGCTCTTCTGAGAGGTAAGGCTTGTAAGTATCCTCATTTTCCAGAGAGGGAACTTGAGGCACAAGTGGTTAAATAACGTCCTCAGATTTACACAGTTAGTGAATAGTCAAGTCAGAGTTTTAAAGTAGGCAGCCAGCCTGAGTCCACTGCTCCCCGCCTTAATCCCTATCCTGTTCAGTAAAGCACTCAGAGAAGGGTTTGATGAACGTGTAAGTGAATGAGGATGGATCAGGCAAATGACACATTCAAGTTTTGTTGCACAGTGAGAGATTAGATCCTCAGGGAAGGTATTCTCTGAATGTTTCCAAGGAAAGAAACTTTGCTGCCAACCTCAGGGATTCCCACAGTGAATTTACTGTGTGTGTACAGGCTGCCGCTGACCTCTGAAGTCCTGTCCAGTCCTTAAAGATTAAGAGACTGCAAAACCCTCTTTCACACAGGGTACTGAGACTTGAGGAATTTCTACAAAGCATGTTTGATTGACTTAGAGGTATATTTAATATTAAGGTGCTAAACAAGTCACAAACCCTTTAAAGCATTGTTCATCTTAATGTATAGCTTCAAGTGCTCATAAACCTCTCCAGATATGAGAGAGGCCTGTGGGGCATGGGATTCTTCTGGGGCTCAGTTAACTTAAAGAGACCAAAGAAAATGCACAACCAGGGGTGTTTATCATTAATGCTCATCATTGTTCCCCACTTTCCTCTTCCTTATCAGAAGTCAAAGGCAACAAGTAAGATATACGGCTATCAGAGGGTTATCGCTTGTTGCCAAATGAAAAAGCACAGCCGAGTTGGGTTTAGCTTGATGGCCCCTCTGTTGAAATTCAGGATCTCTTATCTTTGCTTCCACTTCTCCAGTCTAGACACTTGACAATGATTTGCAGGAAATTGAGGCACTTACCCCTGCTGAGGAGTCAGGGCTAGAACATTTCTAAATATAATTTGTGGGGGGTGTGTGTGTGTGTGTGTGTGTGTGTGTGTGTGTGTGTGTGTGTGTGATGCAAGTTCATGTTAATTCAAAAGGAAAACAGTGTTTTGTTTTGTTTTTTTCTGTCGCTGAGAATGGCATTAGCTAACCCTCACAGGCAGCACTATATGACTTTTCACATTCTAGTTTTTCTTGGCTGGTAAGCTTGTCAAATTATTTAGGGTACAAAACACTGACCTCTCTTCTCTGACAAATGAAAACTAGAGGATCCATGATTCTTGTATTCAATCACTTTTTATTTCTTTTTCTTTTTTGGCTTTCTTTTTATTTTATTTTCCTTATAAAGATAGGAGAATAATTTTACTCCCTCAACAGCTGGTATTAGAACTTCTTATAATGAAACACTGGCTTTCATTGGAAAATACACTGATACATTAACAAAGCTGTCAATTCTAAGGAAAATAATTTGAGAGAGAATAAAAAAGGCCAAGGCAACTTTTAAGATATTCTCTGAAGGATAATTAGCTTAAACTACTTCCCACCTCACCCCTCACCCTTCCCATGAAATCTAATTTCTTTGGGAGAAGAGGAGGTACGTTGTAAGTCTGTGTTGGTGACCAAAATGTTTTCATGATTCAAAAGCCAGAGCTCAGGAGGAAAGCAGTTGTCTGGGTCACATTTTAGGACTGTCTAATGTTAATTTTTTTTTTTTTTTTTTAGCTGAGCCATCCTGCCACCTGTTGGCAGCTCAATGGCAGCTCAGCTCGGGCTGGCATCGAACCGCTGTTGCTCAGAGATCAGCTCGCACTCTTGAGCAAGCTCTTAACCAACTGAGCCACTCGGCCAGCCCTTGTAATGTTGAATTTTTGCATAACACACCCAATCGGCTGCAGAGTTTATCTGATTCAGTTAAGATAGCTAAACTGGTCAATAGGTTGCTGCTCAACCACATTACCTGTCATCCTGCAGTACATCAGGAGGGAGGAATCAAGGCAGAGCCAGCCATTTGTAAAAACCCCACTTTCTATATATGAAGCATTTCATATACGCTTTTATCCTGTACAAATTCTTAAGTGTGATAGTTTGCTAGAGCCGCCATAACAAACACTACAGACTGTATGGCTTAAATGATAGAAATTTATTTTCTCGTCATTCTGGAGGCTAGTCTGAGGTCACGGTTGATTAGGGTTATTTCGCTCTGTGGTTGTTCTCCTTGGCCTGAAGAGGACGGCTTCTCCCCTTTCTTCACACAGCCTTCCCTCAGTTTGTATTTCTATGTTCCAATATCAGGTTTTCATAAGGGTTATTGGATTAGGACCCACTTACATGACCTAATTTTACCTTAATTACCTTTTTAAAGGCCTATTGTTAGATATAGTCATATTCTGTGGCACTAGGGGCTAGAGTTTGAATAAATGAATTTTAAGGGGATATAAAATTCAGCCTATAGTATGGCATCAACAGTTGGGGAAATGTCTACATGCATGCACACCCATAAATACACACACTCCCTACATCTGAAAACACACATTTTGAGCTGCTACACAAAAGCACACATATGTCTTCGGGAAGCTTGAAGGAATTCTGCCATTGCTGAAGGCATGGTGGCAGGGGTTATGCAGTAAATTCTACCTACTACAACATGATGTAGCCCACCAGGAATGTTTCCTGCTTTGCAGAGCTCTTTACAATCACACTGGGGCTTCTTTCCCTGTGTCTGTAAACTCCAAATTGTATTACTTTAAGCCATGCTATATGTGTGAAACTCAGACTTTGCCTTTGCCTCCTACAAGGGCCAATGCTTTTTTTTGGTTTGTTTGTTTCATCTCAGTTCCTGGCTTTCTTTAGTGCTTCTACAATTGCTCAAACAGGACACTTTGAATCTCTATCAGGGACCTTAGCAAATCCTTTAAATATCTTCAGCCCGCCCACCTTGCTTTTCAGAGAACCCATCAACCTTGCATGTGTCTAAGGATGTTCCCTTTATAGCTGGGGGTGAAGTTGTGTTTAGATATTACCTCCCTTGGCGGCCATGTGCTTGAGGAAATGGGGGGCTTCCACTTGTGTGAATCACGATTTGCTTAAGATGATTGCGATGATTTCCATTTCCCTGGCCGGCGACTAGTTTGAACATGGAAACTTAGTGAAAGGAAGTCTGCTAAGTGGCTTCTGGGAAGAAGAGGTGCATGGAAGACAATAGTCCTTCTAGTCCTTTCTGGTTGTCCTTTTCCCACTGTGATACTTGGCACCATGCAGCTGGTTGATGTCCATAAAAGGTCTCTATCTATCCCAGTATAATGATACCTATCGCATAGGTGTGTTGAAAGAAACTAAGTGGAAAGGCTTGTAAAACATTTAGAACTGTCTAGAAATAATAGGCATTCCACGAGTCTCATTTTATTACCATGAGGGGCATTATCAGCCATGCTGAGATGCTGAGGTAACTCTAACCCTAACTGTAGTTCCTGACGGACATCTTGTTTTGGCAGGTAATAAACATCCTCCATATTATTGAAGTGACTTATAGTTGGGACTTACATTACTCGGAACAAAACTCATCCTTACTGATACGTATTGGTAGACTCTTCTAAGTGGAGGCAAGGCGCACATCACCTGAAGCTTCCATTGTTCCTAGTGCTACTAATTGAGAAATTAGTAATTTGTTAAAGAGTTAACTATGTCTCTTAATCAAGAGCAGTGTTTTTCCTCTTCCAAGTTATTCATGTTAGGTACTCTGGGATTTCAAAAGCAATAGACCTTGTATTTTTATTTTTTTTTGAGACAGGAATATATTGTAGTGAAAAGGGCCTGAAATTTGTAGTCTCAAATAGTTGGGCTTCAGTATCTAATGTGCACTCAGTGGTTTGGTACCCTGGGCAATTTGCTTAATCTACATGTGTCTGAGTTTCTTTATCTAGAATGGAAATAAATTATCCTTATGTTCCATGGTTACGAAGAGGATTAAATAAAATTACATACATAGTAATAACATTGAGGTTTTCCTTTGTGCCACCAGCCACTCTGCTAAAACATAGACATGTTTTTTGCCCACTCATGAATCTACCTAAAACTGTATTAAACAATTCATCAAATGAGAGTGCATTGTCCTCGCAGATGTTTCACCTTCCCTGAATGAAGAAGACCTGGGCATTAGTGTTCTTGAGCCTGGAGTGGTTCCAGTTACAGTTGAACTTCTTTGTAGTAACTGCCATTTGTAAAACACTGCAAAGTGGACATTTCCTTGATGTGCTGAGAGAAATGATGAAATAGTCCCCAACTTGACACAGAAGCCTTAAAATGGTTTCTCTCGTTTCACTGTATCAGAAAAACACTTTCTTCTTTTCATGATCATTGAGAATATTCCCAACCAAAAAGCTGTGGATCAGAATGATTTGCGTTGAGCAGAGCCCTAAGCAGGCTGAAGGAATGCTCACCAAACACAACTCGCCTGGGAAATACATATGTCAAGGCAGGCTCACTGTCAGATATCCACATAAAGGATATGTTCTGAGTTTCAGGTGAAGTGAGTGAAGATGTTTCCATTATGTTGGTCATTATTCCTCAAGATACTTATAAAAAGAGTCCTGATTTCCTGGTCTTCTTTTTAGGCAGAAAATAGTATGTTTCTCTTGTATGCTCATAATGATGTTTACTTTTTATGTCTTAATTGCCAGAAATCGTGGAGTTAAAAATTTGTGTTTAAGAGTGGTGAGTAGCTTTAGGCAAGGGTTCAACCTAGTTGAATTATATTTCCCTTCTCCACCATTATATGGTTCTTGATCCAATGTCCTTCTTTAAATAGTCAGCATCTACTTCATGGCTAGTCGCCACACATCTTCTGGAAGTAGATATTATCTATTCATTGATTTATCTACACAGGCACCCAACGGATGTTTATGGGTATTCACCATGTACTAGGCACTGTGCTATTTGCAGAGAAACCAGAGGCAAATAAGACCCTTGGCCTCCATTCCCACGATTCTCACAACCCACTGGAAATGATAGATATTAAATAATTTTACAAGTAATTTTTCTAATTACTAAAAAGGAGAAGTAGGGGTCCTATAAGAATGTAAAATAGGAAGTGTGGGGATACGTGGTCCTCATTTGCACGTACTCAAAAAAGGCTTCCTAGTCCCCCGTGAATCTGAGTTGCAGATATCAACAAGTTCTTTGGCTGGTATGGGTAGACAGAGACTGAAGGAGACTATTTACATATAAAGAATTGAGTCCTCATTATTATTTGTCATTTTAAAAAATTCATCCATATTTAGCTCATGATTATCATCAACAAATATAATCTTCAAAATCCCCAAACCATAATATATGCTCTAAAAAAATTGACTTGGCATGCATATTCTCAACATCTGGGTTCTGTTGTTATCACTTTTCCCTCTCTTTCCTGATAACAGGGAATGAATTGTAAGGTCCCAGAGGAGGGTTCTACATCTTTCTACATTGTTTTGCAGCATATAATGTAACTAGCATGCAAGCCTGTTTTAAATAGGCATTTTGGTTATTTTATTTTGAGATAATTTTTCTTGACCACTAAGTCTTTGGAAATTTTGTGGGTAGAATTCGCAGTTGAGTGTGTATATTAACAGATGCATATGGAAAATTGTCCAAGAATTTAGAAATGTAAAATCTCAGAGTTGGAAGGACTGAAGGCATTATCAAGGCCTACCCCCTCATTTGTGGATGGGAAAATTGTGACAGGAGAAGGGATATACCTAAGTGATATCTCTCTCAGGATACTGCTTATATATCTTATTCTTGATAGGCTCCAAGTTCATCATCACCTGTGATAATTTTTACTCTAATTGCTGAATTGACGAAGGTCCATCTAAGAAAGTTGCATTTGACTGCAATACTTCTTTTCAGAGCAGTTCTTACTTTTTTATTCATAAACTAGCAAGCAATGGATTAAGCGCAAGTATAAAAACTGGAGGTTTGTACCAGAAAAGTATGTATCTAGGAAAAACCCAAGAAATCACTTTATTCATGTTTTGGTTTCATCTGGATACACATGGTTAGGGCCCAATTTTTGTGGAGTAAATAAAATGTGACATTGTTTGTTTTGAGGAAGGATGTGCCCTTCAAAACCAAGGCAGTGAATTGATTATATCTTTTCAAACAAAACCTCTTTAGTCTGACTGAGGAACCTGCTGTTTCTCCCTACCCTTTGCAAAATTGCTGTTTAAATGGAACCTAATAGAAAATTTCATTGTTTTGCATAAAGAGCTTCTGTGACCTTTTCTCTAATAGGGAGTCAAGGTCATGAAGTGTTTGTACCTTCCAGAACTTACTCTGAAATAACTTAAGCTTCTGAGGCACAGTGGCTTTCAAAGCTGTCCCTCCTGGTAACTTTGTCATTCTTTAGTTTAAAGGGAAAATTAAGGTGCCATGACATGAAATTTTCTCCAAGCTGTTTGTTTTGATGAATGCTTTAGAGTAATGGTTCTCAAGCCTGGATGAATATTCAAATAATCTAGAGAGCCTTTAGTATAATTCAGGTTCAAAGACATTCTGATTGAATTAGTCAAGGATGAGGTGGGGTCCGCGTGACGGGGGACACACACTTCGGGCACCTTGTTAGCCTCCCTTGATCCCTTCCACGTGTCTGAAGGCTCTTGTTGACGCTCTGACCATGTTCTACTGCTTCTACCTTTGCTAGACCCTTGCTGAAGACCCACTTCTTCAACCCCAGCCCTAGAGCTTGCTGGAGCTCAAGGTACAACCCCCAAAAACAAGAATCTCATGATTCACTTGCTGAGCTGTAGCTACTCCAAATCATCTCTTTTTATAAGATTTGGATAAACTGCTACACCTCAGGGATGGGATCTGATCTCCTGAGAGTAGCAGTAGACTGGATAATACTAGGGAGGCCTACCTAGTTTACCATTAGGCAAAGCTTGACTAATGAGAAGTGGGAGACAGAAGAGAGCTCGGTAGACAGCTTCCCCTCACCTGCTCTCTCTCTCTTCTGTGGACTGCCCCAACATGTGGCTGCTCCTTACACATCTGGAGAAGTCCTGATGAGCAACTACTCTGTCTCCTCAATGACTTTTGTGACGTGCTGGCCCTCATAAGACTGTATACCATGACTTTGCCTCTCTCTTTGCCCACACTTACCTCTTCGCCTCATTATCCTGGGCTGGCACCACCCAAATAAAGTGTCAGTCATTTCAATCCTTGCCTCAGGCTCTGATTTCTGTAGAACTTGAATACAGATATTTTTTTTTCTTTCAATTCCCCAAGTGATTCTACCTTACAGCCAGAATTGAAAAATCCTGCTTCTGAGGAAGACCTGAGCTCCCATCTTTTCAAGAGTATCACTTAGAAATCAGGTTTTTCTTCATGTTGTTTTCTTTTCTTAATTTTTCCAAACAAGTCTAGAATTCAATTAAAAACTCTCTTTACCATTCCTTTTTCTCACCATTCCTTATCCATTCACTTTCTCAGAGTCCCAGCATTAACAACTGTAAACAGTTTGATGTGCTGCCTCATAGAAGTGTATTTCAGACATAGACAGATAGAGTTCCCAGGTTCTTTCATTTTTTGCATAAACTTGATATCTATATTGTCTTGTAGTACCTTTTGTCATTTAACAATATATCTAAGAAATTGTCATAATACAAAGGGATTCTTTATTCTTTTAAGTTGTGGTATAGTATTTCATAATGTTGGTATATAGAATATATACCATAACTTTATGACTTTAAACATAATTCTAAATTGAATATCCTCAAGTCTATGTCTTTGTCCACATGTAAATGTAATTCTCAAGGACAGATAGCTAGAACTGGAATTACTGAGTTGAAAGGCATGATCACAGTAAATTTTGATATATACTTTTAAAATGCCCTTTTAAAATGGTGTCCCAATTTATACTTCCACCAAGAGTATATGAGAATTACTATTTCTTTTGATAATACTGGATATTATCAGTTTTAAAAAATGGTCAATTGGGGCAAATAATGACATCACATGATTGTTTTAATCTATTAAACGTCATTTTTTTAATCCTTATTTTAAGCCTTTATGGCCTTGCATCTCCAGTTTGGAAATTTTTATTAAACTTTATTAGAACAGGATGTGAGTACAGTGTGGTTGCTGAGATGTTGGACTGTTCTTTATAATAATAGTCTTCTAAGGCAAGTCTAATTATACTTTCTATAATGTTCAGTCTCAGAATTGGGAGGGCTGAGCCATCCCAGCCCTGTCTCTGAGAGGAACCAGACCTGGGCACCAGACAAGATGATTGAAAAGGCTTTCCAATATTTGGGTTGCTGGAAGAGGCTTTCACACCTGGCTGGCCTGCTCTCTGAATCCCCTGTTGACTGTAGGTCCACCCAGTCAGTTTGAACAGAGGCAGAGCATGCTGAGAACTTTCCCCATAGGCAGGGAGTCTGCATCCAGAGAAGCAGGGCCAAGATTATTTTGGCAAACAAGCTTTAGGCAAAACTGAAGCTGGCTGCCAATGTGGAGCAGGCCAGCTCATCAGTCTGCTTGGAGGATGGTTATATATGGATAGAGAAAGTGGGATGGAAATGAGGCTTATTACCAGATCTGAGCTGTAGACCCCAAGCCCGCCTGTACCTCTGCTCCTTGTATAGATAGTCGGTATTTTTATACATTAGCTTTCCCTTGGAGCAAAAAAAATCCTGGTCCCTATCCTTGGGATACACCTAGTCTGATAAAGAGACATGAGTCTTGCTCCTAAAGTCTCCCAAAGCTACTGAGAAAATAGATTTTATTATGTCTAGTTGGAGTTTATAATATGATTGAAGAGATGAAACATCTTCACATAAAATAACTCAAGAATACTTCAAAAAGCAATACAGAATGATTTTGGTATAAGCACATTCAGCACACAAGGGAGCAATAGGAGTGGTTAATTTGGAAATGGTTCTAAGCGGCAATGTTTAATATTTAGGAGCTCAGAAATTTGGCTCCCTTCCATTCTTTCCACTTAAGTTTCCATCCTTGCCTCTCCCCAGGTATCTCTTTCAAATTGGCCAGAGATGGAAAGTCAGCCAGTGCCCCAGACTGGCTCTGCTTCCCAATCCATCCGTTCAAAGAGAGAAGGACCAAGTTCTGTTCAGTGTGATACCTTTTAGCTTAGACTATTTATCTCACCTGCCTCTTATAGATCCTCTTATATGTGGGATTCAGTTTAATTGAACATATTTATTAAGAAGCTCTTTAATATCAGCAGCTGTGTTAGGTGTTAGAAAAACAGCAATGATGAAAACATCTCTGCTAACGATTTAAGGAGAGAGGGGCCAGCCAAGAGGCTCAGTTGGTTAAGAGCATGAGCTCTGAGCAACAGAGTCACCGGTTCGATTCCCACTTGGGCCAGTGAGCTGCGCCCGAGCTGAGCTGCCAACAGGTGGCAGGATGGCTTAGCTGGTGAGAGCATGTGCTCCTAACAAGAAGGTTGCTAGTTCAACTCCCACATGGGATGGTGGGCTATACCGCCCCCGCCCCCCACAACTAAGATTGAACATGGCACCTTGAGCTGAGCGACAGAGAGCTGCTGATGGTGGCCAGATGGTGACTGGACTTGGAGCTGAGCTAGCTGTGTCCTTGACAACTAAGATTGAAGGACAACAACTTGACTGTTCCCCTTCCCCAACAAAAATCTTAAAAAAAAAAAAAAATTAAGGAGAGAGAAAAGCACAAAAAACTAGCTATAAATAGTGTGATGAATGCTACAGGGAGATTTAAATAAGAGTTGGTAGGAACATGTAGAAGGGGGCTGTTTATTTTGCACATGCTAAGTTCAAGCAGCTTGTGAGACATCTAGTATAGGATAACCAGTAAGTCACTGGCTAGTTGATCTAGAAATTAGAAAAATGAACTGAGATGATGATGGAAATTTAGGATTCATCAATACATGTTTACTTGAAACACTGGATGAGAGATCCCCAGGAAGAGAGGGATGAAGATGAAGAACAATTGAATGGAAACATACCAAGTTTTAAAGATTGGACAGAGGTAAAGTCACTGAAAAACTGAGGAAGCATACCCTTATCAAAACACAATCAGGGACTTCCATGTTCATTTAATGTAGAGTAAATGTGATCATCCTCCTACCTGAAAAATAAAAAAAAAATAAATAAAAAAACACCAACAACAAAATAAACAAATATTATTAAACAGCACTTTTCAAAATACTTGCCATCAAGCAACAAAGGACAGTGATCGATGTCAGATAGGAAAAATGAGGTAAGCCCTAAAATTGTCCAAGCTTACTGCCTTGAGAGAGTTTCTAGGCTGCAGCACAGAGGGAATCCTGACAGTACCTGTTGGATTCTGGAACTTGCAGAAATGAAGTAGAGAATCTGGGGGGATCAAGGCTGTTAGGGTTCATAGAACAGAATACTGGAGGGAGAGAACTGCACAAAAAGAGAACTTCAAAGATCTGAAGGTGATGTCACTCAAGTATTCAGATAAGTGCTCTCTAGTGTGTACATGTGAAGAAACTACCCCAAACCTAGGTAAGAGTCACCTGAAATTACAGTAAGTCCTCACTTTATGCCTTTGATAGGTTCTGCGTCTTGAAGCGAAATGAGATATAACAAAAACAATTTTACCACAGGCTAATTGACATAAACAAGAATTAAGTTAGTAGGGCATCTCATCAACATTATAAGGAAATGACATTGAACAAAAAGGTGTCTCGAGGATCTGCTATAAAAAAGGAACACTCTCGGGCCGGCCGAGTGGCGCGGTGGTTAAGTGCTGGCCTGGGAAGCCAGTGGCCCCGGTTTGGTCCCACATATGAGGGCCAGTGACACTGCCCTCAAAAAAAAAAAAAAAAAAGAGGAACACTCCCTAGGACTCATATAAAGAGGGCCAGGATTAGTGCTTGTTTCCACTCTAAGTGGAAAATCTTAGTATCTTAAGTGGATATCATAGCTTATCTTAATTGAATATCAGTACTGAAAGGGGCTTTAATAGTATGGTAAAATTAGCCCTAGAATAAATACACTTAACAAAACTTAAAACCAAGACTGAAAGGATCAGTCTCTCTCCAAGTAACTTAACAGTGTCACAGAGCAAAACTCAAAAATACTTACAGTAACACCAAATATCCAACAGTCAACAATGTGAAATTCACAATGTCTTACATACAGTCAAAATGACCAGCTAACCAATTAAAACTGCTTCAGAAATAACAATAATGGACAAAGATATTAAATCATTGTTAGAACTGTGTCCCATGTATTTACAGATCCAGAGGGAAAAAATTGAATATATTAATTAGAGTCATAACAGATATAAAAAAGAGCTGACTCAGACTTTTAGAGATGAAAACTGCAGTGTCTGAAATGAAAATACACTGATGAGATTAACCTCAGCTTATACGTTGCAAAAGAAAATACTGATGAATTTGAATATGTAGCAATAAAAATTATCCAAAATGAAACACACCAAAAAAAGAACTTAAAAAAACAGAAAGAATATCAAGAGCTATAGGAAAAGTACAAGTGGCCTAATATACCTGTACTGTAAGTCCCTAAAAGAAGAGATTACATTTTTAAAAGGAATTAATGGCTGAAGAATTTTCAATTTTCATGAAATCTATAAACCCACAAATCATGAACTCTAATGTACCCTAAGCATGAAAAGGAATTCATGTAGAAAACTACATCATGGCATGCCATAATGAATTTCTCAAAACTAGCAATAAAATACCTAAAAGCAGCTAGTGAAAGAAAAGCACACTATGTACAGAGAAACAAAAATATGGATGACAGCAGATATATCATTAGAAACAATGAAGGCAGTGGAACAACGTCTCTAAATATTGAAAGGAAAAAAAAACAAAACAACCCTACAAAGCCACGCTTATATACCCAGTGAAAATATCTTTCAAACTAAAGATTAGAGACATTTTCACACAAAAATTCAAGGAACTCATCATTTGAATGCCTGCATTACAAGAAATGTTAAAGGAAATCCTTTAGACAGAATGAAAATGATACCAGATGGAAATTTCTACATGGAGTCATGAAGAGCAGCCCATACAGTGTCTATATGGATACATGTATACACGTTTTCTTATTAAATAAATGTCTCTGAAAGAAAATTATTGTGTAAACAATGGTAATATCAATTTCTTTGGGGCTTTATTACATAAGGATAGGTAAAATGCATGACAAAAATAGCAGAAAGCCTGAAAACAGAAATGAAGTATAGCATTGTAAGCACTTATACATAAGGTGTCATAATATGACTTGAAGCTAGATTTTAATAAGTTACAACTGTATTTTGTAACCCTAAAGCAATCAATAAAATAAGAAAAGAACTATAGCTCATAAGCCAATAAAGAAAATAAAATGAAATCATAAAAAACATTAATGCAGAACAACTAAGAAAAAGAAGGAAAGGGAAACAAAGGTGACAGATATAAAACAAGTAGCAATATGATAGACTTAAACCTAATCATATCAATAATCATATTAAATGTAATTGGTCTAAACACCCCATTTCAAAGTCAGAGATTTGTAGGTTCAATATAAAACAATTTGATGCTATCTACTAGAAACATACTTTAAATATAAAGACAAAAATAGATTAAAGGTAAAAGAATGAGAAAGACATACTATGCTATCACTAGTCAAAAGAAACTTGCGTGACAATATTAATCTCATAGTAGCATTCAGAGCAAATAATTTTACCAGAGATAAAAAGGTCACTTCATGATGATAAACAAGTCCAATTTATTGAAAGGATATAACAATCCTAAATACATTTGCCCCTAATAACAGAGCTTTAAAATACATGAAACAAAACTGATAGAACTACAAAAAGAAATTGGGTATTTATCCAATTATACTGAGAGAAATAACTCTTTCTCAATAATGTAGAATAAGCAGACAGAAAGCCAGCAAGAATCTAGTAGACTCGAGTAATCCTATCATCGAGCTTGTCCTAACTGACATTTATAGAACACTGTACCCAGCAATGGCAAAACACACATTTTTTTTCAAGTATACACAGAACATTTATCAAGATAGACCATACGATAGGCCATAAAACAAGTTTCAATAATTTTAAAAGGGTTCAAGTCATACAAAGTATGTTCTCTGACCACAGTGAAATTAAATTAGAAATCAGTCACAGAAAGATATATAGAAAATCCCCAAATGTTTAGGAACTAAGTAATACTCTTCTAAATAACCTATGAGACAAAGAAGAAATAAAAAGAGGAATTAGAAAGTATTCTGAACTGAATGAAAATGAAAATATAGCATATCAGCGTTTGTGGGATGCTGCTAAAGGAATACTTAGGAGAAAAATTATAGCAACAAATGACTGCATTAGAAAATTTTTTTTTAAAATTCTCAGATCAATGCATTCAGCTTCTTCCATAAGAAACTTGAAAATGAATGGCTGATTAAATCCAAACTAAGGATAGAAAGGAAATAATAAAGATTAAAGCAGAATCAATGAATTATAAGACAAAAACCAATGGAGAAAATCAATGCAATAAAAAAGCTGGTCCTTTGAGATCATTAAAATTGATCATTGTAGCCAAACTGCTGAGGATAAAAAGAGAGAACACACACATTACCACTATCAGTAAACACTGAGGTTACATCTCTACAGATTCTCTATATATTAAAATAATAACAAGGGGGATAGTATGAACAACTTTATGCCTATAAATTGAACAACTTAGATAAATTGGACAAATTTCCTTGAAAGACCCAAACCACTGAAGCTCATTCAAGAAATAAATAACCTGAATAGCCTAGGTCTATTTAACAAATTGAATTTGTAATTAAAAATCTTTCCACAAAGAAGCCATCCAGACCTATATGGTTCCACTGGTAAATTCTACCTAACCTTTCATGAAGAAATAATACCAGTTCTGCATAAACTCTCAAGAAAAATGAAGAGGACACAGCATCCCGTTCATTCTTTGGTGCCAGTGTTACCATGATCCTAAAGCAAGACTACGGCATTGTAAGAAAACTACAACTTGATAAATTTGACTTCACCAACATTAAAAAGCATCTGGTTTTTGAAAGACAACTGTTAAGAGAAGAAAAAGACAAGGCACAGACTGGTAGAATATATTTGCAAAGCATATATTTGATAAATTACTTGTATTCAGAATATATAAAGAACGCTCATAATTCAATAATAAGAAAACACTCAACCCAATTAAAAATGGGTAAAGACTTGAAATGACATTTCAGCAAAGAAGATACTCAAATGATAAATAAGCACATGAAAAAATGTTCAATATTATTAGTCATTGAAGAAATGGAAATTTAGTCATAACTATATACACTAAATACCTCTTAGAATGACTGAAATGAGTAAGACTAACTCTTAGCAAGTTGGTGAAGATGCGGAAGAATGGAAACTCACACACTCCCCCTGGGAATGCAAAATGGTACAATCACTTCAGAAAAAAAGCTTTTGTTTAAAAAAGTAAACATTCTCTTAGCAAATGATCCAACTACTCCATTCTTGGGTTTTTACTCAAGGGGGAGGAAAAAGCACATGTCCATATGAAGTTTTGTACATGAATGTTCATAGCAGCTTTATTTGTAAGAGCTCAAAACTGGAAATAGCCCCAAAGTCCACCAATAGGTGAATAGATAAACAACTTGTGGTGTATACATACGGTGGAATACTACTTAGCAATAAAGGGGAATAAACCAATCTCAGCAACAGTATGGATAGATTTCAGAATAATTATGCTGAGTGAAAGAAGCCAGACCAAAACCAAAGTAGCTTGTAAGTTCCCAATTACATAAAACTCCTGAAAATGCAATTAGTCTATTGCCATAGAAAGCAGATCAGTGGTGGTTGGGGGTGGGGATTAAGAGGGCAAGCTGACAGGATTACAGTGGGGGATGCAGAGCTATTTGGGGATGTTGGGTAGGCTTATTCTTGATTGAGGTGAGAGTTTCATGAGTGAAATGCATACAGCAAAACTTATCAAATTGTAAATGTGTACTTTTTAAATTATGTGCAGTTTATTAAATATCAATCAAACCTCCCTAATAAAGCAGCTTTTAAGAATTCTATAATCACTTTTCTGTATTGCCATAAATGAAATTCTTGTCCCAGGTGGAATGTTGAATGAAGAAACCCTGAAGTGGCATTACAGATGCCCCACTGTCTCACTTCCATGACAAACCAAAAACAAAAACCTCAAGTCATCTTTAGCATGACATCCGCGATGCCTTCAAAAGGTAACAAAGATAGTATATCAATTTAGACAAGGCTTCAAGTATCCAGGGGCAATGGGTGATCTCTCACAGGCCTGCCACATGGGGCGTTCCTCCTTTCTGTGTGTGGCAGAGGTAATCTGAGACAGTATAAAATGGGGTGCAAGGGGGAACGGCACTCTAAAGAGATTCTCAACTTTGCCATTAACTAGCTTTGTGACTTTAGGCAAGCCACTTGCCCTCTCTGTTCTGTTATTCAGCTTTAAAATAAAGTTGGACTAGATGGTCTCTAAGGCTCTTTCAGTCTCCAAGGTTAGGTTTTTAACATGCCCTACCATCAGTCACAGGCTTTTAATACTGTTTCCAACGTGTGGAGAACTAATTTCACTAGTTATCCTTTGATAACATGATTCCACCCTTAGGTGGATTTACTGCTTACTATAGCCACCTTCTGCCTAGAGCAGTGCAGTCAGTGCACGTTAGCATGTTTAGGGCTCTGGCGTGTCCTGCAGAGAAAGAAATGGATTTCATTTTGGTTTTGCTTTGTCTTCCCAAGTTTTGACCACAGAACCATGTTTCATTGCACACCTAATAAATATCTGATGATTCGGGTGATGCTGATGTCACAGATTGTCTTCTAGAAACCAATCATTAGTGGGGGGGGAGGATGCTCTCAGAGGGAGTGCCGACCCTCTGGGACCAGAAAATGGAGAAGTTAAAAGGGATGCGCCTGAGAGTGACCAAGGATATGGAAAGGGACAGCTGGAGGGTGATGAAAACCAGTAGGCATTCTGGAGTGGGCTGTGGGCGAAGGAGGAGCAAGGGGCTGCCTTTGGGGTGTGTAGTCTAAGACCTACAGAGTTGCTTTCGACCCCTCTGCACCCCGGCCCCCACACCCACACCACGTGGAGCCACTGCAAAGCAGGTTTCTGCACATCCATCAGGCTGCATATCCTACTTGGCTTTGAATCTCTCCCCGGATTATGGGCAGATGGGAAGCTTTCTATTGCCTTGGCTCAGTATCTTCCATTGTGTCCAGAAAAAGGTAGTTTGGTGGCAGTGTTGGGGGAGGGTAATATGTACCAAGTTCCTCTGAGGCCAAACCTCCCTGTCCAGGGCCCAGCACTTGGGATATCCAAGGGGAGTTTAGGTCACATGCCCCTCCAAATTTCATCATTTTTTACCAACAAAACTAGCTTTGTTGCTTTTTTCTGTATAGATTTGCAAATACTCAAAAAAACAAGACACTACATACAAATTTGAAGAAAAAGTAAAAACTGGCTTGTACTACCTGTGATAACTGTTGAATCATTTTGATGACTGTCTCTTGTCATTTTATGTATATATGCATCCACATTTTCATAAATGGGATTATAATTTACAGTAGGCAGAGCCCTCAAAGAGGGCTAATTCTAACCCCCAGAATTTACCTGGCAAAGGGGAATGAAGGCAGCAGATGGAATTAAGGCTGCCATTCAGCTCACCTTAAAATAGGGTAGTTACCCTGAATTATTCAGGTGGGCCCAGTGTAGTCACGAGGGTTCTTCAATGTGAAAGTGGAGGGCAGAAGGGTCAGAGTCAAAGTGATGTGATGTGAGAAAGACTCGGCCGGTCTTTGCTGGCTTTGAAGACAGAGAAGGGGCTGCCAGCTGAGGGATGGATGGGTGGCCTCAGGAAGTTGGAAAAGCACGTGAAGCTAATACACACTATAAATACTGTCATTACGAAGAACACTTTCCCTCTTCAGTCTTTCACCATCGTTTCCTTATCTCTACCTCCTCACTCCACATAAACAAGTTCAGTAACCTGATAAGTACCCTTTCATGCATTTTTGTGCTTATACAGTCATACACACAACCCATGTAGATGATTTTGAAATGATTTTATAAAAATGGAAGCACAATTTCCATTTACACCATACTTGAACTTTTTAGATTTTTTTGACAACTAAACATGGCTGCCAGTTACACAATTGGGGTGGGAGTTGGCCTGCCTTCCAAGGATTTTCTCAGTTGTCTGAATGGAGCCCAAAGGTAAAGCTGACATCATAGAAGGCATACAGGAGAGACGCAGAAAGAGGGTCTGAGCTGTTTGTTGGGGACAGTGTTTGAGATCTTGGATCGAGCTTTGTTGTCTGTACAGGAGAGCCACTTCTGGACTTTTCAGCTGCATGGGTCAATAAATTTCCTTTATTTTTTAGCTATTTTGAACTGATTTTTTTTTTCTTTCTTTCTTTTTTTTTGTTGTTGTTGTAACAGCAACACATTGTCCTAACTAAGATGTAATCTCTGAAAGTCTGTTCATCTTTGGCTATGATACTATCTTTCTATTTTCTTTGAGCAGCTCCCTTCAGTGGACTGGAACTCTGGATACAGGCAGTGCTTGGCTAATGTCCTCCAAGTATTACAACCAAATAAGAAGTAGTTCTCAGTCCCAGCTCTGGTTTTGAAAATGTAGGGAAAGGATTCTGATTGGTTGGCTTGGATCATGTGCTCATCCCTTGGCTCTGTGCCCAGGTGATGAGAAGCTATGATTGGCCCAGCCTGGTCACCCATCCACCTCCATGGCCATGGTTGAGTCCAGGTCTGATCCCAGATGAAGGAGCCATAGCACAGATATTTCCACAGAGGATTATCATCAGTACCTGACAGGCAAACTTGACAGGCAATAAGAGACTAAAAGAAAGATAATCAGAGAACTCGCAGATTTTCAGACTGTATCCCTCTTTGCTCTCTGGGGTTTCCTGCTAAAATATGAGTAAAATTTAGGCCAAAGTGAGGTACTTATGATGCACCATTTGGTGAGGAAAAACAAGGTGTAGACGAGTAACATGAAATGCATGATTTGTCCCATACATTTAACTTTTAGGTAGGTTTTGGCCAGAGATGAATACTGAAGACCCCCGTGGCCCATGACATACTCCCAGAGGTTGGACGCCTTACAGATGCCTGGGTCCCTAGAGTTGTCCTGGGCTGATGGTTCTGGCTGTTATCTTTTCTGTCCCTCCCTGCTGGATGCATCCTAGTCCTCCCCTGGCATAAGACTGGATGGCATTTTGAGTCAAGCTGTCTCTTGGAAACTGAAACCCATCTGAGCGGCTGGGCTGGGATGATGGGACAACTGGTTCTTAGCTGAGTGGGAGGATGAGGAGCAGCTCGCCAGCTGCTGAAGAGAGTGTTCGCAAAGTATGTGAAAGAGAGAAGAAAAATTGTGAAAATCGTGTGTGTGTGAGAGCGGGAGAGAGAGAAAGAGAGAGGGACTGGGTGTGTCCATATAACATTCAGTTTATTTATTAAAATACTTTGTTCATTCATAACAGACACTTAGGTTTTCTGAATGTTTCTGGAACCCATGCTTCTCAAGGAAAACCTTGAGTAGCCTAGAGAAGAAAGTAGTGTCATAGGAGCCCCAAACCTTCCACAGATGGTGTGGGACCCTGTTGGACCAAGAGGTGGAGTGAGTGGCCTCTCTGTGAGACCTCCATCAGGTCATTTAAAGCCTATTAATGCTTATATTAATTACTCCTATGTCTGCAGAGGACTCCTTGCCTCTCCCCATTATGTACCTTAGGTGGGTAATTTAAGCTGTTTTGTGGGTTGGTCCCAGTGAGTTGCCTATCACAGGTTCACTTCAGCTATCAGCCCTAATGATCATGAAACAGACACTGTTGAGCTCCTATTATGTGTGTGGTCTTTGGAGTCAGACACCTTGACTTCAAATACTGGCCCTTCCAGCTACTAACTTGGATGTGTCTCTTAAATGCTACAGGCTTCAGATTTCTCACCTGGGGAATGGGGTTCAAATGTCACACACAGTCCCATAGAGATGTTCAGAGCCCTTGGTGAGGTAATAGATGGGAAGCGCATGAACCAGCTCCTAGCCCGCAGTCAACTCTCAACATATGTTAGCTAGTGATATTAATCCTCAGAACCTGGTGAAGGGGGTATATTATCTGCATTTTGGAAATGAGGAAATTGAGTGTCAGGGAACTACAGAATAAGTGGCTCACAGAGTCTGAGGGACTGAGCCAGACTTTGTATTTTTTCCTCCAAATGACAAAGCTGCAGCATGTTAAAGGGGAACCTCCTTACCAAGTTCCTGCCTGCCAGACTGAGCAAATTATATAATGCCTCAGAGCCTGTTTCCTCATTTACATGACATGGATAATGGTACTCTGACATAATAGTTGTTCTGATGGTTAAATGAGATAATGTAGTAGAAGTAATAAATATTCATTCTTTTCCAACCTCTTTTACTTTCTGTTGGAAGCAGAGCAAAACATGGTGGAAGAGGTAGATTTTCTACCTAAGAATATATTCTCATGGCCGGCCAGGTGGCGTGGTGGTTGGGAGCTGGCTTGGGATGCCAGCGGCCCCAGTTTGGATCCCACATAGGAGGGCCAGTGACACTGCCCTTAAAAAAAATAAAATAAATAAAATAAAAAGAATATATTCTCAAATAATAAATACTTTTTGGTTGATTTCATTCTGTACATCATGAAATTTCCACCCTCCTCATGATGATGGGGAATCAGCAGCTGATGATTCATCATTTTCTTACCCAAACTGCCTCTTTCCTTCTTTGGAAGGACACGAGATGTGGGAGCAGTAGATGGCACAGGGCAGGGACAAGCTTTGGAGAGGAATTCAGAACATCGGCATGCCAGCCTGGCTCTACTGTCATCCAATGTGTGTGTGGCCTTGTCAATCTCTAAGTGTCATTGGGATCTCATTGCCTCATTTTAAAATGTAGGCACTGATGTGTCCTCTGATGTCCTCACATGGTTATTATGAAGGATGCATGAAAGAATGAGCGCAAAATAAAATTGGAATGAATAACATGCTATGAAAATAGGGATTTTGATAGATGTCAGACCCAAATTGATCATTCTTCTTCTGACAGTCCCTGTGAATTACTAACAAGGAGGGCTGGACTTGGCATCTGTATGCCAAAGTTCATGGTTTAGCTCCAGGGCCTTGGCAAGTCACACCTCTTCTCTGGACTCATATTTCCTTCTCTGTGAAACTGGAGTCATCCCCCCTGCCCTGCTTACCAAAATATTCATCATGAGGTTCAGGTGAGATAATGTATGTGAAAGAGTTTCACACACTGTGTGACATCATGTAAACTGTACAGCCCCCAAAACAAGGAGTCACCTTATGAATTTCTGGTATGTGGTTGAGAAGGCCCCTGATTGTTCTCAGCTTGAGAACTGTGCAGACCCTGCCCCGTTCCATTCCCTCAGTCTCTCCGTCCCTTCCGTCTCCAGCTCAGATGGCACACAATCCCTCTAACTCTGTTTGTCTTGAGTGGGTGGCAAAGGACAGGCTGACTGGTAACATCCAAACAGACCAGCAGTGCTCAGCCCGGGATAGTCAGGGATGAACAAAGCCAGGAGGGCTTGGGACAGCGGCAGCCTCATTCCCAGGCTGCGGAGTAGAGAATTCTGCCCAGTCCGTATACTCCTTTAGGACAGGAATGTCAGGCAATGCCGCCCTGGTGATGGAGCAGGTCCCTGGAGACCCCTTCTGTATCACGAACAGCCCTTCGGTTGCTGGGTGGTGTGGAGGTCGAGGTCATAGGAGGAGGATCAAGCACCTGGTGTGATGGTGAGCGCTTGCAGACTGGGAGCAAAGGCTATTTACTGGCCTGTTTGCAAGTCTGTCAGTATTTTCAATGCATGACTGCTCCGTGCTGCCGGAGCCCACACTAGCAGCTGAGTATCAGACTTGCTTCTTCCCCAGGCGTAGCCAACTCCACCCTTGTCTCTAGGTCTCTAGGAGTTGCACGATGTACCTGGCGCTGCCTTCTCTTCCTCCTCCTCCTTCACTTTCCCCGCTTTCTTCTCCCTCTTCATTTCCATCTCCTCCTCCACCACTGTCCCCGCTCCTGTTCTTCCTTGCTACTTTTAACACAGTATCAAAGAAAAACCCAAACATATATTTTAAAAAAAAAGGATGCATTTCTGCACATTTGGAGCCCTGATCCGACTTTGGCCCTCTCTCTTCTCAGTCACTTTATTGAATCAATTTAATTCCCTCTTTCACCTTAAAAAAAAAAGTGTTTATAATTCAGCCGCAGGGTTAAGTAAACAGTTGATTTGAACAGGAAAATGACGCCTCCTTTTCTTCCCCAGCCTTCCTCTCAGGGCGAGACTTGAAGGCTTTCTTTCTAGGGAGGAATTTGTAGCTGCCACAAAGAATAATGTGGGACTCAGAGAGATAATTAATTGGGTCTGGTGTCAAAGCCAGGATGCAATCAAGAACATTCATGAAACATTTTCAAAGACATTTATATGAAAAACGTTGAATTTAAAACTGTTTTTGTAACACAAGGAGTGCTGTTTGTTGTTGGTTCCCCCATCCCCCTGCCCCACAATGCGAGTATCTGATTTGAGATATAAACGGCCACCTAAGGAAATTCCAGGGGGTGTGGCACCTGGCCAATCAGCCTGAACCCCTGCCCTCACACTTACTAGCTATGTGAACTGGGCAAATGATTTCCATATATATGTATATATAAATATGTAAATATATGTATACATATATACATATACATATGTATACATGTACGTGTGTGCGTGCGTGTGTGTGTGTGTGTGTGTGTGTGTGTGTGTGTATGGAGAGAAGAGAGAGAGAGAGAGATTGTGAGGAATTGGCTCACACAGCTCTGGGGACTCAGAAGGCCCATGGCTGCCATCGGCCAGCTGGAGTCCCAGAATAGCTGATGGTGCAATCCAAGTCCAGAAGAAGACTGAGGTCCCAACTCAAGCACGTAAGCAGGGACAAAAAGGGGCGCATTCCTCCTCTTCTAGGGCCTTGGTGGGGGGAGGAGATGCCGCTCACAGTGGGAGGGCAGTGTGCTTTACTAAACCCACTGATTCCAAAGTTAATCTCGCCCAGAAACACCTCCCCCACATGCCGAAAGTCATGCACCTGGGCACCCCATGGCACAGTCAAGTTGACGTAAAGTTAACCACGCCGTGTTCATTATATTTTATGTGTGCTAGCTCCTTAACTGTGGCACAGACAATGCTCTATGTTCATCAAAACCATGTTTTCTTTCCCTCTTGGGCAAATAGCTAGACTGAAATCCCAAGTGTCCTTACAGCTTTGTCAAGATATATGACTGAGGTTGGCCACTGGATTATAAGTGGAAGTGCTGTGACACCCCCAGGCACGGTGCTTAGGGAGGGGTAGTTTGTCCATGCGCTTTGGAGCCCTTGAGAACGTGAGGCTACTCTGTGGAAGGGGCTGGGTCTTCCAATGACTGCGAGGAGTAAACAGAGCACCCCTGCTCCACCATTCTGTTTGGAACTGTGACACAAATAAGAAATAAACCTTTATTGTGTTTTCTACAAGGAGGCGGGGGTTGCTTGCTATAGCAGTTAGTGTATCCTGACCGATACGAAGTGAGACATGTTGCTTAAAACTCTGTAGGAAGCGGTTAGAACTCTATTTTTCCTTCTTGTTTCCTGAGGAGTGGATGAGGGTATAAGAAGACACAGGGCTCCGTCTCCAGGCATTGGCCGAGAGTCGGCTTTGGCCGTTCCTGGGCAGTGTGACACCATGTCAAACGCGTGGCGCTGGGAAGCAGGTAACTCGGGTTTGAATCTTGGCTCTCTCTCTCTCCAAACTGTGGGACCATGTATAAATTGTGTAACCTCTATCAATATGTTTTATTATCTTAAGAATTAGGGTAATACAGAATTTAAAAGCCACATGTCCTTGACCCAGAATCCATAATTTTAGGAATCAACACCACAGAAGTACTCCCACATGTATCCACAAGCATAGTATCTAGAGTACATAGACAATGGTGCTGTTGTGTGTACTAGTGTAAAGTTAGGTCCATAACTGATGGAAAGCTAAATAAGTCATGCATGGCATGTCCAAACTGTAGAATACCTAAAACTTTTTCAAAGAAATGAGATAGCATTGTATGTGCTGATGTGAGGGAATTGTCCACAATAAATTACTAATTGCAAAAGCAGATGCATGATACAAAAATAATATGGCCCCATTTATGTTCTTTAAAGATGTGTATACATATATACAATTGATCCTTGAACACTGTGGGGTGTAGGGGTGCTAACCCCTCCAATACAGTTCAAAATCCACATATAACTTTTGAGTGCCCCAAAACTTAACTACAGTCATCCCTCAGTATCTGTAAGGGGTTGGTCTCTGTGGGTGCCAAAATCTGTGGATACTCAAGAGCCTGAAATAAAATGGTGTAGAACAATGCATAGAGTTGGCCCTCCACATGCATAGATTCCCAATCGCAGATCTAAAATACTGGTTTTGATCCAAGGTTGGTTGAATCTGTAATTCAAAACCCAGGGATACAGAGGGCCAACAGTATATTATTGAAAAAAATTCACATATAAGTGGATCCATGCAGTTCAAACCTCTGTTGGTAAAGGGTCAACTGTATATGTTTTATATATGTATGTATATGTACACACATCTGTATGTATTACATATATTTAGGAGAGAGAGAGAGAGAGAGAGAGAGAGAGAGAGAGAGAGAGAGAGAGAGCTCTTGAAAGATGTAGAAGACCAGTGGGTGCTTTTTGAAATGTCATATTTGGTACTTCTGAGGTGGGAGAAAATTTGAGTTAGGTAAGAGAATAAAGGGGAAACAATTTTTACAAGACTTTTAAATTTAAAATAATCACAATGAAACTGTAAGTCTAATAAAAAAGGAAAAAGGTGATAAAATGGTAAATATCTCACAGAGCTGTTGTAAAGTTAAATGAGGTTAATATAAGTGAAAGTTTTGGACACATGGTAGTCCTTGAGAAAAATAGCTTATTTTTCAGTAGTTTTTTTTATCTTTCCTGGGGATTTAAACCTATAGTGCTTAGAATTTTAAACTCTGTATTAGATTACTGTGGACCCTTCCTAAGTGAGTGTCTGGTTCTCTTTGTTTCTCTTCTTTCTCATTCCACTGTTGTGTATCCTTTTCATAGGAGGCTTTTGCTAGGCTGTGTGACCCTGATCCCATGCTGCCACTGCAGTCTTGACTATCCCAGATTCTGTCCTTTTAAGTACTTTCTTCTAAAGAGTTCACGTCTCACCAACCATAGCATGGCCTCAAACTCTTTGAAAAAGCAACTACCTTCTTCCCTCCAGGACAAAGTCCTCTGGTCATTTTATTTACACATCACCGACGCCAATATGAGTATGATGGGAAACCAACATTAGAGCACTGGGGCTCTTGGCTCTGGGGATTCAGAGGCTGAGTTTCTATACTGATTCTCTGTTTCTCATGTATTCAGTGGGTTGGGAATTCATCCAGAGCACAAAGGGACAGCTTGCTCTGCCCCGTGTACCTGGGGTCTCAGCTGGGAGACTCCTGGGCTGGAGGCTAGCATCACCTGAAGCCTTATTCACTCACATGTCCAGTGGTTGATATTTGTTGTTGGTCTACGGCCTTGATTCCTTTTCATGTGGGCCTCACCAAATGGTCTCTCCACATGGACTTCATTGGACTTCCTCACGGCAGGGCATCTGGGTTCCAAACACAAGAATCCTGAGAGAGACAGCCTTTTATAACATAGCCTTGGAAGCCACACAGCGTCACTCTACTATATTGTGTTCAAATTAGTCACAAAGTCTTGCCCACCTTCCAGGGAAGAAAAAATAGGGTCCCCTGGATGGGGAGTGACAAGGCTCTGGAAGAGGGGGTGGGACTGAAAATATTGCCCTAACCATTTTTGGAAATTATGACCTTTCATAGTTTATAAGCTCTGAAGTTCCTGGGATGGGAGAGATCATCACATGCTTGCAACTTCTGGATTTCCTGCTAATTGTGGGGCCTCCTGGGTTGAGGGGTTAAGTTCATGAGCTATGCTGAGAGCTGAGTGTGGCCCTGTCCTTTTAGGGCTTCTCCCAGTTGTTTTTCTCTGACGAGCTAGTGGGGAACCACAACAGAGAATCTTTTCACATGTTCTTGCCTTGCTCTAAGCTGCAAACATCCACAATTAATTCTGTTCATGCCAATTAAAAGATTCAACTGAGCACAACTTCTGCCGTTTTGACGAAAGTGTATTTGATCCGCCAACTCCCAACATTTGGCTCCCAAGGTCCTAGGAAGTTGATGATGTGGACCACGTGCTTCCTTGGGACTTCTCACAGGGAAGGAACCTAGCCGGGGACTGAATTGTTATCTCCAGTTAGAAAAGCAATCATTCTTTCTGCTGGAGAGCTGCTTGTAAGGAATCTTTATCTCAGTCTGTTTACATGCTCAGTTTTCTACCCAGAGACATTCCACATCAATATTTCAACATGATGATGGTGATAACACATTTTATTTTTCTCTGCCACAAGAGTCAAGGATTCTGTGCTAGGGGCCAGTTGTTGTGTTTTATGGTCTTTAGTACTTAAGCTACAAAAGATCAGGAACTAAAATTAATTTATGGAGAATTTGAATGAGATGCTTCACTCTTTATTTCTTGTTCTTAAGTCAGCACCCTCTGATTTCACTCCATCTGCTGAGGAGTCCAAACATTTTACTGTCGTCATTGTGGTGGCAGTGGCAGGGTGGGGAGGATTCTCTCCCTTTCTTGGGGTTGTGTATCTTGTCTAGAATATTGGGTTGTGGCTTCCTGTCTTCAATACATTCACATTGCTATTGATGTGCTTACTGTCTAGACTGAAGCATCAACAGCTACCCAAGGAAAGCTCTTTCCAAGACAAGGCAGAAGTGCAAGAGGGTGAGTGGAAACCCAAGAGACAGCTTAAGGCTTTTAGCTCAGAGCTTTGCCCTGTCACTTCCACTGTATTCTATTATTCTAGCAATTCTCATTGCCAAGCCCGGGGTCAAGTGCAGGGAAGTGTACTCCTCCCACAGTGGGGCTGTGGTATGGTGTAGGTGTAGAACTGAGTGAATAACGAAGGCCAACAATTCTGTCAATCACTGTTCTCCTTCCCTCCCCTTTTTTTTCTTCCTATAATTTATTTGCTGAAGAAACCAAATAATTTGTCTTGTGGAATTTCCCACATTCTAGAGTTTTCTGATACCCACAGTATCATTTGACATATTCCTCTGTTATTTGCACTTTCTGTAAATTGGTGGTTAGAGCTAGAGGCTTGTCCAACATGACTTTACAAGGACCTTTTATAGGTGGTGATGTGTACTTTCATCAGGAGGACTATGACATACCATTGTCTCTCTTTTTTTGTTGTTGTTTTTCTCTTTTATTTATCTTTGCCTAGGTCCATTATTTAGTTAGGGGTTTGAAAAAAGATGCTATCATTTCTTCATTTATTACTAGGGACCCTCTTATAAAGAAAAACGTTTCCTGGTCAACCTTTGTTATTTGAGGTACAGGTCAGGTCCTACAGAAAATCATGTGAACTGATTGATTCTTTACTTTATTTACCAGTTTCCAGAGTAATGCATTGGTTCCCAAGAAAGCTCCAAAGATGACATTAAGTATTGTTTCTAGTATCTTATGAACTCATGGATTTTAATATATTTGAAGTATTCTAATTCCTTGTTATGGTATTTTTCATGCCAATGCTCTCAATTGCCCCATTTTAATCAGTGGAAGCTTCTTTGAACTGATTATTGACCTTCTGACTTAATTCTTATAGTTTTTGACAGTGTCCTTCTTTCAGGTGTGATAAGACATTCCAGAGTCATCTTGTACATTTTCTGCCTGTGATTTTTTTTTTGTTGTTGTTCCAAAGGTTCCCAAGTCACTCAGCTTCATTTGAGTATTAAATTAAAGATAGATATCACTGGAATAGTGTTTATGCTACTCTATTGAGAAATAGGAAGAGGGATTCAATGAGGAAATGATCATTGATGATGGATAAGACTGTATTTGTTGACTGGGCTACAAAGAAGAAAGTGGAAGATTCATACTGAGAGCAGTCTGTGGGTTTCAGGACTCTGACATTCATAATTACCCCTTTGTTGGTCTGCCTACAGATCCATGACCCAGGTTTCTCTAGGAGCTCTAGGCCAGGTCAATAAATTTGTGTAACAGTAATTAATGTGAGTAATGGATTCATCTCAGGGCAAGACCATCTCTGGCCAACAGAACCCAGCCTTCAGGCCCTGGGGCACAGCTTCATGTCAGAGCTGTGTGCCTGCTCGTTCAGATAACCACTTACAGATCAGCCCTTCAGTCTTGGGTTTTGGACAGCTGGTAGCAATTTTCCTGCACTAAATGACTGCTAATTATCCTATACACCACACTTAATTCATGCCTTGTTGGCTGAGTTGCGAGTTCACCTACTCATTGTAATTACTCTTTACCCTCATTTTTTTTTTTATTGCCCCCTTGTTTCTTATCCCACCTTGCATTTCCAGTACCACAATATAGGGAGTTAGATCCAACTAAACAGAGGTTTCATAGCAATTGCAAATCTTAGTGGATCAACAGATGAACTCTGGCTCTCTGCCCCAGACCACCTAATAACGAGAAAATGAAAGCTCCAAGGAGAAATTGTCATCTCAGTATGACAGTGAGCTAGAAAGCATCATAAGCAGCAGGCTGACACCCTGAGATCTAGTACCAATTCTTCCATTGTTAGGCTGTGTGCCTTTGAGTGTGCCATTTAATTTAATATCTCAGTCTCAGCCTTTTCACCTCTAGAATGAGGATAAGAGTACTTGCCCTGCTCCCCCCATAGGCTAAAGTGGTGTCATGTATATTAATGGAATTAATAATCTTTGAAGTCCTATTAAGCATTAATGTCAGCAATTTAAGTTTTATGAAATATTACTGCATCCTACCGTAAATAGTAAGGGGAAGAAACTCTCCCAGACCCTATGAATAGTAATCTGTAACTTCTACAGACCTTTTCCACAAAGAGATTCTGTCTAAAGACATTATCCTACTGAGTCCTCATAACAAATTATGAGGTGGATTAGACAACTGGAATCGTGGGTTAAACTGTGTCCCCCAAAAGGGCATGTTGGAGTCCTAACCCCCTGTACCTCACAATGTGAACTGACTTGGAAATAGTTACAATGAAATCAACCTGGAATAGATAGCCCCTTAATAAAATCTGACTGGTGTCCTAAAAAGAAGAGGTGTCCTAAAAAGAAGAGGAGAAAGGAGCACACAGAGAGAACACCAAGTGACAGTGGAGGCAGAGACTGGAGTGATACAGCCACAAACAAAGAAATGCCAAGAACTGCCGGTCACCACCAGAAGACAGGAATAGGCAAGGAGGATTTCTCTCCGACAGGTTTCAGGGGAAACACAGCCCTGCTGGCGCCCTGATATTGGGCTTCTATCCTCCAGGGATGTGAGAGAAATTGCATTTCTTTTGTTTTAAGCCACCTCGTTTGTGGTATTATTATGAAAGCCCAAGGAAACTAAATAGATTCTCCATATTTCTGACCAATATGCTGAGGTTCAAAAAAGTTTAACGGGCAAGTACTTGCCAAGAGCCTACTATGTACCAGGCAGTCTTCTAGGCCCGAGGGGTACAGCACTACACAGAAAAAGTTAAAATCATGCTTTAGAGTACACAGCTTGTTAAAGACAAATAATATGATGAGACCCAGGTCTCCAGGCTTCCAAATCAGCATTTCTGTTTTGTATTATTTCAAGTATATTTTCCAAAGTAAGGAATGATTTTACTACTGGCAATGCTGATACTGCCTGTGAATGAGCCTGGAGTTTCGTGCTATTCTCTCGGGAGCCCAGGAGCCTAACTCCTTACTGGGAAACTTTTATTTCTCTACAGACACGTTACATGTATTGTCACAATCCTCCCTGACCCTGAGGATGGGCGCCCATCTTTCTTTTCTTGACCTTGAATTTGAGATAAAATAATCTGATGCAAGAACAATTAGTTGTGATGGGACATTTCTGAACAAAGGGAGAGAAAGAGGAATTCCATATTTCCATAACATTTCTAGTGGTGGAACTAAGTTTTTAAAACCCTATGAAGTGTTTAGAGTTAAGGCACTTGTGCAGAAAGGTCCTCCTGGAGCATCTGAGATTAGTCTCCCAGGTATGGGGAAGGACAGAAGAAGGTGGAGTTTGAGCTGACTGTAGCCCCACCACCGAGAGAACAAAAACTGGCTCCTCAGCTCCCCAGTGATGGGGCTAAGGGACTCTGTTCTTTCATCACTTAAGGGGAAGAAAAGGTAAAATAAGTGTGTACAGCAACCCTACACCATAAATTAAACCAACTATGGCAATAGCCTTGAAAGACTTATTTCAAGACCTCCTTTCCCTCCCACCTTGACATTTTAATGGGGTCGGCAGCTTGAGCTTCATTGTAATGGGAACCAGAAGACAATCTCCAAAAGCAAAAGGCTACAATGGAGGCCCAGCAGCCTTTGTGTCTAAATGCATCAGCTCTGTCCTTAGCAAAAGGCAATGTTGCCTGACAGGCAATTACTGCTGTTCCTAATTGCTTCCATCAAACCCCGCTGTTTGAAATACCTAGAGCCCCATACCAAGCCATGCCTCAGCCAACACTGCTGCCTTGGCTTTGGCTAATGCTTTCTTTTTGGCACACTGGTCTCTGTCTGGCAATCAAGTTTCTTCTGACCCATTAAACTTTCTGAAGACCCTCTCTGATCAAAGCCAGAAGATGATCTAATTAGGTTCTCTCTTAAGTGGAAGACTGGCAAAGTAAAGTGTCTCCTGTTCAGCTTGTCAGTACAAGGGGAGAAGATGAAAGTTTTACTTAGGACTCTGCCCACAGATATATAGTCCACGGTAGAGCTGCCTCATCATGGCATTTTCTTGAGTGCATGTAGAGATGGGTATTTGTGTGGGAAATTCTGAGAGCCCATGAGAAAGGATGAATAAGTTTACGTTTTAAAGTGTGGAAGTTCTGACAGCTTGCTATATAGGAAACATAATTTTTTTCTAACTCTGAAAGTTTTCTGATGTGATTAAATTATAGTACTCTTGGTATTTCCCTGTACCCCATCTCAGTAAAGGCCACAACCACACAGATAATTAGGAGTCATCTGTGGGGTTGCAATGTCTTTCATCCCCTATTACTTTGAGTCCTTTCTCTACCTCCATTGTTACCAGCGTACCTCAGTTCCCACCATCTTGCACCTTGACTAGAATAATAGCTTTCTGGTGTTTTGTTTGTTTGTATGTTTTCATTTTTTTTTGTTGTCGTTTTAAAATTAAATTTATTGTGGTGACAATGGTTAATAAAATGACATAGGTTTCAAGTGTACATTTTTATAATACATCATCTTACATCACATTGTGTGCTCACCACCCAGAGTCATTTCTCCTTCCATCACCATATATTTTACCCCTTTACCCTCTGTTCTCACTGCTTCCTCTCTTGGCTCTCTCCAGTTCATTCACTACAAGGCAACAGGAATGAACTTTTAAAAATGTACATCTCTAGGGCCGGCCGAGTGGCTCAGTTGGTTAAGAGCTCGCTCAAGAGTGCAAGCTGAGCTCTGAGCAACAGCTATTCGAGGCCAGCCCAAGCTGAGTTGCCGTTGAGCTGCCAACAGGTGGCAGGATGGCTCAGCTAAAAAAAAAAAATGTACACCTCACAAAAGACTATGTACTATATTATTCCATATATATGACATTTTAGAAAAAGTAAAACTAATAGAAAAATAAACAGCATTTTCCAGGGCCTGTGTCTAGGGAGGGAATTAACTGCAAATGAACAAAACGAAAGCGTTGGGGGTGATAGAAATGTTCTATATCTTGATTGCGACTTTCGTTAGGCATTGTCAAAACTCATCAATCTATATACTTAAAAAGGGTGAATTTCATTCTATGTGAATAAGCCACAATAAACCTGAATTTGAAAAATGTCAAAAAATTTAAAAGCTCCAATGTTAGGTCTTGTCTTAATTTGGCTGATGCAGAGTTCTGCTCTTTGTGAACAGACCTGCCTATCCCTAGGGAATTTGTCAAAACAATCAATGGCAATTGTTTAACATCACAGTTGCTTATAGTAGCAATATCAGCTAACAAGAATCCCACCAACAAAAAACTTTAAAGGAAAAGTTGGGGAATGAAATGTCCATAGGAGAATTTGAAAAGCTATGGCATATCCCTGGGAATCTAGAAGGCCATGCATATATTCAGAGCAGTGAACATGCTCAGGAAGTACATGAGAAGACCCTACTCACACCTCTGGCTGACCTTGAACATCTGCACAATCAGAAAGCGAAGGCTAAGCCAGAGTTGTCAACCACCTGTTGGAGTGTTGAAGTCATGCCCCAGCAAACACAGCGAACTTCTTGGTGAAGGCTGAGAGACATATTGGTTCAAGACTCTTAAGGAAATCTCTGTCTAATTATTAAACACTAAGGTAACCAAACAGAGACTTCAGCAGCTCCACACAAGAAAGAATACAGACCTCACAGAATTAGGACTGGAAAGTGACTAAACAGATCTTAAGTCAAAAACTTAACCTGTCATTTTAAGAAACTAGAAAAAGAAAAGAGCAAGCTAAACCCAAAGCTAGCAAAATGAAGAAAATAATTCAGATGAAGGTGGAAGTTAATGAAAAAAAATTTAAAGATAGAGAAGATCCATAAAACCAAAAATTTGATACTTTAAAGATCAATAAGATTGACAGTCTTTTAGGCAGGTTTATCAAGAAAATGAGAGAGAGAGAGAGAGAGAGAGAGAGAGAGAGAGAGAGAGAGAGAGAGATTCACATTACTAAACTCCAGAAATAAGGTTTATAACTACTGAGCTTAAAGAAATAAAATTTAAAAAAAGCATTACAAGGGAAGAGTACAAACAATTGTATGCCAACAAATTAGATAACATAAATGCAATGGACAAATTCCTAGGGGAAAAAAACCCCAAAAAACTACCAAAACTGACTCAGAAAGAAACAGGCAATGTAAACAGAATGAAATAATAATAATAATAATAATAATTTCTACAAAGAAAAGTCCAGGACCAAATGGCTTCACTGCTGAATTCTACCAGAATTCTTAAAAAGAATTCCAATTATTTGCAAACTCTTCCAAAAAATAGAAGAGAAGAACACTTCCTAATATATTCTATGAAGCCAGTGTTACTCTGATACCAAAACCAGACAAAAACATCACAAGAAAACCACAGATCAATATCCCTTATGAATATAAATACAAATATCCTCAACAAAATACTAGCAAGCTGAATCCAGCAACATATTTAAACTATTATACACCATGACCAAGTGGGATTTAACCCAAGAATGCAAAGTTGGCTTAACATGTGAAAATCAATCAATGTAACACATTATATTATTAGAATAAATAACAAAAAACATATGATAATACCATTGACTCCAAAAAGGCATTGACAAAATACTACATGCTTTCATGATAAAAATAAATTAAATAAATAAATAAATAATAAAAAATACCTACCAAAGTAGGAATGGAAGGCAACTTCCTCAACCTGATAAAAGGACATCTATAAAATACATACTTCTAACATCATGCCTAATGGTGAAAGACTTAAAACTTTACCCGTAAGGTTAGGCATAAGAGATAGATGTCCACTCTTTTTAATTCTATTCAACACTATTTTAGAGACTCTAGCCAGGGCAGCTAGGCAAAAAAGGACACACACACACACACATACACACACACACACACACACACACATCCTATTACAACTAATAAGTGAGTTTAGCAAGGTTGTAGTTATGAGATCAGTATATGAAAATTAGTTGTACTTTTATATGCTACTAATGAAATCCAAAAGGAAATTTAACTATTTTCATTTCATTTGCAGTAGCATCAAAAAAATAAAATACTTAAGAATAACCTTAACAAATGAAGTACAAAGTACACACACTGAAAAGTACAAAACAATGTTGAAAGACTTTCAAGAAGAAAAAAATAAATGGAAAATCATTATATTTTCATGGTTTGGAAGACTTAAGATGGTGATACTCCCCAAACTGATTTAAAGAGTCTGCTACCTTTATTAAAATTACGGCTTCTTTTTTCCAGAAATTGACAGGATTAACTTAAAATTTTTATGGACATCAAGAGAATAAGAATAACCAAAACAATCTTGAAAAAGAAGAACAAAATTGGGAGACACATTTCTCAATTACAATATTTATCAGAAATCTATAATATTCTAGACCGTGTGGTAACTGTTCTAGAATACACATATAGGTAGTGGAACAGAATTGAGAATCCATAAATAAACTCTCACATTTATGGTAGGCTGATTTTTGACAAGAGTGTCAAGACCACTCAATGCGAAAAGAATAATCTTTTCAACATATAGTGCTGGAGAAACTAGATCTCTATATGCAAAAGGTGAAGTAGGACTCCTTGTTCATAATACATACAAAAATTAATTCAAGTGATTATAGACCTACATGTAAGAGCTAAAACTATAAACTCTTACAAGAAAATGTAGGAGTAAATCTTTGTTATCTTGGCTTAGGCAAAGCCATATTAAGTATAATACCAAAAACACAAAGGACAAAAATAAAAGTAGGTAAATTGGACTTCATCAAAATTAAAATCTTTAGGGCTTCCAAGGACACCATCAAAAGAATGAAAAGACAACCTCCAGAATGGGAGAAAATACATACACAAATCATATATCTTATAAAGGACTTGTATCTAGAAAATACGAAGAACTCTTCCAATTCAAAAATAGAAAGACAAATAACTCAATGAAACATGGGCAAAGTATTTGAATTGACATTGTTTTCAAAGAAGATGTAAAAATGGCCAACAAACATGTGGAAAAATGCTCAACATCTTTAGTTATTATGGAAATGCAAATCAAAATCATGAGACACCACTCCACACCCACTAAGATGGTTAAAAGGAGCGAGACAGATAACAGGTGTTGGTGGGGATATAGAGAAATTGGACCATCACACATTACTGGTAGGATTCGTAAAAATGTACAGACACTGTGAAAATGACTTGGCAATTCCTCGGAAAGTTAATCATAGAATTACCATGAGGCTCAATAATTCTGTTCCTACTGACGTGCCCAAGAGAAATGAAAATATGTCCACACAAAAATTTTTATACAAACTTTTATACAAATGTTTTAATAGACAAAAAATAGAAACAACTCAAATGTCCATCAAAAAATGAATGGATAAATAAAAGTGGTATATCCATACAATGCAATATTATGGAGCCATAAAAAGGAATGCAGTACAGTTATGTGCCCCATAATGACATTTCAGTCAATGACAGACCATGCATATAATTGTAGTCCCAAAATTTATAATGAAGCTGGAAAATTCCTATTACCGAGTGATGCCATAACATCATAGCGCAATGCATTTTTCGCATTTGTGGTGATACTGGGGAAACAAATCTGTGCTGCCAATTGTATAAAAGTGTAGCATAACTCCTCTGGAGTGTATGAGGCAAAGCCTTAGTTCAAAACAGTGTTAGGACTGTGTTTTTTTGTTGTTGTTTTGTTTAGTTTGTTTGTTTGTTTGTTTTGCTTGTTTGTTTATTTTTCCTCTTGGACAGAAAGCAAAAAAAGAAAAACACCCAAAAAACAACTACAGAAATAAAAACCCAACCCCCACCCTCCCTCAGAAACCTTGGCCCCCGCCAAGCCAGAGTCTTAAATTGACCTCTGAATGGAGCAATATGGGCAGACTACAGAGGTATTCCTACCTGTAGGGGGTTAAGAATTTCTGCCCGAGAAGAGGCTGCAGAGTGAGACTACCTACCCCACCCCAAACCTTTCCAGCAAGGCCTGGGGGGCAGGGCAGGTTCAGCTGCTGAGGCACTAACTAACAGACTCCTGGCAGCTGGGTTTTGGCAATGAGGAACTCTCTCATTCTCCACGGCTGTCAATAGAAAGGGTGCCCAAAGACACTCATTGAGCTTTCGGGGTGCACAAAAGCAGAAACGGCAGTGACTTTGTAAAAACAACCAATCACACGTCACAACCACACTCATGTACAGAAAACCTGCAGTGCCAGGATCACGCTAGGAATCAGATGGCCATCTTTGTTCCCACAAGATGCAGAGGAACTTTTGTACAGCAGAGGACAACCTGAAGAGAGCTTGGTGGACTTTAGCCAAGACCGGCACTGGAGACACAAGAATCATCATACCCACAGGCCAACTTTAGATGAAACCAGAGCATTTCTGGGTTTGACATACAAGAGTCACACCCAAAAGAAAGTTGCTACAGGTGCAAGGGACCAAAGTGTCCAAGCCTCATCAGAGGGGTCAACCCTCACACAGCAGCTCATAAACTGTGGACACTGCTGATCCTCACAGCTAATCAGACTGGGAGTCAATCCCACCTACTGACAAGCAAAAGGAATCAAAGCTAAACTTCAACAGGTGAAGACACACAACACAAGGAACACCTCAGATATACACGCACAAGAGAATAGGGAGATTGAGTAATTCAAGTATAAGGGACACACACCATATATATAAGTTTACCCAGAAAAGACCGAGAGACCTAGGGGATCTATCTGTTATATCGAAGCAAGCACAAAGAGTAAACAAAAGTGGGGAGACAAAGAAATACAACCCAAATAAAAGAACAGAAGAAACCTCCTGAATCAGTGGAACTAGAGGAAGTAGAGGTAAACAACCTATCGGAGACAGAGTTCAGAACACTGATTATTAGAATGTTCAAGGAAATTAATGAAAATATAAAGAAGGATAGAGAAATCATGAAAAGCAACCAGCTAGAACTCAAGAATGCAATTACTGAATTAAATAAAAAATTCAATGGAATTACTAGCAGATTGGATGAAGCAGAAAACCGAATCAGTGACTTAGAAGACAAGATAGCAGAGATCACCTAAGCGGAACAATAAAAAGAAAAAAGAATGAAAAACATTGAAAATAGTTTAAGAGAGCTGGGAGACAACATCAAATGCAACAACTTCAGATCATTGGAATACCAGAAGGAGAAGAGAAGGAGCAAGGGATTGAGAACATATTTGACATAACAATGTCTGAAAACTTCCCTAACATGGCAAAGTCCATTGAAATACAAGCGCAGGAAGTGCAGAGAGTTCCAACCAGGATGATCCTAAACAGACCCACACCAAGGCACATTATAGTGAAAATGGCAAGAGTTAAGGACAAAGACAGAATTCTTAAAGCAGCAAGGGAAAGGCAGCAAGTTACTTACAAAGGCACCCCCATAAGATTATCAGCCGAATTTTCTATAGAAACTTTGCAGGCCAGAAGGGAGTGGCAGGAGGTTTTCAAAGTGATGAAAAATAAAGGCCTATAACCCAGATTACTGTATCCAGCAAGGTTATCATTTAAAATTGAAGGAGAGATAAAGAGCTTCCCAGAAAAGAATAAGTTAAGGGAATTCATTACCACCAAGCCAGCTTTGCAGGAAATGTTAAAAGGACTTCTTTAAATAGAAGAGAAAAACAACCTAACTAAGGAAGACTAGAACAAAAATGGCAATAACTATGCACCTATCAATAATCACTTTAAATGTAAATGGATTAAATGCTCCAATCAAAAGATATAGGGTGACTGAATGGATAAGAAAGCAAGACCCTGGCATATGCTGTATACAAGACACACACCTCAGATCAAAAGATCCACACCGGCTGAAAGTAAAGGGATGGAGTAAAGTATTTCATGCAAATGGAACTGAGAAAAAAGCTGGAGTAGCAATACTTATATCAGATACAGATAAAATGGACTTTAAATAGAAGAATATAATAAAGGACAAAGAAGGACACTTCATAATAATAAAGGGATCGATCCAATAAGAGGACATAACCCGTAAACATCTATGCAGCTAACATAGGAGCTCCTAAATATATAAAACAGATATTGTCAGACATAAAGACGGAGATCAACAGTAACACTATCATAGTAGGGGACTTCAACACCCCGCTGTCACAAATGGACAGATCCTCCAGACAGAAAATCAATGCAGAAACAGTGACCTTAAATGATACATTAGACCAGCTGGATTTAACAGACATTTTCAGAGCATTTCACCCCAAAGCTACAGAATATACATTCTTCTCAAGTGCACATGGAACATTTTCTAAGAGAGACCACATGTTAGGCCACAAAACAAGTCTCAGTAAATTTAAGAAGACTGAAATCATTTCAAGTGTCTTCTCTGACCACAATGCTATGAAACTGGAAATCAATTATATGAAGAAACCTGGAAAGCTGTCAAATAAATGGAGGCTAAATAACATGCTACTAAATAGCGAGTGGCTCACAAATGAGATCAAGGAGGAAATCAAAAGACACCTCGAGACAAAAGAAAATGAAAACACCACGACCCAAAATCTCTGGGATGCTGAAAAAGCAGTCCTAAGAGGGAAGTTCATAACAGTGCAGGCCTACCTAAAGAAGGAAGAAAAAATCTCAAATCAACAGGTTATTTATCCTTACACCTCAGGGAACTGGAAAAAGAACAGGAAAAAAAGCCCAAGGGGAGTACAGTGAAGGAAATAATAAAGACGGAGTGGAAATAAGTGATATAGAGAACAGAAAAACAATACAAAAGATCAATGAAACCAAGAGCTGTTTTTTTGAGAAGATAAACAAAATTGACAAACTTCTAGCCAGGCTCATCAAAAAAAAAAAAAAAAAAACAAAAAGAGAGAGAGAGAGAGGACTCAGATTTGTAAAATCAGGAATGAAAGAGGGGAAATGACTACAGACATCACAGAAATACAAAAAAATTCAAGAAATTACTATGAGCAACTATATGCCAACAAATTTGACAATCTGGAAGAAATGGATAATTTTCTAGAAGCATACAACCTTCCGAAGCTAACTCAAGAAGAAACGGAAAATCTAAATAGCCTGATTACTACCAAGGAAATTGAATCAGTAATTGAGAAGCTCCCAAAAAACAAAAGCCCTGGACCAGATGGCTTCACAAGTGAATTTTATCAAACATTCAAAAAAGAATTATCACCTATTCTTCTCAAACTATTACAAAAATCCAGAAGGAGGGATTCTTTTTATGAAGCCACTATCACCCTGATTTCAAAACCAGATAAAGACAGCACAAAAAAGGAAAACTACAGGCCAATATCCCTGATGAATATAGATGCAAAAATTCTCAATAAAATATTAGCAAACAGAATTCAACAATATATTAAGAAGATCATACATCATGATCAAGTGGGTTTCATTCCTAGTACGCAAGGCTGGTTCAACATCCGTAAACCAATTAATGTGATACACCACATCAACAAAATGAAGAATAAAAATCACATGGTCATATCAATAGATGCAGAAAAAGCATTTGACAAAATCTAACAGTCATTTATGTTAAAAACCCTTAGCAAAGTGGGAATACAGGGATCATATCTCAACCTAATGAAGGCCATATATGATAAACCTACAGCTAACATCATACTCAATGGGGAAAAGATAAAACCATTCCCCTTAAGATCAGGAACAAGACAAGGCTGTCCACTTTCTCTTCTTTTATTCAACGTAGTTCTGGAAGTTCTAGCCACAGCAATCAGACAAGAAAAAGAAATAAAATGCTTCTAAATTGGCAAGGAAGAAGTAAAATTGTCATTATATGCAGATGACATGATACTGTATATAGAGAACCCCAAAGACTCCATCAAAAAACTATTGGAACTGATGGACGAATTCAGTAAGGTAGCAGGATACAAAATCAATGTTCAGAAATCAGTTGCGTTTGCATATACCAATAATAAACTAACAGAAGGAGAAATTAAGAAAACTGTCCGATTTACAATTGGTTCAAGAACTATAAAATACCTAGGAATAAATTTAACCAAAGAAGTAAAAGATCTGTACTCAGAAAATTATGACACTGAAGAAAGAAATAAAAGAAGATACAAATAAATGGAAATACCTACCATGCTCATGGATAGGAATAATTAATGTAGTTAAAATGTCCATACTGCCTAAAGCAATATATAGATTCAATGCAATTCCTATCAAACTACCAAGAGCATTTTTCACAGAAATAAAAAATATAATCCTAAAATTTATATGGAACCATAAAAGACCCCAAATAGCCATGGCAATCCTGAGAAATAAGAACAAAGTCGGGGGTATCACGCTACCAGACATCAAAACATACTACAAGGCTACAGTAATCAAAACAGTATGGTATTGGCATAAAAACAGACATATAGATCAGTGGAACAGAACATAGAGTCCAGAAATAAATCCAGGCATATACAGACAGTTAATCTCTGACAATGGAAACAAGAATTTACACTGGAGTAAAGATAGTCTATTTAATAAATGGTGCTGGGAAAATTGGACTGACACATGCAAAAAAATGAAACTGAAACACCTGCTTAATGCCATATACAAGAACAAATTCAAAATGGAATGAAGACTTAAATGTAAGACCTGAAACCATAAAAACTCCTAAAAGAAAATATAGGGAGTAAATTTGCACATTACCCTGAGCAATATTTTTACTGATACATCCCCATGGCCAAGGGAAGTAAAAGAAAAAATGAACATATGGGATTATATCAAACTTAAAAGTTTTTTCACAACAAAGGAAACCATCAATAAAACAAAAAGGAAGCCTACTAAATGGGAGAATATATTTGTCAAAGATATATCTGATAAGGGGTTAATATCCAAAATTTATAAAACACTCATGCAACTCAACACCAAAAAAACAAACAACCCAATTAAAAAATGGGCAGAGGAAATGAAGAGACATTTCTCTAAAGAGGACATACAGATGGCCAACAGGCATATGAAAAAACGTTCAACCTCACTGGTCGTTAGGGAAATGCAAATAAAAACCACAATGAGATACCACCTCACTCCAGTCAGAATGGCTATCATCAATAAATCAACAAACAACAAGTGCTGGTGGGGTTGTGGGGAAAAGGAGACCTTGCTGCACTGTTGGTGGGACTGACGATTGGTGCAGCCACTATGGAAGTCAGTATGGAGGTATCTCAAAAAACTGGAAATGGAACTACCTTTTGACCCAGCAATTCCACTCCTAGGTATTTATCCTGAAAAACCCAAGACACTAATTCGAAAAAAAATATATGCACTCCTATGTTCATTGTAGCACTATTTACAATAGCCAAAACTTGGAAACAATCGAAATGCCCATCGGTAGATGACTGGATTAAGAAATTGTGGTACATTTACACAACGGAGTATTACACAGCTATAAAGAAGAAAGAAATCGTACCATTTGCAACGATATGGATGGACCTACAGAACATAATGCTAAGTGAATTGAAATAAGTCAGTCAGAGAAAGACAAATACCATATGATCTCACTTTTATGTGGAATCTGAAGAACTGAATAAATGAGCAAAATAAACAGAAATAGTCTTAGAGATACAAAGGAAAAACTGATGAGGGCTAGATGGGATGAGGACAGGCATGAGGGAGAAGGGGAAGGGATGAGGCAACATAAACTGATAATACAATACTACTGCAGAGACAAAAGAGACAGGTTAGGGAATATAATCAATAATGTTATAAATATTTTTTGGGGGGGACCAGATGGACTCATGTCTTGTTCGGGAGACCACTTCATCAATGGTGTAGTGGCCTGACTACTGCACTGCACATCTGAAGCTGCCACAGATTATTATTTGATGTTGACTATAATTTAACACATATATAATCATGGGATGTGGAATATTGTGTGGGGATGTAGTCAATGGAATTGTAATAGATATGTATGATATTGGGGGTTGCGGGACAGGGAAGGGGAGGGGTAGTCACTTTATAAGGGGTGAAAAAGATAACTATTGCATTGTTTTGTACATCTTTAACTATTAATAATAATAATAATAATAAAAATAATAATTAAAAAAGTGTAGCACATTTAGTAACATTTATAAAGTACAGTACATAATATTTGATAATGATAATAAATGACTATGGTACTGATTTATGTTTACTACACTATACTTTTAACATTGTTTGAGTGTGTTCTTTCTACTTATACAAAAATAAATTTGCTGTAAAACAGTATGCTGAGTTATGCCAGCAGCAGCCTCATATATCTTATGTTTACTTTGTCTTTTTTTTTGATTGCATCATTTCCTCTTGTGATTGCTTTAATCTCATGTTGTTTTGTTCATCATGGCTCCTAAGCATATAAAATCCACTGCTAATATTGCCAGAAAGAGGCCATGTCGAGTGATCGACCTAGAAACAAAATTGAAAGTGATTAAGGACTATGAAGGTGGAAAATCAGATGTCACTGCTCCCCAGTCAGGCATGTCCCTTTGCTCCATAGCTACAAGGCCTTGAAGAACAAGAACGAAGTGACAGAAGCTGTTAGAGGGCCTGCTTCATTGAATGGAATGATGCTAACAAAAATTTGAGAAGTGTCTATATGAGGCACTGAGAGACTTCTAATGGCCTGGATTGGTGGCCAGACATAGACGCTTGCTTACCCCTCTCAGTACCATGGTGATCATGGGCCCAAAACAAAAAGTTTGTGATGTTGAAAGAAAAGACTGGACCTGGCTATAATGTTGAATTTACTGCCAGCTCTGGATGGCTTAAAGGATTCAAGAATTGTTATTCGTTACGTAATGTGAAAGTGAGTGATGATTCTGCGAGTGTTGATGTAAAGGCAGCTGAAGAATTTTTGGAAACTCTAGGTAAGCTGATTGTGGAGAAAAATGACTTGCTAGGGCAAATAATCAATATGGATGAAGCCTCTATTCTGGAAATGGATGCCTGAGAGGACCTTCAGCCATGAGGTGGCCAAGTCGTTGTCAGGTGTCAAAGCTTTTAAGGACAGGTTAACGGTCTTGCTTAAAAGCAATGCTGTGTCCACAAATTGAAAACCTTTGAGATCTGACACAGCGAGACCCCAGGACCTTCAGGTATATCAATCAGCACATTGCAGGGGCAATAGGAAGTAATGGATGACCCAGCTCCTCTTCCAAGGTGCCCTCCTGAATTCCTCTGCCGGTGAAACGCAGCAGTACTATTTGGAGAATGACATACCTTCCAACATTTTGCTTATGGTTGATAATGCTCCCCGATATTCTGCTTTTATTGGTGATTTTCACCCCAATATTAAAGTGGTATTTCTCCCTCCAAATACCACCTCTTGGATCCAACCAATGAATCAAATTTTAGCAGCTTTTAAGGCCTATTACCTGAGGAGGACCTTTGCCCAGACTATGGCTGCAGGTGACAAAGACACTGATGCAATCCTGGAAGGATGACTGTATCTATGACTTTGCTTGGGCTTCGGGGGATGTCACCAAGGAGTGTATGGATGACATCTGGAAAAAGACACGCAAGAGGTTTGTCCTTGACTCCAAAGGATGTAGCAAGGATGAGGAGGCTGTGAAAATCAACATGGCTGTGGTTGAGACTAAACGACTTGAGCCTGGTGTGGGTGAGGACCACATGGGGAGCTCCTGGACGTGGCAATGCGGAAGTGAGGGATGAGGAGGGGTTGGAGCTGGAACAGGAACGCACAGCTGATGGAGAGGCCAGAGAAAAGGAAACTGCAGGAAAAACAAGAACCACCGTGAAGCGTTTAGCAGAAGCTTTTGCAGACCTCAACACGCTCCTTAAAAAGAGTGAAAACATGGCCCCCAGCACAGGAAGGCTTTTATTAAAAGAGCGGAATGTTCATGGTGCATTATCTGCTTACAAGCAAATCTCTGCTGAAAAAAGAAACAAATGGAGCCCACCACCATGGGCATATTTCTGAAGAGCGAGACCTCCTCATGCAGAGCCTCAGGCAGGCCCTCAGGAGGTTCCAGAACAAGGCAGTGTCATCACAGGAGATGACGGCTCCATGGGAGTTACGGCCCCTGATGACCTTCCAGTGGGACAAGATGTGGAGGTGGGAGGCAGTGACATTGACGGTCCCGACCCGTGTCAGCTGACGCTAATGTGTGTGTTTGTGTCTTGTTTTTTAACCAAAAAGTTTAACATGTAAATAAATAAACAAATGGGAAAAAGCTTATAGAATAAGGATATAAGGAAAGAAAATATTTTTGTACAGTTGTACAGTGTGTTTGTGTTTTAAGCTAAGTATTATTACAAAAGGGTCAAAAAGTTAAAAAAAATAAAACATTTATAAAGTAAAAAACTTACAGTAAGCTAAGGTTAATTTATTATTGAAGAGAGAAAAATATTTATAATAAATGTAGTAAAGCCTAAGTGTACAGTGTTTATAGTCTACAGAAGCGTATAATAAGGTCTGGGGCTTGACACTCATTCCCCACCCACTCACTCACTCACCCAGAGCGACCCCCAGTCCTCCATGACAGCTCCATGAAATGGTACGTGCCCTCTACAGGTGGACCATATGTTATCTTTTATACTGTATTTTTACTGTACCTTTTCTATGTTTAGATATGTTCATAAATACCACCATGTTACAAATGCCTACAGTATTCAGTACAGTAACGTGATAGACAAGCTTGTAGCCTGGGAGCAATAGGTGTCCCATGTAGGCTAGTATGTAGTCAGCTGTGACATCTAGGTTTGTATAAGTGCACTCTATGATGTTCGAAAAATGACAAAATCACCTAAAGATGCATTTCTCAGGATTTATTCCTATCATTAAGTGACCATGCCTGTCAAAATAATACACTCTAAAATATTGATAAGTATACTATAGGAAATACATAGATCAGTAACATAGTGTTTATTCTCATTACCAAGTGTTATGCACTATCCATCATTGCATGTCCTTCACTTTTATACGGTGGGCAGTGCAGTAGGCTTGTTTACACCAGCGGCACCACAAACACAAGTGGTGTTGTGCTACGACATTGCAATGGCTCCAAAGTCACTGCAGATAGGAATTTTCCACCTCCATTATAATCTTAAGGGGCCACTATTGCATATGTGGTCTGTTGTTGACTCAAACGTCATTATGCGACACATGACTCTAGTGCTAAGGCTGATACAGTAATTATTAATTGCTGCTAAAACTGTTAGGTGAGAGACTGTTAGGCAATGTTAGGATGGGTGGATCCAACTGACAACACTATCTTTCCACAAAAAGAGAGAAAACCAGCTGTTCCTATCCCCTTGTGTAGTCTATGAAATATTCTCACCGAAACATCAAATTTGAACCTGACCCGCCTCTCGTGCAGCACTGGCTATGTGAAATATGTGAGCCATGTAGGTAATGTTAGATTTTCTAATAGCCACATTCAAAAAATAAAAAGAAACAGGTAGAAATTAAATATACATTTATTCAACCCAATATAAACCAAGAACTATTATTTCAACAAAAGTCAATAGAAACATTTTTAATGAGCTTTTTTACATTTTTTTGTAATCTGGTGTGTATTTTACACTTCCAGAGCATCTCCATTCCGACGTGCCACATTTCGGGTGTTCAGTAGGTGTGTGGCGACACCTTGGACAGAACATGTCTGGAGTTAAACACCAATTTGTAGGACAATTGGAGTACTGAGACACACATTGTACACACTCCCAGTAACCAATCAGAAAAGATCCAGAATGTGGGAAACCCTTTAGGACAATGATCTGGCTTCTTTCACAAATAAGTTGTAAGGAAAAGGCTGGGGGTGGGGTGGGGGTGGGGGGTTATCAATTTAGAATGACTTATGAAATATAACAGTGATGGATTCTGTGGATCTTGTTTGGATCCTGGTTTGAACGAAACGATGGTAAAAAAATTCTGTTTTGAACACTAGCTATTTTGTGATATTAAAGAATGATTAATTTTGTCATGTATAATACTGGCATTATGATTATAGTCAAAATCAGCCTCCTCTTAAAGACACGTACTGAAATATTTTGGAGATGAAATGGAACAATATCCATGATTTGCCTCACAGTAATTCCCTGGGGAGGGAGAAATGGGCCTAAGTACAGAGGAAACAAGATCGGCAAGTTGATGATTCTTGAAAGCAGGTGATGCGTGTGCATTATGCTATTCTCTTTACTGACATAAATATTTTAAATATAAAGATTTAAATAAAGATTTTAAAATGTGCTTGGTTTTGACAAACGTTGCCTTGGATCTGTTTTGCTGTCCTGGGTCCATGGCTTTCACGTACCTCTGCCACTTAGCGGTGGCTTTCCCGGGGCATCTCCCCTCTCCTGCCCTGCTCCCCCTACAGCAGCCACATGCAAGTGGCCCTTTCCAAGGAAGTTGAAAAGATTTGATGGTTGTATTACTTATTCTCATCTAGGGATCTTAATATTTTTAGAAATAACAACTTCTGGAGCTTCTATCATTGAGATGAGAGCAGCAATTTCAAGTTGGCATAATTGTTTGTCAGGAGAAAAACGAAAGAGAGAAACATAAAGGAAACACTTATATCAGAAACCTGAGACAGCATGCCCCTATTAGACATAAGAAAGGGTTTTTTTTCCCCCTTAAAAAAAATTCACCCATAGGGTATGATTTTTAGGTGGTACAAAAGTCAGCACTTTTAAATTTTAAAATTGTGTTTAATAAAATAAAAACTAGCTGTTACACCAAACTCATAATTTTGTGGGTGTTATTGGGGCAGGTAGAAAGAAGTATAAAATAAGTCAGCTTAAATAGAAATATTAAGTAAAACATAGTAGAGGTGAGAGCAGATAATGGCACGAACTCTGAAAGTGATTCACAAGTTGGGAAAATGCCGGATGTAGGGATTTTCTTCTCCTGCTAACCTGAATCATAGTGGATGACAAATATTTAAAAGCATATGAAGAAACAAGCACATAAAACAATTCAGGCTGAAAGATCATTTTAATCCAGAGTGATTTTCATTATGAAAGCAACATACTCCTGGTTTAATCTCCCTGTGTTGTGCCAAGACACATTTCCTCATATCCTATGTCTCCTAGAGCACATATCTGGTGGGAAAATATAACGAGACAAAGGATGGTAGCTTTTGTTTTAGGGATAACATGTGCTGCACAAAAAGTTCCGAGTGGGGTGGAGAGACCTGTGCTTGCAAGCCGTATGACAGCCAGCCAGTCCCGCTGTTGTTTTTGCCTCCTCCCCAAGGCCTTCCCTACTTGACCAGTCCCTGCTCCTGTCCACCTTCGCCTCGTAAGGCACAGTTTCATGGCACGTTCTATTCTCCAGCGGGCGAGGCTTGTTCTCTCTCAGAGCTTTTGCACCTGCCCTTTCCTCTGTCTGCCTTTGCAAACATCTTTGCTTGGCTGGGTCCTGTTCACTTAATCTCAGTATTGCCTTCTCTCAGGGTCTCCCTACCGAAAAAACCACTTCTCCCATCACGCTTTATCTCATTATTGTGTTTTGTCTTTGTATAGATATTAACACATTCTCTGAAATTATGCTGTTTGTTTACTTGCTCCATAAAAAAAAAAAAAAAAAGGAGGCTTGTCTTTTTTGTTCCCAGTATTTCCCCATCATGTTGACTGGTGCCTGGCATGTGGCAGGAGTTTAGCAAATATTTCCTGAATGAATACATGAATTAGATAAGCCAGAGTTTGTACTAGATCATCTCGGAGGGTCTCTCCTTCCAGCTATAAAATACTATGATTTTCAACATCCATCACAAAAAGCATTCATCTTTCCAATGGAGAGCTTTTCTGCACAAATTGGCCAAAATAGGATTTCCTAGGGCTTAACTGAAATGGTGGCTAAGCAAGGCGAGTGAAACATATGCCTTTGGGTGCCGACACATCTTCCTCTGAGTTTAGCAACAGAGCAAAGAGCAATCATCATAATCAGTACAGAGGTAGATGAGCGAGTAACCAGGTCTTCTGCCAAATTGCCTTTGTGGATGTCAGAGCCAGCTTCTCTGCAAACAGCCCTTTATTTAAAACATTACTCCAAACTGAGCTTGCCCTCCAACCCCACCCCCTTTTCTCTTACTTGGGCTCTCCAACTTGTCACATATGTGTTCAATTGCTTTCTTAACATCAGTTTGGGTAACCTTGATGCGAGGGAGATGCGAGAGTCAGCCATTAGGTCTGTGAAGGTCTGATGAAAGCAACTTTAACACATAACCATTTGCTTTGGCAGGAGCTTGGGCCAAGAGCAAAAGTCCTCTTGATGTGTCAAATTAGAGATAAACACAAGTTTCAAAAACATTTGTGATATAACTGCAAATAAATGCTGGTAACTGGCAGGGTGCTCCGTTTACAAATAGTTCCTGTCAACCAAACAGTAAGAGGATAAACTTGAACACGACTGACTTCCCAAACATTTGAAAGCACTTGACTAGCCAGGCTCTGAGACTGCAGGTATAAAACAGAATAATAATTAAGGCTTAAAATACTATCCAGCCAACAGCAAAGCTGCAGTGGGCTGTGCCTTGGGATCTGGGGTTTGTCATGATGCCTCAACGTCTGATCTCTTGGGCCCCACCCATCTTTTGAAGACCCTCTGAGTTGTCCGCACCCCTACTTTTGGTTTGCTTTGGCTTTTCCTCTTCAGGTTCCCAATCTGAGAAGCATGACCCTGGGAACTGGGAGCAGTTGATACTGAAGAAGATGGGCTGGTACATTTCTTCCCTAGGTGGAGAGCTTCAGGCCTTGTTATAGTAGTGGCATCTGGTGGGTCCTCTAAAGAGGCAAAGTCACCAGGGGCACTTGCCCTGTCTGTGGAGGTTTGGGGTGATGGTGGTTGTGGTTGCAGGAGAAAGGGGGACTACTCCTTTAGCCCAGTGGACTCTGAGCTGTCATCCATCCATCCTTCTAGAGATAAGAAACATGTATTGAATTCTTCTGATGTGCTCAACACTGTAGTAGGCACCAGAATGCATTGGTAAGAAAACTTGGGTACTGGCGTCTGATCTTTATGACACAGTGAGGCTCTGAAAAGGAAGGCCACAGGCTGAGGTTCAGATCTGTGATGACACGAACTGTGTGTCTCGGTACCTTATCAGTGGCTTCCAATTCAGGTCTTGATCAGGTGGTACATGGATGAAGCAGACAGGGTGGGGACCATGGTGCCCTGGAAATTTCATGCCCCCTGTGCAGCGGGTAGTGAGACACCTGTGGTGAAGTGCAGCTCTGCTGGAAGACAACACAGGTTTCTAGGTTTTCCAGAAAAGCAAGAAATCTTGACCTTTAAAATGAAAAAAAATCCCCTCATTTTAAATATCAGTGACTTAGTTTTTTAAAACATTGGTCAGGGCAAAGGTAAATAAAATACAGTGTGCAGCCTATTAGGGTACAATGCCCTCTTCTCAGTTTGCTCACCAGTTAGAGGAAAGTCCTGAATCTGTGGAGTTTGCTGGTCTGTATGATGATGTCGAGACTGCTGTGGGGGCAAGAGGAAGGCCATCCTGGCAGGACACTGGCCCCCACCCAGTTTCAACTAGAGCAGTGCTGTCTCTCCCAGTGTTTCCAGATATCAGCTGAGTCTTCTTTTCCCCATGAGGTCCATGTTAAATTGTCTAAACTCTGCGAATTCCAAAGTCCAAATACCTGCCCAATAATCTGAGCGTTCCTGGAAGTGGAGCATGTATTCTCATGGCCTCCTCTATCTCTCAGGCTGCTGGCTATTTCTTGAAGTTGCACGGTGCCCACACATGGGACTTGACCCGTTCTTTGACTTCCATAAGAAACTAACTTAATCACCCCAAATATCTGTAGACTTTCCAGAAGACACTTTGTGTAGGGGTGGGAGTGGGTTTGGGAAAGCAGAAAAAAGCTTTAATTTGCAGCAAGGCACATTTACTTCATATGGAACAACAGACATTACTGTTTTAAGATGCCATTTCACTAACTCTCAGCCTGCTCCATATTTGCTAGCTGTAGGATCTGGGTAAATGAATTAGCCTTTTTGTGTCTCAGTTTCTTATATTTAAAATAGGGATGATAATATTTACTCACAGGATTGGTATGAGGATGAAATGAATTAATATAAGTAAAACAATTAGAACAGTGCATGTATATGGTATGTATACATAAATAATACAAGCATTTTACATGAGAGAAACCAGAAATTTCTGGTTTCTCTCATCTCACCCGCCTCTCTATTCTTTTGTTCTTCACCTCTTCTCCCCACATTCAGAAACAAAATCAAATTGTTGTTTGATTCTCCTCTATTCCCACCCAGAATAGTTTGTCTTCTTTTCTCATCTGAGGCCTTGGCTCCTGCTGATGCCATGTCCCAAGTATGTTTATGAAGGCATTTTCCAAACAATGATAGCTCCCTACCTGAGAGGGATTAAGATGTCAAATGTCAAGATAATATGTTTTCAGCCTGTTTTATACACACACACACACACACACACACACAGTGCTCCATATCTTTAAAAGAAATATTAAAAACACTGGCTAGGTCTTCAGGGTCTTTTCAGCCTCACAATCCTATAATTCTGGGGAAAGCAAGTTTCCTGGCAGCATGGAATGCGTTACTACATGTCTTCTAGTAATGGTCCTGGGAAAAGCACATGTTGGAGCACCCAGACTGGCAAAGGCTCCTCTGGGCACGTTTCCGGGAGCTTGTTCACCCTTTCGTAAGGAGTCGAAGGGGCCGCAGTGCCAGAAGGCCAAACCCAGCACAATGTTCAGAAAATATGTTTTTCCCCCAAAAAAATTTTTCTCATAACTCTCAGAATATGTCTAGCCTCTTTAATTCACGCTGCCCTATTCCACCTCCAAAAAAAGTCAGTCAAACAGATGATATAGATGCACAGAGACTTCTCTCAGTGAAGAGCAAGTATTATTATAGAGTTTCTCAATCTTACTTTATGTATTGACATTGGCTTGTGGCTAGAATAAGCAAATGTAAAACTCCAAAAAGCCATCCTCTTCTTATGCTCCAGTAAAGCCGATAATCCCATCTATATGTGGTTTATGATTTTTAGGAAGCATATTTGCAACCATTAGAATATTCACAGACAGCAGCAACATTAAAAAGTAAAACCTCCAAACTCTGTCTTAGTTTCAACCCTGCCCTGTGAGTCGTGCCCTCCTTGCTGCTGTGGCTCAAAGAAGAGGTTGGAAGTCTGAGTTTTAAGCCCTTGGTTGCTGTCCTTGGCATTTGTCACAATGAGAAGTTGGCTTTAGAAGCCTTGTAATAGAAATGGCCTATTGTAGGTTTGGGAAATAGATGTGACGAAATTAGAGAAACAGGACAGGCGTGTCCTGCGATCCATTTCACACAGGTGTGTCATGGAAAGAGCCTGGCAGACTTGACTCTGACTAGCTTTGTGATCTTGGCCAAGTAAAACTAACCTGTCTGAGCCTAGGTTCTTCTTCTATGAAATCAGAGTGGTGGTATCTGTCTCAAGGAGCCGTGAAGGTTTGCCATCACGTGGAGCAGGGCTTGGTCTTCCTTTGAGGAACACACTGAGGTTTGCACGCCATTGCTTTTGGGTTTTGTTCCTACCTTCCTGACTCCTTCTTTTCAGCATCCTGTTTTCTTCCTCTAGCTCGAGTTGAAGCTCCCTAAGGCTTGGACCTAAACACAATTGGCTGCTTCCTTGATACTCTTTCCCTGGATGATTTCACATACTTTTTTTTTCACCCACTTTTACTCCACTAGAAGGAATGGGAACATGGTTTTCCCATTACTTCATAGAACAGATCCAAGAGGAAGAAAATATATAGTCATGTATTGGCACCCCAAGTGGTTTTGAGGTTTGGGATTTTTCCAGAAGACATAACCCTAGTTAGGTCAGAGCCTACCAGAGGAGCAGTATGGGTGGGCAGGAATGTGGACATTTTCAGCTGTTTAACACAACCAAGATCCTATAGTCATGGCAGTAGCAACCTAAGATCATGGAATATTCATAAGAGACTTGGAGTGAGTCTCAGGAATCATTGGGGGGCACTCTGAACCCCTGCTGCTGTGCAGGGTACAGTGGGGCCACTGAGCTACAGACGAGGCTCTAAACAGCAATGTGGTCACATTTGTACCCACCGGCCAGTGAGCCCAAAGCGCTAGCTGTAGATGTACACTGCCCAGCCTACAGTAGGTTCTTAAACATTTTAACTCCCTTCATCTCTCTTTTGTTTATTCAGATACCCAAGGCCATTAGTCCTTTTTGAAACTAATCATAGTTGCTCTAATGATTAAATTTTATTGAAGAGTTCAAGGAATTTTATAGTTGAAGAAGACCTTAAAAGTTCAGGTGACCCAACTCTTCCAGTGGGATTCAAGATGCTTGCACATTTAATCAGTATAAAATAAACTCTTTTAGGATAAAAGAAAATGGGAATGTCTGAAGGAATCAAAAATTGTTGATGTCTTTGAGCACCTGATTTGGGCTAATTATAACTCTTGGGTAATACATTTTTGGCACACACTTCCTGACAGTGAAGGCAAAGTGGAAACATGTTGGGTTACTTAGTTTTGGTTTGACAATGGAACGCATACACATTTTTCTGCAGAGACAAACTTTTTCCTGGAACCAAACCTAGGCATTCATCACATGAGTCATTGTCTAACGGACATGATGGTACAGAATGGGCACTATCTCCCTCCATGGCTTCTTACAGAATGTGCACTTTTTCATCTGGATATTCTCATCTTGAGCATTTATGAAAGCAAATGGGCTATAACTAAGAACCTGTTTTCCAATTTACTGAGAGTCTGAAATAAACCAAAAAAGGAACCACTTATACTGCCCTCCTTACCACTAACCTATGGAGAGAAACTTTGGAAGCGATTCTGCTGAGATAGAATCTGAAGGCAGTCACCGTTGTCGTCATCATCATCAACATCGTATTAGAACTACCTCTTGTCAGGCACAAGTACATTTTATGTGTATAAGCCAGTTAACTAAAGCTTAGTGAGACTAAATAATTCTCCAAGCTCACAGAGCTCATCCTGGTGGCTTCCAACTACATTTTGTTGGTGTTTCCACAAAGCATTGTGTTGAGGGGGATTCTGAAGTCACACCGGATCACAGTGGGAAGGAGTATTGGGATCAATCCATGGTCTGCGTGTAAGAGAGGAGTTAGGCTTTCCAGCTGTGCATTTGCCACCATTGTGTGATCACATTTTCCTGAGAGCAAAGCAAATTTCATATGCCAGTAATTAACAGATAAATGTGTTGTCTATAATTCCTCTACATTTGTTAGTGGAACTATCCCAAGATGTCAGTTACTTGACTACTTTTTATTACATATCCCTTGGAACTTCAGGATTCACAGAAGCTGATATATGCACCTAGGAACCAAAGCAAATCAAACTCACAGCCTCACCGCCCCCCCCCCCCCGCCCCAGGAAAACCCCAAAGACACAATGCAAATCAAATTATTAATATGAATTAAATATGTCTATGTATGTCAACTTGCTACTGTATTAACTGTTTTTTTTGTTGTTGTTTTTTTTGTATTAACTGTTTTAAAGTCTTACTCTGTAGCTAATGACTGTAATTTTTTTAAATTTAACGAAGGAGTAGAATTCATTAAGAGTTTCAATTTTTTCAGGCTCTCTGTCTGACACTTTGAGCAATTCAGCAATTAGGGGCTCCCTGTGACAGTGAAATGCAGTGCATCTGTACCTTGAAGGGCTGTGGATCCTTAAGGTGAAACTCGTATTCCAAGGATGTGTGAGGCAACTCATCTCCCCCAGGTGGGCCGCTGCTGCCTTCACCTGCTCAGCCTCTCTGCACCTGGTAACAGGACCGTGTCTTCCTCCATCCTCAGAGCATGAGGTTCTGGTAGAGCTGACTCCCCCTCCTGGGGCAGGCATGTGCCCGTTCTGGTACCACACGGGTCAACCAGTGAGTGACACGGCAGTAGATACATGTTAACAAGGCAGATCAGGTAAGCCCTACTTAGGACTTTGGCTGGAGCCAGAAGACAAAGGCCCTCACTGGCCGTGGGTTGCTGGGTGGTAGAATGAACAGTAGCCATGGGTGGACGTAGGCCCTGAAAATGAACCTTGCCCTACAGAAAGTAGCAGTGAATGGAGAGAGAGGGATTCAAGGCTTTGAGTATATACACAGAGCTGTGCATCTATCACTATGATAAATTTTAGAACATTTTTATTATCTAAAAAAGAAGCCCCACTCCCCCTTAGCTGTCATCCCTAAGCCTTCCAGGTGCTCCCGCCAGCCCTAGGCAACCACTAATCTCCATTTTCTCTCCGTCCAGGTTTGCTCCTTCTGGACATTCCTTATAAATGGAGTCAGACAATATGTGGCCCTTAGTTCCCTTTATGTTAACATTTCATAGCTCCCTTTCCTCACCTTGCAGCCCTTAGTAGAATTAAAACTTTTAAATATGCATGATTATTTGTTTGATATCTGTCTCTCCCATTAGACAGTACATTTCCACCAGGGTGTGGACTCCACGTATTTATTTCACCATTGTACCCCCATCACCAGTGCCTACCCCAATGCCTCTATACCACAGAATAGACACTTAATAATATTTGCTCACTGAATCAATGGGCGACCGGATTAATGAATGGGTGGTTGAATGCCTAAGGTGGAGACCTACGCTTCTGTCACCACCAAGCTAGACCCAGAAATCCCAGCCTGCGTAGCACAGTGAAGCAGGCTGATGGGGCTAACTTACTTCAAAACCAGCTCCCCATGTTGGGCACAAAGAGAAACAAATATCTATTTAACAAGAAAGAGTGTGGTTACACATGCAGATGTGTAATATTTGTAAACGAGAAGTGGATTGTTTGTGTATAGGAGTGGGGAAGGGAGAGACTTGGTAAGCTGGAGCTAAGTTAAAGTAAACTATTTATTGCACTAACTAAGCCACAGTGTGGCTGCTGCCAACTGGTCACAACTGCAGTCCTCCACCCTCCCACCCCCACCTCCACCCCGCCCCCGCCCTGTTTTTCCTTAAAGGCCTCCTTCTCTGCAAGATGCACCCTGAGTCACAGCAAAGAAAGTGTCCTCACGCTCAGGATTCGTGCATGGCATCCTTGACTGGATTCCTTGGCTGGGATGACGCCTTATTCCATGAGAGCTTAGGTCTGGCTGTTTTCTATCTGTCCCCGTAACCAAACAGGGAAAGAATGGGATGGCAGAGAAGTCAGATGCATGCTTTGTTCCTGAGACAAGCAGCTTGTGGAGTGGAGAACACACGCTCCCTGCTTGGATGGCTTCTACTCTCTGGCACTTGGCAAAGCTGTTGCTGAAAACATTGAACAAAATAAACTACAGAATGTAGAAGGAATGCAGGAAAAGTCATGAAAAACAAATTGGTGATTCATCGAGATTACAGTCTAATGGCTGCAAGATTTTCCCGGCTTTGATTTGGACTTTTTCAAGAAATCCGTTGCAATAGAGGTTCCCTTCGTCATTGAACATGAGAGGGGATTTTCTAGAAATAATGAGTTTTTGTTGGGGGTGTTTATTTTATTTTTAATAAAGCAAGTATTGTTTTTATCCCCTTGCTTCTCCACTGAAGAAATAAAATCTTTAAGTAATCCCAGCTCCTGGATGCAGGCGGCATGAAGAATACACACAAACAGAGAGAGATGATTGCCGAGATGGGGTCATATTTTTTGTCATTCACGAACACTTCAGCAATTACATAAAGAGTTATAAATGCCAAATGTGACACCAGATGGTGCAGAGATGTGTGCGTGTATGTGTGTGTGTATGTGTGTGTGTGTTCTCCTGTGCCAGAAAATCCTTTATCAGAAATTCAGTGAGATTGATTTCTTGAATAGAGACCTCTGTTTATGATGTACCCTCAAAGTTATCATTGATTGTTTTAAACAGAAAGATCCAAAATTCAAATAAAGAAGTAACTAGGGCTACTTTGCGTAAATCTTGACCAGTGGGATAGTTAACAATATGTTTTTTTGGAGCATGTGCTCCGAGAATTACTGTAAAAGGTCAAATGCTCAGCTTGTCTCTGCCCAGCGAAAGGATGACCATATGCCTACCTTGTGTAAAAAGTACAAGGAGCCCTATAGTGTTTTACTTCACCTGCTTCACCCCCAACTAAATAGCTCCCACTTGTCTGTAGCTTTTGCTGTTAAGTTCACCATTCATTCCTCATTTCGTTTAGATAAGTCAGTACCTTCTAAATTCTACTCACGGGAAAAATCACCGAGGATACTTGTTAAACTCACAGATTCTGGTTTCCACCCATGGCAACAGATTCCTCAGATGAACCTCTCTTTTTAATAAGTGCCCAGATGATTTTTAGGATCAGAAGGATTTAGGAAAAATGGGGCTAATGATAATTTTTCAATTTCACTTCATGATAACAAAGCGTTTTCATGAAACTTTTTCATGAGATTCTCACCATGAGTCTGTGACAAAAATATTATTATTCCCATTTTACATAAAAGGAAGCAGACCCTCCAAACAGCACAGTAGCCTAAGGTCACTTGGGGCTAGACCTTGATGCCAGGCCATGCAGCTTCTAGTTCAAGCCCTCTCCATGAAGGCCCACTGCCTTCCAGGAGCTTGTGGTAGTGATGATGACACTGGTACTGAGCAAGTCATGCTTGAGCAAAGAAAGGAGAAAAGGGGGTTATGATAGGGGCTCTGAAAACACTCAAAGGGCCTTGAAGAAAGAAAACAACCTTTTATACGTGAAGATAAGGGGAGAGAGTAGGCGAACAAGGTCATGGAAATGTGAACACCAATCTGTTGTTGACCAGTGAGAAGTTATTGAAAATAGTTGTAGCCTAAGAATTTTGTAAAATATCATAGGACATTGGTTCTGTAAGATACTCTATGAAAAGGGTGTTCCTGACTCAAATAAATTTGGGAGATGTGGTGAACTTGACTCCAGTGAATAGATTCCCAAAGCACATCTGCATATTAAAGGCTCTGAGAAGTTCTTCTGCAAAGAAATCTAATTAAAACTTTAAACCTGCAATATCCCAAAATTATTTGACCACAGAATTCTATTTTTCCATAAAATATACATAAGCATCTGTCTGAACATACTTTTGAAAATGTTGGCTTAGGGCATAGATTTAGAGTTGGTAATATGTCAAGCGTTTTAATACTACAATTATACCCACATAAGAGATTCCATTCTTTATTTTCCTATTGTGTATTTGTTCATTGAGGAGGGAAGAGGGGAGAGGGAAAGAGAGGGAGGGAGGGAAGGAGGAATGGGGGGAAGGGAGACAGAGACAGAGACAGAGAGACAGAGAGAGACTGCCCATAAAATAAGCAACAGGGTATTTATTGCTCTGAAGTTTGTTGATTCTCTCTTGTTACTAACACAAAGCAAGTGTATGGCAAGAGAACCAAGCGGGAGCTCAGCTAAGTTCTGAAATGTGGAATCTGATCTGTCTGGAGCCCCTGGCTCTTTCCAGGCATGGGGCTTGGAGGCCCAGCTTGTCTTCCTTTCTGCCTTTGCCAAGCTGCCTCTCTGGGGGTGAGACTGTCTAAAGATGTAGCCTCATTGACATGCTTCCAGCTCTTATGTGTTTAACCATGTGGATTCAGAGGTAACCTTCATTCCAGGAGCCTCTTGGGCCCCAAGACTCCTCCGAGCAAGGTCCAGGTGGCCTCCAGTCCGAGAACAGTGGCAGAAGCATAACTGGGCAGGCTCACCAACGGCGTCAGTCTTCCCAAGAGGAACACCACCCTGGTACGAGGGGGAATGCTATCTGCTTGTGGTTATGAGTCCCATTTGTCAGAGTCTGATGGCACCCAGAGATGCCTCCTCAGCCTGAGTGGGAAGTTGGGTGGAGATGAGTGTGGTGTGCAGTAGGGTTCAGATGGCTGGATGGGACTCACAAAGACGGTGGAGGGTTAGAGAATGATCTTCCTTTGTTCTTTTGAAACTTAGCCTTTAAGCAGGGAGATAGCTTATTTCAGTTGCTTGTGTTTAAATGCTTTGAAGATGATTGAGTTCTCACTAGTGTAAACTCTGCCATTATGGTTCTACTGGGCCTGTCCTAGGTCTGACACAGCAAAATGGCATTTGGAGGAGAGAAATGTGAAAAAGTTTTGTTTGGAAGGACAGTGTTTTAAAAAGTGAATTTGTATGCATTCTCAAGGAGTGGTTTATCACCATTTCAGTGTCTCCAGTGGTTTGCTGATGAATATCTAATGACCAGCTTTCCAAAAATTCATAAAGTGTGTGTATGTATGTGTATATACACTCAGAAGTTTATCATAAATTTTACTGATATAAAGGATAGCAGCATAAAGTTTATAACTCATAATAAAATACACAATATTCTTTATTATAACTTGCCTATAACCAATGGATTCTCCCAGGATTCTTTTATTGAGTTTTAGCAAGTTCTTTTATCCATAGCCCACATATGGTTGCAACTGACAAACAAGTGTAGTTCTAACTCGAATGTTTATTGATATTTTTGTTTATGTTAACAAGTAAGATAAAAGCGGAACAATGAAGATATATGCCTAGGGTTGTAAAAATATAGATGACTCACTTAAATTTGAATTTCAGATAAGCAACAAATAAAATTAGCATGTTTTGAACAATATTTGAGATATACTTATGCAAAAGATATTATTGTTGATTTGAAATTCACTTTTAACTGGGCACGCTGTGTTTCATTTAGCATTGAAGAACTCCACTTGCTCTTTAATGACACAAGTGACTTTGCTGAATCACATACAAGGTTTGGAATACTAGAAAACTATTTCCTCAATTGTTTGTGCTATTCAAGATGCTACGAATATACGCATAACACAACTTTATGTTTTATCATTAACGACCTTGTTGCCATCACTCTGTTCAGTCCAGAAAATCAACAAAGCAAGTCAACCTCTGATTTGTGGCATTTGCCAACTTCTGTAATGTCTGAACTCCCACCATAGCCAATTTCTATCTACCAACTTCACATCACTGAAGGAGGACTAGGCTAGCGATGTATAGGAACACGCAGCATAGCGTTTCCATCATACAGATACAGATACAGTGAACCTCAAAAGCATAGATAAGAGCTACCTTTATTAAAATAATCAGGAAGCGATGACTTTGGTGAATTGATTACCTTTGTTCCCAATATAATTTATGTAGTGGTAAGTTAATAAAGGCTTTGTTCCAGGCTCCCAAAAGTCCTCACAACACAACAATTGGCTCTTCCAAGCTGGTAACAACTGTTCCAGCTCATTATTGAATCTGTCCATATCATCTTAGACCCAGCCTGATTTATTCATTTACAAAATCTGCTTGGCTCCTAAAGGTGTTTGAGTTTGTGGCCTTTGTTAAATTGTTGGGAAGATTGAAAAAAAACAACAAGATACAGCCCTTCTCTAGGGAGCTTTAAACCGCTCAACAGAGTAATTGCATTTATTGAGCAACTTCTCTGTTTGAGACACTGCTTTGTACTGCAGATTACGATCGCAACCTTGAAAGACCCCATGCTCTGCAAAAGCCAGAAAGGTAGAGGGAACATGCCTCCTGGACATAAAATGGACACTGACATTGTAAGGATGATGGTTAAGAAAGGAAATCAAAATTCCAACCATGGTTGCAATATTATTGATTAGCTATGCCCATACTTAAGGATTGGAAGGGATTGTGAGTAAATAATTATTCCTTCAGGGCAGGGGTCTTAAAGGGTGATACTTTCATTTTTTTCTATGTTTTCCTTTGATGTTTTTGTGAAGATTTTCTGGAAGATAAGCACTAAAGGCCACAAATGCATTAAATTCATCAAAGGAACATTCTTCCGGGCTGGGACAGCTTTCTTGGAGCATAAGCTAGGCCTTGAAGAATGAGAGGGATTTAGATAAGTAGGGAAGCATTCCAGGCAGGGCAAGCAGCATAAGTAAAGGGTTAGAGATAGGTATTTAGAAGGAACAATAAATAAAATAGTCTGGCTGGAGACGCTCCGGATTTATACATATATGTGAAAACTATAGAAAACCGGGCCCCATAAAGTCCACTCTTGGCATGAGATCAAATCCAGATAACTAATAGTTAGAAAAATCGAAACTCATTTAAATCTCTACCTCAGCTTCTCAAGGAAACACAAGGGCTAGAGTACTTCGGCCCCTCCTCACCGACCTTTCTCTCCCCTTAGTTCTCAGCTCTTCAGGCAAATTATTCTCTACCTTTCTCAGCACCCCTCTACTTCACTGCTTGCCTCAGTCTTCCTATCAAGTCTTAGGATAGTCTTGAGTGGTAACCAGAATTTTCCTTAGCAGATGGGGGAAGGAAATAGGCTACGTACTAATGTAAAGATATCTTTTGCCTGACATGCCTAATAATAATAGTCATACCCATAGGTAACAATTGCACCTGTAAGTAATTTCTCTATATTTCCTCTCCTTTCCCACTCTGTAATATTATGTTCCTTTAAAAGTTTGTTTTGTTTTGTTTTGTTTTGTTTTTATAGTGCCCTGCCTTGTGCTAGGCCTTTGTACATGCTCTTGGAGTGCTTACCACATCACCTTGTAATTGCCTGTTCCACCTGTCCCCACTGGACTGTGAAAAATTTGAAGACAAGCCCCAGGTCTTATTGCAGGATATGAGTGTGTGTGTGTGTGTGTGTGTGTGTGTGTGTGTGTGTATAAAATATGAATATATATATATATATATATATATATATATATATATATATATGCCATTGGAGCATAAAAGCATATATGTGTTTATATATGTATATATATATGATATTTATATGCAACAATATATAAATTATGTATAATATATATTTCTTATGTGTATATACATATAGATTTTTTAGTTCTCCTTTTATATTTTTGAATAAATTAATCCACTTATTGGAAACTTCTGTGTGACAGGCACTGTATTATGCAGTTTGCAAATGTATCTCTTTTCCTGCTCTGGCCCACCATGTAAAGTAGAAGTTACCCTTACTTGTCAAAAGACAAACCTAGGACTCTGAAAGGTGTAATGGTCGCCCATGGTCACACAACCAGGAAATGGCAGCAATAAAATTTGAACCCAAAATCTGGCCCATGTGTATGCCAAGGCACACGAAACCCTTTAAGGAGCCGGCCTTCAATGGCATGAGGGGAGAAGACGTGTGCTAACAGACAGGAAGGTGCAAACTCTTTTGGGGTTGTCAGACCGGCCACGGGGAGAGGAGCTTGTGCCAGCTGTTGCTGATTCCATGGAGTGGTGAAAAAAGGAGGGTGGAGAACAGACGCAAGCACTAATATAAATATAAACAATATTTGTTTTCAATAATGACATCCTGCCCTCCTTCAAAGGTCCAGGAAGGACCCTCAGTGCAGGCCTTCTCGGTGGCAAGCACATATTCTCTTGAAATTCACAGTTGTATAAAGGTGTATAAGTGTCCTATAGCTGCTGTAACAAAGTACCACAAACTTAGAGGCTTAGAATAACACAAAGTTATCTTTAAATTCATCGTAGGTCTCACTGGGCTAAAATCAAGGTGCTTTCTGAAGGCTCTGGGGAAGAACCTATTTTCTTATCTATTCTAGTTTCTGGAAGTGGCCTGCAGTTCTTAGCTTGTGGCCCCTCCTCCATCTTCAAAGCAAGCAACAGTGGGTCAAGTGGCAAGTTTTTTTTTCACGTGGCTTTCTCTCTGACATGCTTCCGTTGCTACATTCAGCCTCGGGAAACCATCAGGCAAGATCCTCTGCTTTTAAGGATTCATATGATTAGGGGTGAATGGTTAGCTCAGTTGCTTAGAGAGCATTGTGCTGATAACACCAAGTTTGCCGGTTCGATGCCCGCCTGGGCGACTGTGAGCTGTGCCCTCCTTAAAAGAGTCAACTATGCCATTGTAGCATGAAAGCAATGTGTCACCAATGACCATGGCTGTTCCCCAATAAAATATTTTTTTTTTTTAAAAAAAGGGATTCATATGATTAGATTGGTCCACTGGGTAATGCAGGATAAGCTCATCTTCTCAAGGTCCTTATTCTAAATGACATCTGCCACGTCCCTTTTGCCATGTAGAATCGCTATTTCACATATTCTGGGGATTAGAGTGTGCACATATTTGGGGGGCTTCTATGCTGCTTACCACAAAGGTGTGCACAAGTAGCCTTATTCTACATATGAGGAAACTGAGACTCCAAAAAGTGACATGAATTTTCCACAGTCCCAGCTCTAGTAAGTGACAGATCTGAGATTCACACTTAGATCTGTGGGACTCTGAAGGGCTTGCCTTTTCTGGGACAGCAAGCTGCCTTCTCTGACGTTTCTGTGCTTGTCACAGAACTGGGCAGCAGTGCCGAATAGGTAGCCACCTGGAGAATGTAATGAATGAGACGACTTTCCAACTGGGAGCAGGGACGCTCATTGAAAAAGGAGAAAGCAGAAAGCCCTAAATGATCAGAAGGGGGTTGTTGCATTTTAGCCCAGGTGTCTTTTAATAATTTCTCTGCACAAGTCACACTCGATGTGAGCCCAACACGCATTAGCCATTGGACCATGGCGCATTTGTTAGTCTGTTCAGGCTGCCATGACTAGATAACACAGACTGGGTGACTGAAACAGCAGAATTAATTTCCTCACACTTCTGGAGGCTAGATGTCCAAGACGGAGGTGCTGTCATGGTTGGTTTCGGGGGGGCACTCTTGCTCTGCAGATGGCTGCCTCCTTGCTGTGTCCTCCTGTGGCCTTTCCTCTCCGTGTACAGAGAGAGAGTGCTCTGGTATCTCTTCCTCTTCTAATAGGAACACCAGTCCTGTCAGATTAGGACTTCATCCTAATGACCTCACTTCACCTTATTACCTCCTTCAGGACGCTATTTCCAAAGACAGTCACTCTGAAGGTAGGGCTTCAGCATATAATTTTATGGGGATGGAGTTTAGTCCATAACAGCACACAGGAAGTGTTTAGTAAATATTAGCTGAATGAATGATTGAAATAATTAATTAATCCCATTTGTTGAGCAGTTATGATATGCTGGATATTTACTAGGACTTAACATTTGTTGTTCTTTTAATCCTTAGAACAATCCTATGGTGTAAGTATTATTATTCATACTTCTCTAGTCCTTGGTACATTGAGCTGTAATCCAAGGTAGTTTTTTAGTTTCCTTTCAACTTCTTTGAAAATCTGTGGTCTTGTTAATGACCTGCTATGCACTGTTCAGGGTCTTTTTCTCCTGACACTTCTGACCAGAGGTTATACTTTTCAAGAGTTTTGGCTTCTATTAAGCAAGCCCTGTATGTTATTTTCCCTCAATCCTGTGTATAGATCAGCCTTCTGTGAAAGGTGTAATAATAGACCTTGGGTTAGCATTTTTGGCCCAGGAGGTCAGTAGAGCACATTACCTAACACGGTTATGATGGAGGAGGCCCACGCAGGTGCTGGCTTTGCATCGACTCCATCAAACTACTGAGCATCTGTTATGTGACAGGCGTCGAGACTGTAGAGATTATTCTACGCTTAAGGTATTCCTAGGCCCATCAGGCGGTCAGACAAGTAAATCAGCAGGTACAATCCAATATGCTAAAATCTGTAGTAGAGTAAAGGGCAAGGGCTACACGAATCTAGTAAAGGAGGGCTTGGGGAAGGCTTCCTGGGGGAGGTGATTCTTGGGCTGAGCATGCAAAAAGGAGAAATATTTAGCTAAGCAAGAAAGTGAGGAAGGAAGAAAGGGTGCTTGACTTGCGACAGGGTCCTTTCTGTGTGTGTACATTTACAGCAAGACAGAGGGCAGTATGTTTCCAGGTCCTTCTCAATGAGCACAGCTCTGGGTGCAGTAATTCCACTTCTAGGAATTTACCCCAAGGAAGTTACCAGACATGCACATAAAGATTTATGTGCATGGATGCTCATTGCTGCATGATTTATAATAATAAAAAAATTGGAAACAGCCTAAATGTTTATAGTGAATTGGATAAATGAATCCATATGATGGAATATAATGTAGCCATTAAAAGCCATGTTTAATGAGGGGAAAGTGCTTAAGCTGTTTTAAGTGGGGAATAAATAGTTTAAAATATGATCCCAATATTGTTAAAATTGAATATGGAGTAGGATAAAATACATATTAGGTATATAATTTCTGCATGGAAAAAGAAAAAAAAAGATTGGACTGAAATACATCAAAATGGTCAGCAGATAATAGATTGATTTAAATTTTTCTTTGTATTGTTTCAAATTTTCTACAAAAGCATTCATTATATTTATAATTTTTTTGACTCAGTGATGTGTGCTTTTTATTATTTTTTTATTTATATATATTTTTAATTATATATTTATAATTTTAATGCAAAATTGCAGTGTTGCTTTTGTCACTCCTGCATCCCTTAGCACCCAACTAGTGTTATACTCCACAGTGCTGGGGCCCCGCTCATGGTGTCTCCGCCTCTACCTGGCTCTGTGTACCTGGGGGGGCGGGGGCTCCAAGAGCAAGATGTCAAGGTGGCGTTTCAGTTTCAATCCCTCTCCTGCCCACTTCTTTTCTTCAGTGTCCTTTTCCACCGTCTCTGTCCTTTCCCCCCAGAAGGGTCCCGTTCTGCCCACGTGCTCCTCTTCCTCACAGCCTACTTTTAGGGAGTAAAACAAGTATATTTATTGAGCACTAACTATGTGCCAGACGCTGTTCTAAGCACTTTACATGGATTAGCTTGGTTCATCTACGGTGAGGTCGACATTATTATAACTTCCATTTTACTGGCGGGGACACTGAGGCCCAGAGAAATTCAAGAACAGGCCCTAATAAGGGCACGCTGGCACCTGGATTTGAGTGCAGGCAGTCCCTGTACACACTGCAGACCCCCAGGGAGGTGCTGATGCCTAACCAGGAGCAGAGCCTTTCCCAGGAAGCTGTGTGCTTTAGTAGAAGACTGAGTTCTCAACTGACTTAGGCCAATGCAATGGGATTGCAGAGAAGAGATGAATATTTAGTGGGTGTTGGGCCTCCCAATTGAATGAGATTCTCAGGATACTCTGTAGACCTGCTGACATGTGTATCTTTATGTTCCTATTTCTTTGAAGTTCACTTCTGGGCAAGAAACTCTGGGAACAGTGAAAAATCAGGCTCCTGCATGGATCTGAGAGGGTGTGCCTGCAGAAAGGGCACAAAGAGCTGTGTTCCATGATTCTGCATGTTCAGAAGCCTCCTGTTCTTGTTTTCCTCATGTCAGGGAGGAGAAACTCCAATCTGTAAAAGGTTATATGCAGAAAAAAGGTAGCTTGCCAAGGGTCCTGGCCAGAGCTTTTAGCAGGTAGAGAACCCTGGATGGACAGGTTTCCATGTGGACAATTCTGACAGGGTCCCTCAGTGAATCAAACCCTTCTACATGCATCAGCTTGGGCTGCAGCAGCAGAGGCCTGGGCCCGATGGGATGGTGAAGTTAGTTGTCCAAAGTTAGCTGCATAAGCTGAGGTTTCAGGGAGCCCCAGGTCATTGGCCGAGTCCAAGGTGACCTTTTGCATTTGCATCAGTGTGTTCCAGCAGCCCAGAGTGCTCGGTGGTTTATGCAGCCTGCCAAGGAAATTCTTTGGCCTGCCTGAAAAGGAAATTAATTGTTAGCGGGCCAGGCTTCTGGCCAAGAGATTTCTTCTAAGGTTTAATGTAGATAGACTAAAGCCAAGATAATAGCTACAGTAATATTAGTAACACCTAGTTTACTTTCACATACATTCACCCAGGAACAAAAAGAAGCATTTTAAAGCTTTTGTTGAGGTGCTTGGCCTATTGTCTTTGTCACAGGGAAGTGTTGCTTTATCAGTCATCTCAGTTTCCTCTCCATGTTCACCCTGCTCTTGAGTCACTAGGACTGAAAAAGTATGATCCTGGAGACCTGTGTCCCCCCACCCCCCCACCTTCCTGACAGAAGGCATGAGTCATTTACCGCAGAACGAAGAGACAAAAGCCACAAACCTATGCTAACAATTTCCAAAAAGTGAGGCAGAAAGGAGATTCTAGTAGGTACCTACAGATCAAGTGTCTACCTGATGACTAGAAAAAAGGGAGGAGAAAAAATAAGGGTGACCCAACAGTGTGAGATTGCTGAACATGGCAGAAGCCAGTCATCAGCGGACTCAAGCGGGCAGCTAAGGTATCACCCACTCCTCTTTGTCACTGCCAGCCAGGGAGGTGACTGACCATCAGCCCATCCCGATGGGCCCCAATAAGCAATTCATGATTGTGTGGGCTTTTAGGAATCGGCTTGGCCCACACCAACCACCCTCTTCTAATGGACCAGGTTCTTAGGTGCCTTTGATGGAGGGTGGACCCTGTACTGCAAGAGGCCATGTGTTGGAGTGAGACGGAAGCAGCTCACCAAACCTGGAACTCTTTTTTAAATTATTTATTGAGTAAACTTGACATGTAACATCAGTTTCAGGTGGACAACATAATAGATATTTGTGTGTACCACAAAGTGATCACCATAAGTCTGATTACCATCCATACAGTTGACCCCCTTCACCTGTTTTGCCCACCCTAAGCCCCTTCTCCTCTGATAAACGCCCATCTGTTCTCTGTCTCTCTTCCTGTCCCCACCCTGCATACCAGCTGCTTCTAGGAAAACTATCAGGCCCAGTGATTTCCATCAGGTCTGCAGTTCAATCACTGGTTCTCCTACTTCCCAGCGTGTGGCCTTGGGCAAGCTGACCTCCGCCTCTGACCCTTAGCTCCTCATCTGTACATTGGGGATTGAAATACCTACCTTAGAGAATAAAATAAGACATACATTAAATAGTCATTTTCCACCCTGGCTACGTGTTGGACTAATGTGAGGAGCTTTCTGAAATACTGATGCCTTGGTTCCACCTCCGAAAATATAATTTAATTGGTCTACAGTGCAGTTTCCATGTGATTCTAATGTGTAGCCAAAGCTGCAAATACTTCAAATGAAAGGGCTAGCACATGTTTTGGCCCCTAAATCTGCTCTTAGATAATACCTCACTGGGAAGGTTCCTGATCATAGAAACTTCAGGCTAGGTGAAGGAACCTTTGGGTTTTTCTGTTGCCACTAATATGTCAAGACAATGACAGCCCTGTATGTCCATGGCAAAGGGGCTCAGATGCAATCCTACATGTTTAAATCCTTTAAAAAAGAACCCTTTTTTTCAATGTGGAAAATGTGGAAAAGACAGAAAATTATCAAGAATTCCACCACCGAGGTCCACCTATCATTAATGATTTGATGTGTCTTCTAATTTGCTTTCCACTATACTTAAATTAAACAATTAATCCAATCAACACAGTATTTATTACTATTTGTTATGTATCTATCATGTATCAGGCTCTGTTTTGGATGCTAAGCCAGTTTATCACAGTAAACAAGACAAACTACAATATAATTTTGCATTTGGCTTTTCCCACTGGACATTTCAAGTGTGTTTTCCTACCTTATTAAATATTCTTCCAAATTGCTGGTTGTGAGTGACTAGATCATAATCCAATTCATGGCCATTCCATGATATAACCGCTTTTGGACATTTAGATTATTTCTGATGACCATTCAGATCTTGGAAATACATAACGCATTTCCTTATAGAAATTTAAGAACATGATTCCTGCATTTCAGCTGACTGTCTACTTCTGCCTTCCTCTGAAAGCAGAAAGGTGGTGTAAATCTCAGCCACGCCCCACAAAGCACATTTTCCCCAGTACCCAGATGGCTCCCTCTCTTGCTGCCTTCAGATCTTTACTCAAGCTTCACTTGGGAAGTGAGGCCTCTCTCTGGCACTTCCTATCCACGTCTTTGCTTTATTGAATTCCACAGCGCTTGTGTCATACTGTATATTTTACTTTTTGAATTTTGTTTGTTATTTGTGTGTGCCTACTTGAATGTAAACTCCATGAGAGCAGAGCTCATTCTTGGGTTCTCTTTCCTACTATGTCCCCAATGCCTAGACTGGGCATTTGCTGCCTGAATAAATAACATTTATCAGAGACCATCCTCAGCAGACATGGGAAATACGCTGCTGGCATCCTGGGAGAGAGCCTGAGAGGCTGAAGCCAAGAGAACAATAAAACCCAATTTCAGAATAAAGTTCAGAAGCAACATCTTTTCTACATTCGATTGCTCTCTCACCGAGCTTGTCCTGGGACATAGAATTTGAAGAAGACATCCTCTAATGCCTCATTCTGGGGAGCTGAGAGCTCAATTTTCTGCATCAACATTGGAGCCTCGCTTTGTTCACAAAGTTTGACCCTGAGCTTGTCCACAATGATTGGTCCAGCTCAGTATCCGTGGATATAAGAACCTCCCAAGAATGAAATGGCCCCGGGCAGAAACAAAGGCCTGGGCTCAAGATGTCTAGTGTTTGCAGGAAGTGTTCAGTGTCAGCCCAGCGGAGGCCTTTGAGTGTTCAGCAGATGGTCCCCGGGAAGGATGACTCTGTTCCCTGTGCCTGTGTCCAGCACCTTGCGGAATCCTCTGTGTCCCTGCTCAGAATGGCAGACAGATCAATGAAATTCATTCCCAGTCCCTAAGCCTTGTTAAGCTGTAGCGCAGGCCCAGCCTAGGAGAGAGGCTTTGGGAGAGATGGTGTAAAGACAGATAAAGGGCAGGGAAGGCAACCAAGAGTTACGATGTATCTGGCAGAGCCAGGATCTGATATATTCATTTATTATTTGTTTGTGAAATATAACTCAAGATAAATAATGCACACAGACAGTTTAAAATAAATCAAATAATGTAAAGTGTTTAGAGTTGAAAGTCTCTCTTTTATGGCTATACATAAGCTTTTCAGTCTACTAGCTATTCCCGCCCAAAGGCAACCACTCTTAACGTTTTTTGTGCATAAGCGTGTGTGTGTGCACAAATGGCAGTATACTACACCTAATTTTCTGCATCTTGCTTTTTTTCTTAATATATCTTAGTAAATGTTCCATAGCAGATAAAATAGACTTTAAGTTTTAAGTGCTTCGTCATAATCTATTATTTGAATGAACTGTAATTCACTTAACAAGCTCCCTATTGATGGGGTTTAGATGTTTTCAATTTCTGCTATTACAAAAATTACTGTAGTGAATATCTTCATATATGTTTTTACTAATCTTTCTGATTATTAAAAATACTCATTCATCTATATAGAGAACTAAAGAAATACAAAGAACAAAGACAATAACATTCACCTAGAGGTAGACATCATTAATATTTTAGTGTGTCTGCTGTGTCTTTCTTCTTGGTTCTTTGTTTTTATATAAATTTGTACAGTATAATTTATTATCTTTCACTTAACTTTTGCTTATTGGGAGCATTTTTCCATGTCATTAAAAACCTTTCACAAGCAGCGCTTTAAAGCAGTAGATATTTATCCATCATGTGGCTATACTTTGATTTATTTACGCATCCCCTGCTGTTGGACAGCCTGGTTGTTTGGTTTTGGGTTTGTATATGCTGTGCTTCAATATACTCTTTTGTTCATAATCTTTGTCTGAGTTTCTGCTTCCTATAATAAGTTTACATGAAGAGAAGGAACTTCTCTTTAGGCCCTTAACACCACTGCCAACTTGCTCTCTTGAGAGTCTGTGCCAATTTGCACTGCTACCAGGAGGACCACGAGTGTCCATCTCACCTAACTCTTGCCAATGTTGTGTGGTAGTTACTAGGGCTTCTAACAAATACTTTCCTTCTCCTCCTTCCAGACATAATATCAAATTGTGCTTGCCTACTGCCTTAAAGTTAGAAGGGGCTACGTAACTTGCTTTGGTCACTGAAATGCAAGTGGAATTGACATGTGTCACTTCCCGGTGGAAGCTTACGAAGTGGTGTGAAAACCACTGTCCTTGCAGGGTCGCTGAGGGAGGCACGGAACAAAGCTCCCAGCCAGCCCTGGCGGGTTACTTCACATGAGTGAGAAATAAATCTTTGCTTTAGAAAGGCACTAAAATTTGGGGGTTGTTTTCAGTGGGGTTCATTGGGAGAACTAAGCCTTCATGTTCTCAGGTGTCTGTTGTATGTAATTAATCACCTTTTCTCCTATACATCTAAAATGGTACTAGTTATGTGCCATCCAAGGGAGGCCTGAGAAAATTGTCACTGGAACAGAGTAATCCCACCCACTCCCGTTGCCATAGAAGTTGTTTCTGGTAACGCAGCATTAAGCCGATCATCACGTGGTATTTCCTTGGATGCAGGGATTGTTTAAAGAATGGTTTGATGACTCAGTTTGGGCTCGTGAAATGTGATGAGAAATTTGCTGGGTGCATCTGAAAAGAGCATTCTTCTCTAACTGACTTACCAGACGCTAACTCTTCTTTCTTCTGAGTACTGTTATGTCTGGGTGTGAGTCCGGAGGCTACGGCAGCCTTCCCACGACCAGCGGTCAGAGCCACAGATCTGCCCAGGCCCCACCTGATCACTGATTACACGACTTTTCAGTTATTTGCAGACTACCAATGGGCTAACTAATATTTTTAAAAATTATTGCTTGAGGTTTGGCTTTGCCTGATCATCTCCTTTCCTGCTCAGTCCCCTCTCGCAGTCCAAGGTGGCAATTAAAGCAGGACAACCTGCTTCCTGCCTGTCCCCTGCCTTCTTCCTCTCCCTTTCAGCCTGCTCTTTCCTTCGCTCTATCTCTTTTGGCAAGCCTCCTCTCCTAGTGACTTGTAAAGAATGAACTATTGATCATTTATAGTTTAGAACAACTGTGAGTTTTAGCTCTGTCCACTCAGAGCTTCTGAGTCTTGCGCCCAGCCCGGGTCCCCCATGGAGAACCCACTGCAGATGCCGTTCCCAGAAAATCACTCTTGGAGCACTTCTTCTTGGTTTGCTGGATAAGTTCAAAGTCATGAGCATTTTTGAGGCCGAGTGGAGATGGCTCCACTAGACTACTTTGCTCTAGGATGCAGACAGCTGGTGCCTACTCAGTGGAAAGGAAAAGTACAGGGCAGCTGTGCCTCCTTTCAGATGCATTGCCCAGCACGCCTCCCTTTTCTGCCTTGGCCTGGGCCCTGGGAGATTGCCCTCCGCAGACTGCACCACCCACGTGTTCCTGCCTTACGGCTTCTCGGCTTCTCGGTTTGGCCAATGGGAGGCCGAGGAACTTAGAAGGAGAGGCTGTGAGGTAGGGCATTCTTCCCTCCTGCTCCTCCACGCCTCACTGCAGCTCGGGCAAAGCTGGCGTCCCTGTGGGACCACAGCTCCTGCCAAGCGCCCTTCTTGCCCCTCTCTGTCTCTCATCGGAACCTGGTAAGTGCTCATCCCTTTGCTCCTGCAGGTCAGAGGTAGTGAAGGCTCGTCAATGTCTTTAGTCTGGTGCTTCATCAGCCCTTGTGCATTCCTCCCAAACCCTGTCTATGCCTCTATAAGTAGAACTGTTAAGCTCCTACCGTTAAAACCTCTGAAGGTGCGAGGTTTTACCTGAATGTGTTTCCTGTCGGGACACGGACAGTTATAACATTTATTGTGCTTTACAATGTACCAGGCATGGGTGCTATACACCTATTATTTACTGCTTAGTGTAACCTTTTTATGATTTTATTTCTGTTTTATGGATAGTGAAACTGAGCCTCGAGGAGTTTAAGTAACCTGCCTTTAAAAGTAACCCTATTACACTGGTACAAAATGGTTAAGCTCGTGTGGACCATATCTTTCTGACTCCAGTTTTTGTAGCTGATTTACATCCCCCTCACCCTCAATTCCCAGCAATCCCCACTGGACACCAACAGCGGAAGTCACAAGCACATGTCTTTCAGAGAGGACCTGGCCATCAGATGGGTTTAGTTCAATTTGTTCCAAGTTTTACAAATTGGAGAATTTCACAGGAATCTTGATTTCTGGCTTCTGTTGACAAACCAGATCGGAAAGCAAAGAAATTAGATTGTTGTATGGAAATAATTGTCTGGAACCAAGTAGCAGCTTCCTCCTTTAGATGAAGCCTGAAATCTCTAGTCTCCACATTGCTCCACTCCCATCCAGATTACTCATGGCTGTTTCCCATCCAGCCTCTAGAGGCCTGGGGTTCATGAGTCCTGAGCTTGATTCGCAGTGTGATGTTGCGTTTTAGCCAGAAAAAGAGTGCCTCACTAGAGTGTAAGCTCCTCAAAGGCAGGACTTGTCTGTTTTCTTTCCTTTTTTTTGTTTTGTTTTTGTTTCTGTTTTTTTTTTTGAGGGCAGTGTCACTGGCCCTCATATGTGGGACCCGAACCGGGGCCGCTGGCTTCCCAAGCCAGCGCTTAACCACCACGCCACTCGGCCGGCCCTGTTGTCCGTTTTCTTAACTCTATCTCTAGGACTTAGAACAGTATCTTGAGGGTTCTAAACTTGCAAGAAACATTTGTGAATGAATGAATGACCGATGTCTTTGTGTGGCCCGGGTGATTTGAAGCTGATGGTTTGCTGAGCATGCTGGGTGGGTGTGGCATTCAGTAGGAGGCTGTCAGCAGCAGCAGTACTCAGAGCAACGTCTGACTGAAAAGCATCTCCGTTCTTGTCTGGTTTCATGCCATGGCGATCACAGCTCTTCTCCTTGTTGAACTTGCCCCTGTAGACAGATGCCCTGAATGTTGCAAACTCCACTGCTCTTACCTTCCATTTTCTGCCCATGGAAACATTTTACCCCCACCTCCACCGAGGCCCCTGCAAGTATAAGCCCATAAAGTGTCTGGATTACACACAATTTTCAGTGTTTCTCAAGAGCTTTTTCCCCTCACCCTCCTTAGTGAGATTCTTCCGTCTAAGGTACCTGTTTTACGTTCAGGGATCCGGATGCTTTGGGTGGGTTCTTGGCAAAACAAAACAAAACAAAACAAAACAAAACAAAACAACAAACAGCCTAGATGAAGGGGGAAAGGTGTTAGGAATAACTGAGCTTGAAAATCACCAGGCTGCTGCATTAGTGGAGGTGGGATTCAAAGAGACGGGGCAGAGGGTCTTTGGAGGCTTTTCCCTCCTTGGTCAGAAGGAGACAATTTCATCCCTCTGGCTCTGCTGGGGCTCCATCAGAGGGGAGCCAGGCCTGTGGGCGCAGTGGATTGTCTGTCTCACTTGTGCACTGTGACCTGCACGCAACATTTTCCTCGAGCTGAAGTAAGGGTGCTCATTCCTCAGCATCTGCTGGGGAAGTAAGTTCTGCAGCAATATGAGGACAACTCTGTCAGCAATACAGAGCCTGGCTTGTGAAGAAGTGAGCCCCCAGTCACTGGAGGCGCTCAGGACTTATTTCCCCAGAGCTGCATATTGAGGAATGGGGTTGGAATTTGCCAGGGGAATGGCTGCTCTCCACAAGCACATGCTATGTGACTGGCACAGCTAGCTGCAGATCCGTTATCGCTTTTCATCCTTCCCCTAAATAAGGAAGCTGAGGCTCAGGCGTTTCAATGACTTGGCCCACAGTCCCAGAAACAATAACCGTCAGAATTTGAACCCAGAACTCCAAGATTCCCGGCTCCTGGTGACAGTCCATCCTAGAGAGGAGGTGGAAAAGCCACCTGGGAAGAGACATGTTTGTGCACCAGACAAAGGTATGAAAGGATGGGACACTGAGGCAAGCTGGAAACCTGATTGCAAGTGGCATGGAGGAGGGACCAGCTTTTTTTTTTTTAAGGCAACTTTTATTATATTTTTAGAAGTATGAGGAACAAATACAGAAGCTGTTCTTGGGTATCGCAGCAAAGAAGCTGAAAGATTTTAAGATCTAGACAATAAAAAAGGAGCCCACGTTCACTTAACATTTTCACCGCTTAATCCTTAAAGCTTCCCTCGCCCGCCCACACTCTGCAGCCAGGGCCAAAGAGGCCTTGGCTCCTCTTACCCAGAAACTGGAGCTGCTTCTGTGGTGAGCCACAGCTCCCTGGGGCCTGGCCTCTGATGAGAGGTAGTGACGTCACCCTCAGCAGGAGTTTCAGATGGAGAATTCCCCAAGGACCTCACAATCCATATATCTCTTGCCCCCATCACCTTCGCAGCCAGAAAATATGTCCATTCTCTGAATTTTATATGCTGTTCTAATATCTCAGCTTGCCACCGAGCTTGACATTTCTTCTTACTCTCATCGACTCCCACCCCCCAGCCCTACTTCATTAAAGCCCAGCTCAAGTATGGTGGACTGCAGAGGGTTTCAGCTCTAGAAATGCCCATAGATGGAGCCATCCTTTTCCTCCTGTGGGTTCTTCAGGGACCGGAAAGAAAGGTTGGGGACTCCAGGGTAAGCCCCTGTCCCCATCTCTTTTTTTTTGTTTGTTTGTTTGTTTTTTTTGAGGGCAGTGGCACTGGCCCTCATATGTGGGACCGAACCGGGGCCGCTGGCTTCCCAAGCCAGCGCTTAACCACCGCGCCACTCAGCCGGCCCTCCCCATCTCTTTTTGAGGACAGCAGATGCTCTTTTATCCATTTTAGATTTGGAGCTTCTGCATATTATTATTATTTTTGAACTGGGACTGAGAGAATTCAAAACCTACTTCCTTGCAGAAGGTGGTTGCAGAGGTGGTAGCAGCGCTGGGGAAACTGTCAGATTGTACATTTCTCAGCCTTCCTTTCCCTCCTTTTTTTTTTTTTTTTTCTTTTCTGGGCAAAGCTGTGTGAGATCCACTTGGGAGGGTACATGGGAGCCATGATGTGAACCTATGGTATGAGCATGGCAGGAACTGTCACGTCCCAACCCCCACTTTCATTACTGGAAAGATGGATGGAGGAGAATTAATATGCATATCATTAAATCAATATTTTATTTCCTGCCTGACCTCAGCTACCCTCCCAGCTTTGATCTTTTTGCCTCTGGAGCAGAGCTGGACAGGTGATTTTCATGATGCAAATCAGGATCACCTGGCTCTCTGCCCAAGCTTTGATCTTTGCCTACCTAAGGAATAGGCTTGCAGGGAACTATGTGCACCCTAGCCCCTGCTCATCCACTGCTTCTCTGTAATCTTGGAAGTGGAGCCTGTGGAAGGGCTTCCCTTTTCTCTGTGTAGAAGAGTAACCTGAGTCCTAGCAGCAATCCTCAAACTCTCTGAGATATGGTAATTTACAACCTGGGAGGCATTGGAGGGGCTAGGGTGGAAAGGGCATCTTGCTGAAAAGATTTTCTCTATTTACTTATTTTTACTCAAATATAGGTTAAGAAGCTGAGTTTAGAGAAAGACTGAGGGCACTGAGCAATAATAGATTTTCTATTTGTCTCATATCGAGGCTTCTTTTATTAAATCTGATAAAAGCCATGCACCCACCCCCATTCCCCAAATGTTGGTATCAGCCTTTCTTACACTATCTACTGTTGATGAGAGCTGTGAGTCTTGGGCAGGGAAGAAGAACAGGACATAGAGGAAGTGGGAAGTCAGAGACCACCTTTCCCTAAGGGAAATGCAGGTTGACCAGGACTAGGAGGTAAAAGCAACTCCCAACCTTTTCGCTCCTGTGGCTTGTGGGGAAGGAAGAGAGGCATGGATGTGCCCATCTCCTGATGGCCGAGAATTTGATGATGAGTGCTTGAGTGGTGAGAATTTGATTCTCTCTTGTTTCACATTTGAGACTTGAGTAGATCATTTCACAGGCTGCCTTCATTAACTTGAATGAATTTAGGTTCCTGAACAAAAAATTCTACATTCTGTTTATATTTCTCATTACATTACAGAGTTATGAAAACCTTGTTAGCCTATTTACCCATGGATTAGCTTCTAAAAACTTTTGTCCTGAACTATCACTATTCTAGTCTCTTGCCAAGTGGATTTTAGTTAGTTTAGATTATAAGGATTAGAGATCTCCTTAACTTGCTTCAAATAAAATAATGGTATTTTGAAAATAGTTGTGGATCTGTTGAAGACTAGAAATCTTGGACAACAAGGCAGCCCTGGGAACCAATCCCTCTCTTGGAGATTGCACTTCTCTCTGTCCACCTGCTCCTTTCTCTATGGACCTGTTCTGGTTATCTATTTCTACAACAAACCACTCCAAAATTTAGTGGCTTAAAATAATGATGATGATTGTCTCGTAGTTCTGTGAGTTGAGCACACTCTACAGCTCTTGCTTAAGTGTTCTGTGTAGTTGTAGTCCCATGGCAGCTGGGACTAGAGTGAGCTAAAGGCTCAACTGGGACTGGACTTCCAAAATGGCTAAATCACGTAACCGGCACTTGATGCTAGCTGCTGATAATGGAAGTTAAGCTAAAGACGTTGACAGGAGTAATTATTTTCAGCCTCCCAGTGTGGTTTATATTTTTCTTGGCATGGGTTCTCAGAAAGAGCATCCTAAGTGCCAGCATTCCACGAGACCCAGGTGAAAGCTGCAAGGCATCTTACGGCCTATCCTTGGAAATCAGTCTGTCACCCCCACCACAGGGTCAGGCCAGATTCAAGGGGAGAAGACTATAAAAGGCATGAATACCCAGATGACTGGTTGATTGGAAGGACTCCCTTTGAAGGTCAGATATCATAAAACTATTTATTGGCTTATCCATAGTTTCTGCTCCCTCAAAACTTTGATTTGTTATGATCCATCTTGACTACAGCCTCTGGCCTCTAGACTTTTTTCAGTGACACCCTTTCAAGTTCCTCTCTCCACTCTTACTGGCTTAATCATTCAGTTTGCAGATTCCAAATTCTTGATGGAGCACCCTGTTTGGCTCAAAGATTCCCTGTACAGACTATGGATTGCTTGCTCAACTCTTGTGCTCTCAGTTACGGCCAGATTTGGGTGGGACCCAATGACACTAAACATAGCAACCCAGATTTGCCCTCTCATTAGGGTCATGGGTGGGACAGCCTCTCTAGGAGACATGTCTTATACAAATTGTTTTTGCCTTTCCCTTGCCCATGGAATTTGATAATTAACTAGTACCGCTAAGAAGGGTCCAAGAGTGTGGAGAAGTCAGTTTCTGAGTCTCTCCTTATGCCTGACATCCAGTTTGCAGTTCTTAAATTCTGCCACATAATTCTACAGGAAAGCCTCAATGAATTCTGGCATTTAACTTCGGCCACTGCTGTCTCTGACTCAGAGAACATGCTTGTATCTTCGTGCTTGAAAAGAGAATGTGGTCATGAATTCTCGACCTCTCATTTTAGAAATGAGAAAATGGAGAATTCAGAAGTGTCTTGATTAAAAATAAGTACATATTGGAGAGACAGACCAAACTCATTTCCAGGATTCCAAAGCCAGCACTCCCCACTGTACCATGCTGCTTCCCTGGGAGGAGCAAGCAACTCAGAGGCCAGCAAACATGGACACCCAGAACACAGAAGATAGTAGATGGGCCCATGTGGACATCACTAAGCCCCATTCAGTCCAAAGACACTGCCCACCTTCTCACAACTTAGCAGCCAGGATTCTGCTCCTGGGTTGGCTGCTGGCATCTGCAGGTTCAGCTGATGCTCACTCTGAGTGGCTTCGCAGGTTTTGCTCAGCCCAACTTTCTACCCCTCCAAGTGGCCAGCGTTAGCTCAGGGTCTCCCATTCCCACCCTCGCTTCTCAAAGGGAAAGAGGTCAGCATCTTGGCACAGCTCTGTAAAGCCATTTTCACATGCTGCTTTAGGCTCTCTGGGGAGCACGATCATATTCTGGGCTCAGTGACGTCAGCCCATATAAAATCATGGAGTATTTACTTATATGGGATTTTTCAACCTCACTCTCCAATCTGGGCTGAAGAATTAGGCAAAATGCCTCAATTTTATCCTGGGAATCATAAAATGGATTCTGCAGAGTGGTATTGGTTAAAAAATAGTTATCCATATGGAAAGTAGAAAAGTGCTGGAGAGCCACCTTCCAGGAAGTGATTTTCCATGAGGACGAAAACAGCAGTGCTTCTGGTTGAGGAATAAATTGGGTGACAGGAGGAGCAAGATGTCGCAAGGTTCTTTCCAGGGGCAGCTCGGAGACGGTGGTATTTCCTAAATATAGTAAAGAAGAAAATGATACTACACTTCTCAATTTCTTTTTGTTTTTGTTTTTTAAGCCCTTGAGGCAGAGTTGTGACAATTAAGGTCAATCAGCTTCAACTTCTACTCAGACAAAATTGCCAATTCAAGTGATCTGTTTTTCCTACTCTATCTTTCCTTTTGGCACATTTTAACTCCCATCCTGGAAATTCTTCTCTACCCCTTCCAGTAGAATACTACTCCTTTACTCTGTTATCAAAGCCTGCTAAATACCAAGCATAACCTAATGTGTAGTGAGTTGATGTGCATCATCTAGTATATTAATTAACCTAAAAGAGGGACTTCTCTGGCACTTATAAAATCATGACAGGCAGGAAGGCTTCTCTTCCACTTTATTTATACATTGACCCTGGACCTCTTTGCCTGGCCTAGCACGGTGTTTGGAGCGAGGCACTCCCTGGGTGCCCTTGAGCAGTTATCACTTCTTGGCCTCAGCTTTCTCCTTTATAAAACAATAGTTATTAGGGTGAACTCTGTAAGATTGTCATTTTGGTATCTCAGCCTAATATCTCCCAGTGTTGTCATGAGTTTTAAATGAGATAAGTGTGCAAAGTGTGTAGCACATAGCTAGTCACATGTCAGATGCCCCCCCAGGGTTAATTTGTTCCCCTTATTTATTCAGTCTATACCAATGCTAGAACAGTGGTATTACCCTTTCTTTCTAAAAGAAAAACAAAAAACAAAAAAAAACAAAAACCAGGTCACCACCCATTTTCCATTAAAAACCTTTTTACCTTTCACTTCTGTTTTTGGTTCACATGTTGGTATGTTGCTCATTTAAATAGCAAAAGCTACTGAGCTGTAGGATTCTCTTATATTCAGAATTTTCTTATAATGGCCTCTTTCCCTCCTCCCACTCCCTTTTTTTTTTTTTAATGTATTTTTCCTCCAAAGTATGCTCTGCCCCAGAAACTGGCTATTTACACTACGCATGTTCCAGAAATCCCTTGTAATGAACCATACAAATCTATTTGTCCTGCTGCTACTATAATTGCCTATATCTTATTATAACTTAATATGTAACAGATTTTTTTGGCAAGGCCAGAAGCAACTGAGCATTCACTGAACACGCAGATGCTGAAGGTTGTTGAGGAGCCAGGGAACCCACTAATTGGATAAAGGGGAGGGAACGGTGTGGAAATTTAATTAAACTGGCATTTGGTCTAGCTGCTGAAAGTATTAATCAGACAATGAGTTACACACCAAAAGTAAAAGACAGGGGTGACATGAAAAATGCCATTGGTGCCATTCTCCCTGGCAATGATGAGAGCGTGATTCTGTTTTTTTCATGAGGTGTGGGTCAGCTGTCCAGTGAGCCCTGCCCACAGCTTGCTTGGGCAGAGATCACAAAGAAAGGCCCCTGGAAAGCTGTGAGGTGGGAGGAGGAGTGTGAGATTCTTGATTTGGGGACCAGATGCATCTCTTGGCAGTCCTTGATACAAACATAAAGATAAAATATGTGTCTGAAAAAAGGGAAAAAGCTAATTTTCCCCCTTTTTCTAAAGCAACGCTCCTCCCAATAAGAGATGAGCTGAACATCTGCATCCATTCAGGCAATAATGCTTAAACAATTGTCACATTTGAGAGGGGTGGATGAGGGTTTTGAACGGGGCATTTAAATACATTCCATAGCCCAGGAGCCACTGGGAAGGCATCGTCCCCCTAGGCTTGCAAACAAGAGTGGAGGAGGGTAAACACAGATGGGGACACTTGTGTTTGGTCTAAGAGCTGCTCTCCTAGGTTTGTTTAAGTGCTTTGAGTGGCCTGACAGAGGTTCCCCTATAGACCATTGCCCCGTTGCTACTGGGCATAGCTGGAGCCTGCAGGAGACTCTCAGAGAATGGACTTGTCTAATGAGCCTGGAGGGCAGAGAAAGAGAATTCTTTACTTAGAAGGCAGAAGGCCCCCGAGTTTTCTCTTCAGGATTGGCCATGTGGGCTGCAGCTTCCAGAAGAGATTTTCTTTTGGTTAATGGAGGGTAACTTTGCTTTAAGAAAACCTATTACACAAAACAGAATGTGCAAGAGCAGTGTTCTTGCTTCTTTGTCATGGTTGCTTTTTAATTTTTAATTTTTTTGTTTTAATTAATTGGGAAAGCTCTGATGACCAGTGCTGGTTTGGGACAAAATGTGTGGCACTCCTTTTCTATAAAAGTCTGTATCTTGTGAGTGACCAGAACCAGAGAACTGCTGTTCCCACGTGAGGGACTGTTGAATCGGGCACCTTTTCCTATAACCTCTGATATCCAGATCCCCGTCTGCTCTTGCCTTGGCCATGTAGTAAGAATGCAGAGCCAGCAACTCGAAGAGGAACTGTTTTTCCTTGGCTTCTTTCAGTTCACCCAGAATAGTCTCTGTATTAATTTCCTAAGGCTGCTATAGCAAAGTACCACAACCTGGGTGGCTTACAAAAACAGAAATTTATTGTCTCAGACTTCTGCAGGCCAGGGTCCAAAATTGAGGTGTTGACAGGGCCCTGTTCCCTCCAAAGCCTCCAGGGAAAATGCCTTCCTTGCCTCTTCCTAGCTCCTGGTTATTCCTGGCAATCCTTGGCATTTCTTGGCTTGCCTCCATCTTCACACGGCCACCTCTCCTCTCTGTTTGTCTCTGTGTCTCTGAGCGCCTTTCCTTTCTCTTATAAAGAACCAATCACTGGACCAGGGCCCGCTCTAATCCAGAGGACTTCTTCTTAACTGGATTCCATCTGTAAAGACTATTTCCAGATAAGATCATAGTCACAAGTACTGGGAGTTGGGACTTCAACATATCTCTTTGGGAGATAACCGACACTAGTCTTTATAGAAGGAAACGGTATTATTCGGTGTATTGTTTCCATTTGGGTCCACATGCTAATATCAACTTGCATTTTAAACAACATCCATGACAAAAGCTAAAATTGAATGTTCGAGCTCTAATTTGTATCCCACTGGTGAGTGTATGTTCCTAACTTGACCAAATGTACCAAAATAAACTATACGCAATATAACACCACAAGTTAAAATGTATCCTGAAGTTCTTCAACACTTAAAGGTATTTAAATATCTATTTAAAAATCAGTGCACTGCTGCCAAATGTTGTTTCTTCATTTGTTGTGAGAGTATAGCTTTTTGGCATTTTGCTATTCAAATGTCCCTTCTATTATGAAGTAATGATGATTCTAAATGGTATTTGTTATTCTTTTTTTTTTTTTTAATTTCATAATGCCCTTCCTTAGCAAACTAAAGTGTTGACAATCCTGTCAATTCCTAAAATATTTTGGGCAATTTTACTATGCAGTAAGATCCCAAAGTGTGAGAATCACTGTCATAGGAGATTCCTATTTTTATCCCTTGTGCCTAAAGAGTTTCTTTTATGAAAACAATCACTCAAATAGAGGCCATCACTGGTTCCATAAAGTTTGTATTTTTATTGTTATGGTTGTCCATAAAATTAACTATTCATCTAGGGATGGGATGGAGTGGGGATTTGGAGATAAACCCGAGGCTGGCCGCAATGACTCAGGAATTGAGGATTTTTAAAATGTGGTTAACAATGTACATGGAAAGTTAATTCTGGTTTACAAAAATTCTGCACATTCTTGGCTTTTCAGAATCCCATCTCCGACATCAAATGCTTTGTTGTTTTCAAATTGTGATGCTGGTGCCTGAATGAATGCATGGCAGTGATTCAGTATTTGTCTGCAAAAACCAAAATGCCATGAGACTTCTTCTGAGTGATCTGAACATCTCTCCCTTTTGATCAGGAGACTGGGATGCCCAGCTTGGTGATAATCTTTTTTTTTTTTTTTTTTTTTTTAGAGCGAAGTGTTACTGGCCCTCACATGTGGGATCCAAACCAGGGCCTCTGGCATCCCAAGCCAGCGCTTAACCACCGTGCCACTCGGCCGGCCCAGCTTGGTGATAATCTTGATGGTCTAACAACTTAGCAGGTTACAGGTAGGATAGCAGAGTGGACCATTCATCTAAAACATGGGTTTCTAGATTTTTTTCAATGTGAAAAACTAGTTTGGCTGTATGCTTTTCAGCAGAAACAGCTTCTCATAATTTGAAGGCCAGGCAAGCATTAGACCTAATGATTAGACAAGATTGACTCTGGATATTGTCACTTAACCTTATCAAAGCCCTTCAGAGCCCTCAAGAGAGGGTGATTAATTATTGACAGGCAGAAGATGAGGAAATCCCACTGGATTGTGGTTACCTAATGACAGAAATCAAAGCTGAGGAATGACTTAGTGAAGTCTGTCTGAGGACCTGTAGAAAGGAAATGGATTCCCATTATTGCTGGGGGGTCAAGTGGAAGAACTTCCTATCAGGACTTCAAGGATTTTTCAAGTGGAATCATGATGTCATTTCTCCAGAGATCTTTCAGGTTCAGATGAAGTGATACATGTCTGAGTTAGGTAGACAAGTTGTCCCCTAAGGGGGCAGGGAAGTATCTCTGAATGGCATCCCACTGCATTGCTCTGTCTACCAGGACTCACTCTCTCTCTCTCTCTCTCTCTCTCTCTCTCTCCATGGACAGAGTAGGCACAGCTACATCCTTATGTGTCGATAAATCTTCCTTCCCTCACCTGCACACAGCCCAGGATCAGTTCTCACTTTGGTGAATGAGCCTTTCCATATTAGGTCATTTTCCAATGGAGTAGACTGGTTTGGGACACCCTAAACTGAGGAGAGGCCTTGGATAGGGAAGGGAACTTTCCCTCCTTTCCCCCCACAATTCTGCCTAAGTCTGGAGGGAGGCAACTGGCCTTCTCCGCATCTCCATAGGCATGCTCTGTCCTTCCCCAGGGAGTGCTGCTGGCTCAACTGGTGAGACAAAGACAGTTTACTGGGTAAGCTCCTGGTGGGCGGGGTAGCTGTGTCAGGCCGCAGGCGTGGCCTTCCTACCCGCTCTGTCCCCTTATGCTGCTCTCAGAGGCCGTGCGTGTTTTGGGCCGACTGCTCATCCCTGGCCACACAGTTTGTGGGGTGCATAAATTCACAGTCTGCTCTCCAGACCTGGCCACATCCATTAAAGGAGGAAGTAGGTTAAGCCACATTTTCTATTTGTCCCCAGTTATGGGAGAGAAAGAGAATGGGAGATGAGAAGGAGATGGCTTCGGAGTACCCCCTGCACTCCACCCACAGCTTTGCAGTACATTCCCTTGTAAATAAACCCTCTTCAATGAGCATAGCCCTAGGGCCCTAATTGACAGAATCACCCTTGTATACAAAAGTCCCTGTAAAAAGAAGACTGATAATTGTACATTATGGTACTAATGACTTTTCAAAAGAGATCTATCTTGAAATTTGACTTTTTTTTTTTACCTTTGAAGCTCCCAAATTCTTCACCTCTCTCCCAGCTTTCACCCTTGGATTACTGAATGGTGGGTGCATTAAGGCCTTGGGTGGGAACATTGTTTTAGACAAGCCAGTCCTCGGCCTCCTCCTTGACTTTGGAACCACCTGGGAAATAGATACAGAGGGCAGAGAGGAATCAAGATTTCCACTTTATTAACTACGAGAATGGACTTTTCCCTTTCCACCTAGAATTAGCCTTATGTGCCCACCCATAAACAAGGTGGAAGAACCCTGCCCAGGTGAGTTTACCTTCTTCCGTGGGACTGCAGGAAGAGTCGAGAACACTCATGCTCTCTGGATAGTCCCAGAGAGTCAACCCAGAACGGGCTGAGCCCTGCAATTTCTGCTCCAGTTTCCATCTCACAAATCAACTAAACCATTCCTTCCTCCTTGGCAAGAAGTAGAGAGGGACATAAAAGGAAGGGAAGCAGTTGTCTTCCAATATTTTGGAAGAGGGGCAAGTTTTTATTTTATGAAACAAGGAAGGACTTACAAATCTTTTTAGATTTGCAAGTCTTCTATGTAGAAACAATCTTCTAGAATCAAAATCTCCTTCTGGATTGACTATAGGTTGGCAATGGTATGATTCTTCTGATGTTTTCAGATGAAAACTTCCTCCCCTGTCAAGTCCCCATACAGTGTGAGAAGGGGAACGGATCCTGCCCTGGGTTGCGATCATCTTATTTCTGTTCCTTGGATACCTCTTGAATAAATTTAGTATCATTATCCTTCACTAAGAATGAGTGAGTGAATGAAGTCCTCTTTAATTTAACAAACTTTATTGAGTGTCTGCCATACTCTCAATTTCCTGCTAGGTGGTGATGAAGAAATAAAAGACAGAGACTGTATCCTGACAATGTTCACAGATCAGTGGGAAAGACAGGTACTGAAATACAAGGTGACCATAATAAGTGATAAGCAATGATGGTAGCTCATATTTTTTGAGTGTTGAATGTAATGAATATTGATGTAATCACTTTCCATGCTCCTCCTAACAGCCCTACAAGGTGTGTGCTTTTATTATCCCCAATTTACAGAGGAGGAACCTGAGCACAGTTATTATGTAATTTGTCCAAAGTAACAGAGTAAATGGCAGAGGTGAGATTTGAACTCTAGCAGTTTGACTAATGGCCTGAGCTGCTGATTGATACAAACATGCTATGGTAGAGGTAAGAATGGGTAGCTCTGGGTGTGCAGACAAGGCATCCCAACATAGACCACGGAGGTTTGAGAGACTTTTCCAGGGAGCTCAGGGGTTGTACCCTGTTCCTAAGGTCTTTGGGAGCAACAAGGGAGGATCGTCCTGGAGAGCAGAGCCTTCCATTCATTTTAACGCAAGGTTTGAAGGAGTCAGGATCTCCTCTGAGACCTACTTGGCCTTGTCTTCACTCCCTTCCCCCTGGAGAGGGGCCCAGGGACCCGGCCAGAGAAACCAAGCTCTTCTTCCTTCAAAACAGCCCAGAAGCTAAGCCTGTATCCCTCTGTCAGGAATCCAGAAATGCATTTGCCAGCCTTTGTCACAAAGAACAGATTCACAGGTGATTCTGGCTGCTTCCTGCCTAATGACAAAGTCCTGAGCCTCCTGCTGCTGCAGACAGTGTGGGCTTTGTCTGACTGGATCAGCGCATGCCCTTGTAAGATCTCAGACACGTAGAACACTCCGGAGAAACTCCCATTGCTCGGAGATGCTTTGGGGATGCTTTGGGAGGCCTATGAGGCATTCCATCCAAGTTTCCCCATGAACTGCAGAGTAAATGCTGTCTGCACTGACACAGAGTGACAGTGTGGTTAGCATCTGTGTGAGGCTGGCTCCTGGCTCAGGCTCCTGGGACCCCTGAAGGCCACGGCTGTTGATGGTCTCCAGCAGAGAACTTTCTGTTCTCACACTTTTTCTTAACACCCAGGTGAAGAGAATAGGATTTGCAGTCCAGAAGCCCAGGGCTTGGGCCCTCTTTTCTCTACTTGTATTGACTATGGGACCTTGTAAAGCAACCACATAGGATTGGTAAGAGGGTCAGTGAGCTGAGACAGGTTGTGCTCAGTATGTTTTCCGCTCAGCAAGTGATGACTAATATTAGTACTGCTGTGGTTATGGTTATTAAACGCTAATGAGCTAGTGTGCGTACATATTCTAAACTGAAGACACAGCATCATCCTATGGAGGTCTCTGAAGCCTGCCTCCCCCAGTCTCTCATTTCTTCATGGCAATAGGACAGGCAGGTAGGCACCAGACTCCCTGGAGCCTGGTAGAAACAGATGTTCTTGAAGTCAGCTCTATATCCCAAACATACTGCTTTTTATCCAGGAGTTTACCCAAATCATTTTTGAAGTATTTTCTGGTTATTTTCAAAAGCTAAAGAAGATTGCTGTCTGCTTTGTAAAGTATATTTCAGCTGCTGTTGATCTGATCCTTTGAGATCTAGTTTTCTAGGATTGCATAAACATATTTCTGTTCACTCTATCTGTGCTCAGCATGACTTTAGACGCCTTTCTTTTCTACAAGGCAGAATTCCTTTACAAGTGGAGATGCCTATTTAAAGAGCCATTCGCACATATCTCTTGTGCCACCTTTGATGTCCTACTGGAAGTGAAAAGACTCTACACGTTGGATTATCTTCTTACGAAGCGTAACTCCATTCTTGGTTAGGATGCCTCCATCCCAGAGACAGTGTAGCCTGATGGCCAAATGTGTGCTTCACTGTCCAGGCCCCCTCAAGGCCCAGCAGTGTGAATTCTCCAACCACGAGTTGCTTATATGTAAATGAGAATAATGATGATAATTCCTACTTTGCGAGATTTTTATAGGATTTAAATGAGGCAGTTAAAGAGCTTGGTACAGCACAAAATTCAAAGTAATCCTCACTAAATAAATGGAACACTAGTATTTGGATTAGCAATCCCAGTTGGAAATGGGATTTGAATTCAGAAGAGTATTACTGCTGGCACTCCATGCCTTTGCAATATTCTCTGCCCTTCCCCTGTGTTCTTTGTAGATGTCAAACCATTCTTCAACGAATGCCGACTCTTCTAGGATACTGCTCTCACAGGTGGAATTGATCCATCCCCCACCTACCTTTTAATTTCCTCCATTGTGATACCGATCTCTCTAAATGGCATTCATGCACCCATGTGGCCGTCTCTCCTGCTAGACTGCTTCCTGAGAGTGGGCCCTGGGCCGAGGTCCTGTGTGCACCACCTGTCAGAGAGCCTGGCAGAGCTGACCCTTAGTACGTGCTCTGTAATATGAAAAGAACGGCAGAGGCTGCCAATGAGATGAGCAGACTCAGAAGTGCTCAGAGGTCTGGCAACTAAAAGAAAACCAAGATGGCCCCTTCCAGCTGCACTGTACAACTCCTAGACAGTGTTTCTTTTCTCAGGCACTGGGCCAACTGGGCAGGGTTGAAGGCATATCGAGGAAGTTTCTGAAAGTTACACCATGTCTCTGCCGACCCAGAAAGACAGGAACTAATGAGTGACTCTGCCTTGTTATGCTGTCAGATGCAGTAAAGACATTGGGGTGTGTGACAGAGAGTGTGGAAAGGAGGCTCACTGCTTATAAGTTGTTGGCATTGCTTTATGTGTTTACTTCATAGGGAGGAGAGCTGAGTGCTTCATGCCAGCCCCACTCCTTCCCTTGTATTCATGAAGGGCTCCTTTCTTCTCGGTATGCATTGCTATGAGTCACTTCTCTGCGTGCCAGATGGGAGATGCAGGAGCTTCGGGCTCCTGGGAAGAAACGTGAGGTTTAGGGTGGGGGATCAGGCTGACAGTGGGGAGGGGGAAATGAGTGGGGCTGCGGACATGTACATTTGTTTTTTGATAGAATTAAGCTCCTACTCTCCTCCATTTAGATGGAATTAAGCTCTAGTCCTACACGGTTGGATCCACTCTCTAAAGATGGTTGTTCTCATGTGTTTTCCTTCTTGCTCTTTGAGGCCATCTGCACATTTGCTGGAGAAATTAAATCCATATGGGCTCATTCATTTAACTCATTAAGCCGTTGTTTAATGAGAACAAATTTTGTGACTACCAATCCTTTAGAGTTTACTCCTGGCAGCCTGGATTTCCTATTCGTGAAGAACGTGGGCTCTCAGGTCTGAGATTGTTGTTCTTCAAATCTCTTGTCCCCAATCTGAAACTTATCTCCATTTCATGGAGGGCTGAGAGGGTTACAGATGGAACATCGCCATCATGTGTGTCTGGGTCAGGATGACCACATCTGTCTAGGCCTGTAAGCTTTCCGAGTGCTAACTGCCACGGTCTTTGGGATTTATTACAGGTTAGATCACTTCCATGATGCTTGTTCTAATAGTCGCTCTAATCGCACTCTAATGGGCGTGATCTCTTCCTTGGTTTAATTCTCTTTCTACCTCTCTTACTCCTCTGACGCTTACCTCTCTTACTCTCACTTCTACCTCTTACTCTTACTTCTCTTACTCTTTCTTCTACCTCTCACTGTTCATTACTTTCTCATATGTTAGATATAACTAGTGCTCTCTCCTAGATGGTAACTTGTATATATGCCTGAGAGCACAGGTTTTGGGGTTGGGGGTCATCAGGGCTGTTCTGAATTGATGGGCACAGCACCCAAGAAAACTCTGTTAATATCACTGAGCCTCGGTTTCCTATCTTCATTTAAAACTTATTTTAAAGCTGTATAACATGAAATTATACAGAGAAAATGTTTAAACCATAAATATACAGCTTAATGAATTCTGATACAGTGAATGTACTGGGTCACACCAATTGGGGAGCAATATACAGAACGTCATAATGACCTTGTGAGCCCTTTCTGCCCTTTCCCCATCACACTTCACCCTCTCACCTAAATGTAACTACAATTCTGAATTACATGGTGACATCTTCTTTGCATTTTTTTTAGTTTTCTCACCTCAATATCCTGAAATACTGTAGTTTGTATTTTCTGCTTTGGAGTGTTGTTAAAATGGAAATCTGTAGCATGTATTGTTATGTGCATAGCTTCATTTCCTCAATATTATATTTGTATGATTCAATTGCCTTGTATGTAGCTATGATTCACTCAGTTTCATTACGGTGTAGTGTTCCCTTATATGACTGTAACCACAGCTTGTGTATACATCCATTCTACTTGTGTTGGACATTTGGGTTATTCCCAGTCTGTGGCTCTGACAAGTACGGCTGCTAGGAGCCTTTCTGTCTATGTCTTCTGGGGCACATGTGCATGCATTTTGAATGTGCTGGGTCACAGGCATGCATGCTCTTCAAATTTAGTAGGTAATGCAAGGGTTCCTAAGTGTGCCATTTATAAGTCTATCAGCAGAGCACGACAATTCCTGTCACTTTCCATCCTTGTCAGCACTTGATCTTATCCATTTTTTAAAGTTTTAGCCATTTTTCTGTATACATGATATTTCATTTGCTTTTAATTTGACTTTTCTTGATTATTGTTAGGTTGTGTTAGGGATTATTTGGATTTTCTCTAGTAGAATCTCTTTTCTGTTTTTCTTTTCTTTTTTACTTTTTTTTTCCCTCACTTATATTTTTGCTGGATTGTCTGTCTTATTTTTATTGATTTGTAAGAATTCTTTATATGTCCTGGATATGAGCCTTTTGTGGATGATATGTTTTGCTATTATCTATTCACACTCTGTGGTATGCCTTTTCATTTGCTTAATGGTGCATTTTGAGAAAACGAAATTCTTAATTTTAATGTCAAATTTATCAAACTAGTGTTTTTTAATGTCAAATTTCAGAATTTTTGTCTCAAACTAAAGCCATAAAGATAATCCCCTTTATTATAATCTAAAATGCTATTGTTCACTTTTTTATATTTAAGTCTATAATCTACCTATAATTGATATTTGTTTATGGTGTTAAGGTAGGAGTCTCATTTTTTCCATATGCATATCTAATTATCCCAGCACTATTTATTGTGAAGGCCATCCTTTCCCTGCTTCTCTGCAATGACACTTTTAGCATAAATCGAATGTCCATTTATTGTGTAGATCTGCTTCTGTTATGCGGTGTTGGTCTAGTTGTCTAACTTAGCACTGATAAAACGTTACCTTAATTATTGTAACTTTATAATAAACATTGATATCCAATAGAACAATTCTCCCCATTTTGGTTTCCTTCATTGAGTTGTCTTTCCTATTCTTGTCCTTTTGCATTTCTATTTATATTTTAAAATCATATTGAAAAGTTCTACAGAAAAAATTTTGGGATTTTTTTTTTTTTTAAATGGAAAACCAATCTGGGGAGAATTAAACACTTTTGCAGTGAGCCTTCTAATTCACAGTCAAGATATATCTGTCTCTACTTAGGACTTTAAAATTTTTACTCATTGTATTTTATAATATTCTATGAGGAGATATTGCACAGAATTTGTTAAATTCCTTCTTAGGAATTTGATTTTTTTAAAAAAATTTATTGTGAATACTTCCATTTTATAAAACTTATTTTCAAACTGCCACTTGAATTTAGAAACAGTTGATTGCTATATATTGACCTTGTTAATTTGACTTTGCTTAGTCATTTCATTTAGATTCTTTCCTATATTTACATCTTAATTGTTCCTTGTCGCTTCATGCCCATCACTTTCCTTCTGTCTGAAGATCATCCTTGAGCGTTTCCTTTAGGGCAGATCAACGGGCAGCAAATTCTTTCAGTTTTTCTTGGTCTGAAAGTCACCAAATTGTCATCTTCATTTTTTTCCGGTTTGTTTGAAGCAGGATCCTAATAAAGTCTATACATGGTAATGACTTAATAACATTTTTAATTATTTTGCTATAGCTTTCCCTCTATCTCTTCCTTTTGCTTACATTTTATTTTTTGAAGCTACCATCATTTCTCCTGTAGCATTTTCCACATCAACTTAGTTTTGCTGGCAGCATCTCTGGACTGTCACTTAACATGCTCTTCTCTCCCTGTGTTTCTCACAAATTGATAGTTAACGGATTTATTGCATGCAGATTCAATTATTTGGAAAGATTTTTCAGACATGGTATTGAGTCCTCTCATCAAGAGACACATTTTTTGTGTGTGTGTGATGACAGCAGTTATTGATCAAGTGTAACCATATTATGCCAATAACTCATATAATGTCAGACAACTTATTTTGGTTGTCTGAAACCTTTCATCTAATGCTTTCTTCCAAAAGTACTAACACAAATCACATTCTTACATGTCCATGGTTTATTTGGGCCTTTATCCTTGAAAGATAGTTTGAGTGACAAAATAATCAGCTCACATTCTCTTCCATGGGAATTTTTAATATGCTACATCATTTTTCTGGCATTGAAGTAATAGTTACTAAAAATCACATGACAATGTGATTTCCTTTTCTTTATAAGTTACTTGGTAATTTTATCTGGATATCCAAAGGAATTTTTCTATTCCTATAAAGTTCAATTGTTTTTCTGGAATATATTTGGTGTTGGTTGTTCTGGGTTGATTTTCTCAGCTAAAGTGTATCCTTTCAATATGTACTTTCATGTCTTAATTTTTTTTCCAATTCCCACAAAATTTTGTTAAATTTTAGTTTAAATTTTTTTTCCATCACTTTGTTTTGTTGTTGTTGTTTTTATATACACCTGCCTTCTCTATCTTTTATTTTCTCTCAAATCTCAGTTTCTTCATTTCAGTTTGACTTTTTTCCTTTTCACTTTACATTTCTCTTAAGGCATTATTTTGTTTATTACTATGTTCCTTCTAGTTTAATCTTTATTTCTGAAATACATTTGCTTTCCTTTTCTTTCTCATTTTTTTTCTTGAACTTCATCACTTCATTTCTCAGTTTTTAAATTTCTGATGTACTGTAGTATCCCCTTATTGACAGGAGATAAATTTCAAGATCCCTAGTGGATGCCTAAAAACACGGGTAGTACTGAACCCTGTATATACTATGTTTTTTCCTGTATGTACATACCTATGATAAAGTTTAATTTATAAATTAGGCACAGAACAAGTTTAACAACAATAATTAATAACAAAATAGAACAAATTATAACAATAATCTGTAATAAATGTTATGTGAATGTGATCTCTCTCTCTCTCTCTCTCTCTCTCTCTCTCTCTCTCTCTCTCTCATAACCAAAATGGCTACTAAGTGACTACCAGATAGGAAGTGTATACAGCATGGATACATTGGACAAAGGTATGATTCAAATCCCAGGTTAGACAGAGTGGGTCAGCACAAAATTTCATCAAGCTACTCAGAAACATGGGCAACTTAAAACTTATAAATTGTTTATTTCTGGAATTTTCCATCTTCTATTTTCAGACCACTGTTAACCGCAGATAACTAAAACTGTGGAAAGTGAAACTGCAGATGCGGAGTGGGGACTACTGTATGCTATTATTTTATATCTTTGTTGATTTTCTTAACCTCTTTTAGCTTGGTTTGATAAACATTAGGTTACAATCTTTGTGGACATATCTTTCTTGTATAATTTCTGTGTCTGTAAGAATGTTAACCTGCTCTTCATTTTCTTTTTTTCTTGTGATAACTTCAAATGGGTAATGACAAGGTTCCTTTCAGGTCTTTTCTTTACATTTCATGTAAAGAAAACTTTTAGGAAGGAGGGTGAACAGTTTTTCTAGCTTTGCAACTCCAGAGTGCCTCCTTCTATGGGTTTTGTAAAATGTTTCTTTAAAAACAATATGGCCTCATGTTTTATGAGACCTCCTGGCTTTCCCCCAGCATCCCTTCTCCGGTGTTATCTGGCTCTTCTTCTTTGCCTCTATTGACCCTGTTCTACTAAATTTTAATTCCTTCTCCAGCCATTTCTCCCCAGGAGAAGGTTTCATTCTGGAAGGAAACTTGAAGTGGTTAGTTTAGAGAAATCGAAAGGTCCCGTCTGCTCCAGCTGGTCAAACCTTACCACCAGTCCCTTGCCCTCAACTGTGAATTGTAAAGTGAAAAAAATCCATCCCAGTTTATGCTCCTCAGTCTCAAATTGGACTCTTACACTTTTCAAGGATTAGCTGTTGGGGATGTTGTGATTCTCATTTCAGGACAAACAAATGCCATTTCTCCCCTCTGCTCTCTCTCACATTCATACTGGTACCATCCATGTCAAGTAGTTGTTCATCTAAATCACTTATGTTTGGGTAAGAAAGGATACCTTAATCTCTTTTTTGTTGTAGATATTGTTCTTGGCCTCTTTGCTTTTTAGTCTTAGTTTCTCTGTGTACATTTTATGGGGTGATTCCAAGGGACTGAAAGATACCCATTGCCACCACTACAGCTATCTTCCCAGAATTCCTCTCACACCTTTATTCTCAAAGAATATTTTTGCTGGATATAGGTTTCTATGATGGGAGTTGTTTTCTTAAACAACACAAAAGGCTGTCACTCCACTGTCTGCTGGCTTCCATGATTAATGTTGAAACTCACCTGACACTCTTACTGCTACTCCTTTGAGCGTTATCTGCATTTCTTCTGACTACTTTAAAGACTATTTTCTTTATCAAAAGTTCGACATAATATGTGCAGGTGTGATTTTATATATATCGTAGGATTTATTAGTTTATCTTAAAACTGTGGATCAATATTTTCATCAATTTTGGACCATTTTCAGTCATCACCCTTTCTTCCCTATTTTGTTTCTTTTCTCCCTCTAATTCTTTTGGTTCTCCAGTTGCAGATATGTTAGCCCTCTTCATTGTATCTTCTGGGGTCCCCCTAACTCTACTCTCTTTTAAGTACATTTTTCTTCCCATGATATATTCTGAATAGTTTCTTTTACCTCCTTTTCCGGTTTACTTATTCTCTCTTCAGCTCTATTTAATAAACTGTTGAATCTAACCAGAGTTCTTTTTTTAATTCTAGGATTTCTAGTTTTTTTCTAGATCTGCAAAACTAGTTTTAATAATTTCTAGTAATTTGCTGAAAATGTTAAGTTCAACTTTTACATCTATGGAAATAATGAGCTAATTGTTTTCATAATCTATGCCTCAAATTTCTACTGTGTGGGGCACTTGTGGTCTGTGTTGTTTTTCCTGGTTTTCTTTTATGTTGTCGTTTTTTCTCTTAGTCTGTTTATTGTTGACTGTGTGCTTACTATTGTACATGAAAATGAAGTTAGAACAATAATATAATGTAATAATGTAATATCTCGGTATTACCTTTGTCCAGAGAGGATTGTCATTTGCTTTTTCCAAGTGCCTATAGCAATGCAGGATCATCTGAATCCAATTTTAGGGCTTGGAATTTTTCTGGACCACTAACATGAATTAAAACTATTCCATATGAATGTGATTTCATCAGTATTTCTAGAATCTAGTCCTTCCACTTTTCAATCCTTAGTGTAGTATGTTTTCTTAGGACCTTTAAACTTGGCATGGCCTGATTTCCAACTTTTGTCTCCCTAAACCTTCGTGGTACTGTTTAAGGCTCTATTTGCTTCTTCTGCTTCAGTAAGTGTCCTCTGAGCTGAAGGCGGTCCAAATGTAAGCTCACTTTTCTGAGATGTTTGTTTTCTCTCAGAGTTTTTCTTAGTAACCTCATTTCTAACTTGATTGCTCTGTAACACTTTTAGAGGAAGATGTTGTACATATTCTAGATCTTTTAAAACTGTCTTCAGCAGGAAGGTCAGTCTGAACTGCCTAATACACCGTTACCCAATACTTGATTTCTTCATCTGTAAAATCGAGTCCATAAATATTGACCCTAGTTATATTGTTGTGAGACCCAAATGATGTGTAAATAAGATATTTAGCAGAACACATGGCATATAATGACCTTCAATTAAAAATAGTTATTATTATCATCATGTTATAGGCACAGGCTGTGTCTTACTAATTGTTATACTTATGCAGCAACTATTATTAAATCTCTTTGGCAGGAGAGAAAATAATTTTATAATTAGCACATCATGAGAACTTCAAGGAATGTAAATGGACAGAAAAGATTTTTCCAGTCTAGATTTACTTCTGTGGCTAAGATAATCAGAAGGGAGTGAGCGGATACCATGAAAGGTTGGTTAGAACCTGTTTCTGCTTCTTAAACATTTCAACCAGTTAGCCACAGATTCTGGAAGGTATAACAGTTAGTATTGTTTAGTCTTGTTTGTGTTTTGTCTTCCATATATTGCTGGAAAATAAATCCCATTGGCCTTTCTAGTCTTCGTTTACTTACACTCTAATATTGTGTGGTCTGTAGGAGAAGCCACACAGTGCATTCATTTCTCAAAATGTGGAATGAATAAAAGGTTGTGAAGCCTATGGGGTGATTTCATTTCTTCCTCATACACCTTTCTGCTGAGAGCTCCCTGTTGACAGGAGTGATTGCCAAATTTAGTGACATTTGATGTCTCACACTTGAGATGATATCAGTTTGGAGGTTCAGATGCCTGTCCTCCCACCTTCAGTGACTCTATTGGCTTTAGTTTTCCTGTTAAGAGAAATAAAGGTTACCAAACCCCCTTCCCTGCTCATCTTGACCCATTCTAGGTGAGGCCAAGGCATTTGGAAAGCAGCAGACCAGTGTTCCCCTTTCATATCCAGTACTGAAAGCTGAGCAATCACGACTGTGATAAAATTATCATAATCACTAACATGAATCACCGAGAACTTTTCATGTTTTAACTCACTGTGATCATCACAAATGCTCTAAGCATTGAATGCTATTATGATACCCATGAAGAAATGGATGCAAATAAAGTTTAATGAATCATCCAAAGTCACGTATTGAGTAAGTTCTTACTAACCTTTCTAGCTTCGTATTTTCCACCTGCAAAATGATAAATAGCAATTAGCCTTGATGCGGTGCTTGAGTAAGGGAATTATGTAATATGCCTTGCATATGATAGGCATTTGGTATTGTCAGCTGTCTACACAGGCAGAGACATTTCACAGAATTGTACATTTCATAGAATTTCACCAGGCTGTTTTTTGTTTTTTTTTCCCCCTTGAGTGGGTTATTTTGATCATAGTACCTCAGCACCTAACACAGCACCAGGTACAGTATTGATGCCCAATATGTATTTCTTAAGATGTAAGCACACAAATCTTAGAGTTAGAAAAGGACTTTAAAAGTTACCTAATCCAATCTAACTCATTAAAGGAATCCTTTCTTAGGGAACGTCTAAAGAGAGAAGGCAACTAATTCACCATTTTCACAAGGCGGTGCACTCTGTTATTGAAAAGATCTTATTCTTGGAAAATTCTTTCTTTATATTAAGACAAATGATCTATAAATTTAGGGGATAAGCTCTGATTCTTCCCTCTGGAAATGCATGGAATCCGGCTTTTTTGTTTTTGTTTTTGTTTTATTTTGCCTGAAGCTTCCTTCAGATATTGCACTACAGCTCATAGATCCACTTGGTACCTTCCATTATAGGCCAGATATACCCAGTAACTTCTATCATTCCTTATAAAAACCAGATGTCAATTCAGGACAGTTCATCCTTTGAGATTTAAATAAAATTGGCTAGAGCCTCCAATCCCACATCCTGTGGGAAATCCACGGCCCAACCCAAGGTTTCTGTGAATTCTTGGGATTTATGTTCTTAAGGTAACCTCTGGCTTTGAGTTCCTTATTCCACAGAACTCGTTCTCACTGATATTTCTTTGCCTTGGATCTTCTCAACTCTTTACCCAACCATGACCTTGACATCTAAATCAACCTCTTGAACCCTTAAAACCACACACATGTAGGTGTATGGAGAGTTTACTGATGGTGGTAATAGAGGCAATTTCCACTTCCAAACACATACAATTTGAAAATAAATATTTGGTATTATTGTTTTTCAAATCTCTTATTCATTCTGCCACCAGCAATTTATTATTTGTCCCTGTTTACCTTGGACTATGTCCTCTAGCATATTGCTCCAGTTCCCTCTCTTCATTATTCTCCCTACTTTGTACTCTTTCTTCCTAACAACATTCAAATCCTTGCTCATTACTTACTCAGGTCTCTCTCCTCCCAAACTATCTCCACAGGGCCTCATCTTCTATACTAAAGCAATTTATCAAAATGTTTTCCTAAACAATTACCTTCCTAAAAGGGCCCCTGCTACATACTTACGACATGATTTCAATCCTCCTTCTCTCTCCTAGCTGTCCTCATTAAACAAGCTTTGCTCATTAATACCACTCTTAGGTTAGAGCTCCCAGAAGGAACATGGTGAGGCCTGAGAAAATAGCTTCAGCAATGTAAAAACTGTACCTAACAGAGTTCCGAATGGTGCCCAGATAGGGCCTGAATGTAATATAAATGCCAGGCATGGGTAGCATGGTGTCTGTTAGTTCTTCTCCTTCAAGGCATTTTGGCCAGCTAGAGATTTAATTTACATATGTATGTACCAGTAGAATCCTTCTTTGTCACTCCAGCAAATATTCTGCACCAAAGATGGAACGCCGACGCCCTGCGCACATGACTCTCATTCAGAGACATGAACGTATTTTCTTAATCTGCTTGTTCCTGGGGATGTTGCATTAATTTTGCATGCATGCTTCATAATGTATAATACATTTGATTGCTTATGGATGTCAAGATGTGACTTGGACATCTTTAAAGCATAAGAAAGCAATCAGAGAGATCCAGAGCGATAATAACAACTTTGGAAAGCCCCAATCTTGGCCCCCCAGTTATCATTTCTGTAGGCAGTTTTGGAGTCCCCTAGAATGCTAAGTTGAGGTTATATTCATAATTGATGACTTGAGGGACAGAGGAGCCCGGATTTGTTCAGTTATAACAGTGCATATTTCCTAAGGACTTACTTTGGGCCAGGTACAGTACTAAGTGCACTATATCTATTATTTCATTTCCTCCTCCCTAAAACCCTAGATTAGAGGTAGCTTGACGCTCCCTGTTTTACAGATGAGGACACTGAGGTATAGGGCAATGAAGCATTGTGCTCCTGGAGACACAGCCATGGAGCAGGAGAACCGGTTGCCAGTTGAAAGCCAGTGTTCATAACCACTGCGCTGTTCTCCCATCCCTCCCACCCAGAGAGGCAGGAGGGAAGAGACCGGAGGCAGAAAAGAGAACATTCCTCTTTTGAATTTTTTTTTTTTTTTTTGCAGGGTGCCTGAATGGCCTCCTTTTGGGTCTGTAACATACCATTATTGGCAAATCTAAACCAGGTGGCTGGTCAGCTTTTTTTTAAAGGGAACCTGGGAGAGGCAGTGCTCCTTGGTCTCTCCCTTGTGGGGGCCAGCGCTGCAAGAGAAGCGATGGGAGAGATCACTGAAATTGAAAGGAAAGAGAGGCAATGGCTCAAAGGGGGCCAAAGAGGTTACCAGGGAGGCGCAGGGGGCGACAGCTCTCAGAGATGAACTGGACCCATCCCGGTCTTGTGGAAATGCCAGTCCCTTTCATAGAGGATTATTTTGCATCTTGATTAAAGTGTCTCAGGAGATGAACCTCATTAAACAGAACCAATGGGTTGAAAGCATGTAATTAAGCTAAACCATTTTTATTCTTCTTAATGCCTTAAATACTTGTTTGTGTGGAGGCCTGAACATCAAATAGCTTCCTCAGGCAAAAGACAGTGGGAGCCATGGAGTTACAGTAGTGCTAATTCTCTGGACAATTAAGAGTCCTCATATCTCCTCAGGGGCTGAGCTTGCCTTCCCAAACTTTCTACTCCTATTTCCCAGAAGGTGCATGTGCATACACACACATACATGCACACACACACACACACACACACACACACACACACACTCACGCACACAGTCTAGAATTTCAGAACTGGAGACACTTCTTGGTGCATCACATACTTCACCGCTTTGCTGGTTGATTCATTCATTCATGTAATATTTAGTAAGTACCTACTGTGTGTCAGGCACTAGGAACCCAGGAGTAAATAAGGCACATTCCTGGCCTCAAAAAATTTACACCCTATTATGAAACAAAGCAGGCTTCTTTTGGTGTTCTGTAGCGATCCATCTTTGGTCCCTTTTCTTTCCATTTTCACTTTCTATTTTCCCCTAGATGAGCTTAGCCATTCTCATGAATTCACACCATTTCTATGAACATGATTCTCAAATATACATCACCTGTCCTGGTCCTCTCTTTGGTGCTTTGTACCCACATACCTAACTGTCTATATGTTTCTCATCTTAAATGACTCATATGAATGAATCTCAAAGTTCACATGAGCAAAGCTCAGCTTTCAGTTGTCCTCCAAAATCCTTCTCCAGCCATCTTGGTAAATGGACCTATCTTCCACCCAGGAGTCCAAATCAGGAAACTGAGAGACATGGGAAGCTTCCGTTTTCCTCTTACCTGCCATGTCCAATGAATCTCCAAAGCCTCTCCCTGCTACTTTCAAAATTGCTCTCATTAGATTATGTCTCTTCACCCTCCTGCCACATCCTTACCCTAAACCTCCATCATCTATCACCAGCACTGGTACCATCGCCTCCTAACCAGCCTCCTTGCTTCCATGCTTATTCATCTCCAGCCTGTCCTTCACACAGCAGCAAGAGTGGTCTTCTCAGTGTAAAAGCTGGACCGTCCTTCTTCTGCATAAGGTCGCATACTGGTCACAAGGAGTCCAATGCTCCACAAGCCTTCCCAGATACAGCCTCTGCCTCCCTCCAGCCTCTCCTTAGAAATCTCAGTCCTTACAGCCTTGGTTTGGCTTGCTATTAGGTTGCGGTGGGGGAGAAGATGTAAGAGATTCTAAAGTCTTTATAATACTGGCCAGCAGGTGCCCAGCCCTGCACTAAATGGCTGGTTTGTAGAATTTATAATCTCAAACCCCACTGCCCTGCAAGACAGGCATGAACATACCCATTGTACAGATGAAGAGGTCTAGCTGTGAGGTCACACAGCTGGTGACTGGAAGAACCTCGACTCAACCCCAGGTTGCTTTCACTTCCAGGTGGACCTTGTGTCTGATTTGCCTGTTGTGCAGCTTAGGACTCAACAAACATACTGCCTTAAATCCAGTATCAGTAACTACCTGAACCAGAATCTGTACCCAGAACTCCAAAGCCTGGGTTCTTTTTATGCTACTGCAATGGCACTTCCTCTTCTACTAGGAAGCCTCTTTCAAGACTAGTAAATCATGAGAATAGTCCTGGTTGTGCAGAATTTAAACTTCTTTATTAGTGACAGTCACCAGTGTCAGTCTACCCTGACATCATAAAAGAATCACTTGGAGAGTTTTCTTAAAAGAATGATGCAAGGCTTTCCCCACAGGGAGACTGATTGAATTGGCCTGTGGTGGAATTTGGACTCCATGTATGTTTCTGTTTTGGGGTTGTTTTTTTTAAAGATTTTATTGGGGAATTGGGGAAGGGGAACCGTATGGGGAATTGGGGAAGGGGAACAGCCAAGTCATCTTTCAATCTTAGTTGTGGAGGGTGCAGCTAGCTCAGCTCCAAATCCAGTCTCCATCTGACTGCCCAATGGTAGCTCGCAGCCACTCAGCTCAGGGTGCCATGTGCAATCTTAGTTGCAGGTGGAGGTAGCCCACCATCCTATGTGGGAGTAGAACCAGCAACCTTGTTGTTAAGAGCATGTTCTCTCACCAGCTGAGCCATCCTGCCACCTGTTGGCAGCTCAGGGGCAGCTCAGCTAGGGTGCAGATCACTGGCCCATGTGGGAATCTAACCGGTGACCCTGTTGCTCAGAGCTTGTGCTCTTAACCAACTGAGCCACTCAGCCAGCCCAACCACATATGTTTTTAAATGTGCGTATAGTGATTCTAACTTGCAATCAGAATTGAGAAGCTTTCCTAGTTTGTTTGGAAGGAGGCTGCCTGGTTCAAGGTGAGCTGATCCCTTGGGCTGTTTCTCTCTTTGTAAGCCTGTTGGCTAGACCAGGTGAGCAGGCAACTTCAGAACCTGGAGAGTGTTCTTGGACAAGAGAGTATTTGACAGGCAGACATAATCAAGAGCTTTTCTAGAGGCTATTTGGTTTCACAGGATCCTGTGAATGATAGTTTCAGAGGTCCTCCCAAAATCTATTTCATGCTGAGCAGCCCCTGAGGGATGTGATCCACACCTCTCCTCCTACCATCCTCCTGCAGTTTCTTTTCATGTGGGAGATGAATGGCTCCTGAAGGCTGAGGTTCCACCCATCTCTAGGGGCCTCTGTGGCTGCAACTTTGCAAGCCTGGGTGAGTTCTGCCTGGAGTTTGGGGAAGGACGAGGCGTTAAGGATAAGAGTGGGATAGGAGAAGGATATATTAATAAGCTTTCTGGCTTTTCTCTCACTGTCCTATTCCATTGAGCTGCCCCTTGTGCAGACCTCAGACGACCCTTCAGTAGGTTAAACTGGGAGTTTAAACACATTTATTTTCATTTTAAAGACTAGGAATGGCAGTCATATTTGTTTGCAACCGTTAGTCTTACCCTGTAGTGTAAAGAGTGCCTTGACAGTGGGCACCTCCCTTCTGCTTATCATCACATCATCAAGCACGGTTAATCAGCATCAAAGGCATTGCAGGCCTGCCTACGCCCTTATAACGGTGGGGATGGCTGGCTAGGAGCCTGCACTCTGGAGCCTGATTCTCAGGCTCCTGGGAACCTGCCCCTCACTCATGGGATGCTCTATGCAAGTTACTTTGCCACCGTTTCTCTAGCTATAAAATGGGCACTCTAATTTACCTCCAATTTATTGAGATGAAAAGAATTAGTATGCGTGAAGTACTTCCTGGTACTTAGTAAGAAATGGATGAATATTTGTTCTAAAATAGCATAAAATATAGCCCACAAGTAAGTGGATTAACTGTCATCTTGTCTAACGCCCACAAGAAATACAGGCTAACGTTCAATCTTTGAGTTTGTGATATTTCCCCTCTTGAACATGTTTTATTTTGAGGCAGAGGGTAGAGAAGACTTGTCTATGCTGTTCCCTCCATCTCTCAGCTCATCAGACAGGCCTGGCATGTTAGCTGTACACTCCTGGGATGCTCCATGAAGCATCCCCAGTATCAGCAGAGACACCTTGCATCCCTTCTTGGGGGTTGCATGGTCCCTCTGCTCTCACACTTTCCTAATCCTTTAAATTCCTTTGTTTCCCCCACATTCCACTCCTTATCCCCCACCAAGGTTCTGTCTAAGCTTTCCTGAGACTAGCACAGCTTATCATTTATATGGCCTGTTGCTTCCAACACTGTTTAAAGGTAGGAGGTTCGAGCTTGGGGATGGAGGTAGAAAGGCAAGACGATGCCCTCACCATGGTTTCGCCATAGAATGAGTCTCTAAATGATAATTGGACCTTTTTGCTCTATTGATATGAAATCCTTGCTGGTGTATTTTATTATTTGGTGCTGTGCTAAAAGTCCTTCTCTGTCATTTATTTTCTTGGCTTATCATGTGCCAGCTTCCATGGGGAATAGATCTATCTCATCATGAAATCATAGCTATCTGCTGAGCACCTACCACGTGACACACATGAACTCTATTGGTGCTGTTTATTCTAAGACCCCTCAAAAGTAGGCAGATATAATTATCCCAATTTAGAGTCAAAGAAAGCATGGATGGAAGGGTTTCTTCCTCCATGTGATGCTGCTTTTCAAGACATTAAAAGGTGAGTCACTTCAAGAACCACAGGCACCAGAATAATTAAAGATTGCTTTTAACCACATTTTTACATTTATTCTTTGAAACATCACAGTGAAACATTTAATATCTTCCTCATTATGCAAATAGGGAAACCAAATTTCAGAGGATTTAAAGGGCATGCCCTCAGTGGCACAGCTAGTACAAAATTGGGACCAAAAGCCAGGTTTCCTGACTTGAGTCCCACATCCTGCCCACAGGACCAGTTGTTGTCATTACCTTGTGGCTTTTCTTAGTACAGAGTTGGAACCTGGCATATACTAGGTGATCATCATATATTTGTTGAGTGGAGAAATGAAAAAATGAAGGTTGTCTTTAGTTCCTTCTTCATCTCTTTTTTATGCACCACCCCAAATGGCTAATCTTGGCTGATACACGGGCGGGGGGTGGGGGTTGTTTCCTACCCTGTGGCCCCCAGGAAGCTTCCTGTCCTATTTCTGAAACCTATAAAAGCTTAGCTGTCTTCTTTCTTGGTTGTAAGAACATAAATTATAAAACCAGTTAATGTTTATTGAGTACATATTCATTAGGTACTTACCATATTAAATCCTAATAGCAAATTTAAGGGTTTAGGATTATTATTGCCATTTACAGATGAAAAAACCCAAGGCCTTAAAAATTAGGCGACTTACAAAGCTAGAAGGAGTAGGGTCTGGTATTCTAGCTCAGATTTATCTGGTTTCTCAAGTTGAGGGTCATACTTGCTGAACTTTCCTGCCTCCACACAAAGCTGACAGTGACTGCCAAGAGTTTATTTTTTTACCCATCCTTCCCAGATGACATTTGCATTTTAATAAGGTCTTTCAACACATCAGCTCAACAGTTCTCCAAGTGCAGTCCATGGGCCTCTGGGGTCCCTAAGAACCTTTCCGAAGGTCTGCAAAGTCAAAACTATTTTCATAATAATACTAAGATGCTATCAGCCATTCTCACTGAGTTAACATTTGCACTGATGATGCAAAAGCAATTGTGGACTTAACTGCTGGTGCTTAGAACAAATCAGGGCAGTGACACTCAACTGACATTGCACCCTACAGCACCACACACTCATGGGAAAAACAGCCAGGCAATTTCCTTAAGAACATTTGTGAAGAAATAATATTGTTAATTTTGTTAAAACCTCAACTATTGAGTAGACATATTGTTAATATTTTGTGGGACAAAATGGGAATCACACATAAAACACTTGTGCTTCACACCAAATTCTCAAGGAAAAGCCCTTGTGGGCTTGCTTAAACTGTGAAGTAAACTGGCCACTTTTGTGATGGAACACCATTTTTTCTTGAAAAAAATGACTGACAAAACAAAACAAAACTGGCTATTCAGACTTGAATATTTGGCAGACATTTTCTCAAAAATGAACAGTGAGTCTATCACTTCACGGAAAACCACTGACGGTATCTGATGTCAGTGATAAAATCGGAGCTTCCAAGTGAAAATTAGAATTTTAAAAAGTTTGTATCTGCCACTGTGAGCTTGACAGCTTCCCAATACTTAAAGATATTTTTGATAAGATCAGTGGTGATACTAACACAGTGATTTTTTTTAATACTGTATAATAAAATGTATCAACATTTGGAAGATCTGCATAATTCAGTGAATCAGTATTTTCCAAATGACTAATGTATGATATTACAAAACCATACATGGGTAAAAAGATCTATTCAAAGTGCAGGACAGTTCGACGGATTTGAATGTAATAGAGTATGAAAAATTCATTGATACAGGGTCAGGTTCCACAGTGCAACTAGTCGTTTCGGTGTCATAAGAAACGAATCACCACAGTTGTCTAAAGGGGCTATTGAAATATTCCCCACCCTTTCCCAGTTGCATACTGTGTAAGGTGGGATTTTCTTCATAACCTTCAACCCAAACAACATCGCAAAACAGATTAAAAGCAGAAGCAGATATTAGAATCCAGCTGCGTTCTATTAAGCCAGACATTAAAGGGATTTTCAAAAATGTAAAACAATGACAGCCTTCTCACCAAATATTTTTGTTTGGGAAAATAGTTTTTGGGTTGTTTTTTTTTTTCCCCAGAAAAATGTTAACATATAACGGCATTTTGCTATTTTAAAAGGAATTGATAAATTATAGTAAATATTGAGAGGTATAATTCATATAAACAAAAGTTCTCTAGGATCCCCCATTATTTTTAAGAGGGTAAGTGGGACTTGAGACCAGATTGCATGAGAACCACTTCTTTAATCCAAAGAAGTGATGATTTGTGTGTTTCTGATAAACCAGTGGAGTGAAGAGGACCTTTTTATCCTCCCTCCAAAAACCAAATAGACAATCTATGCATGTTCCTCTGAGAACAGCTGCTCCCTGGGAACCCCCAGTCAAGAGCGGGGTTACGTGCTGTTTACGTGCTGTCCCTACATTACCATGTTACAGTGCCAGTTAAATCAGTGCTCAGGTGAAAGCTTAATGTGACATGCATTTAATTCTGATTCCCTCCCCCCGCCCGCCATGGATCATGACCTTCAAACTCTAGGAGTGAGCTAGGGCAGGGGATATCTATATAGTACCACTGGGAGGGTGTCTTTCACTCCCATTATGAATCTTAGTCCAAGAACACTTCTTGGCTGGGCCTGAGAGTCTGTATCTAATTAATCACCTCTTCAGTCGTTCAAGTGGACAGCCCTTGGGGCAGGAAGGGAGAGGCCTGGGAGGCAGAGCAGAGTAAACATCTTAATCCAGATCAAGACTGAGACCAGCTGTCCAGGCTGTTCTTGTGGCCACACTCCCAGGGCCGCTGCCCACTCCTGCCCCTGCTTTATTCCACTGCCCCTTGAAGGTGCCTCCTTCCCACGCAAGCAGCCATTCCAGTGTATGAATTTGTGGGTTGGACTCTAATTGCTAGCTGTGCTGGGAAGCCCGCCTCCCTCTAATTCAGCCTTGACACAAATAGCTAGAAAGTTCACTTGCAAAGCCACAGCACCCACAGCAATGCACAGAGGGGTCCCCTTCTAGAGAGCAGACTTCTGTTCCATTCAAGTCAATGTCTACTTACTGCGCAACTATTTGGTACTCAGCACACCCTGTGCAGAATGAACTAGGAAAGTAAATTTGACAAAATCATAAAGGCTGGGAGTTTCCGGGCATCTCAGTCTATAGTCCCACCCTCACAGGGACCAGTTCAGGGACGAAGAGCTGACTGCCTCTTCAAGCATCTTTGGAGAGCTTTCGTTCCTCGAAAGAAGTCTTTCTTCTTCCCTAAGAGTGACTGCATACCGAGCACAGTGGTTCAATCCCATAGGGCTTTTTTTGTTTTGTTTTGTTTTATTATTAGTTTCAGGTGTACAAAACAATGCAATAGTTATTCTTTTCACCCCTTACAAAGTGACTTCCCCCTCCCCCACCCCCGATATCATACACATCTATTACAATTCCATTGACTCCATTCCCCCACTCTATAGTCCACATCCCATGACTATATATGTATTAAATTATAGTTGACATGCACTACTATTCAGCGGCAGCCCCATAGGGTTTTAATCCTATCTCAGTTACTTACAATCGTGAGCAAGTTGCTTTAATCTGCCTATGCCTCAGTTTCCTTATTTGTAAGAAAGGAATGACAATATCCATCACGAGCCATTGTCGAATTAAAATAAATTGTGCTTGTAAAATGTATTGCCCAGGTCCTCGCATAAATTAAGTGCTCTTTAAACCAGTTCCATCTCTAGTCATTAGCAAATTTAGTAACCCGGCTCTTTAGTAACTAAAATAACACCTACAACACAGGTGCGTTCCTGCTGAGGAACTTGCTAGTTTTTAGGACCTGGACAAGTTATTTTAATTTTTCTAAGCTTGATTTTTTTTTTTAATCTATAAAATGGAGGTAGTAGTGCTTGCTATTTAAAAGGCTTTTGTGAGAAATAAAGTAGATGCATATTAGCTCTGTGCTTGGTAAGTACACTTCATTATCATTCGCTTCCATCCGTGTGCCCTGAGAGCTGTCTCCCTTGAAGGTCTTTGGCCCACTTTTTGGATCCATACAGCCAAGTGAAATCTTTCTGCCCGCTAGGCCCTTCATTATAATGTCTCCCACAGGTTGTTCTTTTCCCTTGTAGACTTCCCCAGGATCTCCAAGGCATTCTTTTGTACAAAGTTCTGAATACCTTTCGCCTTCCTGGGAATGTTTCCCAGATGGCCTTCAGTTTGTCAGGGTCCTTTTCAAAATATGATTTTTCAGATTTAACTGTGCAACTCCCGGTGCAAATTGAGCCGCCCGGGACACTTGGAGACCATCATCTTCACTGTGTGTGATGCAAAGTTTCTTTGAATACAGCCAAAGGGTAAGTGGTAGCCTGACACATTGTTCATTCACACTGAACTGGTAATCAGCTAAAGTCATAAAGTTGTTTTTTCACGTTGCTACTCTTGAGCTATGTCTCTCCAGCTCCATACTCATGGGGTTTAATTTTTTAAATCATAAATACAGCGTTTTTTCCTTGATCTCTGGGTGTAACACCACATAGCCGATGCTTTGCTCTCATCTTCTCATAGTTAATATGCAGCCTACAGAAACTTTCCTTGGCCTCTAGAGTTCTTAAACCTTCAGTTTTCTGCCTCTAATTCAGGCCACATGGCTTCCAGGCGCTTTCACTACTGCATTCTACCTGGTGAAGCATGGGGGGGGGGGCGGGGAGAGGGGGCAATCCCACAGCTTCCTGCCAGGCACAGTCCCCAGCAGAGGCGTGAAGTCATCTTCCTGGAGATGCTGACAGGCAGCTGTCACACAGAGAAGATGGAGATCCAGGGTCAGGTGGTTGCTTTACAGAGGAGTGGAGTGGGGCCCACAAAACCATGCTTGTTAGGTGCACTTCAGAGCCAGGTGCAAACTCATCCTCCCCACTCCATTAATGACAAGGTAAGTAGTGTACTGGGCATTATAAGAGAGTCCAAGGAAGTAGACTATTCATCAAGTTAAAGACGCACATTATTTCACATTTTGAAATCCTTGGAATAGAGATGCTATTCATAGTCAATGGCATGTCTAATTGTCAACATTTTTTTCTTTTTTAGTGGAATGCAGCAATGAACATTTATTTGGGTGTTTTAAATCCGATCAAATGTACTTTCTGAAGTGGCTTCAATCTTCAAGATGTCTCCCCTCTAGTGGGGAAGGTGGTATTGTTTTCATTTGATGTCACAATAAGCAATATAAGACAGCATACAATTGAGAATTTCACAGTAACATCTTTGCCTATAGAAGGCAAAAAAAAAAAAAAAAACAAGATTAAAAAGTCAAGTCTTCATGTCCCTACACTCCTTATTTAAATCCTTCTAATGGCTTCCTTCTGCTCTTAGGATGAAGGTGAAACTCCTTGCATGGGCCACAAGGATTGGCATGTCCTGGGCCTTCCTAAGTCCCCATCCTCATCTGCACTGCACTTCTTCACTCTCTCCATGGCGGTCCTCTGTTAGTCCATCACAGCAGTCCTCTGTTAGTCCATCACCTCTATTAGTCCATCACTGACGGTCCTCTGTTAGCCCATCACCTCTGTTACTCCATCACCTCTGTTAGTCCATCACCTCTGTTACTCCATCACCTCTGTTAGTCCATCACCTCTCTTAGTCCATCACCTCTCTTAGTCCATCACCTCTGTTAGTCCATCACAGCGGTCCTCTGTTAGCCCATCACCTCTGTTACTCCATCACCTCTGTTAGTCCATCACCTCTCTTAGACCATCACCTCTCTTAGTCCATCACCTCTGTTAGTCCATCACAGCGGTTCTCTGTTAGCCCATCACCTCTGTTACTCCATCACCTCTGTTAGTCCATCACCTCTCTTAGTCTATCACCTGTCTTAGTCCATCACCTTGCCATGCTGCTTCCCACCACAGGAATATTCCCCATGCTGTTTCTTCTTCCAGGAGTCCCTTCCTTCCTTTCGTCAACCAGATAACTCTTAGTCCCTCTTCCGGGTTCTTTACAAGGATCGCTTCTTCTGAGAAACTTTCACTAATTCCCTAATTAGGTCAAATACATTTCTTACACGCTCTCAGAACATATGTAAGAAATCTTTCGTGATAGCCCTTGCCATGGACACATGCAGTTCTACATTCATTTGGTCATTTGAGTGACTCCAGTTCCCTCGTTAGGCCCGAAGCTCCTTGAGGATGGATTCCTGTCTGTTTTTCTCGTCATTGTATCCTGAGACCTAGCATAAAGCCCGGCACATAGATGATGTCAATAAATATTTGTTGATGAATGAGTGAATGAATGTATGAATGAATCAGTGGTGAATCTGCACATGTTTATGGAAGATTTCATGGTGGCTGCATGATTGGACCTTCATCTTGAAAAATGATAGGCAGTGAGTACAGAGAATAGCACAGCTTTTGGGTCACAGACACATAAAATAAAATCCCAATTCTGCCTTCAGTGGAATTGTCGAGATCATTAAATTAAATAATACATGAAGTCCGTGTGCAGTGTCTGGAATGCAGATGACACCCAAATCATAGCTTTCACTGTTAGTGTTCCGTCCTCATCTCTAATGCGACGTTTGGGGCAGGGGTCATGCCTGATTCGGTGTTTCTGGATGTTCCTCATGCTTTCTTCCTGCCGCGTGTCCATAAATTCCCATTAACCGAATGCATGGCATTAAGACTGAAGAAGAAATGTTTCAGAGGGCAAGTATAGGGATGATTGAATTTGCTTTGTACCCAGACCCATATCTAAATAATACCTATAAAAGTTGCCTTCATGTTTTTCAAGAAATCGTTTATGAATGGTAGGGAATCACTCAGAATGGTAGAGGACATTATCTCCCATTCAGTGAAGATGGTCCTCTTTCAGCATCTGTGATTCAGCAGAATTTTCAAGTTGGTCACCCGTCCATGGGGCATGGACTCCTTGAAATAAATTACCGGGGAGAGGTTCCTCGATGTCACTGGCTATGAGTTTCCACTGTGGCCCCCTGGGACTGTTTACAAACCCCTGACTCCTAGTTCTTTAATCTGGCTGTCATTTTTGGCTGCAAGCCTCATTGTATCGAAAGTTGGACACAGTGTGTTTAAGAATCAATTTCTTTTCTTTCATCACGCCTCGATTTTGGTGAGTCTTTTATATATTAGCATTTTTGAATACTGGTGTTTTCTCAGCATAGAAATCTTTTAATCTATTTTTACCTTTGATCATTGCTTTTAGTTCCATTTTATAACTCTATTTGTCTATATATGAGATGTCTTTTCTCATCTCTAATTCTCCCTTAATGCCTTTATATCTTTGTTCTGTTTTTCTGAATTAATGTTTTATTTTGAGAAATCTTAGATTTACACGCAGTTGTAAGAAATAATACAAAGAGATCCCGTGTACCCTTTGCTCAATTTTCTGGCACAGTAACGTTTTGCAAAAAGGGACTCTCCAACAGAATATTGACATTTATACAATCCACCCATCTTACTCAGATTTCCCCAGGTTTACTTGTACTCGTGCATGCATGTGCACGCATGCTTAGTCATATGTAATTCTATTACATGTTGATCCACTTTCCATCACCACAGTCGAGACACAGAGCAGTTGCATCTCCACAGCGATCCCCCACGTAGCCTTTTTATAATCACACTCAACTCCTTCCTGCCCCACTTCCCACTTCGTTCTTTTTTCTCTGCATTCATTTTGCTTGTCTACCACATTACTGATCTGATTTTCTGCAGTATCAATCCAGCTCTTCACTGCTTCTGGTAGGAATGATAATTCTGCAGTCCTACTTTGTTTCCTCCAATCCTCAATCCTTTTTAAAAAATCTTATTCATGTGTCTTGTTTTGTTATTCTCTTTTGCCCTTGTAGCTATTTTCATAGGAATATAAAATTGTGTAGGAGCCTGGAGAATCATCAAATCCAGGGAGGCAAATTCTTGGAAAGGATGCTGACACCCACTTCTCTCTGGTGGCAGATGGCGCTGGCCAAAGGCTGCCATGGCCTGCAGTTCTCCAGGCAAATACAACTAATCAATTGTATCTGGCCTACAAAAGCAAATCTGTTTGCCACTCATGGTCTTTTCTAATCCTTCATCTTATGGAGAAACTAAGGACAGAGGAAAGTCTGTACCCAATGGTACAGGTAAATTAGTATTAGAATTGGGAATAGATCCATATCTGAAAACAATGAAATGGAAAACCAATGCCATTTGCATTCTGACAGATGCCATTGCTTGGCCTCAGGGATTTTTTGCATCTATACTGGGTGTGTGGATGGTATTTCTGGAACACAAAGAGCTCTCAGAAGGGAAAGCTCTTTTATCTTCTGATAAAGCTATTTTTCAAAGTGTTCCCTGCCTGAAGACTTTCCTGCCTAAATAAGGGAAGAGAAGCAAGGACAGAGGATCCTACCTCTAAAGTTTTATTTATGTTATTTGAAACTTCTCTCCCTACCTTTCTCTTCCTCAGCTAGTCAACTCATGCTTTAAAAGCAAGTAGGACTTCCTCTGGCTTCATGTGGCTAAAAATACAAAATCGCACTGATAGAGTGGATAATGGAGGGCAATTTGCAATCTTGAGCACAGAGAATCCTCTCCTGTAGTGCAGAGCTCTCTTCAGAAGCGGGGTGGTATTTTTAGAGGTTAGGGCCATACGCGCTGGGTTCAGCCTGTCTCTAGCCCTATAAGCTGGGTGACCTGGAGCAAGGTACTGAACCTTTCCATGCCTCAGCTTCTTCACCTGTAAAATGGGGATGATAATAACATCAGTACCCACCTTATAGCAATGCTGTGAAGATTAAATAAGTCAACATAAACAAAGCACTTAAAATGTTTCCTGGAAGTGATATGTAAGGGTTGCTAACAATTATTTTCACCATGTCCAGACTTAAAGTACTGATGACATTATGAAGTAGATATTATTTTTCCCATGAAGGAAACAAAACCTCAGAAAGTTACATAACAAAAACAAATAAGTGCTAATTTTAATCAGAGAAGAGAGAGCTAATACTTCCAGCTTGGGGATATCATGAAACACTTCTTGGAAGAGCAGACAGATGAGTACAAATGGAAAGAAAGAGAGCATTAAAGCATGAATAGATGGAGGAAAGAGCAAAATCTGTCATATCCTGGGTGGCAGGCCTCCTGGGGGAGGATACCAGATATACAAGACCTAGACCAGTAATGCCATTCCATTCCTTCCCCATTTACTGGGCATCAGGTAAATACAATCCATGATGCAGTTATGAGAACAAGACGATAAAAAAAAATATACAACCCCAGCCTCACATCTAAGTGCCATGAATTCTGCCAGGAGAGAAGAAGGGGATAGAGATTGGTCATTTTCATGCCCTTGTATTGCTTTCTAATAAATTCCTCAGTGTTGAACAGGTGAAATTTTCCAAAGAGATACTATTTTAAGGTCCTTTCTTTGGTTATTGAAAATGTCATCAGATTTTGTCCTTCAGCGATGGCTTCAAAATAGGGGTTGCAAACTCAGGTGCCCACAGAGACCAAAAAGGTACTGTAAACCAACAAAGCATCCTGGGTATCAGTGCAGAGGCACCGGAATGGAGAAGTTGGGGTGTGAACCATGAAAGCCTGGGGAGCACACAGCCTATATAAAGGGCAGCCGGTCTTCACTTGCAGTGGGTTATGGCCAGCTCTTTTGAATCTTTGAGACAATCCAGAAATCTATACTTCAATGTGGAAGCTCTTTATTTTTAAATATTGCATCAAATATCGTAAACAAAACTAGGTGCGCCAAACAAAACATATTTGAGTGTCTTTTTAGCTCTTGGCAACCAGCTGGAGCTCCAAGAAGCAATGATCATGCCTTGTGTGCTGTTGTCTTCCCAGCTTTCTGAGAAAACTAAAGTTGCTACTCCAAGCTCCCCCCCAGACACCCCCACTCTAGTCCCTCATTCCTACTGGCTCCCCGGATAGCAAGCTGGACGATTTGAACCAAGAGTCTTACTGCCAAGGTATTTCTGCTGAGGCTTTCAAGTTTCAAGTCCCTGGTTTAGAGTGAGTCATCTCAAATGCAATTAGTGGAGAGCTCCTCTGGGTTCTACCATCACTGGCAGAGGGGGAAATGACTCAGACAGTGGAGTATGCAGTACCTAATAGGTCCAGCATGAAGGGGCTTTGGAGCTTGTTGGGTATAGTGCTCATGGTGCCCAAGCACAGAGGAGGGGTACAGGTTACCACAGGCTCTCAGCTAAACTCACTGCTGGCTCCTTTGGACTAGAAAGAATTAAAGACACTTGTATCTGACCTCAGGCATAAAGTAGGTCCAACACCTGAAGGAGCTATATTAGTTCAAGCCCCCGGCTCCTTCCAAAGCCTTGTCTCCTCCTGCCTGCCCAAGCTGTGCACTTGCATCCTGGCATTGCCAAACTATTTGCAGTTCCCCCAACCCCCTCTCTTGCTTCTGTACCTTTGTCCATGGCATTTCATCTTTCTGGAATGCCTTTGCCTTTGTATTTATATTTTGCCTTTGTAGCGTCCTGTACATGGGCAGGCAGTCAATAGGAATTCACAGAACTGTACTGAACTGAAATATTGTGCAGCTCTGAAGTGACCACAGCATGAACTGTCTCAATCCTGTGGGCCAGACCTAAAGCATCGTTAACTCAGGCTCTGCCATCTAAACCCTTCTGAGTTATCCGTGGGCATGAGTGGAGTGGTTAGAGCAGGAGAAGAATGCACAGGTAATTGAAAAATCGGTAGTTTTACCCCAGTGATATCATTCACCCGACTTCAGTAAATAGTCATTGAGCAACTGCTCTGTCTACCTTGTTCTAGGCCTGGGGAATACAGTAGTCAGTCAGAGGGAACTGTTGTGTGCTCTTCTAAAGCTTATGTTCTATGTGGTAGTGGGGGAGACATAAATCAGGAGACATAAACAAGAAAATATCAGTGACATCAAACACAATGAAGAAAATCACACAGGGCAATGTGGTAGACAGGTATAAGGCAGAGCATGGAATTTCAGATAGAATGGCAGTGTTGGTCTTTCTAGGAAAATAGTATTTGTGCTGAGATATAAATGATGAGTAGTCAGCAATGATAAGACATGAGAAGAGAAAGAACATTTTCATAGACAAAACAATGACTGGAAATGCTCAGAGGTGGAAATGAACTTGTGTGTTCAAGAAAGAAAAAGGCCAGAGCAGTTGGAGCAGAGTGAAAGAGGGTAAGAAATAAACTCTAAGAGGTAGTCAGGTGCCTAAAAATGAAAGGCCTTGGAAGACCACAGAAAGGAACCTGAATTTTTTTGAGTGAGATGGGAAACCAGTAGAGGGTTTTATGCAACTTTCATTCATGCCATGGCTTTCATGAGGGGAGGAGGAGAAACAGGAGAACAGATAAACTGAGGCTGAGGCTGAGCACTGGATGGCCCTTTGCTTACGGACCCAGCTTCAGACCAAAAGACCTTTATTAGTAGTATTGAGGTTAACGCCTTGGAAGTACCATTAGGAAGTCGTAGACTCCTTGAGATGCAATATTATTGAAAGATTAGACAACCTCAATGGGTAGAGTCCTTTCTGAAGGACAGAGATCTTTGTGGGTCTACATCCCTCCTTATCTATGAAATCTACTAAACATTGTTCCTCAAACCTTAGCATGAACTTGAAACATCTGCAGATCATGTTAAATTTGGTAGATTCAGGGTGCCTGGTTTCCAATAATCCCTCAGTTGACGCTCAGGTATCATGCAGTCAGATCACATAGTCTGAAGACTATGAGGTGTGATCAAACAATATAGTGAATGTTTAAATAAAAAGTATATATAAAAGGCACATTGCCATCAATCCCCCTCAAAATACTCCCCGTCACTTTGAACACACTTATCCCATCGTTCTTGCCACTTTCTGAAGCAGTTCTGGGAGTCCTTTTTCGTGAGTGCCTTTAGTTGCACTGTCATGGCTGCCTTGATGTCCTGAATCATTTTGACTTTGGGGAAGATGCAGAAGTGGCACGGTGCCAGATCCGGTGAATAAGGTGGATGAGGACACATCATAAGAATTTTATTTGACAGACACTGCCGTATACCAGAGCGATGTGTGACATGGAGTATTGTCATGATGGAGGATAATTTACAGCACACTTTAAAACACCTTCTCTCAACCATAGCTCACACCCGACTGACTGCACAGAACAAGTTGAAGCTTGTCACACGCTGTTACTAAGTTTCAGGGAACTGCTTCCCATATTGAAGATCCTGCCTTTCCATTGGATGGCACTCGGCAGCAGCATTCACTGTAGTTTGTGATCACAATGGAAAGGTTTCATGTCACACATCGCTTCTGGTATGGCAATTTCTGTCAAATAAAAACATTATGGTGTGTCCTCATCCATCTTTTTCACCGGATCTGGCACCATGTGACCTCTGGCTCTTCCCCAAAGTCAAAATGACCATGAAAGGTAAATGTTTTGAATCAACTCAGGACATAGAGGCAGCCAAGAAAGTGCAGCTAAAGACACGAAAGAGGACTTCCAGAACTGCTTCAGAAAGTGGCAAGAACAATGGGATAAGTGCATTCAAAGCGAGGGGGAGTATTTTGAGGGGGATTAATGGCAATGTGTCTTTTACTCTAATAATTTTTTTTTTTAATTTAAACATTCACTATATGTTTTGATCACACCTCGTGTATTTGGAAAAGCCAAAACTAAGGCTTATTTGACCAGAATGCAGCCAAAGTCCTTGAACTGCCTTCAGTTCACCTACTCAGATTCAATCTCCTTGATCCCAGGGCTGAGTGACCTCATATAAAAAGAGGGAAGAGATTAGAAGGGACCAGAAACAATTTGAATTCATACCTAGGCCCATGGAACCCTGAATTAAGCAATGAAACCAGATGGGCCATGTCAAATCCAAGTCCTATACGTGTTAAGCTGTCACTCCAGACGTCCTCCTGAGGCCATTTGTTCCAGAATCTCATGGAAGACAGAAGGCAATTTGAAATCAAACCTGAGCCCTGAGCACCCAGGGCTGGCCAGCTGAGCCTGCTGACCCTGATCGAATGGCACCCTGTTTCTGTCTTTTAGAAACACCAGGCTACCCCAGTCTGCTTCTTCAAGGAAGGTTCTCTCTTTGCATTGCTTCAAAGTCTTGCACAGGATATTATCCACTTCCTTCTCTATAATTCATCCTTCCACTTTACCATCTGGAATACTTCTCTTTTATAAGTGCATATGTTGTGACAGTTTGAGGCAGTTGAATCCTAAATTTGGGGTAATTTATTGTTTTTAATGATTTCTTTCCCAAATTCAGATTCTGTGGTTTACAACAGACTCCAGCTAGGATTTCTGCTTCTTAATTGGACATCTGGTGGTCTGCCCTTTCAGGTCTTCTCCGAGTTCATTTTTCAGCCTCCCACGAGGGATTGTCACAGGTTCTTCAGATCACTCCTCCCACGGCATCCATTAAGTTCCCCCACCCCACCACTGTCCTGAATGCCTTGGTCAGACCCCTTATGGAGGAAGCTAAGACAGTTAGGCAGTGGGCTGTAATTTGCACCACAAATGTATTGCTGTCCCTAAACGCCTTCCTACTAATACCCCAAATCCTACCTTTAAAAATCCTTTGGGTTACCGGTCACATAAACAATAGGTAGAAATAAGTACAAGGAGAACAATGAGAGTGGGGGGAAAGGGACCTCACAATTGTTGTATATTTAATATGCATCAAACCCTAACCTGACAGATAACGTGATATCATCGCTGCTTTACATATAAAGAAACCAAAGCTCAGACTAACTTTTCCAAGGTATCCCGAGTTTCGGAGCAGTGAGGTCAAGACTTGAATAAGATCTAACCCAAAGTCCATATGTTTGTCATTACTTGAGACTATCAGGTTAGCACTAGAAGGTTAGATGAAGAATAGGACACCAGATGGAGGATGAAAACCAGGTTCTGGGGGTATTCGAGGGTGGGGTAATTGAGCACAATCAAGCCAGCAGGCAAAATGGGCACAGAATTTCTGGAACAGGGCACCAGCTACTAAATAGAGACTCCATACTGAACTAACCTTGGCATGACTGCAAGATTTTTATGGGCTTATTTATGGCAACAGCCACACTTCCAGTTTGTCTACCTTGGCGCTTGCAAGTAAAAGTGAATGGCAATAAGGTTATTGGAAATTTTGAGTAGGAGTGGGGCAAGGTTAGTTCACCCCTAGAACATCTTCCATGATTCTCTTTGCAGGGGCGTTTGTAGGTAACAATACCCTAATGGTTCTCAGCCCGTGGGAACTTCAGACTAGTTAGTGTCCCTGGGCCCCATCCGGGACCAGCTGACATGTTTCTAGCTGTGGGGCCCTGGCATCTATGCTTTCTGAGTCTGTCCAGGGCTGATGAGCAGCCAGGGTTAAAACCACAGCCCCAGGATAAATGAGTTCACTATTTTTCCTTGCCTTGAGAAGGAGAATAGAGCTAAAACACTGTACAGTTCTAGTGGGGGAAAGTTTCTGGTACTGAAATTTAGAAAACTGAATTTTTCACATTTGGAAAAAGAAAATGACAAATTTTAACCACTTCACAATTTTGCCAAAGGATCAGCCACCCAGAGGTTTCCTTTATTCTATGCTTTGATGAGTCTTTTTTTTTTTTTTTTTTTTTTTTTTTTGGTGAATCTTACTTCCAGTGTTTAACCTTCTTGGAGCCAAGGGCAAGATTGTCATCAATAGTATCCGCTACCCACTTTAAAAGCTCAGTTTTAAAAATTATTGCAGTACAGATTCTCCTGTTTGTGTAAAGGTGAACCTGTAGACCACCAGAGAAAATGGTGCTTTGTTGACTTTAGATCCGGAGAATCCAAGGGAGAGAGTGGCTCTCTCTCCTGACCAAAGTCTCGTCCATCACCAGGGAGCCGGAGCTAGGTCTCCCATCCCAGAATTCTTTTCAAACTGGAGCAGATTTCAGATGCTCCTGGAATGTGATGAGAAATGCAGTCACCCCCATAAAATTACAACAGAGGATGCTGAGAGGTGACAGTCTCTGCGTGCCCAGCTCGATCCCTCCTCTTAATGCATCCCAGAAGACCCTTGGGGTATCATGGTTACAGTCCCAACATCGTGGCAAGGCTCTCTCTTTTGGGAATTGCTGTAAGACCCCAGGAAAATGAAGTCTGTCCTAAAATCCAAAGTAAACTCTAAAAGTTGGTGGAAACTTCAGAGCAAGATGACCCCAGATAGCAGTTTCCCTTTTCTAATCTGCTAGCAGTCTCTTTCTTAGCATTTATTACAACTCAGAAGAGAAGAAATGAAGTAGAACCACTACATCTAATTAAGAGCTCTTTGCCTAAGAGAAGGTATGGCCAGGAGAGAAAACGCAAAAGTCCCATAGAGTTGAACTAGACTTTTAGAGATCGCCTACAACAGTGTATCCGGCAGGATTGGGCAAGAAACCAAAACGTCTTCCCCATCTCACATGAATACATCCAACTGGTAGAATGTAATAAAAATGCAGAACCCAAGCTGCAAGGAGGTCTGAAAAATACAGTGTTTGTTTCCACCTCTCTGAATATAAGGATGGTACAAAAACCAATCCAAGTATTGGCCCCAACAAGCATTTTTCAACCTGTATACCATAGAATAGTGGGATTTAGATGTTATTTATATAAAAGATGTTTTGTTCCCAAATGAGTTTGAGCCATGCTGGCAAAGCAAAGTTAAACATGAGTCTTTACTGTATTATATCTCAGGGCCTTTGATATCCACATGTGTGCCTCAGTTCTTCATATTGTGGGGAACATGATTTGGGTCAATACTTATCTAAGCCCATTTCACAGATGAGGAAACTGGGCTCCAGGGAGATTAAATAAGATGCCTTATGCCGAATAGCCAGTGTACTAGCCAAGCCTGAACCAGAATCCACGCCTCTTGACTAGTCAGGAGTATTCTTTCTGCTAAGAGGGAACAGAAAGAAGGTAAGGGAGCCAGGCAAGCAGGAAAGAAGAAAGACGAAACTGACAGGAAGGTGAGAAGGACTGGAAATGGAGAGGGAGGCTGTGCATCCTTGTCTGGCCCAGTGACTGAGAGCGGCAGATACAGAAACACTCTGCATGTGTCTGACCCCGAGCCAGAATGAATTCATTAAGGAGGCCGGAGCCCGGAACCCACATCTCCATTCCATTTCACACGTGCCTGGAATATGTTGGTGCTTTGGCCTTTAGTAAGAGGGAAACTGGTTCTGTGGAATGTGTCATCTTTATAAATAGAACCAGAGTCTGGTGGTTTCTAAAGTCAGGAGACACTCTGTCTTCTGGTGTCAGCTATTTATTTGTATTTCCGCTCCATAAAGTGCATCTTCTCTGGTTCCGGGCCTTGCCCCATCAGACGTCTGCTCTCCTGCCCAGATGTGGTGCACAGATTCCTGAGTCTCTGGGTCCAAAGCCCTGGGGTGGGGGCAGTGGGCACCTTCTCCTCGGGTCCCTGCCAAGGCTGGCGCAGTGGTGAGGATGTTTATGTTTGTCAAGAAGCTGAGGGACGTGGGACTTTGATAGCAATTCCTCCCTCAGATGGCGCATTTAAAAGAAAAATACCCTTCTCAGCTGCCGGGTCTCATGGCCACATCTCTTTCTCTCAACCAACCTGCACGCTTGTTCATTCTTTTTAATATAATTTTTGGTGTGTCAGTTCTTTCTGGTTTGGATCAATCTTGTCACTCACCCAAAATGCAGAAAATAAATAGTAATTCTGAAATAATGCTTTAGGCTAAACATATCAAGCCTTTATGGAGAGCCTGCTGGGCAGCCTGGCTGGCGTTACGCTGCAGGGTCATCCCTTCCCTCCCTCCACTCCCGCGTTTCTTTCCTCCGCATGTGCTCTCTGCTAATGCACACGCCTCTTGCCTCAATCAGCATGGCTGACAAGGCCTTAGGGTTCCCCAGTAACACAGCTTTGCCTTTTCTGATAGACTTATCTTGATTTTACATGAACCATTTTGGAAATGGGAGACTCCGTGCTTTGTGAAGCAACTCATACTCTAGATATGCATTGATGTGTATTAATCAACACACGTTTGGTTGCAAGTAATAGAAAAGTCAACTCAGACTGGCTTGAAGCCCTGCTTACCTCTCCTCACCCCATGACAATTTAATGATCAAACAAAGAACAGAAAAGAAGTAGACTCACTTCTTACATTGCTGGATCTAGGAGCTAAAATAACGTCATCAGGACCCTGTTTCTCCCCTCGCAGTCCTACTTCCTCTATGTGACTTCACTCTGAGGCAGATTTCTGTCAACCAAAATGTTCCCACATGCTCCAGGCCGACATCCTCACAGCTCCAGGTCAGCAGAGAGCGTCTACCCTCCCCCTGTTCAACCAGGTCCTGAGATGAGTCTTACTTCTTACTGGACAAAGTTCAGCCATGTCCACACTTCTCAACCAGTCACCAGCCAGGACCCGTTCATTATCTGATTGTCAAAGCCTGGGTCACATGTCCACTTCTGGAACCAGAGGTGAGCTGCTGTTACCAGAATCAAGGGCACTAGATGCGGAACAGGAGAAGATACACTCTGTTTTTCCATATTCATATTCATTCATTCATTTTTTAGAGATGAATCGGGGACTCATTTTGTGCTAGAAACTAGGGATAAAATTCTGGATAACTTCTACTTGTCCTTAATATTTCAGCTCAAGAGTCATCAATTCTGTGATGAATGAATTCCTTCACTGTCACCCCCGCAGTGGAGTTAGATGTTCCCTCCTGAGGCTCCTGCTTTTTTCAGTAAACCCCGCGACAATAGCACACCCCCCTCAGTACTGTATTGCTTCTCATCTTTCACCCTAATTTGCTGTGAGCGTCTAGAGGACAGATATTGTGTCTGAGTTATCTTGGCCTCCCTAGATACCAACAGCAGGCACAGACAAAGCACTCAAAAAAAAAAGAAAGAAAGAAAACTGTTGAATAAATATAAAAAGGCTGAGGAGCACATTGGAAGGTGATGTGTCACAGAATAATTGAAAAAAAAATTAAGGTATTCTTTGTTATTTGAAATCGAAATCTATCTCCCTATGACTTCTATCCACATATTCCTTGTCCTTCATTCTTGAATAACTCCAAATACATCTTCCAGGTGTTCTAACATCTGGGGCAATTCCTGACAACATGTAAGGTACTCAATCAATATTTCTGAAAAGAATTAATTGCATTTTCCCAGCCACATGTCAGTATCAGTTGTGTAACGAGAGATATCTTATCCTCCTCTTGGATATTCTCTGCCAGCAGCTACACCATTGTAAGAGCGGAAATAGTTTCTTGTTGACAATCTCCTGTGTTGGCATGCTTGCATCCCCAAAGTCCAATTGAAAATTGGTTGTTTAGAACTTGAATTACATTTTCTTTCAGGTAAAATGCAGTGCTTGTTTTCCAGGCAGGCTAGCATGCACCAGCTGACGTGGTGGGTTTGGTGCTGGCCTGGGACTCAGGTCAGACTCCTAGAAATAATCCCAGCCCTCATCTGAGGGGTGAGCTGGGCTCTGAGCAGAACTGGGTCCCATGGGTTTTTGGCGCCTTACCTGCTGGAATTCGTCTTCCTTCCTCCTTTCTCCTGCTCAAACATGGGCTTCTGCTGCACTGAGGCTTCCACACCTATGGTGGCCTTGAAATGCGTGCTGTATCACAGGAACCATAACTGATAGACAGTCCCAGACACTGTGCTCCAAATCCTTCATGCCATCTGCTCTGAGGCTTTGCTTCCCGTAGGCTGCCCTCAGCCAGTGACTGAGCACAAGGCATTGCTAAGACGGTCTCATTTCTGCAAGATATTGGATAGGTTGGCCAAAGCCTTCGTAGCCCTGTGTAAACACAGCTCCTCCCTTCCGCCTCTCCTTCACAGGCCGCACCTGCGTTGTGGCTTCACGGCTCTCCTAGCCTCCTCTGATCCTCTGGCAGACGTTCTCCCAATGGGCCTCTCTCATATCTAATCCCACCACGGCCAGTGCTTCTCACAGGACCAGAGTAACACACGTGAGACCTTGAGACAGCAAACAGGAAACATGAAGCAGGGAGGCTTCTGCAACTCCAGCAGCTAGTGAGTGATTCCTGGCTTGGGGTGCAGGAGACAGTGGCTGGCCAGTGAATCAAGGAAGAATTGATTGGAGCAAGGGAAGTAGGATCTACCTAATGGCGGAGAAAAAGATCCGAGGCTCTTACATACATGCCCCTAGCACCTAGCCTATCTCCAACCCCAGGTCAAATAGATGACCTCCTCCTCATTTCCTGGCATATTTCAGACCGTTCTTTATTTGGCTTTTACTTTATTTCCACATTAAAGTTACTTTGAAAATCCATTTTGATCTGGTTTTACATAGAAATAAATGAGAGTAGAAAGAAAGGTTTCTAGTGTAGTTTCTCTGAGTTTCTGTTCGTCGTCCATCAACACTGTCCATGCACCCAGGACAGACTGAGATGTGGACATGTCACAGGAATAATTTGGGGCCTTTTTATACTATTACCCTTTACATGTCTTTTCTTTTTTCTTTTTTTTTTAAAGATTTTATTGAGGAATTGGCGGAGGGGAACAGCGTTGGGAAATCGGGGAAGGGGAACAGACAAGTTGCTGTCTTTTTGTTCTTCAGTTTAGTTGCGGAGGATGTTGCTTCACTGTTGGTATCGTCATTGCGCTCTTCCCGGATGAGGCAGATCAGTCGCTGGCCTCTGGATGTCGCTCACGGCGGCTATTGGCAGCTCACTCTTGGCTGCCAGCCGCTCACGCTGGCTGCGGGCCACTCACTATAGCCTATGGCAGCCCACACCATCACCGGGGCTCGCACAGCCCAGCTCCAGGTGGAGCTGTTGTTAGCTGTAGAGGGCAGTGTCACTGGCCCTCATGTGGGATCCGAACCGGGGCCGCTGGCATCCCAAAACCAGCGCTTAACCAATGCGCCACTCGGCCGGCCCCTTTACATGTCTTTTCAATATTTAGTAGGGATAGGAAACAATGGTAAAAGTAATTTTTCTCTGTGCAAAATAAAGGTTTATTTTTCATCACATATTACATGTGATTTTTCTGAACTAGACAATTTCTTGAGAGGTATATTAAACTCTTTAAATGTTGACATTCTAATTAATCATTCCCAAGAAAGAGCACATACAGCATTGTGAATTTTTCAGTTTCAGAATTTTAGCCGGCAGGGAACTCTCAGAGGGCCATTCTCAGAGTTGGTGGTGAGGCCTTATACCCACCATGAAAATTGCATGTGCTTGCCACAAAAATATCAACAGAGATAGGCTGGCAGCAGTGGGGAGTGTTTAACTGCAGTCAAGCCGATTTACATCCCACCAGTTTTGCCAGCAGTCGTGTGTGGAGACCTGAGTTAACTGGCTTCTGCCCTAGTTTAATTCCAGTGACATTTCAGTAGCCCCTGTTGATTGGTGCTCTGGACAGCTGCCCAGTGGCTCACCCACTAATCCAGCCTGTATCATCCTTAGCCCGGGGTGCAGAATGGACTCAGCAGCAACGCCACATCCTGTCTGTGAAATGCCCTCTGGAGAGCTTGAGTGCCATCTGGCCGGGGGAAGATGGCGAGAGGGGAGCCTGGTGGAGATAAATGAGGGAATGCTGTGCTGCTCATGCAACCAGACGGGTGAAGGACAGCTGTGGCAGGAAGTCAGGGCAGAGAAAACCAGGGGTGGTTTTGCCTTTCCTCCCCACCTCCAGAATTTTTGGTTGTCACAACTGGAGGAGGGGTGAGTGCTACTGGCATCTAATTCAAGGCCAGAGATGCTGCTAAACATCCTATAAGGCGCTGAACAACCCCCGAGGAGGAGATTTCAGGTCCAAAATTTCATTAATGCCGACGTTGAGAAGCCCTTCCAGTCGGGGGTTAGGATAACTTCTGGGTGTTTTCTTTCCTTTCCAGGATGAGAGCTTCCCTGCCAGGCCCCCATGGTCCTCTGCTGCGCCCATGGTTGGCCTCCTTCTCATCAGATTCCTCCAGCTCCCAGAGTCCACACTGGTGGAGGGCCCGCGTGGCCCAAGCTGGGCGAGCAGAGGGCAGAGAGCTGTGGTCCAAGGTGCCCCCCTTCCCTGGCTGGCTTTCTCACTTGTACACTGAGGCATCCACAGGAAAGGGAGCCCCTGCAAACTAAGGACAAAGCGGGCTCAAGAACGAGTGGGGTCCACATTCGTTCAGAGGAGGGTAAGCTTCCAGAAAGGGGGCTCTATTAACACGGAAAGGGGGTGTGTAGTGTGCTTATGTTCCATTTGCCTAAATACTGTTTCTGTGAGGTCAGAGACCTTACCTGTGTTCTGACAATGTGTGAATACGTAACAACCCACCCTTAAATTAAGCGGCTTAATACAGTTTCTTAACATCTCTCACGGTTGTTCAGTGAGAGGCTCATCCGGGTGGTTCTTGCTTGGACTTCTCACACGTCGTTATGGCAAGTGGTGGCTGAGGGCTCGCCTGGCCTGGATGTCCCAGATGGCTCATTCACATGGCTTGCATTTATTGTTGGCTCTCGGCTTGGAGGTTAGCTGAGGCTGCACCTGGGACATCTACACGTGGCCTCTCCATGGGGCTTGGGCTTCTTACAGCATGGCAGCTCGCTTCTAAGAGGGAACATTTTTGTGACCTAGCCTCAGAAATCCCAGAATTCAGTTGGTTAAAACAGAGTCACTGAGCCCAGCCCAGATTCAAGGTGAGGGAAATTAGATGACTGCTCGTGATGCAAAGAGGAGCACATACACACAGGAGGGAAAGGATTGACAGTCACCATGTTTGACTCTCTACCACTCCCTCCTCTATGATGCCTGGGACTCTCCCTCCCAACTCCAATGCCACAAACAGGAGAGCCTGCACAGTGCTGTGACAAGTAGACAAGAGGCAGCATGGAGTGGTGTCTCAGACTGTAGACATTGAGAGGCAGGGAGACCTGGGCTCTTCCACTTACCAACTGTGGATGTGGGGCAAGTTATTTAACCTGTCTGAGCCTCAGTTGGCTCCTTTGTAAAGATGTGATAATATGTATGCCTCCATCTATGGTTTGGGGATTTAAATGTTGCCCAGTGTAGGGTACGCATTCAATATCTGTTCACTGTTAGAAATGTAAAAGGAGGTCATGCTTTGCTTTTGCAGCACCCCTTTTTCATCCTGATATAGCCACTGAGGTGACCTCCAGGTACACAGCTTTGTGGGACCGCTGATGATCAGGTCTCCCCAGAGAGGAGGTCATGGAGTTGAGAAAACTACAGTCAGGAAGACAAAGCCAAGGTTCTGGGGTGAGCATGGCCAACGTGACTCTCAGGGGCCTTAAGGAAGAAGGAGTTTGTCCTGGAGAATAAAAGTGAGGGCGCAGAGTAACCCAGGGAGAGCAGTGTGGTAGAGAGGGTGGCGGACTTGGGGGAAAACCGCCCCTGGCTCAGATCCCTTCTCTTTTGGGGGCCTCAGTTGTCTCATAGCAATGGAGGGGTGTGACTAGAAGACTGTTGAGTTGCTTCTTGTTTTGGCCAAGCTTTACCATATCAGAAATCCCTACATTGGGTCACCTCTCCCCATCAGCTCGTCAACTTGGCCACCACTCTGGTTTAGGGTACCATGTAGTATTGCTTCCTTAGTTACTATTGATGCCTCTTCACTGGCCCTCCCACTCTGAATCTTCTGCCTGTTGGTCCTCTGCAGTGCCGTTAGAATACGTTGTTTTGTGATACAAACCTGATCATGTCACTTACAGGCCAAAAAGCCTTCTGTGCTGGTTATTCTCCATTTGCCCCTTTCTCTGCCCTTTTTTGTGCCTGGTTGGAAGGTAGGAGGGATGGGAACCAATATAAAAGGATTCCTTTGGCATTCTGGCTTCTGTCTGGGTTCAGACAATGAAGCATCCAGTAGAAGACTGGACGTAAGAGGAAGAGGGTTTGCAGTATTTGTTTCCACTGGAATGCTTCTGTTCTCTTATTGTCTGTGACTTTCCATGGCCACAGCTCCTCCTGCACCATGGCTCCACATCCTGGCTCCAGTGCTCGCTCTTTCCTCCCCTGGCCCCTTCAGGCCTAGAGGTGATAATGACTTCTTGATGTTGATTTGTTTGGGTGTCTCAACATCCTCCCTTTGTTTCTGTAACTCCACCCACACCCGTGAAAAGAATCCCAAATTATGAAAACATTTCACTTAAGTATGGTTCAAGGAAACCAGCAATTTCCTTCTGAGGCCCCAATAGCTACAGCTTCCAATGGCTTCCTATTGGCCTCAGGACGGAGCCCAAGTTCCTCTTCACCCAGCCCCCAGCCCTGGTGGACCTAGGTTCTGCCCGCCTCTCCGGCCCCACCGTGCTGTTTCTGTCTCACCTCTGCATCTGGAGCCCTGGCCTTAACCCAGTCCTTATAACGCTCGTTCCCACCTCCCAGCCTTTGAAAGGACCCTAACTTGAAATCTCATCTTTGTTCGCCCTCTTCCTTTGCAGTGATGACTCTACTTACCTTTCAGCTCAAACATTGCTTTCTTAGGAAAGTCTCCATGAATCACTAGATTAGGCATTTCATTAGTTTCTTAAATTGTCTTCATATCTCATACCTCAATTTATGCAATTACTTTGTCAGCCTGTCTCTCCTACTAGATTAAAGAGGCAGGGAATGAAACTCACAGACACAGAAAGTAGAGAAGTAGCTGCCAGGGGCTGGGAATTGGCGGAAATAGCGAGCTGGCAGACAGTACAAACTTTCAGTTATAAGATGCATAAGGTCTGAGTATCTAACATACAACATGGTGACTGAGTTGATAACTCAGTTGTATAATTTAAAGTTGCGAGGGGAGAAGAACTGGAATGTTCTCACTAAAAACAGGCGGGGAGGGAGGGGAAACTGTGAGATGATGGATGCGTTCATTAACTCATTGGGGGGAATCCTTCTGCAGTGTGTACGTATATCAAATCACCACATTGTACACTTGAAGCATCTTACAATTTTATTTGTCAGTTATGCCTTGATAAAGCTGGCCGTGGAAAGAGGCAGGGAAGCAAGCACCTTTATGTTCTCAACAATTAACATGGTGCCCTAGTCCATTACAGACCCTCAATAACGAAGTTTTGAATTGATACATAGACTCCAAAACCCCAACTCCTATTTCTGGAGGTTAGAAAAAATGGGTTGGTGCTTCCGAGGTCATTTTAAGAAAATAGAGGCTATGATGAGGGCTTGAGTCACCAGATTTCATACAAGTTAAATTGCCCCTCTGCACCTTCAATTCCTTTTGGATATTTATAGAAACCCTTCTCCAAACAAAGCTCTGCAAGGAAAATTTATACCTCACCAGCACCACGTGTGTGGTATGCAGCAGAGCAGAAAAACAATCAGAAATGTACTTGATGATGGAGGAAACAGCAGACTTGAGTCCCTGGGCAAAGCATCTTGGAGAAGCCAGCCCAGCAGCGACCTGCATTAAAATGATTGCTTTAGATTTATGGGGGACAGGCAACAACAAGCAGTTTATAGCCTATCATCTAACACAAATGACTTGGGAAAATATTCTTAATAGATAGTTAAGCGGAGTGTCCCAGGGCGTTAGGAAGCCCAGCAGGGAACACTCAGAATTGGTCTCCATTGATCTGACAGTGCCTCACCAGCTGACTGCATGTTAAACCATTTCACTGCACAATTTTAAATTCTCCCACTTAACGAGACCCTGCAAAAGACTCACTAAACTCCGAAGGTACAGACCCTACCAGATCCTCAGCCACAAGATTCCCCACTGGCTTCTTAGAGACCAAGTCCCCCTCCCTAAGCTGCATCATGCTGGGTGAAATGAAGCGTGACCTTGTAAAATATCAGTTCCTGGCTTTTTCCCCCTCTAATTGTGGGGATGTTATCATGGCAGAAGAAAAATATCATTTTTCTGCACTCCATTCTGGAAAACGATATCCATCTGTGGGAATGCTGAGCAGGCATGATTGCTGGGGCCAGGCCTTGTGTCGGACTGACAGGCCGAGTGAGAGCTGGTTTCTGTAAAGGGTCAGCTGGAAGAAAGGAGGTAGGTTCTGGGGAAATTCGTGTTCTCAGTACCCTTTCTTCTGGTCCTCTCTCTGGTGTGCGGGGCCCTCCTGCTGCTTGAGCATCTTATATTGTTGGTTCCTATATTGCACACCTGTACCCTTAACTGGACATAGAGAAAATGAGGTTTCAAGAGAAGGCAGCCCTTGCCTGGGGGTGTACAGCTAAGGTGCTCCAGTACTCTTTAAATAATAGCCACAAAATAACCTATATGTGGGGTAGCTCTACTATAAATTGTAGACATGCTTCTGTGATGCTTTCTCAAAGTTAAACCTTACAGTTGTGTTAGGAATCTCATACAATGGATTTGATAGCTGTAAGTCTTCCATGTCAAATAAAGGGCTTTGATTCAATGTTCCTGAACCTAGGTCCCATTTCTAGTCTGTACCTTATGGGAAGCTTTCCCCTGGCTGCTGGTGAGTTCTTGCTCAAATCATGGTTTTTCAGGCCTCCGGTCTTTTTTTTTTTTTTTTTTTTTTTTTTTTGAGGGCAGTATCACTGGCCCTCACATGTGGGATGCGAACCGGGGCCACTGGCTTCCCAAGCTAGCGCTTAACCACCGTGCCACTCGGCCGGCCCAGGCCTCCGATCTTTTTAGCTTTCACTTCGATGGCATCAAGGGAAGTGGTTCCAGGCGGTCTAGGGTAACCATGAACCCTGGATCCTGATGATAGTCAGGGGTCCCAGAGGCACAACTCAGTGAGGAAAATCAACCCAGCTTCCAGAGCAGTGTCTTCAGGGACCCCAGAGGAACATGGAAATGTCACCTGCTCCTGTGATGTCCACGCCACGCTGTAGGAAGGTGGAACAGCACAAACAATGCATTTAAGCAATGGACTCCAGAAATCTCAACCAAGTAAGGCTTTCTTCGGACTTTAAGGCAGGCTTCCAAGCCACAAGCTGGAAGAAAATACTTAACAATTCACAGAGCTGACAAAGGACTATGTCCAGAAAATATAAAACTTCCTCATAAATCAATAAAGCAAAGATTAAATCACAATAGAAAAATGGATAACTCACAGAAGAAACCTGAAAAGCCAATAATAATGAAAAAAGTTCAACCTTGTAGTAATCTTATAATTTCAAATTAAAACCACAATGAGATAATGTTTTATATTATATGGAAAAGAAATATCTAAAAAATAAGTTTCATTTAGATATTGAAAAGCCAACCTCACATTCTCTATCAAAACGCTTATGAGTTTAAATTGGCAAAACCACTCAGGATAGTAATTTGTCGATATTTAATAAACTTAAAGATGTCCAAATCCTTGGGCCCAATGATTCCATAACAAGTATATAGCCCACATACACTTCCACAAATGTGTACAAAGAATGTTCAGACAGCAGTAATTTGTAATAGTGCAGAATTGGAAAGAACCATAATACTAATAACCCCTGAGAAAGGGAGTTGGGCAGTGACATTGGAGAAAGAAGAGGAAAGGCTGTAACCAAATGCTTTGTGGCTCAGAGACATCAGAAATGTCCACTGAGAAATCAAACCCTCAAGCTTGTGCTTGGGTGAGTGTGAGTCTAAATTTACCCAACTTGCATGACATGAAAATCTCCAACTGAGAAACTGATGTTTAAAGCAAGCAGTCCTGGACTGGTGAATTCCCTGACCCGCTGGGCAGAAACACTTTCAGATGACTGACTGCCACACTCATGCACACAGATCCCTACTGATGATCATCAGCTCACAAACAGAAATTACAAAACACACAAGGCAGTAGAAAGCAGGCAATCATGAAGGAGAGTCAGCTGACACAACTAACTGAAGAATGAGCCTGCCAAGAACCTAAGACTGTAGAATGTTCCTAAAGAAACTAAATGACAATCAAGATTGCCCATTCCCATGAAGTGGGCCCTCGTGACGCCAGCTCCGTGCCATTTCAGATTTGCTACAGACAGATGACTGCTGTGCCTCTTCCTTTTACCACTTTCTGAATGGATGGATGTGTTCCCTGAAATTCTGCAGGTGTTCTGCTGCTGCGGTGGGGAGAAGGGCAGTTATTTATCTTTTCGGTTCATAAGCCTCAAGGCAAAAAAGTACCTGGATCTGATAGGGTTTGAACTGGATGAAGTGGCTGGTTTGGCTTTTGTGTTGTTTCCCTTGGGGGAAGAAGGACTTGAATATTTTCTATAACTAGGAAGAAGGGGGCAAAAGAATATTTGGTAATTAAAAAGTAGGATCATTTACTGCTCACCAAATATTCACTTGCTCCCCTGCAATCTCCAGGCCACTTGCAGTTAGGCCTATGTGACTATTTCTAGGCAGTGGACTATAAGTAGAAGTGACATAGCCACTTCTGGACTGAAGCATAGAAGAGAAAGCATGGGGTGTCCTGCTCTTCCGTTTCATTCCTCAGTGACAGTGGCAGCTGCATCTTGACATAGTTTAGCCACTAGATGGAAACAGCCGGATTACTGGTTTGCTGCTTGGAAGGCAGCTTCAGACTTTGCATGAGGGAAAAATAAACTTTTATGTGTTGAGCCAAAACTCATGTCTCATGTGATTCACACACACACACACTGTTTATTGAAAAGAAGGCTACATACAAAAGAAGACTGCATAGGGAAGCCATCTCTATGAGGAGAGCAGCAGACTGGGAATTAATAACCAACTGGGAATCAATACTCGCAAAGCCTGGAGTAGTGGAACTGTACAATCGAGGTTCTATTAAAAAGTATCTTTTGAATATTTGAATATTTGAATTACCATTTGCAGAATATAGGGTACTGTTTGGGAAATTAGAAAACACTATTTGGAAAATAAATTAGCAGGTCTTTTAAATAATGAAAAACATTGCATTTCAAATGGAAAAGTCACTAAAGGATATGCACATACATGTTTACTTGTTTTATGACCAAAGTGAAACTGAAAGGCAACAGGAGGTAAAGTGTGTTTTCAGTAAGTTAATATTTAATCAGTTGGATATCAATATGAGAAAATTGAATATTGATTTATACCTCATATTATACAAAAATTCCAGATGTAGTATAGATCTAAATATGAAAATAAAGTTTCTAAATGAAAACACGGAAAGATATCTTTAGGCAAAGATTTCTTATATAGGATAACCAACCATAAAATACTAACAAAAGGCAGTTGGATGAGGTTAGAATTAAGAACTAGTTGTCAAAAGACCCCTTTATGAAAGTGAGAAGGCAAGCCATAGGTGGGAGAAGATATTTACAGTATATCTATTCTGACAAAGGATTGCTACCCATAGTATCTAAGGAACTCATACAGATTAATAATAAAGATAAAAATGGACAAAAGCCTCAAATAAGGACTTCAAAAAAGAAGCTTTCCAGAAGCCAGTTAACACTGAAAAAGATGCTCAACATCATTAGTCATTAGGGAAATAGAAAAAAGTAACTTGAGTAAGATACCAGTATAATGTCACCAAAATGGATAAAATAAAAAAATAAAATAAGCATTGGCAAAGGTATCAAGCAATCGGAATTTTCCTCCACTGCTGTAGGAGTGGAAATTGGTATAGACACTTTGGGAAAGTATTACACAGTGAAATGAAGCTGAACACGTGCACATCCTATGTGGTAGGCAGGATAATGGCTCCCCAAGGATGTCATGTCCTCATCTCCAGAATCTGTGAATATGTTGAGTTACATGGAAAAGAGGAATTAATTTTGCAAATGAAATTCAGAAAGTTCAGACTGCAAATCACCTGACCTTCAAAAAAGGAGATTTATCTAGGTGTGCCCATTATAATCACAAGGGTCCTTAAAAGTGGAAGAAGGAGTCAGAAGAGAGAGCCAGATGAAAGAGTAAGGAGGATTTTGATCAGTTCCTGGAGAAAGGCAGGCATGAGCCAAGAAAAGTGGTGGCCTCTAAAAGCTGGAAATGCAAGGGAATGGGTTATCTCCTGGGGCCTCCAGAAATAAGTGCAGCCCTGCCAACACCTTGATTTTAGCCCAGTGAGATTCATGTTGGACTTCTGAGCTACCAAACTGTAAATTAATACATTTTTGTTGTCATAAACCACTGAGTTTATGGCAATTTGTCACAGTATCAAGAGAAAACTAATCTATCTTATGACCCAGTAATTCTACTCCTAATTATATACCCAACAAGAAGGCATTCTTCTATATGCAAAAATGCTCATACAGCCTTATTCACGATTGCTTCAAATGGGAAACCATCCACATTTACATAAATGTACCATAGATCATATGAAATGTCTTAACACAATGGAATAATAAACTACAATGAAAAATGAATGCTATACACAACAGTATGATGGCTCTCACAAACATAATGTTGAGTAAAAGAACCAAAAGGATTCAGATAGAAAATTCCATTTATATTAACCTCAAGACTAGTAAAACTAATCTATGGTGTTGGAATCAGAATCCTGGTTGCCTTGGCCAGGAGTCTGTGACTGAGAGTGTACAGAAGGGATATTCAGGGTGCTGGCAACACTGAATTTCCTGGTCTGGGTGGTGACTTCACAGGGTGTGTGTGTGGTTTGCGAAAACTGTTTGCATTGATATTGATGATTTATGCGTATTTGCGTATGCTCTATTTCAATAGATAGTTTAACTTTAAAAAGGCAGTGGATTGGTTACAAAAGATCAGACAACCACTGATATGAGAATTGAAAATTGAGAAATAAATCTGAAGAAATTCTCCAGGATGCAATGAGAGAATAAAAATATGGAAAATGTAAAAGGGAATGTAAGAATAAGAAAGATCAAATTTATCTATAATGGATGCTACATAATGAGAAAACAGAGAGAATAGGAGATTAAACATTCAAAGAGATAATGCTGAAATTTTCAGATTTCATAATAAAAGACATGACTCCTCAGATTTGGAAAGCAGGATAAATAAAAGTGAAAATAAACACACCCTTTTATATATTGTAGGCAAACCAAGAAATAACATTATCAACAACAATTGAGTTTGGAAGGCAGTGGAATAATAATTTCCAAATGCTGAGGAGGAAACAGCAGTCAGCCTAGATATGTATTTTTTTTTTTTTACTCAGTATAGTTTCTCTGTAGTTTCTGTGAGAAAAATTCTCTTTTTAGAGATTTAGAGATTTCTATGAGATTTGACTAACTCATACAGCCATGCAATCCCTACTATAGTCAAGATACAGAATCATCAATCACACACAAAAATATTCCTTCATGACTCATTTTAATCAACCCCGTTCCCCCACCCCAGTCTGTGGCAACCACAGATCCGTTTTCTGTCTCTATAATTTTCATTTTCCAGAGCATCCTATAAATGAAATCATACAGAATGGAGCCTTTTCAGACAGACTAATTTCACTCAGTAGAATGCATTTGAGGTTCATTTAAGCCATTGTGTGTCTATCTGTTGGGTTGTTGGAAAAGTCATGACGCATTTTTTTGCAACGAAAAACAGAAAAAAAATACGTCATAACTTTTCCAACAACCCAATACATTTCACTTTTTATTGCTGAGTAGCATCCCATTGAATAGATGGAATAGAGTTTATTTACCTGTTCACCAGGAGAAAGGCATTTGGAAAGGGAACATGAGAGTGTGGGGAGAAGAGGCACAAGCAGTGGACACGGGTGCATGGGAGGAAGCGATAAGGGGCTAGGTCAGGACAAGGACTGACGGTTAGCTATTGGCTCATTGTGGGCCTTGACGAGGGTTTTCAGTGGCGGGGCGGAGGTGCAGCACGGGTGGCAGCCTGTACAGAAAACGTGTCCAAGTGGAGAAAAGTCGGTGATGGATGTGAAAATTGGGTAAAGAAGAATGTTCTTCTTTTTTAATAGGAGAAAAAAATAGCACAGTTTTCCGCTGAAGGGACAGGTCCAGTAGGGAAAATTTAATTAAATAGAAGAAAAGACAGGGGAGAATGAGCCTGGAAAAGCGAGGGATGGGTTCTGGTGCACAGGTGGAGGGGCTTAGCTTTAGGCGGGAACGTGGATGGTGCACACACAGATGAGAGGGCAAAGAAACGTCCGTGGATGGAAATAGTAGCAAGTGGCTGGATGTGGCCGTGGGATCTACAGAGGTGGCAGTTCTCCTGTGATAGCTTCAGCTTTCTCCGGGATTTAGGAACCAAGTTCAAAGACGGAGACTAGGGGAGACCAGGAGAGGAAGGAGGAGGACGGGGAAAGGCGAGTGGGAGAGAGCCAATGTGAAAGCCACACATGTTTTTGAGCCTCAGCTTGTATTAGGGACAGGGATTCCTAAATTGCACAGATTTTGTGAGGATTGGCAACAATATAACAAAAGCCAATGTTCAGAAACTCACAGTTCTCATCATCAGTTCCCGTGTGTAGATCAGCTTCTCTTGCCAGCTCTCAGTTCTGAGAATGTGGAATCCTGTAGTACTTTTTTCTTTGGCTGCTACCTAGGAAAGTACGAACTCCACTTGATGTCTTAATTTTTTAAATCATAAAGGTTTAGAACAAAAAAATTTCAAAGAGAGCAAAGGAGGTATAAACCACCCATAATGCTGCCACTCCTCCTTGGTGCTTTGCTTTTTTATGCCAGTTTTTGTTCCATCCTCATAATTAGATATCACATGTACATGAATACTAGATATTGTTTCTTTCATTTAACATTATATATTAAGCATTTTGTGTAATGTTAATCTTTCAAACCATACTTTCAATGGTCGCATTTTTTTAATGTGTGCATTCGTGTGAATGAAGGTACTATATTTTACACAACCATTTATTATTGGACATTTAAATTGCTTTAAATATGTTATAAAACTTATTATGATGAATGTCTTTGAGCATATTTGAGCATAATTGATAACTTCATAAGAAAGCTATCTACCATGGAATGACCTATCATTGCCTACCAGTTATGGAGCACTGTGCTAATGATTTTTCATACATCTCATTTGATGATCTTAATGGCAGAGTGATTTTTATTTGAAATACTTTAATATATGTATATAAAAGTTGAAAAACAATATAAAAATTCTCTTGAACCCACTCACCATGTTTGCTAGATTTTAATACTTAGCTGTATTTGTTTTAGAACTTCCTAAAGAAATAATCTCACAGACAGAGGTGAAGCGCCTTACCCATTGCCCTCCCTTCTTCCCCGTAGGTGACTACTGTCCAGAATTCAGTGTTTACATTCCTATTGATTTTCTAATTTGCTCATATGAATGTGTCAATAAAGAATAGATGGTATTCAATTTCTTTTTTTAAGCTTTATATAAGTAGCCTAATTCTTCACCCATCATTTTAAACTTTCTTTTTCCCTGAATTGTGTTTTAAAGGTACACATATGCTGAGACAAAGTGCTCTCATTGATTTAAACTGCTGCATATTTTCCACTGTATGTGGAATAATAAATAAATCACAATTTATTTATCTATTATGGGTAAGCATTTAGGTTTGCCCAATAATTTACATTTGCAAGCAGTGCTATAATTAGAATCTTTTTACATGCGTGCACTAGATGTGGAATTGTTGAGTTCTTTAGGATGCACATCCAGGTGTGAAATCAATTAGCCCAGAACGATGTTTGGGAATTATATAGTTTAAAGGCTCCCCAGGGCCTCAAGTGTGTATCTAGGGTTGAGAACTGATGCTCTAGATTGTATCCTTCTCAAGTTCAGTTACCTTTGCTTTATAGATGTAGAACTAGATGAATAAAATCCTGGTTGCTGAGGATGCAGCTCAGTATCTGGGGATGACGGATCTTAAGAGCAGCTATGGCCCTCCGTGGATATGGTCACTTATTAGAGAGATACGAATGGACACCAGTCACTAGATGACACCTTTTCAATTCATCTGCCACCTCTATCTATACTTCTACCTACAGAAGGCAAGAATGAAAACACAAACCAAAGAAGCTCAGACAGGACAGGATAGCAAACGCTTTTGAACTTATCTATCAGTGGGAATCACATGCTGGAAGCTGCCTCAGCAGAATAATGAGACTGGGAAACCACCTAAGAGCTCTGTGGTGACGATTGCTGTGCTTGATTAGTGATGTCTGCCATGGGTTGGCTATCGTAAGGACCTGGTCATATGGGTGGTTAATTACCAACTTGTAACCAGAATGTGCCTACCAGCTGCCATCAAGGAAAAGCAGTTATCTGGAGATTGGCTCTGCTGTGGTTAAGCAAGAAATCTAAAGGTTGTCAGTGGCTTGATCAAAAGGAAAGCTTTGCCAGGTCTTTTTTTTTTAAATTTATTTATTTATATATTTTTTCAATTAGCTTCAGGTGTACAACAAAGTGCAATAGTTATACTTTTTACCCCTCAAAGTGACAACCCCCTCCCCCAATTCTCCCCCCCACTCCTCCCCCCCATATCATACTATCTATTACAATTCCTTTGACTCCCTTCCGCCAGGTCTTTTTTGAAGTCTCATTTATTTCTCTCTTTCCAAAAGTTTGGCCTAAATTAATTATTGGGCAAGTATGTCCTTGCTGATAGGCAAGGTGAGCTCTTGATCCTTCTAAGCCAGGGAAAGGACACAGGTTTCGGAGCCAGACCTGTGCTGGAGCCCAGATCTGCCATTCATAGGATGTTTGGCTGGACAAAGCCATTGATTGAGATGTTCGGCGCTCCCATACCTTGTTGTAAAATGGGGTCTATCTCTATCTCACGTGAAAGTTGTGAGGGGGTTAGTTATAAGCATTTAGGATTTCCCTGAGCCCAATTACCAACTAATGGTAATGGTTGCCATATTACTATCATTATTGTTGGGTTTTTGGAAAAGTCATGATGTATTTTTCTATGTTTTTCATTGCAAAAATGCATCATGACTTTTCTGACAACCCAATAATATTGTTGTTATGATTATCATTAAAAAGTAAAATAATGATCATGGTGCAGTTTGCAGATAGGTCTGGTTTAGAAAATTCAGCTATTGGTAGGCTTAAGGAGTTTGTCTCTAGATGAAATAAATGAGTAGGCATTGGGGCCCATAGGACAGGAAACATCAGGACAGTGGAGGAGAAGCCTGGTGAAGGGAGCAGACATGAGAATCACTGTTAGAGTTGTAATAGGACGGAAACATGGCCTGAGTTCTGAGGCCAAGTGAAGGAAGGAAACTTCCAGAGGAAATGAAAGGGAAGAAAACACAAAACGGATTCAATTACTCTGAGTGTAATTATGTCAGTTATTAAACCGCATTTACAAGTCACATCACTCTATGTCAGAACCCTGATACTTCATAGGTTCTGAAAAATAAATAGAAACAGTTTCAAGAATTCTTCTCCTTCAACGTTCTATTGCAAACTAAGAAAAACGGGCAGGGTGTGGACTCAGAAAGCAAATTGTTCTCACCATGGTCTGTAGTATGGAGTGTCTTCTTGAATTCTAAACAATATGACTCTTTCTGCCTCTTTAATTAAATGGCGTACTCATATAAGTACTCATATAAACATTGTGCAAATTACCGGTGCATAAGAGCACAATAATAGATGTTTGTCATAAATGTATTTTATCTTTATTTATCAATGATACAAATGACAAATGATAATTAAAGCAAAGACTTAGAAATAAGGACCAGAATAATATTTTCGTGGAAAAAAATCATTTCTAAGGAAAGGATAATAGCAGTCACTGCAATTTAATAGATGAAGTTGAGTCTTAGGTGAAATTTTGGAGGGATTGGGTTTATTGAGATATTTATAGATTATAAAACTTACCCTTTTTAAGAGTGTAATATGATGAGTTTTGACAAATGAATATAGTCTTGTAACCAAAACCATAACTCAGATATAAAATACTTTCATCACTAAAGAAAGGTTTCTGTCTCTATTTGTAGTCAATTATCTCCCTTCACTCCCAGTCTGCAGCAATCAATGATCTGGTTTCTGATCTGCCTCTTCAAAATGTCATATAAATGTAATAATAGAGTACGCAAGTTTCGTGCCTTCTTTCACTAGAATAGTGCCGCTGAGATTCATTCATTTTGTTGCCTGTCCAGATGATTTATTTTTTTGTTTTGCTAAATTCCATTATATTATGTGCCATAAATTGATTGTCCATTCACCAGTTGATGAACATTTGAGTTGTTTCTATTGTCTGATTATTATAAATAAACCTTCCATTTATTATAAATAAACATCTATATACAGGTCTTTGGGGGACATACATTTTTACTTTCCTTGGTTAAAATACTAGGAGTGGGATTTCTGCGTCACATAGTCAGTGAATGCATAACTACTAAAAACCACCAGTGGCTTTACCAGCTTGCATTCCCATCAGTGTGTATGAAGCGTCCAGTTTCTCTACATCCTCAGTAGCACTTTTTAATTTTAGCCATTCTAATGAACATGTAGTGGATCTCATTGTGATTTTTATTTTTATTTCCCTAACGATGATTTATATTTAGTTTCTTTTCATGGTTTATTTGCTGTCTATATGTCCTTCTTTGGTAAAGTGTCTATTCAAGTTTTTGTCCATTTTTTATTGGATTGCTTGTTGCGTTGAGTTTTAGTTTTTTTATATATTCTGGACACAAGCCCATTTCAGATATGTGTCAATTATGTTTTTATTTTTTTAACAACATCTTTCAAATGACAATGTTTCTTTTTTAAGTTCAACTTACCAGTTTTTTCTGTTATGGTCTATGCTTTATGTATCTTACCTCAGAAGTCTTTGCCTAACTCAAGCTCAAAAAGATTTTCTACGTCTCCTTCTAGAAGATTTTGTACATTTAACACTGACATTTAGATGTGGACCACTTCAAGTTAATTTTATATATGATGCAGGAAAAGGGTCAAGGATATTTACTTATTTAGCATATAGATAGCCAATTGTTCCAGCACTCATTGCAGAAAAGATTATCTTTTATCCATTGAATTACATTGGCACTTTGGTTGAAAATCAATTACCTTATATATGTGAGTGTGTTTCTGAACTGTTGATTCTATTTCCTTGATCTATGTGTCTCTCTTTTAACCAATACCACACTGTCTTGATTACTGTATTTTTATAGTAAGTCTTCAAACCAGGTAATGCGAATCCTCCAACTTTATTCTTATCAAAAATTACCCATTTTAGCTCCGTTGCTTTTCTATATAAACTTTATAAGTACCCTGTCAATTTCTACCAAAAAAAAATTTATGGTGGGATTTTGATTGGGATTGCACTGAATGTGTAGATCAATTTGAGGAGAAATGACATCTAACAATATTGAATTTTCCAATCCATGAGTGCAGCTGTATCTATCCATTTGTAGAATCCTCCTGGTTTCTCTCAATACCGTTTTGTCATTCTCAGCATTGAAATCCTGTGCATATTTAGTTAGATTTGTCTTCAAGTAGTTCACGTTTTTTTAATGCTATTGTAAATGGTATTGCTTTTGGTTTTGGTTTTGTTTTGTTGTTTGTTTTTTAATATAGAAAACCTAGATGTATTTGTTAAGCTATTATAAAGATAGAACGGTTATCATCTGAAGTGCTCTGAGGACTTCATCCTAATTTCTCTTGTTCTGTTACAGAAACTGACCTATGAGGCTGGACATGAAAAGATATAACCAAAGAGGTTATAACAGAACAAACTGGTGGAAAGTGGTGACAGGAGCAGGAGTGGGTCAGGAGCACTTGTGTTAGTGGGAGTATGTGTGGCTGGATGTTTCCCAAGAGGCTCCCTAAAGAGGCTTGAATGAACTAACCTGAGTCCCAAATTAGTAAAAATATCTTTACCCCTGTGGAGAATGAGTAGAGGCCAAGTTTTCCCTGAGATTTCTTTATCTCTCTTTTTAAGGGAAAAGGGTATCCTGAGGCCCAAAGGGGTATATCTTAGATTCAGCCTCTCCCATCCAGTTGACCTAAACCTCCAGGTATGTGTGCATTTTCAGCAGGTAGCATTGCTAGGTTACAGAAGATGCATACACTGAAAGCAGGAATATGGGCCAGCTCAGTGGTACCTAGACACAGGAAGTTTGGGGGTGAATGATAAACTACAAATACCCTTCTAGTTAATGCCCTTATGTTAATAAAGGTCATAGTTTCTTCCGCTGCTGACAACTTGTCTCAGTATAGTCTATCTCCAGAAAGAATTGTACAGATGAGTTTAGAAGAAGGAAAAATACTTTCAACACCCACACCACAGTGGAAAAAGCACCAAGTTCCCTCCTACAGTTAAGAGCAGACTCCCAAAGCAGCATAAAATCATTTTCAGTGACCAACATCTGCATCCTCCAACTGCCAAGCAGCTGTTGGTGTAGCGTCTACCTCTATCCCATCTTTATAACCTCTCACTGAGTCTCCTGTCCGGACTGCAGCCATGTTACACTGGTGGCTCACAGGCTGAGAACACATCCTTGCCATCTCTCCAGTGTGGCCTGGACTTCTGCTGTTAAATGGGATCATCTTTTCCATAGGTGTAAGATGTAGGCATGTCCCCCTGCCTTTCCTTGTTCGTGTGCTTCCACATTGTGTTTTGCGCCATTGTAGTCGTCTGAATGTTCATCGTCAGGGTCGGGATGCAAAGCCTGGCTTTCACACATTGCGTGACCATTGCCTCGGATGCTGATGTACCACTATGCACACATCTAAATTCAGCAATAGGGTCAAGGTCATCATCACTGTCTTCCTTTTCTTCATCAGCAACAGATTCTTTTGATTCTTCTTCAAATCTGGCGTTCACCATAACATACAAATGCTCTTGCAGAGATGCTTCTAGGTCCCTGGACAGCGCATGGTGGGGCGGTAAGAATCCTGACCCAGCTCCATCTAACCAGGACAGGCAGCAGTCAGTGATGTGAAGGGTGCCGGTGCCAAGGCCCGCCCACTTCGTGCCAAGGCCCGCCCCCTTCATGCCAAGGCCTGCCCCCTTCAGGTACGGCACAGCCTTGGTGTCTAGCTGCTGCTGCCCCAGCCGCTCAGCTCAGCCAGGTGGCCTGAAACTTTTGAGGAAGCTCATTGTAGCAGGGATCTTGGAGATACAGGCCAGCAGGGCCTGCTTTTGTGATTCCAGTTTCCAGTTAATTCATTGACAGTATCTAAGAAAACAATTGACTTTCATTTGTCAGCCGCGTGTCCTACAACCTTACTAGACTCCCTTATAGGCTGATTCTTTGGGATTTCCTCTATCGACAAGCAGTTCAGTAAATATAAGTTGATGTCTTCCTTTCAAACCTGCATGCTTTTTTTTTTTTTTTTTTTTTACCTTTTCTCATATTACTGCATTGGCTTGGACTTCTAGGGTAGTGTTGAAAATGAATGCTGAGATCAGACATCCTCGCCTTGTTTCTGATTTTAGGAGAAAAACATTCCTTTTTTCATCATATAGTAACTGTAGTTTTTGGTAGATGTCCTTTATCAAACTGAGGAAGTTTCCTTTTCTCCCCCCTAGTTTTCTGAGAATTTATATCATGAATAGATGTGAAATTTTGTCAAATGTTTCTTTTGCATTTTTCTGGATCATATTCTTTTTCCTTTTTACTCTGTTAATGTAGTAATGACATTGAAAAATTTTCAAGTGTTGAACCAACTTTTCATACTGGGATAAAATCCACTTGGTCATGACATATATTATATTACCCTTTTTGTTTATTACAGAATTTCATTTCCTAACATTTGTTAAAGATTTTTAATATTTATCAGGGACATCAGTCTATAATGTCTAGTTTTGGTTATCAGAGTAATTCTGACCTCATTAATAAGTTGGAAAGCATTCTCTCCTTTTTCTATTTTCTAAAAGAGTTTGTATAAAATTGGTCATATTTTCCAGGGAAACCATCTAACCTGGATTCTGCTTGTAGAAATGTTTTGAACTGTGATTCATTTTTTTTAAATATGTGCAGTACGAATTTGGCTATTTATTTCTTCATGGGTGAGCTCTTGTAACTTGTGTCTTCCAAGGAATTTCTTCATGTTGTCTAAGTTGTCAAATGTTTGGCATAAAACTTTTCATAATATTGTTATTATTCTTTTAACATTAGTCGGCTCTATAGAAATGACCCCTATTTTATTCTTGATATTGATAGTTTATGTCATCTTTCTTTTTTCATAATTATTCTTTCTAGTTTTTTTTTTTCAATTTTATTTATTGTTTCGAAGAACCAATTCTGATTTCATTGGTTTTCTCCATTGCAATCCTATTTCAATTTTGTTCAGAAATCTAAACAGAAATTTTGTGATTTCTGTTCTTTATTTAATAATGTCCTTCCTTCTGTTTACTTTGGATTTGACATGTTCTTTATCTAGTTTCTTAAATGGAAGTATAAGTTACTGATTCTCAACCTTCCTTCTTTTGTAATATAAGCTTTTAATGCCAAAATGTTCCCTCTGAACACTGCTTTAGCTTCATTCCACAAATGTTCATATGTTGGGTTTTCATTTTAACTCAATTAAAAACATTTTCTAATTTCTCCTGTGATTTCTTCTTTGGCCATGTTTTATTTAGAAGAATGATGCTTAATTTTCAAAAATTTTAAATGATTTTCAACTTATCTTTGTGTCTTTGATTTCTAGTTTAATTCTATTATAGTCAGAGCATATTTTTATATAATTTGAATCCTTTTAAAAGTATTGAACCTTGCTTTATAGTCCAGACTATGGTTTATCTTTGTGAATGTTCCAAGTGGACTTGAAAATAATTTGTATTTTGCAACTGTCGGGTGGAGAGTTATTTGAATGTCAATTCGGCTTACTTGGTTGCTAGTGTTTTTCAGTATTCTTGTATATCCTTGGTGATTTCTTGTCTACGTGTTCTAGCAATTACTGAGAAGACTGTCGATACCTCCAACTATAACTGTGGATTGGTCTATTTCTTCTTTTAGTTCTGCTAGTTTCTGTTTTCGTATATGTTGAAATTCTGTTGTTGGGTGCATTCATATTTGCATAATTACTCAATGAGGTATTGACACCAAGAGTGGGTTAGAGGGTCTCTAACCTCCTACCCCAGTGGTTTCATCAACTCCACCCTTATCTCCTAGCCACACTGAAAAACTTAGAAACTGCCTATACAAGATAGCTTTAATGCAAATCACCTAATTAGTTTATCAGCCCCTTTGTTTGCAGAACCCCCTGGAACTGCAATGGACTTCATGTCAGGTCAGATTGAGCAAAAAGCTTAGGTTCTCTTCATACATACAAATGGAAGTAGTAATAAAACTCATTGTCATACTTCACATAGAGTGAGGTCAACAGAGCAGCAAAGGAGAAATAATTCTGGCCTTTCCAGAGCAGGACTCCTGCGTGTCCTAGGATCCTTTCACAGTGCCCTTCTTTATGTTCCTACAACCGGCCCGCTCATACTGTAGGGTCCTTGCATGTGCTGTTTGTCTCGGGATAGGGACCTACCCACTCCACATCTTATTATATCATAGTTAGCTTCTTCTCGTCTTCTGAGCCTTCTTCCCTGACTACTGTTTTGAAATTTTGCCAGACTTGATTAGTCCTTGTCACCTCACCCTATTAATTCCCTTCCCAAAACTTTATAAGTGTAATTATATATTTCCATTCTTATTCAATTGATTATTTTACATCAGCTGCCCGTACCAAGTTCCATGATAATAGCAATCATGTTTAATTTGTCTTCACTACAACATGTGTAACATTACCTATACCTAAGAAATAAATATATGCTGAATTAATAAATAAGAAATTAAGGACAGATAATGAGTTACTAATTTAAAGGATTTCATCAGTTAACCAATAGGAGGAGGTATTATTTTGGGGAGGGGGAAGTTTTATTTTGTTTCTGAAATCATACCAAATAGACAGTAGCTTTCCCTATGATTGGTCCTTTGTGATTTGGGGGAACATTGATTGCCAAGATTGCACTGGTATATAATGGCTATAATAAACAAAATATCAGTGGGGAGTTTAGGTTTTCCTCATGTTATAGACTGAGTGTTTGGCTGCTGCTTTCCATGTGATGATTCAGGGAGGCTGGTGTCTTCTTTTCTGTGGCCCCACCATCCTCTCAGGGCGCTCGAGGATCCTTCACTGGGTCCCCTCTATTTGTCCAGCAAACAAAGAGCGGAAGCTTGACTGATTATGTAAGAGGCTTTAAAGACCAAGTTTGCAAGTGGTATGCACTACCTCTGCACAGGCTCCACAGGTCAAAATGAGGCACATGGCCCCAACCTAACTGCAAGGGAGTTCTGCGACATGTAGTCTTCCTGTGTATCCAGGAGGAAGAACAGGGATCTGTGAGCATCCAACCAGCTTCTTCCACAATAGGGGACTTCACTGGGTTGTTGAGAGGACTAGAGAGTTAATCTATGCAAAGCACTCAGAACATGGCCAGCACATCAGGGGCACCCATGATTCCAGGTAAGTTGTAGGAGGAGTTCCTCTGAACTTGCACTAATCACTGCTTGCTAAACCAGGCTGGTATTCGGAAGTTTCTGTCACACCCAACAGCTGGCTAGAGAGTTTTGTGAGCCCCAGTGCCAAGGAGGCCAGCTAAGGATGCAGATGCCACCACCACATCTGTGCAGCACATCCTTGTGCACCGTTCAGTTTGGTTCCCTGGGTGGGATGAGTTTTATGAGCAGGTGTTCTGGTTAATTAGGTGATTAATACTCCTCAAACTGGAGATCCATTTCCCCAGTGACACTTCTGGCTTTGCTCAAATATGAGACAAATCTTCATTGCTTAGTTTGGAGAGGGCCATGATTGCACTCACCTGGCTGCCAGGCCAGCACTCTGGCATTGAAGACCAGGAGCCTGACCCCACACCTGACTGAGTCACCATCTCGATGCACCAGTTTAGAGAAACAAGAGTTCCCCACGTCATCTGGCCTCCTTTCAGACCAGGGCAAAGTCTATCTGGGGGCACATTGCTGGTTCCCTTCTGGGGATTCCAATCTGTATCATCTCTCAAGGTTACAGCCATTGCCTCTGCACGGAGTCCTCCAGCTTCTAAACCAAGGAGACCACGCCATGTCCAAGGACAAATCAGGCATCAAAGCTGTTTTTCTCAAATTTGCTCTCAGACCAGTAGAAATCTGCCCCAAACTCTCTTATAATCCACGTTCCCACAGTCTTTTCCCAACCCCCATATGCCATTCTATTTCTGCCTCCTTGTCTCTGTTTCCCTTCATGCAAAGACCTTTTTCCCTCCATCAAATCTATGCATCCTTCAAAAGTCAGTGGTATTCCTCAGCCCTTCCAATCCAGGTGGAAGTGATTTCTCCCTCTTTAAAATTTTCATAGCCCTGATTATCTGATCCACATCTATTAACATTTAATTATATGCCGTATCTTTTCTCTCATATATCTTAATTTTGTCGACCTAATTGGTTTATTGGTAGCCATGAGCTGTATCTTCTCCTGGGCATATATGAGGTTACCAAAATTGTTTGAGTGCTAAATTAAGCTAGATGCCACTTAAACTTCTGGAAAGTGGGTCAAATCCACTCTGTTATACATTTTGGGCCACACTGCTGAAAACACTGCTACTCACTCCTGTTCCTCACATGTTCCAGCTTTCCAACCAAAGAGGTACTGGATCTCTTTCTCCAGTTCCGGTTGGAAAAATTCCAGGGAAGACTCTGGCTCGTTTCAGTCATGTGCTCACCCCTAGAAAACCACCGTCTTTGTGACACAAAGATCATATAAGAACAAGAATATTCTGAATCACAATCACATGGTTGGAATGAAAGACCAAGTAATACTTGTCCACTGAAGGTGGATCTAGATTTTGGAAAGTTCTGTTGCTTTATTTTTTTCTCCAGGATAGATTACTAATTTTTTAAAAATTACATATTCAGGGCCGGCTGAGTGGCGCGGTGGTTAAGCGCTGGCTTGGGAAGCCAGCGGCCCCGGTTCGGTCCCACATAAGAGGGCCAGTGACACTGCCCTAAAATAAATAAATAAATAAATAAATAAATAAATAAATAAATAAATAGAATTACATATTCATTCATCAAACATTTATCTAGTCAGGATAGATCCTGCCCCATGGGGAACAGCAATAGATTAACTGGCAGTAAACCTTTATTGTTCTTTCATTCTCAAGGGAGAGAAAAAGAAGCATTTGCATTGAAAAAAATGGTCTCCGAGGTCCAACTGATAGTATACGTTTCCCTTAACCCTACTCTCCAGAAATGAACTAAAATTCACATATGTGATTGTTTTCTCTCCCAGGAAGATTTAATAAGGATTGTAGTCTTATAGTAAATTGGGGTTTTTGTTGCCTCTCCCTCCCATCCCTGTTCACCTACTTTTCTGAGATCTGCCTCAGTGACTCAGTGAGGTAGGGTGTCAGTTTCAGGGTCACTGGTAGGAAACAGATGACACAACTCAAAGAAGCAATTGAAGACATTTAGTAAAGGGATTGTTCACAAAAGTGAGGCAGGGTTAAGGAATCAACAAGGGATGGGGCCTGCCCATGGCTTAGCAAAGGTGGGAAGCTATTCCTACTCCTACCATCTGAAGAGATAAGGTGGTGGGAACGGTAGCGGGAGAGCAGGGCTAGAGGACATGAGCTATGACCTTCAATCGGGGACTGCCAAACTGCTGTCCTTGTGGAGAAGTTCTGGCCCTTTCTCTAGCTCTCTGAGGTATGGCCAGACCCCAAAGAGTGTAGGTGACATAGACTGTAGAAGTTGGATAACAGATGCTGGATAACAGAACAGGATGACAGTGGGCATACAGTGATCTGGACAATCCACTGGAGAATAACCAGCACAAATGACAACTTTCAGTGGGGGTGGGAGTAAACATATCAGAATGTGGGTGTGGGTGTGGGGGGTGAGAATGTGTCTAGTTTTCAAAAAACTCTCCCAGAAATTCTGAAAGAACGTAACCTCCTCCTCCTTCCTCAAATGATCAAGTAACATCTGATCAAAATAAGTGAAACTGCAACAAGAGAATGTCAGGTAAGCTAGCTTATTGGGAAGATTATTCATTCACGTAATTGTTCATTTATTCATTCATCAGTCATCAAAGGTTTATTTGTACTTCTAGGCATCAAGCATGCAGAAATGGATTAGACATCTCTGTGTGCTTGAAATTTTTTATAATAAAATGTTGGAATAAATGGATTAGATAGAGACACTGCCCTTGACAATCTAATAGTCTGGATCGGCGAGGTTTCCTGGAGGAATGAACAGCGACACTGAGTCTGGGCTAGTCAGACAGGAAAGAGGGGACAAGGATATCCCAGGGAAGACGTGGAATGGGTGTGAGACTTTGGTGGGAGATGAGGTGATGGAGGCAGAAATCTACTGCAAAGTTTAGGATTGCATTATCAGGTTTGCATTTTAGAAAAAGAACCCTGATCATCAGGGTAAAGAATGGATTGGTAGAACAAACAAACAAACAAACAATGTTAGAGAACTGATGTGGGAGGCAATGTGAGCAACGACCAAGCATGGAACCAGGATCTGAACAATGCAGGCAGCCCCCAAATTAAGAGGGACACAGTCAAGAAGTAACCTTGGGGAGAATTAACAGGACTCAGGGACTGAACGGCTGTGCTGTGAGACAGAGGGAAAACGCTTTGGTGCTGTTTGGCCTCGTCATCATCTCCCTACTTTTTCACCTAATAGCCCCCCAGTTTTCTGTTGAGAGCTTGCTTCTACCTGTCCCGCTGAGTACAGTTTCCATGGAACCATCATCGGTAGGGTCTTGTCTTCTCCGGACAAGAGGATGACCGCATGACCTAAGTCAGGCCAGTCAGTCTCGCCCTCCTGGGAATGTGGGAATCCTAGGCTTGGCACCTAGATCCCACTTTGATTCTTGTCTTTTTTGAAGTCTCCTTCAGTTTTATTTGTTTTTATTTTTTCCCGTAAATTCTGTATGGCACCCAAAAGCCTTCTTAAAAAGTCATTTTTTAAACTTCAGTTAGTTATTTTCTGTTGCTTCAACAAGGAAACCTCAACTGATTAGCATGGCCATGTGAATGGTGGTGCCTTTCACTGAGAGACGGAAAACCGGTGGAGGAGAACGTTTGAGGGGCGTTTACTTGGGAAGAGCGGGGCACAATTTGCTTTGAGATGCCTATGGAAAAATAGAGAAAAATCCAAAAGTAGGCCCCATGGGCTTATGTGGAACACTGAAAAAAATCACAGCACACAGTGTAAAAGCCATTTCTGGCACTTAGACATAAAAGTCCCACTCCACAGCCTGACCTCCCCAGGATTTATCCAGGCTTCTCCAGGGTGGGTGAGGGGTGGTGGTGGTGGTGGTAGTAATTCTATGGGGAGGCTGACACATTCTGCTGATGCCTCAGAATCAGCGGGGGAGAAGGGACAGGGCCCCATTCTGGGCCCCGGGAGCCCTGTGTCCTGACTCTGGCGCTCTAACTAATGAGCTGGGTGACCTTGTACCAGTCAGTGCCCTCCCGTCTCTGAGATTCAGGTGCCATATTAATAAATACAGGGTGGAATTCTATTGAGGGCTCTCCAAAAATTCCCAAACAATTTTAAGTTTACATATAAAAGAGTGAGCTGTTCTGGAAAACCAGGTTAAACAAACCATGTAAGCCTGTTTCTTTACTGCAGGACTTCTCAGGGTCTTAAATTCGCTCATCTGTGATGCAAATCTCCAAGAGGGGCGAAGGTGAGCAGCAGCTCTCATTGCATTTCTGCCCAAGGAAACTCCCGCTGCCGCCATGATGAGCCCGTGAAGAAATGGGAGGAACTCGCAGTGGTCAGAATGCACTCGCGGAAATGCTGCGTTAGGTGATTTCCAGGGTTGTTCCAGCCCAATATTCCCTGATTCTGTGCAGCGAGTGCCCTGTATACCTCCTGTGCCTTCCACTGGCCTCGTCCTTGGGGCTGACTGACCCCTGTGCTCGGTTCTAAATGGTTCTCCCAGGGAACAGCACATTTGAATGCCTATGAAGTCACTTAAAGATCTAGTCAAGCTCAGGAAACCCCCAGCAGCTTAAATGGAAACAACGCCTCCCCTCCCCCTCTCCACTGAGCTCAGCCTGAAGGGTTTGCAAAAAAAACAAAACAAAAAAAAAACATGCTTTAGTGTGCATTTGGGAAAACAAAGAAAACCCTACTCTTTTCTGCTCCAGACAGTCTGAGATGCTTATGTGCCCCTGGGCCTTTACTCAGTTCTCTCATCTGCCTCGGACCTGGTACTAAATTGGTTCAAGGTTTGGAGGAAAGCTTCAGAGGAAAGGATGTTTAGAGTTCTTAAAAGCTGAAGTCACCCCAAGGACCAGAGGCTCAAACACCTCTACGGCCGCCAGAGGGCGATCACAACAGCATCTGTGCGGAAAGCTGCTCCCAAGAATAAGAGCAGTAAATTGCACCTAATTTGTTTATGAACGATGGACACTGAAGTGTGCATGTGTGTATGTGTGTGTGTACATGTAGGTACAATTGGGTGCCTGGAGCTAAGACTTTGAACATCTGCAAAGTACAAATAAAGTAAAATCTGCACCTCTACTATATATTCACAGGATGTGGTCAAGTAGTTGAAAGTTCCCTTGAAGGAAAATGAGGTAGAAGGAATCAGAATAGCACTTAAATGACGGAAAAAAAGTTCTCAGTGGCAGAGCTGGCGTTGTGGTACATGTGACAGTGTATGTGTTTTTTTGAGACTACATGTGCACGTGTATGTGATTGAGTATGGATGTGTAAGCCTGAGTGCATAAGCATGTGTGTGCTCAGGGGTGTGTGTGTGTGTGTGTGTGTGTGCGCGCGCGCCCCCCCACGAGTGTGAATATGTGCAGGGCTCGTTCAGAATTTTCCAGCGTGAGCAGACATCAAGGAAGTCTGGGCAAAACTTCCTCCAGTGCCTGCTCTCTGCCTCCAAACAAACAAACAAAATCATTCCTACAAGTATTTATGGAGCCTCTAACACCCGAGCCCCTCCCCAGAGGCATCTGGAAAAGCTCAGACCTGGCTAATTTAGAGGACGCACTGGAAGAAGGAAGGCGCTGGGGGCAGAAGTGATGCCTCCCATATGAATGACTGTTTTTGCAAAAACACTTTCTCTTCTTTGATGCTCCATACAACCCAGACCCCGGTGAGGGGGCTCCAGAGACAGGGCTGTGGCCCCCTTTGCTCAGAGGTGACATGATTGGCCCTGAGTCACCCATTCGGGATGTGGAAACATTGAGAATCCTGGGGTCCACATCCCATCATCACTACTTTTAGCTGCACAGCCGGCATTGGCTCTGGGCAAAGCAGGGCAGGCCTCCAGGTAGGGTTTGCCAGTTCTGTGCCACGTGTGACAGGAGTTCATCAGTGTCCATACAGTAGGTCCTTTAGGAATAATTTGTGGGTCTTTGCCAAGATGAGGTAGGATCTTTGAGGATCTTTGTAGCTGAGGTAGGGACGCAGCTTTGATGCACTGTGATGTAGAACTTGGGTGAGTTAGAGTGCCATGGTTTGGCGTCCCTAGTAGCTGTGTGACCTCTGGCAAGCCACTTCACTCATTTGATTTTTGTTTTTTTTTTCTTCCAATCTATAAAATGTGGGCACTCAGATGCCCCCTTGCGGGTGGGACGGTTGTTGGGACCAAAGGAAAGAATCTGAGCAGAGTGCCTAGCTCAGTGACAGAATTCAGAAAAAGTGCCACCAGCCTGATCTGTCCTTGGTTCCTAAAAGTGAACAAGTCTCAATGCTGGGGCCCTTCTGGCCAAGCCCCACTCCTTACCCCGTTACTTCCCTCTCCCTCGTCTGCTTTCTCCTCCCTCTGGGCTCTCGGTTGCTCTAGCAAAGTTCCCAACTTAGTCTACATGACGCTCGGAGCAGCCAATGGGAGGCGGAGCTGGGTGGTTTTTTTCCTTTCTTTTCAGGGGGGGAGGGAGGGCGGGCGGGGTGGGCCCCGCGTCTCTGGTGTCTGCCCTGCTCAGTGAATGGAGAGAGCAAGCGCCGGCCAGCTCGCCGGCTGCCCCGTGTCCCGGCCACTGACGCCGTGCTCCCGACCCCGGCCGCGAGCCGGACCTCCCCGGGCGCCGTGCCCCCTGCGCTAGCCCCAGGACCCTGAGCCGCGCACTCTCCGGGCCGCGGGCCAGAGGGGACAGGGGGCGCTCGGTACCTGGGCACTCCGAACGATGCGCAGCGGGGCAGCGCCAGCCCCGCCGATGGAGCTGCTGCTGTCGCCGCCGCCCGGCGCGCCCCACTCCGCCCGCGCCCCGTGCGCCTGAGCGCCGAGCTCGCTCCTCCTCCGCGCCAACTCCACCGCCCGCTCCCCAGGCCGCCCGCGCTCCCCCGCGCCTCTCCCGGCTTCAAGCGTCTTGCCCCGCCGAGGCAGCCTCCTCCGGGCGCGGGCCCTTGCGCACCATGGCCCCCGGGTGGACAGGGTCCGGCGCTGCTGCGTGCGCCCGCCTGGCGCTGGCCTGGGCGCTGCTGAGCGTCCTGAGCGGGCCCCCCGCCGCCGCCTGCCCCACCAAGTGTACCTGCTCGGCCGCCAGCGTGGACTGCCACGGGCTGGGCCTCCGGGCGGTTCCCCGGGGAATCCCCCGCAACGCCGAACGCCTGTGAGTACCCCTGCCCGGCTCCATTCGGGCCACCCACCTGGGTCCCACAGAGGGGCCCCAGGCGCCGGATCGTGCCTTTTCCCTTGGTCACGTAGTAGGCGTTCTCTGCCCTGACCCTCTCCTGGATGGAATCCTTCACTCTCTCTGACTTAGGGGTTTGTGGTTTTAGGCAGGTCTGGGGGTAGAGGTCTGGAAGCCCCCTGTGATCAGTGGAGGAGTGCCTTTCCTGGGCTGAAGGCTCCATATGCAGGGCCCGCTGACAGCTTCCAAGCAGAATGCTGGCAGGAGACGAGGGGAGGAGAGAACACTGCAGCCAGGGAGGTCTTAGGATGAGGGTAAAGGGTCTGCGCCCCTTCAGGAGGAGGTCGAAGGAGAAAGCTGAAGGGTGATGGGGCTTCAGGGCGCGGATATCGGAGAGAGGGCCGAAGACTGTGGCCCGCTTGGAGATCAGAACGGACGGGCCAGCCGCTGTCTGGCTGCCCTTGCAAGGAAAGTTGAGAGTGTGTGTGAAGGTCTAACTTCTGAGGAACCAAAAGAATTCAGAATGGGTGCTCGGAAAACCCGCCCTGCCTGGAGCGCACCCTTGGAGATGCCAAGTTGCAGCCCGGGTGAATTTTTTATTGCCTGGTTATAAATGCCTCCCCAAAAGGGCTGGAGAATGGAAATGCTGACAGCCCTTTAAATGAGACCGAGCGCTATAATCTTACAAACCGCACTCAGCCTAGGATCCTGGGCTTGGCAGCCAGAGGAGAGGCACTTGGAGAGAGGGGTGGATTGACCCTCGTTTTAACCTCAATTGTGCAACCAAATATTTACTTTTCATATGTCAACGTTTTGGAAACATTTATCATTTTGATCCTCCGACCAAATTCAAAACTTGGATTTGGGGTGGGTTCTTCCTAGCCCACAGTTGGGGAGCTGGGGAAGCAGGAAGAAATGGCTGAGCCGGTTGGAACTGGCCTGGGAGCACAGCCCAGCAGTGGGTGAGGGTTTCTGCCCTGTGGCCGACTTCCCCACCTCTCGCTCTCCGTCCATCCTCTTCCCCCACGTGTCTTAGGGGTAGGTGCACCCGTCTTCCGTTCTGCTTTCTTGACTTTGGGCTGGGAGAGGGTGGTGATGAGGCTGAGATGAATTGTCCTAGAGTGTGTTATCCCTGCTAATCACCTCCTTTTTCTCTTGCTTTTCCTCTTTACATCTCCCTGGGTGGGAGACTCAGCAGACCTGCCTTTTTCTGGAGCTTTCCTTTGATTCAAAAACATGTTTTTCCCCCCAACTGCAGCGACTATTCTGTGGGGTTGAACCATGTGATTCTAGATGGTTAGAGCTTATTAACATAGGTAGAAAACAAAGCTCAGGCATGTGAAATGACTTGCCCAAGGTCATTCCCTAAGCTGATGGCAATAGAAGGACCAGAATCCAGGTGCCCACAACTTAATTCAGACAGTATGTTCTATCATACCAGTGAAAAGCGGGGTTTTCTTGGTACTTTTGGATACCTATAACTTATAAACTAAATTCCCCTCCCTCCTCACATCAGGGCCAGCCACATGAGTTAGTGAAATAATAACTGTGGCTAATGTTTAATGAGTGCTTTTCCTGCTCAATTTGTTTACATGCGCTATCTCTTTGAATCTCTACAATAGTCTTATTAGTTAATGTAGGTAATGCTTATTATTTCACTTTACAGTTGTCACTTGCTCAAGGTCGTGTAGCTAGTTAAAGTTTGAACTTGAGCACGTCTGGTTCCTAAGCCCACGCCCCCTACTACTCTGCTGCAGATGCTTGGAGCAAGGGCTAGTTTGGGCCAAGATCTAGAAGCCGAAGAAGGTCTTGGGAGGGTCCTGGGTGGGCCTGGGTCTTGGAATAGGCAGCTGTTGCTGCTGCTTTGGGCTCTACCTGGCACCATTCAGCTTACTTTGACCTTAGCTCTCCTTTTGGATCTTGAGATGACTTCTGCCCCATCTTCAAAATCGTGTTGCATGTTTGGGACACCAAGGAGAGTAGACCCCTCTCATTCTGGCACATAGGAAGTCTTCAAAAGCTGCAGGCACCTCACTGTAGCGAGTAGGCCACCCAGCCACCTCCCCCAGGGGACCCAGGCAGCTCCGGGCTGCCCATTTGCTCTACAGCTGGAGAAGCTGAGCAGAGACTGGCGTCCTAGGCATTCCGGGGCCGCCCCCCCCCCCACCCCCCCGCTGTAGTCATGGTCCCTGGCTGGCTTTGGCAGGATAGGAGGTGCTTTGGAATACCTGTGTGTCAACTGCCTTGGTTCTGGTCACTGGTGCCGCCTCTGCTGGGGTTCAGGGGGGTGATACCACTGCCAAGACTGGCCCTCATTCTCATCTCCTTCCTCCCCCAGAGAGGAGGCAGCATTTAGGAGCAGGCTGGTCCAGGAGGCCTGCAGGGGTTAAGGGCCGCCCACCAACAATCCTTCAGCCCCTCACTGTCTCAGTCAACTCGGATGTGTTAGCATTTCAAGCCTGAAGACTTCTGGGAGGAGACTGGGCATTCCTCTGCAAAGGATTTCTTTAGGGAGGAATTTCTCCTTCCTCCGTTCTTTCATTCATTCAACAAACATCACTTGAGCCTTTACTGCATTCCAGTAACTGTATATAAAATCATTGCATATACAGAAGAAAGCCAGAAATTCAACTTAAAGAATGTAAGCAAAGGGCAGGGAGAAGGAAACTTCCTTTAGGGAGGCCTTTAAACTTCTCAGAGCTCAGTTTCCCATGGGGCGTACATTTTGTCAGCACTGCCGTCAGATGCTCGGGACCTTCCTAAAGTTCACTTTTCTGATCTCAGATGTTTACGTAGTTTTATAACAAAGAAGAAGCATTTTCTCCCTTCTTTATTTTTGCTGCTCTGCCTCCCAAAGAGGCTTTTCTGAAGGGGTGTGTGTGGGTTGGTGTTTCTTGGGTGTTTCTGACCCCGAGGCCTTGTCCCCCCATGGTGTGCCATTAAGGAAAACCTGTGTGGGGATAATGTGGTCACCATTTGGACTTTGCTTTCGGCCTGGAATGGGGCCGGTTGAATTGTTTGTAATTAGGCTGCTATCGGAGTTGGGGGCCTGCGCTCCTTCTCCAGAATGTCAGCACATCTCACAGAAAGAGAAACTCTCTGTCGTTTATAAACTACTGACAATCCTTTTGCCCTCAATGAGGAGGTGACACCCACAAGAAAGCTAAATAAACGCAGAGGAGAATTCAGTGTAATTTATTATCCGTGTGGCAAAGATAGAGGACGGGAGGAGAGGAAGTGAATGGTGGTGCCTGAAACAAAACATTTACCATGGAGCGCAGAGTAAACAGATGTAGCATTTACCCTTCTGAGTACAAAAGGAGCCCACAGATGTAATTCTTCTCCAACCACAATCTCGGCCTGCAAAAGAGGAGACAGATGAAAATGAACTCTCATGTGGGGCCCCTTCTCCCCGACCTGCCTACAGGCAGGCTGAGGCCCACTTCTCACCCGCAGTGAGGTGGTGGCCTGAACAGCGGAGCGGGGCAAGAGTGGACATCTTTGGTTTTTCACTTGGCTCCGGAACATGCTGGAGACTGCTGTATTTAAATAAACATTTCCTGTTTGCGAAGGAAAACGGGCGAAAGGCTGAAACGTGAGAATGTGGTAACTTAATTTTCTCCATCACTCCAGATGACGGCAAACTTCGCTGGTGGTTGGGTCCAATAAAAACCCACACCGTATCATAGGCTTTCCCTGACTTGACCACAGAGGTCCCGAGGTCAAGTGGGAGACTTTCCAAGATGCTCAGCAGCCAAGCCCTGCCTTCTGGCACTCCTTGCCCTCAGGACTAGCTAAGACAGCCAGGGGCAAGCTGGTGAATCACTGGGCCAGTCTGAGCCGGCCATGACGATGTGGCCTTTTGGGAAGCACAGAACTCTCCTGGCAAGTCTGTTGGGCTGGACATGAGCAGCTGAGCACACACACCTCCAGTGTGCTGTGCAACTCTGAACAGCTTGCTTTACCTCTCTGGGCCTACTGAAAGTAGAGTTCTAGTGTAGTCTTAATGGTTTTTCATGTATGGCCCTCTTTCCCAGTATCTAGAACAGTGCCTGGCACATAGTAGGTTTTCAACAAATACATGTTGACTGAATGATGACTCTCAAAAATGCAAGTCTTTCTTTAGTTCTTACAAGTGAAAGGTGGGCACTTACAGATTTGTATTTCTATGTTTGGCTTACGGCAACTTACTAGTACCCTATTACATGAGTTTTTAAGGGTTTCTAAAATTTGGCTTTCATGAACTAGAATTATTTCCTTACTAGAGTTGCCAAGGATTCCTAATGAGTGATTCACTCTGGAGTCTGGTTGCCAGGTGTTGCTTAGCAACCTTACAAAACTCCTACTGTGCACATGCCTGAGAAAAGAGCTAGAAACCCTGAACACTGCAGCCACAGGACTTTCTAATCAGGAACTCAGCAGCATCGCCCTGCACCCTCTGTGGCTTTTGATGACAGCTTTTCTTGTATTGATCGATGTATTTGTAGGATCGTTATCATTAAGTTTTGCTTTTGCCGATCACCTGGGTGTTGTATTATTTCCTCATATTTCCTCATATTTGCCATTTTGATCGTTATGTTGTTTCTCTCCAGCTCTGTTTGTGGTCACTGAGTTCTTTCTCCCCCAGAAGGTGAGAACAGCGGGTCTGAGAGTTGTGGGATCTTTTGGGTCGACTAAATGGGCTGTGGCAAGGTTTCAGAGCCCGGTGCCTAGTGATTCAGGCGTGGGCTCTGGAGTTGGCTTCAGTTTGAATTTTGGCTCTGTAACGTCCTTGCTGTTGTACCCTGGGCAGCTATTCCACGTCTCTGGGCTGCAGTCCGTTTAATCTCTTTGGACCACATTCCCGGTTGTAATACCGGTTGATAATTGCACGGGCCCCATGGGGATGTCGTGCATGTGGCCCAAAGCAACCCATGTAATGCGCCCAAAACAGTGCCCAGCCCAGTGTTTTGCCCACGCCGGTTCCTTTTTCTCACTTGTAAAGGGAGCATAGGAAACGTTCCTCCTGGGGAGGATTAAATGAAATAATGTGCAGGAAGGGCTTAGCACAGAACCTGGCACATGGTCCTCCACACCCCATTGATGATGGCGGCTGTGGCTGGTATTTGCGGTTCATCTCAGGCCCCATTCAGCTGGAAGGTTCCAGACGCCCACTCTAAACGCATCCTGTGGAGGTAAGTTCCTGCCTGTAGGTAGGCTGCCCAACACCTTTGTGCCTGGCTTCCTCCCTCTCCTCTCTAGCTAAGCCCAGGCTGGCCTCCCTCCCATAGAGGGAATTACGGTTGAAGTGGTTTATATCTTTTCCATGGGTGTGCTGCTTTGTGGTACATTTAAATAAAGAATGCAGTTTACTTATTTATTTTGGGGGGTTGGGTTTTCAAGGGGAATTTTTGGTCTTGGGTTTTTTTTTCAATGCTCATTCCTCCTGTCTTTCCCTAAATACCTCCTCGTACTGACTTCCCGTGTCTGCCTCCATTACTGCTTTTACTTGAAACAGCTGCATTTAACTAGCATGCTCCACCCTCATTATGTAAGGTGGTCTTAACCCTTTTTAGAACTGCTGAAAAGAAAAAATAAAAATAAAAAACCAAGGCTTGGAAGCTTTTCTGAACCACCACTAGTCCCGGATAGGATAGATGGTAGAGGGTGCCTGCCCTGGTGCAGGGTGTTGACTTTTCAAGGCTCTCCGTTATTCATCATTCTCTGCAATTTAAATCAGCCTCGCCCAGGTGGGAAGAGCTCCCAGTGGGAAGGAGCCCTCTGCTTCTCTGTTCTGAAGACCTGGGTTGTGTTTTCTGAGTACTGTCATTGCTGGTCTAGCAAAGGCTATACTTCCCTGCCCTCTCCCTGTGGTCTTCATAGGTCTGTTGCCAGCATCATCTCTGATACAGCTCCTCCCTGTGCCATTGGTGGAGGGTGCATGATTCAAAGTCCTCAATGTAGAGCAGATAGGGAGGTGGGGAAAGTAACGATATTTGTGGGTAAGGGTGTGGACTCCAGAGCCAGATGGGCCCCCGTCCTGGTGTACTAGCTGGGTGACCTCAGTTTTCTCATTTGTAAAATGGTAATAATAATACTATCCCCTTCATAGGATGGTGTGAGTATTGAATTAACTCACTTCGATTGCTTCAGTCACGGTGTACCCTCCATAAGTATTACTATAGTTATTATTGGAATCCTTACTGACCAGTCTTTCTTTCAGAACATACTCCAGGTAAAACCTGATTTGGATAAACATATGATAGATTGTTAGGGTTGAAAGGGGTTCTCTTGTCCAAATTTCAACCATGTGCATGTGGCTCTTCTACTGACATACAAGGTATGATCAAAGAATACAGTGAATGCTGCTGCCGAGTGCCATCCAACAGAAAGGCAGGGACCTTCAATACAGGAAGCAGAGCGGTGAACCTTAGTAACAGTGTGTGACAAGTTTCAACTTGTTCGGTGCAGTCAGTTGGGTGTGAGCTACGGTTGAGAGGAGGTGTGTTTTAAAGTGTGTCGGGAATCATGGATCACGGACAATGTGGTAAAATGAAATGGGCTAACAGTTTCACCCTCCATTACGACAACACTCCATGTCACACATCACTTCTGGTACTACAATTTCTGTCAAATAAAAACATTATGGTGTGTCCTTATCCACCCAATTTGCTGAATCTAGCACCGTGCAACTTCTGGCTCTTCCCCAAAGTCCAAATGGCTATGAAATGTAAACGTTTTGAATCGATTCAGGGCATCGAGGCAGCCACGACAGCACAACTAAAGACACTCACGAAAGAGGATTTCCAGGACTGCTTCAGAAAGTGACAAGAAGGATGGGATAAGTGTGTTCAACGTGAGGGGGCGTATTTTGAGGGGGATTATGGCAATGTGTCTTTTACTATAATAATTATTTTTTAATTTAAACATTCACCATATAGTTTGATCTCACCTCGTAATTTTGGAGAAAGGGAAAGTGGTCATTTGCCTTTGCTCGATTACACCCAGTGGTGAGGAACTCAGTTCTTCCTAAAGCAATTTATTCCATTTTGAAAAAAGGTCTGAGTAAATGTTTCTTTGGGGGTTGAACTTTTCTCCCATTGATTGTTGTTACACAGAGCAAGTGTAGTCCTTCTTTCAAATGATAGGATTTAAAAACTTATTTCTGTTGGGTTTCTTACCACCCACTTATGCAAATCTTCTCTTTTCTTCTATAGATTTTTATAATTACCTCAACTATTATGCATGTGTTCTATCCCCATTCTTAGTTATTTTACTCTAAATAGGCTCCAGTTTGCTTTGCCTATATTACTATGAGACCGCTTGCTCTCTTGCTATCTTGACTTTCATCAATGCGTTTTAAAAGGACATTTTCACTTTGGACAGCCACCCCCTGGCTTGGCTCCTTCTGACCGGGCTGTTCACTGCACCCCCATTGTCCCCCTTAGCCCTCCCTGCTGTTGATCCTATTCTCACTCATTCATTCTTTCCAGACCCAGACTTGTGCAGTTGACTTTTTGGAGTCTTAAGTGCAACACTTTGCATTCATCCTAATTAAATTTTGGCCCAAATGGCTTCATTTTATCAGGTTTTCAGGAACATTTTCTATTTTGATTTTCTCCTCTAGCATATTAACCACTCCTCTCCCCATTTCCTCTGCAATTTTGGTGACCTTGCCCTATGGATCTTTATCCAGGTTGTCAATATAATCATCAGAGTCCTGTCTGCTTTTCTCAAAATCGTTCTATGGTCTGGGGCGTGGATTACATAAATATATTGTCCTGTTCTTTCTGGCTGGGATGGATAAAATTGTTGAGGTCTTATTGGCCCATAACATCTTCTTTCCCTGGGGTTCTGTTGTTCATATTTTCTCTGGAATGAATTCGTATTAATGCTTAATTCCTTTGTTTGTTGAATTTTTTCTAACCTCTTGGTTTCTCATAGCACTTTCCATCATGACTTTAGCTTCATTCTTGTCCTATTAGGCTGGTGCCAGAAGCCCTACCAGTAGAGGATGTGGGGTGTGTGTGTGTGTGTGTGTGTGTGTGTGTGTGTTATTCTCTCTTGGAAAATATTTTAGCCTGAGAAATTGAGCCCTTCTGTCAGCAGCAGAGCTTGTTTAAGAACCCTCAGTTTCTTAGTGATTTCCTTTACCACCTTGAGAGCCCATTGGCACCAGCTCCTTTGCTGGAGTACTGCTGGGACTGGAGGTGATGGAAAATGAAGCATAGAGAACAGAGGTCTGCAGGCCCTCCCCCAATCTCTGTAAATCACCACCACCACCACAGCTGCCATTTATTGAGCCCCTCTTTGTGCCTGGCAATGCTTTCACACTTGACACACATGGACTCACTTCACCTTCTAACAATCATGGGAGGTAGGAACTCATACTGTCCTCACTGTACGGATGAGGAATCTAAGTCACAAAGATGAAGGCCCTTCCCAGGTAGGAGCAGAAGAATCAGGGTTCATCAGGTGGACTGGTCTTACGTCTACCCTGCAACCACTGGTCACGTCATTCCTCCTTTTAACTCAGCCCCTTCTCTGTCTTCCAAACTCAATTCTCAAAGAACTGGAAGAAAAAAAAATTAAAGTCCCAGTTGAACCAGTGAGTATCTATTCGACGCAAGGCACCTGGAGAGGAATGCCAATGCCATGTTCTGGACACCTGGTGTCCAGATTGGGGAAGTAGATGGCAATTGAATTGGACCTTGAATAGGGCTCCCATAGGTAGAAGTTGCAAATATCTGTGGTTACATGGAACTTAAGAGAGCATAAGCCCAATTAAAAATAATGGGAACTGCTCTTTAAGGAGTTTTGTCTAACCGGGGCATTTGGAACAGAATTCAGTAGGTCAAGTCTTAGGGAAAAATATCATGTGGTAATGTGGCTAATGTTATTTTTTTAAATGTTGAATCTGGGGGATAAACTCTCCAAGAACAGTTCTGAACAGAACAATACTCCTCTTGGCCAGTATTTTTCCCCACACATGTCTGCCCAACTCTGGGCAGGAATTGCCTTCTTTTCCAGTTAGATATACCACTTGCTTTCTCTCAGCCATGATCTCCAGGCTCCCCGACCTTGAGATCAGGTCCTACTAGAACAGACGAGTATAAGATGCACCCTGGCAGGAGTGAATGTGACTTTACTTCTCGCAGCCTTATCACTGCTTGTGTGGGCTCAGACTCCTCTTCTCGGGTCCAAAACGCCAGTCTGGGTTCCTGACCCCTGATTCATTCTGCACTTGAGCAGCAGTGTGGGTTGTGGTTCCTGAAAGTCTGCCAGCACATTTAACCACCCACCTTGACTCCCTCTTGAGTTTTTTGGCCTTCCTCGCTCCTGTCTGCTACCCAGCATACCCATCCCTTGTTCCCCTGCCCTCTACAATTAGTGTGTGCCTTGACTCAGGCTGGTCTGCATGGTGTAGCGTTCGTGGTCCTCTTCTGATCTGAGCTTTGTGGCCTTGACCATAGACTTACACATCTTGTGCACCTCGCCTGCAGCCCGAGCTGCCCTGACCCCCTCCGGCTTGGCCTCTTGCTCTCTCCTGCCCTTCCTCTGCTCTCCATCATGCTGGTACTGAACTTGGACTTGCACCATCTAAACCTCAGGTCCTGAAATTGGACTTGAGGATTTCTGTGACCTGGGCCTTCACTGGAAACTGGAGATTTCCAACCCATGGTTGAGTCCTGGAAACAACTTCAGACTTCATCTTCATGGCCCTCGGAAGCCTTGTTTGATGCCCAGGGTGGTGGGTAGAGGACTCCAAGGCTGGACTCTGTCCAAGAGGAATTACAATGTGCCCCTGAGCCCCCTGCAACCCAAGCAGAGAACAGAGCAGACTGTGCTGTGATTGGGAAGCTCATGATGGTGATATCATCAGAAAGCTGTCCTCAGAAATGTGTGGCAGGAATCTCTGGAATGTGTAGAACTTTCCAATCATTTTTTTTTTCTCTTCCCATCTCTGCCCAGCTCTAGCATGTAGGTAGAAAAGTGCTTTTATGTGAGGTTTCTCAGTGGTATTAATGGGAATCCAATGGGGAGTACAATTTGATGTACCTTTAGGTGAGTAAAAAGACATAGGCAGAATCTTGGTTTTCATCAGTTTTTTAAAACTGGGGGACATTGCTGGAGTATCTTCCTGAGTCTCAATTTTCTCATCTGTAACGTTTAAAATGGTAGAAATAACACTTCTCTCATGGAACTGATGCAAGGTTTAAATGAGATCAGATATGTACAGATGCCTCCTCTATTCAGCACTATGCAAATACTTGAATTAGTCCACCCCCAATGTCTGATTTTAACCACAAGATCCTGTATCTGAAAGGTGATCAGAGTTCATCTTAGAATCTTGCATTCACAGGTGAGGAAACTCCATAGCTGAAAAGCCGTGCCCAGTGTCACCCATGTCTTCAAACTCTCACTGGGCTTTTCCTGTTCACTCATGCAGATACATTGTTCATAAATACAAATATAGTCTCACACCAGGCATGCTAGGCACCCAACCAGGCAGAGTTTAGAGGACTTTTTGCCTAACTAATTGATAAGTGCCAGTTTCCAAGAAAGTAGAACCAAAGAAGGGGCTCCATGAAGGAGGGCTGTTTAAAAGAGCTGTTTATTGGGTACCTACTATGTGCCAGGAACAATGATGAATAAGCAAGTAAAATGTCCTCATAACTAGAACAGCTCAAAATAATAGGAAATCAGTCTAGGGCGCCCCCCCACCACCACCACCAGATGACTGACAAGGGAAGGCCACCATGCTAGGTGCAGAGAGGAGATGTTTGAGACGATGGGGGAGGTGCTAGAACAATGAAGGCTGTGACACTGAGCCCTCAGGAACCATTGATGAAAGCAATCCCCACTCATCCCTTTTAGTGGGTACAAATATGTAGAAACATTCACACATCATTGAAAAAAAAAGAGCACATATAGAATTAAGGGGAAAAAAAAAAACCATGGGGAAAATATTAATCTGAGAACAATTGTCTCCGAGAAAGCATTCAAGTATGCCTCCGCGGCTAGCTGGCAAACCATGCGGAGTCTGCGTTTTATTAGAGCACTAACTCTTAGAGCACTGACCTTATTTGAGAAGCATTTCATAAACAGGGACACACCACCGCGCAGCTAGCAGTGAGGCTGTGATGAGATACGGGCCTCTGTCCAGAGGCCAGCTTCCCCTCCTGGGCTGGTTCAGCTCTAACTGGACCTCTGGACAAGGTTTCCCTGTGGTGTTGATTCCCTCATTCTCCTCTCATAGCTTTAACTAAGCAGGTAGGAATTTTCCCCGGTGGGGGTGTGGGGAGAAGTGAGGGAGGGTGCTTTGGACTGAAATTTGCTCTTGGAGCAGCTTTGTGGGGTAGGCTGCGAGGGAACTCGGCTTTGAGCAGAAAGGGTTGAGAACTGTCACTGGGCCCTGCATCCTTTCGGAGATCTCCTCTGGCCTCGGGAGACCTGCCCTGCCTGCATGTAGGAGGGTGGGGCTCCTAGATCGCTCAGGCGACGTTCACTTAGTGCCTTGGACTGGAAGCCGTGAGGCGTGGAATAGCTCTAAGACACACGTGCACGGCATCGCCTCCTACTAGAAGTTGGCACTTTTCTTTCCGTCCTCTGCCAGTTTACAAGGCCTGAATTTCTGCCACGGAACTTGGTTCTGTCCCTCCCCCTCTTGTTTCCTCCTGTGGCCAAGAGATTTTCAGGCTTTTGAGGTCTCTCTGCAGATCATCTCGTCGCCCCCCCCCCCCACTGATCTCAGCCCTCCTGGACAGATGAATGCTGTAATGGGAGGGGGCCTCATGAGAAGTGTGTCCTGCTTTCTGTTCAGCCTCATTCACAGTATTTGGTGCTCCGTAAAGATCTCTCAGAGCCATAGGTGGCTTCCGCCAATCTGGGAAGCTGGGGAGACAGGAGGGACCGAATCTAGTGCAAACAATATGGACTCATGGAGCCGGAGGGGAGAGGCACCAGATGGGTGATTTCGGCAAGCAGGTCATATCCTGAGGGCCATCAGCACCAAGGTAGCTTGTTTAGCTTCTAGAATGGGAAGATGTCAGATAGGAAATCTGAAGTGGGAGGAACGCTGGGAACCAGGGCTGGAGCAGAAATCCTAAACGGGAAGGCCACTTACCTCATGGGAGATTTTAACAACCCTCGTCCTCCGCCCTCTAATTGCTTCCTACCACAAGATGGTAACCAGTGCCCCCTGTTTACTCTGTCAGGCAGGCATACATGCTAATACTTTCTAAAATGTTTCCCATAAGCCCCCTCCTGCCATGTGCCCTCCGTGTATGTTCTAGAAACTTCCCAAAGACCGAAATCTCCTCCGGGTTCTCTCCTGACTGGGGCTGCATGCTGATTGGAGCCGTGTTCAGCCAGGAAGCTCTCTTCTGCCTTTAAAACAGGAAACGTCTCCTTCTGAGAAGACTGCACTCCAGTTTTCTTTGCGTTGCTAATGAACAAAGAGGCCCTATTGCAAAACAGCACTTCATGAGCAGAGGCCCGATAGCGCCTCTTGCCAAATGTGCCTGTGTGGAGCTGTGTGTGGGGAACAGCTTTGTCAAGAGGAGGGCTGAGGGAGGAGGCCGTGGGGAAGTTGTAGCTACGGCCGCATGGCGCAGTCGGGGGAACACTTGCCTGGGAATGTGGGGACCTGGCTGTGCCTCAGTCCCACCGTGTGATCTTGGATATGTCACTTGACCTCTCTGGGCCTCGGTTTCCTCATCGTTAAAGGGAGTTGACTGGAAGATCTCCAAAGATCCTTTCAGCCTTATGCGTTCTCATTTCTGGGGGCTGGGATTTGGGGTGTAGACCTGAGCCAACGTCCAGCCAACCCAGGGGCCTTTCTGGAGTCAATAGCGAGGCCAGGACAGCTGCTTCGGGGAGTGGCTGGCCCTTGATTAAGGCTCAAATAATTAGCTCAGCTCCATAGTAAGCCTTCTGAAATTAGGAAAGAAAAAGATGTTTCGTTTCAAAACCAGCAGTTGGTGTTTCTTACAATTAACTGAGTGGCTTTGGGCTTTGTGCACTTTGTGCACAGACAGGGTTCCCTGTCCTCTACAGCGGAGTGGATTAGAGCATTAATGCGGAGTTAGTGTGATCTGGGCTTGAATGCCATCACAAGCTAAGGAATCACGGGCATTTTCTTTAAAAATAACCCGCTTCCCTGGGTTGCTGGGAGGATCAAACGAGCTAATACATGTCAAGCTCAGAGGACAGTGCCTGGCATTAAATAACCACTGAAAAAGCCATTATTCTGAGGACTCACTGCTGCTTAGCAAACCACCCCAAAATTTGGTGCTGGGAAGCAACACCAATTTTATCATGCCGCATGATTCTTTGGGTCAGGGTTTTGGCCATGGCTCAGTAAGTATGGCTTCTCCCTGCCCCGGATGTCCAGGCTTCAGCAGAGAGTGCATGAATGACGGGGGAGTCTTGAACAGCAGCGTGCTGGGATCCCCTGCAGGCTGTTCCCCACATGTCTGTCACCCAGGCCAGTTGGCTTCAGGGCTGTGCTCAGCTGGGATTGCTGATCAGAGCACCCACATGTGACCCCGCGATGGGGTTTGAGCTTGCTGTAGCCAGGTGGCCTGAGAGTTGTCGGGCTTCATACGTGGAGGCTCAGAGCTTTGAGAAGAGCTGTGCCAATGAGCAACTCAGAAGTTGCGTGGCATTTTAGGAACTAGCCTTACAAGCAACATAGTGTCTCTCCTGCTGTAGCCCAGATTCCAGGGTGGGGAACACCTTTCGAAGGAAGAAATCCCAAAGACTCTGCCATCATGTTTTAAATTCTCTATAGCCATATAAATAGCATCCTTATTTTCTGTACTGTGTAACTAATCTCTTAACTAGATTAAAGCTGCTTGATGGCAGGAGCTGTGCATTTCTCTCCAGAGGCTTAGTACCATGCTTGCGAAAATAAGACTATGTCTGTACGTTTTTAAAAATCAAGTTGGTTAGGCAGGAGACTTGGTGGAAAGACCTTGAGCTTCAAAGCCAAAGAGATTTAGATTAGAAACAAGTCTGTATTCCAAATGTACCCTTTGGCAAATCTAACTTGTCTTTTTAGGCTCAATTTTTTTCACCCCAAAAAACGGAGATGGTATTATCTGTCTCAAGGATTGTTGTATGAATTAGAAATAATACAGGCAAAATGCCCAATCCACATATGACGCTAATGAACATTGTGAGGCATGGGGTCTGCGGCAAGCACCGATGCTCAGCGTACATAGACCTGGTTTCAGATCCCATTGCTTATTGTTCTGTGACTACTGAATGTTAGGATCCTCATCTATAAAATGGGGGTAATAGTAAGTGTTTTTAGGGTTCTTGGGAGGATAAGAAATCCATTATGTAAGCTTCTAGCTCCGTCCCTCACATACAGTATTAATACATAGTGCCTACAAACTGAGCAGCCACAGTTAACAAATGTAATTCTTCTGTTTGTATATGGATTCATCCATGAATTTATGCATTGAGCAATTAATTGTTGACTTCATGCTGATAACTGACAGTAGCCTCATTTCTCAAAGCCCTGCATGCTAGGTTGTATTGATGCCTAGATCTTGGAAGATACTCTCACGGGATAAAGGGTATTCCGTGGAAAGGAGCTCGCAGGCCCAGGCCAGCAGCTCAGGACAGCACCCTGTTTGAACACATGTGCAACTGAGTTTTAATCTCCCCTGTTGGCTTTTGACCTCAGAGCACCCCTGGCTTCCTTGAGTTACAACCGTTTTGTCCAGATATCTACATCTCTCTTTCCTTCTTTGGGTCTAACCTCTTTCTTACCGTAACTACAAGCCAGTGTGCTAACTTTTACCTTGTGTCTGTTTTTGTTGTTGCCTTTTTAAAAGCATTGTTTTCCTGGCTCATGTTTGGCAAACTGTACCAGGCTTATCTGTGTGGTATCAAGCTAGGACATGAGGTTTAAATTTTTTAGTTAGCCTGTAGGACCCAAGGCTCTGTCAGAAACTATTGACTAGGAGCTTCTCCTTTTTTTCCGTAAGATCTCCCCGAAGTCTCAACCTTAGCCTTTTCTAAACGAAGAATCTAGATATCTGATAAAGTAAACTGACCTGTCTTTAAAAAATGCATAATACTTTGCAAATGATTTTGAAGCCATTCATGGCCACCTCCCCAGGTGGCATATTTCCCCTGAATGACCCTACCTATTTCAGTGATTTTGATTACCTGGGCTTCCAGGGTTTTGCTGAGCTCTATTGAGGATCATAGTGTACCTGTGAGGATATTTTGCCTTCTTGCTGCTACATATCCCTCTACCCACTCCATTGTAGTAGATGTGTGTTGTTTTGGCTGCCCAGGATTCAGCCCCCTTCCTAGTAGAATATCATCTTCTTCGTCCATGGTGTACAGGAAGGTGGATTTGATCAGAGACCTTAGCCTCTTCTAGTCAAGGGGTGGGCTCATGACCCAAGTCAGTTTGATTGGATGCTTTCTCCTTGGACTTGACCAGATGGACAAAGAGATCGGACATGATGGCTTGCCATTTCATCTGAGCACTTGTGTGATCACCAGACATGCCTGCTTCCTTTTCCCCCAGACCTGTTCTTAAGGTTCCCATTGAATCTACAAGTCCCTGGTAGCCTTCTAGAAAAGTCCCTTTTGCTCAAGTTCATAAACTTGTAACCAGATAACTCTAACTGAGAGAGCCACAGACGACAAACTTCTGGGGAGAAAGTGGCATAATGAGAAAGATTATGCCTGGCGTTTGGAGAAAGGCAGACCCAGATTTGAATCACAGTTTTTCCATTCACCAGCTGGGTGCCCTTAGGCAATCTCATTTTTCTCTTAGGGTGTCAGCATCATTGTGAAATAAGGATAATGAGTCCTGAAACCCTGATCCTCAAACTGGGCTGCATACTGGATCACCTAGGGAGATTTACAAATTACCAGTGCCTGGGTTTCATCCCCAGCCATTCTGATTTAATGATTTGGGGGTGCTTCCTGGGTATGGTGATTCTATAAAGCTCCCAGGTATTTCCGATGTTCAGCAGTGTTTGAGAACACTGACCTAAAGAAATTCTTCATATCATAGAGGAGATGAAATAAGTTATGTAAAATCCTTAGCATAATGCAGGGATTGATAAAAGTTACTTTCTTTTCCTTTCCTTTTTTAAGATAAACAAGAATCACTTGCTTTTGCTTCTAGCACAATTTTCTTTGTTTGGAGTAGTCATAGCAATGCATGACAACCACAGTGCAACATAACCCCACTTATTTATACCATTTGAGGTGAAGGCCAATCGTACATGTAGCCAGAATTATGGGATATAAAAAATGTGATTGCTTTCATATCTGAGGAATGACTGGGGTGAGTTCAACAGTGCTTTGTGAGAGCATTCTATGGAGTAACTGTTTTAATGGATAGACGAAATTGATTTATAATTACCATGGCAACAGCAAAATTGAGGGTTGACTTCCTGAGGGACCCAGACCAGCCTTGCAACTCGCTGAGTGACCTTGGCTCAAGCAGTTCATCTCTTGAGTCCTCGGTTTCCCCGGAGCCCATTTCTCAGTCGGTGCACGTTCAATAGAATTGTTTAAGGAAATATGTTGACGTGACAGCTGTTGAGACAGTGCTGAGAAGATCCCGTAGGAAGCAGAGTGAATGCAGGGCCTTGAGCCTCTTAGAAGAGACAGTTATAGATGTTGGGTTTTTCATCTTCTCTTAACCCTCTCCCATCTCTAGCCATGTAGGAAACTATCAAAACCTCTATTTTTATAAAGTCCTTTCTATAAAGAGGCTGCAAAGGGGAACTTCCCTTTAGCCCAGTCTTTCTCTACCTCAGTACTATTGACATTGAGGCTAGGTATTTTTTTGTTGTGAGAGGTCATCCTCTTCATTTAAAAATATTTAGCAGCATCTCTGAGCTCTACTCACTAGATTCCTGTAGCATAAATTACTCCCCACCCCAGCCTGACAACCAAAAAATGTGACCAGACATTGCCAGTCGTCTCCTGGGGGACAGAATCACCTCTGGGTGAGAGCCACTGCTCTAGCCCAATCTCAGTGAAGTGTGTTTAAATTAATAAAGAGCTTAAATGTGTATGCACAGTGGTTAATCTCTGTAGTGCCTGCAGAGATTTTCCCAAATGCCTGTGAGCCAGACAGCTACCAGGAATCCTCATAGCCATTGTTACGGACGGGGGTTCTAAGTTAGCGAGAAGTTAATAGTAATAATAACCAGGGCTGTCATTTATTGAGTGTTTATTATGTGTTATGTGCATGGCTAAGTGCTTTATGCATTACATTGTCTCAATTAATACTGACATTGATGGAGTTTGCAAACCATTGGCTACCAGGCCAAACCCAGCGCTCCAAAGTGTTGTGCTTGGCTCACATGGCATTATTGGCTCATATAATTGTTGTGTTTGTTTTTTTTTTGTAATGTCAATTTCTTGCCAACATTTTAAGATTGGGTGAATTCATACATGAAAACCTATTTCTAGCTTCTTTTTCAAAAATTGGGAAATTTGGCAACAGGAGGTCACCTTGGCTCTCTGGCAGCCACTGATTGACTTTTAGGTGACACATGTCCCCATTTCACTGCAGTCCCCACACTCCCTTAGTGACTGTAACACTGAGGCTGGGTGTCAGCTGCCGTTTTCTTCTGCTCAGCCCAGCATTTCTCGTTGATGCCATCTCCTGGCTCCTCTCGGCTGCAGTATTTGTGGCTCTTTCCTTATGTCCATGCTCTGTTTCATGTATTACTACTCTCATTTTAAAGGTAGGAGCACTGAGCCTCAGCCAAAGGGAGGGTTAGACCAAATTCACACAGAAAATCAGCAGCCAAGCTGGGAGAGACCCTGCGCCTCCCGGCCCCAGCAGCACAGCCCTGCCTGGCATCCCAGGGCAGCTGCCGGCAGTCGTCCTGCTCCCTGGGATGCTCCAGACCGGTCTTCCGCCTCTTAGGGTTTGCTCAGAGAACCAAATCTCAGTGTTCCTTTTGCTCACCAGGAAACCCACATGTCACCAGGATGGGACGAGTGTTGTCCGAATGTAACTTCCAAGCTGCATTTTTCCTGTGTCTGTGCCACTCTTTGGTCGGTGTCCAAGGGCTGCTCACACACTCCCACGGAGCTGAGGGGCCAGCTGGTGTGTGTGCTTCTGCCTGAGACAGGCCGCTTGCCTGCGGGGAGGATGTGATTGCTTTAGGAAATTAAGTGGGAGTGATTAATTAGGAAATGTACTGAGGACTCTGGAAAGAAATAGCAGAAAAGAAAAAAAAATTGGAAACTTAAATACAGAAATGCTTCTGGCCACATGGCTGAGGATACGCATTTGGTGGAGCCGAAAGCTTTCGATCCCATTTTTCTGGTGCCGCAGCTTTGATACCGCCCCCGTGCATGGGGATGCTGGAAGGAACCAACTTTCCCTTCCACCAAATGGTCAGTGAAGCCTCAGGGAGACCACAGAGACCACCGGGAGAAGCTGGCAGCTCAGAAAGAGCAGCAGGGTTTGAGACTTAGGAAGACCTGAGCTTGAGCTGTTGGTGCATTATTGCTGGAGGTATAACCCTGGGCAGGCCTGAATCTGTGAACAGGCTTCTCACTGGGAAATCAAGGTAGTGCTGACTATTGCCAAGGGTCGTTGCGAGGAGTGAGTGAATAGAAGCATGAACAACGACAGCTAATAAATAAGACGTGCCAGGCACTGTTCTAGCATGTTGCCTGTGTTTTCTCAATTTTTACAACAACCCTATGAGGCCAGTACTACTATTAGCTCGTTTTATAGATGAAAAACAAAGGCACTGAGAGCATACATCATTCACTCAGTGTCCCCTAGCTAGTAAGTGACAGCCAAGTTTCCCACGCAGCCGGACTCAAGAATGCACGTTCTCAACCACTAAGCATTGTGCCTCATATGCCTATTATAGAATTTATAGATTACACTGGTTCATTAATAAATAGAGCATTTATGTATGATATAATTTATATATAATTTTTAATGTATGATATAATGTATATAAGTTTTTGACATAAATTTTTAATGTATAAGGTGTTACATTAGGTTGAACCCTATGGATTGTCATTTTTGTTGGTAGAAAAGGTTGAATAATAGTGATGGGGTGACCAGTTAGCTCAGTTGGTTAAAGCCTCATGCTGATAACACCGAGGTTGCCAGTTTGATACCCGCATGGGCCACTGTGAGCTACGCCCGCCCTATAAGAGTCAACTATGCCATTGTAGCATGAAAGCAATGTGTAACTAATGTCCGTGGCTGTTCCCCAATAAAATTAAAATAATAATAATAATAATAACAATAATGAGTGATATATAGAGTCCATCATAATATATGATACTTCACTCATTTTGCTTTCTCTTACCCTCTGTGTGTGTGTGTATTCAGAAAGTACACACACATATACACACACACATACACATATACACATACACCCACAGAGACTCAGCGAGTTTTCTCCTCCCTAAAACTGGGCCAGCGTCCCTAACACGTGAAGCTGCTGTACCATGTCTGTCAGACAACATGTGTGGAAAGTACCTAGCACAATGCTCGATAAATAGGATCCATGGTTATTATTCGGTCACAGCCATGGCTTCCACACACCTGCAGGGTCCTGCTATGTAATACTCCTTCTTTCATCCCCAGTGGCTTGGCTTTTGGTTTGAGGGTCTCCATGTACAATAAAACTTTTAAGTTACAGGTGAAGTATTGAGCCCACGAGCTACTTTTTATTCCATGGGATTTTGATATTTTCAATATGCTTCAGTCTAATACAAAGCTTCCTGTCAGGCCAAGCTGAATACGGCTGCCTTGCACGCATGTAAGAATTATGGTGCTGCCAGCATGAAATACCGCCCTGCTTAGCCTTGTAGCTCGTTCCTTCTGGGTTTGCTCTCGAGTCCTCGTGGTACAGTCTCCTGCTGTTCTTACTGAGTGTTTGGCTTGTCAGTCAACCTTCTCTTCAGTAACTCTACCCAACTCCAGTCCCATCTGCAGATTTTAACAAATGAAAGTTCTTTCTGACCTCTTGGGGTGTGGGTTCTGGGACTGGGGCGAGAGCTGTGTGGTGATGGCCCTGCTCTCCCCCCAAACCTCTTGCCAAAATGAGCTTGGAGGGATTGGTGGCCCAGGTGGAGAAGAAGCCAGGCTGAGTTCCTCATCTTCAGTTCTGGCTGTGCATCTGGATAGGTGCTGTCAGTCCTTCCTGTCAGCAGGGGATCTGCACTCCCAGGGCTCTTGGGGATCAGAGGAAGTAGCCGAGTGGGGGTCTCTGGGTCTGTGCACTAACATTGGCGTTTCACAGAGACCATCAGAGATCACTTTTATTGAGACCCGCGGTGTGTCAGACGCTGTGCTAAGTATTTATTGTTTCATTTAATCCTCACAAGAATAGTATTAGGTCCCAGTCGAGGCACAGAGAGGATACACAGTTTGCTGTAGTCACACACGGGACAAATGGTTAAGCTGTACCAGCCTGTTTGACCCACAGCTTTGGTTTCTTAACTACCACCTTCTATAGCTTACAGTCGTCTTGCTTTTGAGGTGCTACCAACTGGGCTCCCCCTAAAGCAGCAGGTCTTACTGATTCCTACCCGTAGAAACACATGCAGAGAGAGGTGCAGATGGTCCCTGAATGAAAGCCTGAGATCTTGTGATCTCAGCTGCCTCCCGGGTCTCGTCTGTGGAGTGGGGCTTCCTGGTGCAGGTCCCCAATCCTGTCACCAGGGGAGTCAGGGAAGACTTGTGCAGGACATCAAGTCCAAGGGAATAAGGCAGTCCTGTGAACGGGAGGGCCCGTTCCTTCACTCAGTCCCCAGAGCTGTCCTCAGTGCCTGCTGGGTGCCTGGATGCTCTGCTGATCAAGCCAGCCCTGAGCACATCAGATTGCTCTTACAAAGAGCAACCCTATCATGTTTACTACAATGGCTATTATGAAAAAAAAAAAAACAACTAAAATTTCTCCACTAGGATGTGGAGAAATTTAAACTATATAAAATGGGGCAGGCTCTGTGGAAAGCAGCATGGAGGTTTCTCAAAAAGCTAAACATAGAATTACCATAGGATCCAGCAGTTTCACCCCTAAGTTTATCAAAATAACCGAAAGCAGGGATTCAAACAGATCCTTGGATGCCAATCTTCATAGCAGCATTAATCACAATAGCCAGAAGTTGGAAGCAACCCAAGTGTCCATCATCATATGAATGAATAAACAAAATGTGGGGCACGCATATCATGGAATGTTCCTCAGCCTTAAAAAGCAGTGGAGTTCCGATAAATGGTACAATATGGATGAGCCTTGAAAACAATGTGTTAAGTGAAATAAGCCAGACACAAAGGACAAATATTATATGATTCCACTTATATGAAATATGCAGAACTGGCAAATTCATAGAGCCAGAAAGTAAATTACAGGTTACCCGGGGCTGGAGGAGTGGGGGCGGGGAGTCAGTGCTTAATGGGTACCAAGTTTCTGTTTGGGCTGATCAAGTTGTGGAAATAGATCATTGAGATGGTAATTGTGAATGTAGCTAATGTCATTGTACTGTGTACTTAAAAGTGGTCAAAATGGTCAATTTTATGTTGATATATTTGACCACAATTTTATTAAAAAACAATCTCATCTTGTTTCAAACAAGAGAAACAAAGGCTGCTTTGTAAAGGAGCAAATTTTATAGACATCCCTTTCCCACTCCTCTTAGCACCCAGGCCTGACGCCTAGCACAGGGCCTGGCATATAGTAGGTGTACATTTCTTTTTTTTGCTGAACCAAACTGGGAACAGCTAATTTCATTTGTAGTTGAAAATGGCAGGGAGGCTGTTGAGTGTAAGTTTTACTACCATGGCAACTGTGGAACACAAAGATGATAAATATGAAACTGCAGTAATATTTTTGGCAGGTGTGGTTAGCTGGAGGTAACATGGCCCATTGCAGGTAAATATAAGATTTGAAGGAGAGTGAGTTGTTAGTAATTATTATAAAAACTCAGAACCCCAACCAAGCTGTGTCTTCTTTGTTCTGGTTGAGAGCATCCAGGCGGCTGTTTGCACCAGTTGAACCAAAGGGGATGGGAGGCTGAAGTCCAAGTTAGTATGTGGACTCCAGGAATCTTTGTTAGAAACTCTCAAGGGAAGACAGGAGGCCAAGTGCGCTTCTCTCCATTTATTGATGACACAGCTTGCATCCTCTGGAATAGACATTGTAGGTCCACGGAACTCCTTGGCCTTGAGCAGGTCACAGCTGGTATCTGGGAGGAAGAAGAAAGGAGACCACAATTTGGCACTTAAGGAAATAGACCTGGGAGGGGATAAAAGAGATTTGTTTTGCTGCATCATTTCATGGGCCAGAATGCTGCTTTTAGTGGAAGAAAATGGTTTCTAAAAGCTGATGGGAATTTTCTGCTGCACTTGGTCGTTCTCCCTCTGTGTTTAAGTTTGGTAAGTGTTTGCGGATTCGGAAGAAAAGTCTGCCTCACCTCCCCTTCAACAACCCTTTTTCCTCGACGACACATGCACAGCTGTGAAATATACACACTTAACCGTTATCAGCAAGCGGGGAGCAGTCTTAGAATCCAGATGGCCGATCCCCTGCAGGGCGCACCACCCCATCCCCAGCCCACCTATCACGCCCCTCTTCCTGACCCAGAGGTCTGAGTAGTATCCCTTCCTGATGCATTCTATGGTGCAGCAGCCCTCTGACACAGCCACTGGGTGAACCCCATTTGAAATGCCTCTGGGGAAATCTGGGGGGGACATCATGGTAGTAGAATAACCATGGGGTTTTGAATTAGGGCTGAATTTGAACCCGGGCTTTGACACTTGATGGTTGTATAACCTTGATGAGTCACTAAACTCCAGTTTTCTCATCTGTGAAATGGGCCTAGTGATACCTCTATGTCCCAGGGTTCATGCAAGCAGCGCTTATAAATGAGAAGCAGCTGTATACAGCCCACAAGTCGGCAGCTGCCCAGTGCTCGACAGCTCCTGCTATGATGAAGAAGTCATATGGCCATTTTGTGTTCTTCGGATCTGGCATAGGGTGCACTGGTGCTGGTGTACTTGAAAATCCCAGCCAGGCTTAACGTAGCAGAGGTCACGGGAGCACCCAGCTGCCTGCTATGCTACAAAGAGCTAACATTTCGAGATCACTCACTATATTTAAAGCACCAGACTACATGCTTTACACACGTTATCATATTCAGTTCTCACAACTCTGTGATGTTGGCACTATTAGTATACCCATTTTTTAGAAGAGAAAACTAAGCCTTAATGAGGTTAAATGATGCACCCAAGACCACTCAACTAGTAAGTACTTGACCCCAGACCATCTGACTCCAGAGCCCAGGTGCATAACCAGCACACTGGCTGCTGTGGCACGAAACCCTTTCCCAGGGCCCCTTTGAGCTGAGCCGAGAAGATGCCAATCTCACGGTCTGCCTTGTGCTCTGACCCGTCAGTGTTAGAAGCCCTTGTCCTATTGACCATCCGCCCATTTTCCCATTAAATTAAGTGCCCGTTCTTGGTTGCTTTTCCAGGCTTGCTAAATCCAGGCCCCTCAAGCATATATTCATTAGTTCTCTCATTCATTCTGCCAGCACTCATGGGCTGCACCGCTCCCTTGTACCATGGCTGCTGGTGCTGCGGTCATTGGGCCCCAGGTACTGCCCCGGTCACTTTTACATATCACCCCACGTACGTGTCAGCAAACTCCACAGGTGGACCTCATTACACTTACTGCTTATTTTTACTTTACAGCCCACCAAAGAGAGGCCAGAGGAAGGTTAGAATGGGTGCTTAATTCCCCCAAATTATGTGATAATCAGGATTCAGAGCCATCCAGGCTTTCTACAACCCTAGACCCAAGGAGATAGCTTCCCTTTTCCAACTCCTGGAGTATTAATTAGGCTTCTAGACTAGTGGTTCCCAAACTTGAGCAGGCATCAGACTCCCTTGGAGGGCTCCTTAGAACACAGATGGGGGCTCCATCCCCAGAGGTGATCACTCAGTAGTTTGGAATGAGTCCCACGAATGTGCATTTCTGGCAAGTCCCCAGGTGATGCCTCTCCCACTGCCCAGGGGACCCCACTTCAGGAACCCCTGCTCTAGTCCAAGCTCTTTGAGTGCAGGGCTCCTGTCTGTTTGCCTCGAGCATGATACAGTGCCTTGCACAAAGTCATAGTATGATGTGGATGTTATTTTGAATTGTTCACACATTTGATTCTCTTTTATATACCATGTAGTATTTTTATTTCTGAATGCACAAATTCTTAGGCTTTTCCATATAGTGTTTAAATTCCTGGGGGCCAGGAATTTCAACTTGTACTTCTTAGCACCTTTTGCAGAGCCTAGCATATACAGGGTGTTAGCTAAGTGTCCGCTGGTTGGTTGCTTGATTCAGAGACCAACCTTGCTAAGGCCCAAATTGCAAGCCAGTTGAATTCTGGGAGGACGGCTCTTCAGACAATGTCTAGAAACCCAGAAGAGGACCTAGTATATAGCTGGTGCTCAGTAGTGTTTGTTGAATGAATATTACTTCGTGGGTTTGTGGCCAGCAGCCTCAGGGTTTCCCTGATATCTTGAACCCAGTTCCAGCTTGGGAGCTCAGCCTCAAAGCATAGATTGGTGGGTGGAAATTTTCCAGGGTTTTAGTTCAACTGCAGCAATAATTCTCAGTTTTAGCTGCACACTGGAATCACCTGGGGTTTTTAAAAATAATACTGATGCCTGATATCTACACTTAGAGATTTGATTACATTGCCCTGGAGCGTGGCCTGGGCAGCAAGACTTTTAAAGCTCCCTGGTGACCCTAACGTGCAGCCGTGGTTGGGAACCCTGATTGAGAGCATTTGGCTGCATGATTTTCCCTTAGGTATTTACGGGGACACATTATGTACGTGCATAGGGATGGACACGTGTGCAGGGAAGTGTGAGGCTATGCGTTCTTCCTTGAGTGGTGCAGTGAGCCTCTCTGACTCGAGGAGGAGGGTGCAGGGATTGGAAGGCCAGCCTGGGGCAAAAACTTGGCAAATCCAGAGGGTCTTCGAGAGCACTGAGCATGCCTACCTCAGATGGCCACATTTCATGGCCAAGGGGCTCCGATTCAGGGCCGCAATCAGGAGGTGGCCTGAGAGCAGGTGGTGTGGCTGCTGCAAGGCCCTTTGTTCACCGTCCTCCAGAAGGGGCCGTCCTCCCAGGGTCTGAGGTGTGGGGCTTAGCATCTGGCATCGTGTGCCTTGGCACAGAGTTTATTCTTGGGTTTCTCGGTGGAAATGCACACGGCTACTTGACACCCATGAGCTGGCTGAGAGCAATGGGAAAGGTCATGCGTGGGCCCCACCCCCAGCAGGTTGCTTGACTCAGCACAATCCTGGTGTAATTAAGCATGACAAGAAGCCAAAGGGGAAAGAGCTGGTGCTTACCGGTGTGCACTCAGCCCGGGCCCCCAGGGATCAGGGTATTCAGCAGTGCCAGCTGTTCTCAATTTTATTAGAGCCAAGGTTTGGCTCACCTACAGCCATCTTCCTCAGTTTGTCTCTGGGCAGCTGGGGTGTACTTCCGTACAAATGCAGGATCCAGTCTCCCAGAGAGATGGGTGAGTAATTCTCATTCCTGGCCCTTCTCGCTGCTCATGTGGCCTCAGAAGCCGAGCGTAAGAGACGTGACCACATCGGTTAGTACATTCAGGTCGCTCACTGTGGTTTGTTTGAGAAGTAGCGTCCGGTAAGGCACTGTTAGACGCTGAGCAAGGATGGGTGCGTAAGCCTTGGTTTCTTTCCTAACAGAGCTTTTCCACTGTGTGGGAAAGCACTCAATCATGGTAAAGTCTGGAATCAAATCCGATTTCCTACTTGGGCCAGACAGGTAGCATGAATGGATGAACTGGGCTGCCTGGGAAACCATAGCAAGTGGTGGGGGCTGAGAGGGGCCATAATGAACTAGGATCACATGCCAAGCCAAAAATCATTTATGAAAACTCTTCTTTGCCAAGCTAAGAAAACAGAGCGTGTACAATGAGGCTCAATGCTGGGTAACCAATGTGACAGCGATTTCTAGCCGCCTAAGGTAGTGAGCACTTGGCTAGAGAGCCATAGGCTCCCTCTTGTCTGTGTGAGGCTCTGCAGCCCCAGAGCCCAGAATGGACCCATGATCCTGGGGTGAGCTCTTCTGGAGCGATGGCTGCTTAGGAAGCCACACTGAGCTTCTGGGGACGCTTCTCAGGACAACCAGCCCAATTGGGAAGTGGCGTGGGCCATGGGTCAGTGTGGGCATCTGGTGAGGCTGCAGGTGGGGTTGGGAAGGTATTGTAGCGACCCTGCCCTCCAGATATGACTTGAGGGCTCACCCCTCCTTTCTGTCCCTTGAGAAACATGAGAAGCGAGGGACAGAGAGAAGGAACCGAGTGGGATCCAGAGCGCTCTCGCCCATTCTTAAAAAATGCTGGCATTGAGAGCGTGGCAGGTCCACCCGACCCTGTTTCTTTCTTGTCTCCCTCTGCCCTCACCAGCGCTGTGCTCGTTTGCCCATCACCGCATGACCCCGAGCTCCCCAGGGGCAGGCCCTGGAGGTTTCGCCTGTGGTCTCGCCTCTCGAGCTTTACCCCGTGACACTAGGGTCTGTGGCAAGGTTTCTGGAGATCAAGAGGCCTGTATCAGCCTCGACGGTCCTTACTTTAGGAGGCTGGCCAAGAAACACAGGCTTGGGCTCACGGGATTCGAGTGGCGAGTCCCTTTCTCTGGGCTTGAAGCACCACATAGCTTCCAGTTCTCTCTTGCTTCTGACATGGTGCTATTTTTAGCATCCTACTCTAGATTTATGGGACTCTCCCACTGTTGTTTGCTTTTTATTTATCCATCCATGCGCTCCTGTTTTCCACGGAGAGTGTGTTGCAGTGAAATGGTTCCTATAAAGCCCCTTGCATTCTTCCTACAACACTGTATGCACCCCCCTTGTAGCGCCCCATGAACCAGACCATGGCCCCAAGCCACGTCAGAGCGAACAAACCACAGACTGAAATTGCAGCCGTTCAGGAGAGAGGAGTCTTTAATTTGGGCTTAAAATAGCCCACAGCCTGAGATTTAAGGGACCAGAAGCAAGGTGTACTCGCAGGAATGGGCGTTGGAGACCCACCCCAGGATAACCGAGCAGGGGCAGTGGGTTGGGAGAAAGACAGGCATCGTGGTCAGGAGTCTGGGCTGGAGCCCCCTACAGCTCATTTAGTGTTGTATTCTTGGGTCTCTTTCTCAATGCAAGAGTGAATGACATGGCAATAAAAATGCATGGGACCTGCCTACTCCATCCGAATGGAACACCTGTTCCCCTTCTTTGCTCAAAACTCTGTGCAGCTTCATTGTAATATTTGCTCTAACCAGGGCCAGCATGTTACTGAGCTCCTGGGGTTGCCAGACACATTACATGCCCCAGGCATGCCAGTCTCCCTGGAACCCTTGAACAATGTCCGCTGGAGTTGCGCAAACAGCAGGGCTGGTAATAAGAGCAAAGACACATTGCGCCTTTATGGGCTCAAAGTTGTTTATAATCTTGACTTGTATAAACTTGATTAATTCTCAGCCCAGCCCAAGGAGGAGGACACGGAGTATCTGCATCTCACTGATAGGGAAGCGGAGGCCCAGGGAATTGAAATAACCTCCAAGTCATGACACGAGGGCAGCCTGCCAAGTGCCGCCGTGGGCTTCAGTGTGACCTGGAGCCACACTCAGCCATGATGCACCACCCTCCCTGTGAATGTCGTTGTGGTTTCTATTCCCCTTGTTCTGTGATTCCTGCCTGTTTCAGCTCCAGCTATTACAGCGAAATACCGCCGACTGGGTGGGTTACACAACACATTTCTATAAGTTCTGGAGGCTGGGCATCTGAGCTCAAGGTGCCAGCATGGTTGGGTTGTGGGGAGGGTTCTCTTCCTGGCTTGGAGAGGGCCTCCATCTCCCTGTGTCCTCACATGAAGGAGAGAGGCTCTGGTGCCTGTCCCTTTTCTTATGAGGACACTAAGCCCATCATGGGACTCACCTGAACCTAATTACCTCCAAATACCGTCACTCTGGGGCTTCAACAGATGAATTTGGGGGGAAGACGGTTGTAACACTGCCGTTTCTTGTTTTTTTAACCTGCTGGATGATGGAAGCTCCTAGATCAGGGGTTCACACACTTCTCTGTAAGGAACCACATAGTAAATATTTAAGTTTCGGGGACCATACAGTCTCAGTCGCAACTATTCCACTCTGCCCAGATAACACAGAAGCGGCCATAGTCAATCTATAAACGAATGAGTGTGGCTATGTTCCAGGAAAACCACTCTATTTATGGATAGTTAAATTTGAATTTCATATAATTTTTATGTGTCATGACATGTTATTCTTCTTTTGATTCTTTTCAATCATTTAAAAATATAGAAGTCATTTTTAGCTTGTGAACCATACAAAAACAGGCCGTGAGCTTGATTTGGCCTGTGGCCTCAGTTCACTGACCCTCATTCTGGAGCACCGGATTTGAAAGATTCTGTATTTATTTTAATCCCTGCCTTCCCAGGGTCTCTCTTGGTCCTGGCTCAGTATCCATCCACAAGTACTGATTGAATGAATTATTCCATGGTAGGTGCTCTCAGGTATGCTGAATGACCCGGGGATATTGCTGCTTCTCAGAGAATGAGTCAAAAGTTTCCCTTGCTTAAAGCGAAGGATGGAAATCCAATCTTTGTCACGATGGCTGAGAAGTGGACAGGAGCCTCCCCCGGGGGGGTCTTCATGAATGTGTGTAGGACAGGGAAGAGAGATTTTGTTTTTTCTCCATAAAGTTAGAGATTTATTTTTCTCAAATAGACCTACAGAATGTGATCTGTAATAGGAAACAGATTTCCCCCCTGAAGATAAATGGAATGTCCCCACCTCCCAAACTGAGAAGAGAATTGTTTCCTCTTTATAAAGGAAACAAATTGGATTCTCAAAGGAATAATCAGAGAAGTTTTGAAAATTGTTATAATAAGCAAGATACCATTTCCTGAATGATGAAAGCAGGGTCTGCCTTCCTTGGGCCTGGGCATGTTGGGCCGGTTGGAGAGTCAGACGGGCCTTCCTTTCTCCCTGCTTAATTCCTGTCCCTTGGCATTGTTTTATCAGCGCCAGATGGGGGAAGGATGGCTTCCATCTGAATGGGGTTGGTGGACCATCCTGGTCCAGGGTGTCGCTGTAAAGATATTCTCTTCCTTCCCAGTTCTTCTCCTTCAGGACACTACTGGCATGGGTCCCCGTTCCCCAGCCAAGCTTCCTACAGCGCTTTGGTCCACGGGAGAGAGGGTGTTACAGATGGGAGGCTTGCCCGAGCAAAGGGGCGGCACTTGGAATGCACCTGGTGGGTGTGAGGGACCTGCCTGCGTGGATGAGCTATTGGGGCTACACTTCCAGGCGGCCAGAGCCCAAAGCTGAGGCTTCTCGCCTTGGTGAAGGCAGAGAGCCATGACGGGTTAGGGACCAGTGCCATACACCTGGACAGAAGTAAGCATCGGCTGTGTGTTTGGCCCAGTGCTCTTGGGTACGATGCCAAGAGCTGGTATAGCGTAAGAGTGGCCGGGGGAGGAAGAAACTGCAACCCTTTGATTAAAAAAGTCTAACTCCCCAGTTCTTTACTGGGTCCTCCAGATGTGGAGGGGGCTCCTACCCAGCTCAGGCCCCCTAGTTGCTCGTAATAAAGTAGGCAGATTCACTTCTTTCAATTCTTTACATTTCCTGGGCACTATGGGAGCAAAAAGCAGGGAGCGCCAACAGTCTAGCTCTGCTCTCCATAATCGTTACCCTAGACAATTTGTGAAGTGGAGCACGTTGCTTAACCCCTCAGGACTTCAGTTTCCTATAAAATGGAGATGCTATATCCACATCCTAGGATTGCTGTGAGGACTCAGAGGAGATGAACAGCACTTGATAAATCGTGAGAACTCGATACATGGACAAATAGTTTTGTTATTGCTAATCGTCAATATTGTCCTTTCCCAGCAGTGATAATTTCCCACGTTTGTACAAGACTAATTTATAAAGCCCTTCCTCTTGTAATACTTCATTTGATCATGTCAAAAGCTCGCTCAGCAAGTGCTGTTACTCTATTTTGCAGATGAGAAGAGGGGCTTGCCCAAACCACACAATTAGTAAGTTCTGGAACTGGGGCCTGAGCCTTGGTGTCATAGCTGATGGTCTGGCTGTCATCGACTGTGTGTCATTCTGCCTTCTCACAGGGGTATGAGGCCGTGTCAGCCCTGTGGGTGATGTCAGATGGGTAAGAAGTGTTCTCTGTTCTCAGGGAACATATAGTCTAGTTGAAATTCAGAGAGCTTGGGTCTAGGAAATGGAGAGTCCACATCCCAGCAGAAGCCACTTTTGCTATCTCCAACAAGAGAAGGCAGGCCAGAAGCCAACTCGTCGGGAGTCTTCTATGGCGCCATCAGATGACACCCAGCGTTTTCTTGTGCTTAACCTGCAAAGACCTGTCTCTGATTTCCTGCATGTCTCTCGGCAAATCCCCTCCATGTGTGAAATGAGCACTGACGCCAGCCCTGCGGTGGGTGGTGTTAGCTCCAAGTTGCATCACATCCCCTCCACCCCTCCTCCTTCCAACAGACCTTGACATTATTCTGTGATTACTTCGCATCATCTTTCCCAAATGTGCATCAAATTAAAGAGTTATTAGGGCATGGCAGGACATGTTTATGAGGAAGAATTTCCTTTAAAGTCACAGCTCAGCCTGAACTTTCTTTATTAGTGTTTATACCAAGTATGTAGTCCGTTCCAATGCAATCCATGATTATATTCCTGAAACAAGCATTGCATTCCCTGGGCTGCCCCTTCCTGTTAAAGCGATGACCGCACTGCACCTATATTAAGAGTTGATAGTTAGTGTGTGTGTTCTGTGGCTCATCGGGCCTGGAGATACGCACGGGTCAGAAAATGACACTTAACCATGATGTGTCCTGCTAATAGCATTGACTTTAAAGTGGTGTGGTCCCAGTGGACAAGAAGTGGACAAGAAGGGGACTCCTTAGGAACAAGGGTGTGGGGGCCCCAAGCTTCCTGTGGGCACTTCCTTTGTCTACTACCCCCATCGCAGGTGTCCTGTCGCTCTACCTGGGCACACGAGTTGTGTTGATTAGCTCAGGACAGCCCCCACTTCTCCTGGTCTCCTGCTATCATTATGAAAGACATCTCCTTTGACTTGCAAAAGCAGTCAAGTTTGGGTGGTAGATTATGCAGTCACTGTGGTTCTAACTGGTGCCCAGATTTACTGGTATAAGTGAAATGTGGACATCAGCTTTGGCTCGCAAGTCGTCATAATGAAGAACAAATGTAACTCAGTTAAAACGGTCGAAGAAAAACACAAGTCCAGATCGCTCAGTCACTTGGTGGATATCACTTTGTGCCTTTTATGTGCCAGGCACTACGCTGAACCCTGAGGCCTCAAACTTAACCAAGACATGGCCCTGACTTCCAGGAAGTCGGAGTTCATGGGTTTAGATAAAATTTTGAGAATGTTACAAAAATTCTCTTATTAGATCATGTCAGTTTGTCTTTCACCCTTCAGGACTCTGTTTATTCCTTGAAGGTGATTGCTAAGTTCTCAGGCACTGACACCTGACTGCCTGGGTATAGGTACCCGTATGTATGGTGGCCGCAGACAAGCGTCTCAGTCTCCCTGTGTCTCCTTTTGTTCATTCATAAAATGGGGATAATCATAGCGTTGGCCTCATAGGCTGGTGATGAGGATTACACGAGGCACTGAATGCTAAGCGCTAAGTAAATGCCCAGTGCATGCTGGCTCTTGCATAATAATTACTCATTCTGTAAATATTTATTTAGACCCTAATGTGGACTGACTGCATCTTTGGTATCTCTGTTGACTAGAGCCTTGGTAGCCTTCTTTTGAAAAAGCATGGTTTAAGGTAATATATGTTAATGGAGTGCAAAGCCTATGAAAATTATCCTGGGGGATAATTCAGGGTCCCTGAGATTCTGACCCTGGGGGGATCAACCAGTTTATTTTCCTCCTTTTAAACTTGGGGGAGGTAGCTTTCCAAGGTCATGCTATGAGATAGAAGCAGAGCACAGAGAAAGATCATGATTACTTATCTTCTAGGCCTTTCTTTCCCACTCTGCCATATTACCATGTGTATCAGTCAGCACAGACAAGGGTATGCTGCAGGAATTTAAAAAAACACAAAATACAGATATATCTGGGGCAAAACACAGAAAGTGGTGCTGCATCCCCATATCATAGTCCAGTGCATCTGTCTGGGTTATGACCTCGGTTCCATGTAGTCACTCCAGAACCCAGGCTCCTTCCATCCTAGGATACCACGATGTCTGACCTGGGACCTACACATATCAAGACAAGAAAAGGGCAGGGAGTGTAATGTGTAGGATGTCTTATGGCCTTGACTAAAAATGACACATATCACTTCCATTCACATTCTTTTAATCAGAAATCAGTCTCATGGTCCCACCAAGAAACAAGGCGTGGGGGGTGGGATTTAATCTTGCTATATGCTTAGGAGGAAAACGAAATACTTTGTTTGATAGCATTGTCTCTGCCATGCCATATGCCATTTCTTGTCACATTTCCAAAGGCTGATCCCATTCTCTTTGGAGATTTCTGTTCCCTGACCCCCAAGGATTTGCAGAACCATATTTGCATATGCTCTACATGTCGTTTGGGGGAGGTTTTAAGAACAGGCCTTCTGAGAAAAGTTTAGAAGAGTCTGAGATTTCTGGTAATGATCAAGTGGGACATAAAGGGTGAACCTTTTGGATGGATAGTTATCACCTGGAGGTTACTGCTCAGAACAGAATAAGGTGCCTGTTCTAGAATCACTTTATCATCTCATTTAATCCTCACAACATCCTAGGAGGTAGATATTGTCATTTTACCCATTTTATAGATGAGGCAAGAGAAGCTTAGGCATGGGTTAAGTAACCTGCCCCAAATCATACCACTATCTGGTAAGACCTGAGCCCAGGCTATCTGATTCCAGGCCTTCTTCTTAAGCACGATGCTTTAGAGCAGGTATCTCCAATTCAAATGCCTGTAAGGACCAAGCAAGTGACAGTGAGGGAAGCAGATCGGGGGACACTGATGAACTGCAGAGCATGTGCCTTGTCCAAAAGGGGGCAGGCGCCTCTTAGCTCCAGTTTACAGTTGCCCTGAAGGTCCAGGGTTATCAGATCATCTGATTTTTTTTTTTTTTTTTTGGAGACAACCCAAAATTCCAGATTTGTAAGTGAAATTCTCCCAAATTGGCAATTGATTTACAGATCTTAAACCCATACTGAGATCCAGACTACACTTGTTCGTAGGCCAAAATTGGCCCAGGAGCCACCAGTTTGCAAGTTCTCCTCTACTGCCTCCAGCCAAGAGCTTGATATGCCCCATGCTTGCGCTTCCCTGCTGGAGTGTGGAGCTGAACAGAGCAAGAGGAAGCCCTCCTGCTGGAGAAGAGGGAGAGTGGAGGTGCTCCCGCCTGCCCCTCCTCCTTGCAGGACCCCCAGTCTGCATCCAGGTTGCCCCTCCCTTCTCCTCCCTGCAGGTAGCTGTCTGCACAGTGCTGGCTGCACTCTTTTGCAGGTGTAAAATTATATATGCGAGAGTGTTGCCAAGCCAGAAATTTAGCCCAGGGAGGCTCAGTTCCCAAACAACTGAGGTAGTGTGGAGCCAGTTTTTAAATCAAAATCAATTTCTCTCCCGGATATGTGTACGTGTTTTTAAACTTGTATGTAAGTGATGTGAATGAAGCGTACAAGTCAGAGAATAGTTGAATGATACCTCCTGCTATGCAAGTTGGGAGAGGTAAAGCATGATGGGAGCTCTGTGAGAGTGACCCCAGGGACACCTGGCTGCCTGTGACCTGGCAGTGGTCATTTGACGGTTTTTGAACACATACTGTTTCCTCCCCTCCATCAGGGGTGATGGATGGGTGGCTTTAGGTCAGACAGAAAGACGCCTGTAGGGCAGGACAAGGACAACCTGAGTAGCTCCAAAGAGCTACCCTTCAGCCGCATCTCCAGAGCCTCGAATGGCCGTAGCTTTGCCGGTCACTTCAACTATGGGGAAAGTCATATTTCACTGGACCACATGTTTCAACATTTTGGGGTGCAAGCGAAGTATGTGTGAGTAATGCATCTTTACTGTGGAAAATAAGGAAACTGTAAAATGGTTTTAGAAAAACAAAACTCTTCACCCCAGCATCCAGACAAAAGTGGTGTGTGTTTCCCTGAGTGACTCCAAGGGGCCTCACTTCAACGGAGGTGTCTGGGAGGAAGTGAGGGGAGTATATAATCTGTGGTCTTGGCTCCCACAGAGCTCTGCTCTCCTTGGAGAGAGGAGGCAAACACACAGGAAGCAGGCAGCCACACAGGGAGTGGAAGGAAAAGTGATGAGGGATCGAAATGAGTTGTGCAGAGGCTAAAGGATGCAGAAATTTAGAGGTTCAGAGAAGAGAGAGAACGGTGTAGAATGGAGAGGCTGGGAAAACTGCAGAGAGGAGGGTGGGAGGCGCCACAAAACCTGAAAGGAGTGTGTATCGGTTTCCTGGGCCTGCAGTAACCAAAAAAAAACAAACTGGGTGGCTTTAAACAACAAGAATGCATTTCTCACAGTTGAGGGGCCAGAAGCCTGAAATTGAGAGTTGGTAGGGCCATGCTGGCTCTGAGATCTGCAGGGGAGGGTGCTTCCATGTGTCTTACTATTTTCTGGCCGTGGCCATCAGTCCTTGGCTTGCAGCTGCATCTCTCCCCTCTCTCCCCTGTGTGTCTCTGTTTCTTCATCTTAGAAGGTCTCCAGCCATATTGGATTAGAGCCTACCCACCCTGATGGCCTCATTTCCCCTGATTACATCTGCGGCGGACCTACCTCCAAATAAGGTCACATTCACCAGTACCGGGAGTTCGGACTTCACCTTTGGGAGAATACAATTCAACCCCTAACATAATGGTAGGGTTTGGATGGAGAAAGTATGGTGGTGGCTTTCGAAGCCAGCAAATAGCAGGGACAAATGTGTTGTTGGAGCGCCTAGCACAGTAACTGGATCTGGTGGGTGCTCAGAGAATGTTTGTGGACCAACAGAAGAGAGAATTACATGAGGCAGGCTGAGAACAGCAGTGGGGCCTGCCTGGCTGAAGTGCCGTTGTGAGAGGAATTGGCATTTGGGGGAAATGACTCTGGTCGTAGGGGCAGATTTGATGACAGGGAAACGAATTTGAGGGCCGTTGAATCAGGCATTTCCTGCTTGACCCCTTCTGTGCTTCTGATTGCTGAAGGCATGAAATCTGCACCACGAATGCTCCGCAGTCCGGGTGTCACCTGACTGGGATCCCATTTGCTGCCATTGGGCTCCAGTCACCTGACCTCCTTTCTGTTCTCAGACCCTCCAAATGCTTTCTCTACTCAGGGCCTTTGGGATTCTGTTCCTCCACTTGGAAACTTCCCCTTTTGGCCTCTGCCCTCGGCTGGCTCCTGCTTTTCCTGCAGGTCTCAGACCAAACATCCCTCTCTAAGAGAGGCCCTTCATGAGCATCCTAGCCTGGGCCCCCCACTTCCTCCACCCCTGCCTTTGTTCCGTTCCTCTCACTGTGAAGTGACTTCTTAGTTATTTTCTTGTAATCCCTGTTCTGTTGTTTACCTGGGCTCTACTTTATTAGTTTTCCCTTACTGTGTTACACCCTTACACAAACTTGGAAGCTTTAAACAGCTCCCATTTGTTACCTCATGGTTAGCTGGGGGGCTTTGTGTGGAGGTCTCACAAAGCTGCCTGGAGGTGTTGGTGGTGGCGTCTCATCTGAAGGCTCAACCGGGGACAGGTTTATGTTCAGGGTCTCGAGGTTGTTGGCAGATTCAGTCCCTGGCCGCCTGTTAGACTGAGGGCTTCAGGCTCTGCCTGGTCACTCTCAGTTCCTTGCCGTAGGGACCTCCCTCACGTGACCACTTGCTTCATCACAGGTCACAAGGGAGAGTCTTCTACAAGGATGGACATTGCAATCATGTGTGAGGTAATAGCAGAAGGGGCATCCTGTCACCTTTGCTGTATTATATTGGTGAGAAGCAAGCCAATAGGTCCTGCCCACACTCAAAGTGGGGGTTACACAAGGGCACTGCTACCAGGAGGTAGGGGTCACAGAGGCCACCCTAGATCCTATCTGCCACACTCACCAGGAGGATAAAAGTTCCCTGAAAGGAAATCTTATGTTGTTCAACCATCTATGCCTAGCTATAATCACAGTGCCAGGTCCAAAGTGGGTGTCTAATAAAGGTGCATTGTTGGAAGAAAGGAAGGATGGAAGGGAGGAAGGGGAACAACAAGGGAGGGAGGAAGGAAGGAAGGAGGGAGGGAGGGAGAGGGAGAGGGGGAAGGAGGGAGGGAAGGAGGGAGGGAGGGAGGGAGGGGGAGGGGGAGAGAGGAAGGGAGGGAGGGAAGGAAGAAGGAAGATCCTTATTTCCACTGCCACAGGCTTTAATAGCCAAACAAATCTGTTTGCATTTCTCCTAAGACAATGACCTTGGGCTTTTAGACATGCTGTTTCTTTTACCTGGAATCCTTTCCCTCCTTCTCACATATTCCCTTGCCAACCAACCTGGCTATGCACAGCTCATTTTTGAGGTCTCAATCAAAATGTCACCATTTCCTAGAAGCCGCTCTTGACCCTTATAACGTGATTGCTCCATTCTCCTTCCTCCATTCTCCCCCATAAGCTTTGGTTTATACCTCTGACACAGTATAGAGCAGGAGTCTGTAAACTACAGCCTCCAGGCCAAATCTGGCCTTCAGCCTGTTTTGTAAATAAAGTTTTATTGGAGCACAGCTATTCTCATTAGTTTGAATATCATGTTTGGCTGCCTTCATGCTAGGAAGCCGAAGAGTTGTGATAGAAAATATAACTGGCAAAAATCTAAATTATTTACTACCTGGCCCTTTAAAGAAAAAGTTTGCCAACCCCTAGTGCATTTATTGCTGTTTATGGTAATTTTCCCTTTGTTTATTTTTTCCCCACCAAATTCTGCGTTGCTCAAGGGCAGAGGTCATGCCACGCTTGTCAGCATTTAGTACAACACCTGAAACTTAGTGACCAAGACAGATTTGTTGAATGAATGAATGATAAATGATGTCAATCAGAAAAAGAAAGTTAAGTGGGAAATACTCAAATTAAGATTAGTCAAGGATTTGATTTACACAGGGACTATTTCAGAAGCGTGAGTGTGGTTCAGGGAGCCGGGACTGGAAGCAATGGAGCTGTTGCCACCCTTGAGTCAGAAGAGAGGAGAGGAGGCATGGCTTCCAGAAACAGGAAATGGCCCATCATGAAGAGGTGACCTCAGTGGAGACAGGAGCTAACCTGGATGACCTCTGACTCACCCTGCTGCCTTCCTCCCACCTGCTCAATTCAAAGAGAAGCATCAGGGCACCAAAGCCAACCCTGGATGGTGCTCCTTTCAGACCAGCCCCCCAGGGTGGAAAGAGGTGGGGAGCGAATAACTGAAATTGAGGGCAAAGCCCCCTCACCGACTTATTCTAATTTGGTTGGAACCTGTTCTTTGCTGGTGGTAAACAGGTCAGGCTGGGCCATAAAATACTTAATTCTGGTCCCTCTTCCCCCTTTCCTGAGCAGGAGTCCCCATATCGAGCTATGGAGTCTTGAATGTGAGTGCATCACCCATCTGCCCTTGTCCTCAGACCTTCATTTCTGTGTGATTCCCACCCTGACCTCTGCTGTGGCCATACCACCAGACACCCTTCCTTCCGGTCTGCCTCAGGAGGGCTCTTTCTGAGTTCCTGCTCTTACAGCTCTTTCAAATCTGCGATTGCCCACTCTGTGGAATCTAGACCACATCTCCTCACATTTAATGTTGCATGTTCTTACATTGTTCTCTTATCATCTCATAAGCCCTGGCCCATCTCCTCAAGTAGACTCCATGTTCCCTGAGGGTAAGGAACACGCCATATTTTTTTTTAAAGCTAATCATACCTCTTCGTCTGTGTCCCCTTCCTACCAGTAGCTGTGGGTGAAAACTGAACCACTGCCAGTGCTGTTTAGAAAGTGCTTCCTCCTACAGTTTACATCTTGGGCCTCTTGGTAATCCTGTAGAGCTGGTATTCTGGGCCACACTTCATAAAAGTCTCAACAACAGTAGCAACAACTGGGGCTCAGCAAAGTTCAGTGACTCCCACAGTCACACAGCTAAGAAGTGAGGAAGAGAGGACTCAAGTCCATGTCTTCTGGGCTTACAGTTGAAGGCCTTGTCTTCACATGGTGCTAACGGCTTCTCTAGGCAGTGTTTTCACTGCTCCGCCTTCCCACATGTGCCAGGGCAGAAAAGACATTTTGCAGGAATGCCACAGAATGAATCAAAAGAAGGCAGTGAATATACATGTGCCGAGATAGGGACAGTGGCCTGCCCTAAAACATTTTGTTTCATTTTTTCCAGTGTAGTTCTGAATTCCTCTAGCCTCACCCACCCAACCCAAGGTGTCAAACAGATGTGAAAATACCACAGAGCTGCAAACCACAGTGTTGGCTTATGATTCATGATTGGGATGGGGAAAAAGAATACAGGAGATTACCATGGTGATGCCTGTTTACAGAGATGATGGACACCATGGCAGAAGCCAGACCTGGGCAGAAATAGCAAGGAAGCTCTTCTGCCTGGATGCGGCAGAGAGGCTCAGCAGCCCCACTGGCCCAGACCTACTGGGCGACAGAGGAAGAAATGCGCCATCTTGGCTGTAGTGGGGAGCAGCAGGGCCACTGGGGGTACCCCCTTTGCTTTCTTCAAGACACAGGGTAGGAAATCCTCTTCTATTCATTTTCTTTCGGTTGGCAGTTAACTTGACACAGTAGAAGATGCTTAAGCTCTAGTTGCAGATGGGCAGCGGGATGCGATTAACAAAAACAAACCAAAAAACATAGTGTCTGCAGCCAGAGAGCCTGGGTTCACCTCCCAGGCTGTGCCACTTACTGGTTGTGCGACCTCATGGCAAGTTGCTTTATTAACTAAGTTGCGATGGGGGTGGGAGAGACTACGCTTCAGTTTCCTCATGTGAAAAATAGGACAATAATAGTACTTACCACATATGATTGCTGTCTGGATGAGAGAGAGTGAACATGAAGTTTTTAGAACAATGCCTGCTACGCAGTTTGGGCCCAACAAATATCAACTCTAATTAAAGCTGATCTTCAGTATTTTTATCTGTTGAAGGATGATAATAATACCTACCTTTCAGAACCATTGCAAAAAGAAGGGGAGCGGGGGGAAAGGATGGAGAGCTCCTGACTGAAAGATATTGCATTTGTCAGTGTAGACAAAGAGTCCCAACACTTCAGTGGCTGAGGAGTTATTTCTTGAACATGCCTGAGTCTAATGTGAGTAAATGGAGAGAGACGGGAGGGGAGGGCTCTGTTGCATGTGGTCACTCAGGGACTCAGGCTTTTTATCTGTCATCCTGGAGTCCTCGCCTTGCATCTAGTGAGTCTGGCCCAACGCGAGGAAAGAGGAGGAGTGTGGAAGACGGGGCAGGAGGTTTTATGGGTTGGGCCTGAGGACAGCGTGCATTGCTTCTGCCCGCGTCGTACTGAGAACTCGGTTACACGGCTGCTCCCGCCTTGGAGGGAAGCTGAGAGATGGGGTCTACCAGTGCACCAGGAAGAGGGGGCGTGGGTTCTGTGCACAGCTCGCCCGTCTCTGCCCCCGTGTTCAGTGAGTGTCGCCCACTATCGTGATTGGTGGAACACCAGGGTGATTCCCGTGGTATCCTAACCCCACGGGAGGGCAGGGCAGCCCTACTTCTGCAGTCTTACTCCTCAGAGCCTGAGGGAAGCGCCAAGTCACATCTCGTCCCTACACTGGCATGGCTGCCGTTGGCCCCTGTGAGCCATCCTGGACCATAATGACAAGAACCGAGAGCCGGAAGGGTGGCAGACAAGCCTCAGAAAGGACCTGTGAGGGTCATGTGAATGTAGTTCCCTTGTTAACGGGAAACTAAATATTGGAAGGTGGTTTTCCTTTCCTTTCTCTTCTATCTCTCTGTTTTTTGCAAAGTGAATCACTCCAAAACTTAATGGCTTAAGGCATAGCACCCATTTTAGCCTTGTCTATCACAGTTTCGTGGGCAGGGATTCAAGAGTGGTTTATCTGGGAGATCTGGCTCAGAGTTTTTCATAAGTTATAGCCAGATGGTAGCTGGAGCTGGAAACTCAAAGGTATATGCACTTATGTGCTTGTCCTCTAGGCTAGAAAGATCGAAGCAGCCAGGGCTGGAACAGCTGAGCTCCTCAGCACCCCTCTCTCCCTCTCTCCCCTCCCTCCCTCCCCTCCCTCTCTCCCTCTCCCCCTCTCTCCCTCTCTCCCTCTCTGCCCTCCCTCTCTCCCTCTCTCCCTCTCCCCCTCTCTCCCCTCCCTCCCTCCCCTCCCTCTCTCCCTCTCCCCCTCTCTCCCTCTCTCCCTCTCTGCCCTCCCTCTCTCCCTCCCGCCCCTCCCCCTCCCCCTCTCCCCCTCCCGCCCCTCCCTCTCTCCCACACCCCCTCTCTCCCTCTCTCCCTCTCTGCCCTCCCTCTCTCCCTCTCTCCCCTCCCTCCCTCCCCTCCCTCTCTCCCTCTCCCCCTCTCTCCCCTCCCTCCCCTCCCTCCCCTCCCTCTCTCCCTCTCTCCCCTCCCCCTCCCTCTCCCCCACCTTTTCTCCCTCTCCATCCCTCACCCTTCTCACTCGCTGTCTCCCCTCCCTACCCTTCTCTTCCTTCCCAATAGTCTTCTGGCCTTTTTATATGGCAGCTCAGGACTCCAGTGAGTACCCCGAGAGAGAGGCAGTCACTTATTGTCCCTTCTAACCTAGCTTCCAAAGTTCATCAGTTCTGCCCCCATCTTATTTGTCCAGTCAGTCACAAAGGCTTGCTCAGTTTCAAGGATAAGGGGCATATACACCACCTCTTGATGGCAGGTGTGTCAAAGAAAACATTTGCTGATGTGTTTCTACACCACCCCTCATCTAGATGCCGTAATGGCGTCTCCATGCAGAGTCACCCTAGGTGGGACTACGCCTTCAGAGGGTTCAGGACGCGTGCTGGGCTGAGACCTGCTGACTCCCAGAGGCCAAAGCTGAGGGCTGAGGAATCCAGCTAAGAGTGCAGAGGAGCCTGGTCTGGGACGCTGGGGGCTGGGCAAGGGTGGGTAGCACAGCCTCTTCTTAGCACAGCCTCTTCAATTTATTTAATTCCCATTTTCTGCCAAGCATTTTGCAACCCCTGCTTTGCACTTCTCACTATCTCAAGGTCTGCATGGAGGACAGGGTTACATAAAGCATGGAGGCTCAGAGAAGTTCAGTAAATTATGTAAACTCACACAGCTTAGAGTGGGGGTTAGACGGGTACATGAACCCTGACCTGTCTTAGCTCAGAACCCACATGCTCCCTGACCTTCTCCCTGCAGTCTGGCAGTATGTGTGTGAGGTGTGGCGTCAGGGAGATACCATGGAAATAGGTGTCATGGACACGCTTCGAGAGAGGTAGCATGCGGGGGTCACTTGTGCCACTGCCACTCTATTTATCAGCCACAGAATGCAGTCCTCTTTTCACCTATTGGAAGATACCACACCAACCGAGTCTCTTGGGGAACCCCAGGATTCATATCTGGGCCCAGAGTTTGGAGTAGGTCAGTCAGCTATTCTTAGTGCACTAAAATTCCAGAGTAGAGGGAAGGGGGTATGTAGTTCAACTTATTACAGTAACAATAGCTGCCATGATTGAATATTTAACAAGTGTCACTTAAGTGCTGTGTATGCATTATCTCATTCAACCCTCATAAAAACTCTTGAGGTCAAGTTTATCACCCCATTTAGTAGACAGAGAAACTGGGCCTCGGAGATGAAGTGAACTACCCTGTGGTCACCCATTAAGGGGCAGGCCAGGGATTCAGTCGCAGGGCCACTTGTCTCTGAGCTCAGCCTCCCAAACACAGACTGGGGCAGCCCCACAGCACCTCCAACCCCACCTCCGAGCCCTCAGCATCTCAGCCGCACGCTAATAACATAATAAACACTAATTGAAAATATTGATGCTGGGGTTCCATGCTGTGTCCCAGTAATGAAACCCTTGGTTGCATTGTCATATTCACAGTTGTCAAGATCCCCAAACAGCCATCCTGATTGTGACAGGAGGTGAGCAGAGCACACCCCTGCCTGCATGCCGGAGCCTGATCCTGGCGTGGCGTGAGCAGCCCTAGCCTGTGTCCCGGTGCAGTCTTGCTCTCCTTGTGCCAGCACTCAGCTTGGTCTGAGAAGTCTAAATACTGCCGCTCTCCACCACGGGCCAGGGAAGAAATGGCCTTGCTCTTTTAGAGGGTGGAACACCGGGTGAGGCGGGGAGGCAGTTCCCAAGGGAGGTTGCTCAAGGGCCCACTGATTTTTTTTCTGTATTATTTCTGATACCAGGACAGTCATTCCTCCTCCAACTTAATTTTGCCTCATGCAAAGTGCTAGAATCTGAACATTATTTCCCTCCTCTTTTTATGCAAGTGTACAACTCTCAAGCCTTACTGAGATGTGCTTGCAGGATGGCAACTTTAGGGCCTGAGTAGGAAAAACCAAAGAAGTACCGTAGTCCCCCCTACCCCATGGGGGACACGTCCCATGACCCCCAGCGGATGCCTGAAACTGCAGATGATACTGACCCTCTGTATACATGTCTTTTCCTGTACTTATGTACCTTCTCCCTTTTAAAGGAAACACTTTCCGGCTTCTCTTTGGTATATCCAAATTGCCAGCACCACTCATCACTACTCTTGTGCTTTGGGGCCATGATGAAGTAAAATAGGGGTGACTGTGATTTCACGTGATAACCGAGGCGGCCACTAACAGGCGGCAAGCGTTTACAGTGTGGAGACACTGGACAGAGGGACAACTCATGTCTTGACAGGACCGATGGGGAAGGCGTGCGATTTCATCACGCTGCTCAGAATGGCGCACAATTTAAAACTTATGAATTGTTTATTTCTGGAATGTTCCATTTAATATTTTCAGACTGCAGTTAACCGTGGGTAAGTGAAACTGCGGACAGCGAAACTATGGCTGTGTGGGGACCGCTGTAGCCAACATTTGGATGGGACCCCATCACCAGAAAATGGCCTCTGAGTGCCTAAATGTTCTGCAGGAAGCAAAGCCAGCTTGTAGATCTCTGGTTGAAACTCCACGTTGGCCAAAACCCTGAAAAGTTTCTCATAAAGAATGCAGACTAAATGGGAATCAATCGTTCAGCATTCGTTACTAAGAATTATAGTATTATTTATGGTCCTTTGTGTGTATCCAGTCTTCTTAGATCATTTTGTGAACACAATATTTATATACTTGTTTGCAGGTTCATCCTGGACTTTGGTTTTCCCTAATCCTTTCTCCCCAACACCAATGCCATCATAAGGCTTTCATGGTATATTTTTCTCTTTGGGGCCGTCTTCAGGAGCTTAAGCCTGCAAGTTTAGGTGGGGCGATCCATGTAGCTGTCGTTATCTAATATATAAGATTAATAATGTATGAGATTACCTGTGCTTTGTGCTATAGGCAAATATTCTACCATGTTGGGCTATGGAGTTTAATGAGGGATGGTCTTTGCCTCAAGGAGTTTGCAAACTAGCTAGAAAAGAGGCAAGTACTTAGCTAGGTACCAAAGTCAGTCAAGATTGTTTTGGTTTCAAGTGATAGCAAATAAAACTCAAACAGCTTTAAGGGAGGTGGGATAGAGCGTCTCATGTAACCTTAAAATACAGAGGTATTTGGCTTCAGTCATGGGTGGATTCAGGATAGCACCCGAAGTCCCTATATTTTTATCTACTGACTCTGGAAAGCTCTCGCTTTGTGGTGATAAGATGGCTTCAGGCAACACGGAACAGCTTAGCAACTCTGTTGGAGAGCGAGCTACTGGGAATTTGAGTCATGTATGCATTCCTGGAACCGTCACTGTGGTCAGAGGGAGTGAGGATACTCATAAGCCTGGATTAGGTGCCCATCTCTGGAGCTGGGACAAGGAGTCAGCCGCACTTACGTGGCATGGTCTCAGAGCTGGGGGAGGGGATCTTCCAGTGAAAAGTTTGCTACCTGATGAAGGGACAACAGAAGCAAAGGCAGCTACATGTAACAGGGCTCTATTGCATGCATAATGGCCAGCTTATTCCATAGAGTATCCTTCAGCTTAGCTGGGCATGCTCAGAGGATATCATTAATCACTGGAATTGCCTTCTCCTGACAAACAACATCCCTCCAGTCCAAGCCAGTCGGGGTTTGAATAGACCATACATGTAACCTGCAAAAACCTGACCCAAATGTGCTCTCCATTGCAGCGACCTGGACAGAAATAATATCACCAGGATCACCAAGATGGACTTCGCTGGACTTAAGAACCTCCGAGTCTTGTAAGTAGCACGTCACTCTTCAAAATATTTTAGTTTTCAGCTCTTTCCGCCTTGTAAAAATTTTCCACTGCCCTGACCTCATACCCCCAAGCCTTGGGCAACAGGAATTCAACATCCTGAAGCAGAAAGCCCTTCCCTGGTGTGCCCAGGGTTTCACAGGTGTCTCGGTGCTGCTGGCTGGGCAAGACCAACGGAAGAAGTCAGTTCCAGAGACAGGGAAGCAGAAAGCTCCACACGAATAAATCAACATGCCCAGCTTCTGGGCTGACAGAAATGTCAGGTTGACTAACTGTGCCTCCCTTCCAAAGAGATTATAATTTCTTCTCCAGCCTGTGCATTAAAAGAGCAATCAAGACAAAAGTTATTTATCTTGTTGCTTAATGGAGAGGAGGGGAAGAGGGAGGGAGGGAGTCAGACAGGGTCAGAGCGCTTGCTGAACACCCACAGCTGTGCAGACAGGTAGCAGCGTTTGAGATGGGTATTGGTGGAATGGGGGAGCTGGGGCGATCAGGTCTCATTGCTGAACATCGAGCAGCCCTCTGTAAGCCTGGGAGTGATAAGCTGCCCAAGTCTCAGACATTCAGGTGTACAAGAGAGGTGCAAGCGGACCCTCTTTTCGTCTGTACTCAGAAGTTGGTTACACCTCATAAGTGCAATTCCAGAGCTGGAGCATGATCTAGGCAATTTGGTCACTGCCATGGTGTTTGTTTTCTCGTGGAATCTTGGCTGGCAGATCGTTTCTAGAAGCAGCAGCTAAAGGGTTGGTGTCTGCATCCACCTCCTCTGTTTTCCTAATAGCTCTTCATAACACAGTGAATGTTGTCCTGAGGGCAAGAAGTACCAGCTTCTGGGCCTGACTCAGAACTAAGGAGATGACTGTGGGCAAATCCCAGTCCTCGGTGGTCCTCAGTTTTCTCATTCACTGCATAGGGAATGGATAGCATATTCTTTTGCTGGGGCTGCTGTAACAAAGCACCACGAACTGGGTGGCTTAAATAACACAAGCCCAAAATCACAGCGTCGACAGGTTGGTTCTATTTGGAGAGCTGTGAGGAAAGGATCTGATCTAGGCCTCTTTTCTAGCTTCGGGGTCTCAGGAGTTCCTTGGCTTTTAGATGGTGGTCTTGTCCCTGGGTCTCTCTCTGTTCTCTTCACTCTATGCATGTTTGTCTCTGTGTCCACGTGTCCCCTTTCTGTAAGGACACCAGTTGTATTGGAGCAGGGCCCACCCCAATGACCTCACTTGAATTCCATTACCTCTGTAAAGACCTTAGCTCCAAAAGAAGGTCGAATTCTGATAGACTGGGGATTAGGACATTAACATATGAATTTTGGGGGGTGGAATACAATTCAATTCATAACAAATAAAATTCCTTCTAACTCTCATAAGTTCACAAAACTGTTTTCCTGATGGAGAATGAATAGTGGTAATGATGATGATGATAACCGCGCTGTGTGGATACCTTTCACATCCCAGGCTCTGTGTTACACGGTCATTAACCCCTGTCTGCCCAGAGGAAGCAGAGGTTCAGATGTGTTAAGTGGTCCCCACTCCGCAGAGCAGGTGACTGAAGGAGGGCGAGTCAGAGCCCAGGATGTGTGCTCTCTAACCTCCACCTCCACGCAGTGCCACTGTTTGTTTTCATTAGAGGAAGTTTAGAAAACCAAGAAGGTAATTGTCTACCTACTTTGTAAATGCAGCACTGATGTGCAAATGGCTTACCTGAATTTCCCTGAGCACACTGGGATCTCAATGCTGGGCCCCCCATTAGGACACAATCGTGGTATCCAGTCTTTGGCCAGTATATTCTCCTCTCTGCATCCTCGGAGGGTAGACCCCACCTTCTGCCAAGTTTTTTTTTTTTTTAACTCTAAGCAGTTATGTGTCTGTCAAATGACTGGCAGCTTGGACAAGTGTGTGTGGATCAGAAGTGAGATTGGGATAGTAAGGGGGGAATTCCGTGGCTCAATTTTAGAGTGATGTTTATTGAGGAGAGATGGGCAGTAAACACCTAATTCCAGGTCATTTGCCAGCTTAAGGAACAGACTTTAACTTCTCTGTTTTCCTCCCATTTCTAACTCCTGCCTCTGTGAAAGCTTTCATTTCATACAAGTCAGAAATTTCACCTAATGCTTCATTCTCTAACAAAGTCAAAAATAATCCTTTGATTTTTACCATTACTTCAGAAAGACTAATAAAAATTCCAATTTCCATATCTGCTCTCTGCAAATAGAAAGTTTAAAATAATCACAAAAGATTGTATTAATATCCTTCGGATGGTCTACAACATTCCTTTGACTACAGTTGATGTTTTCAGTTAATTGGTACATTCTTCTCATTTTGATAAGCAGTGCCCAAACCCTCTCCCTTTCCCCACTTTATAGACTCTATTAATATACTGGGTTTCATTATCTTCCTTATCAGCTCAAAGACAATCCCATTCAAGTGGCCCTTTATTACTGTGAAAGCATCGGTTAGGTGGGATTGCTGAAATGCTTTCTAACAGACACCCAGACATATAAACCATAGCGTCCCTCAATCTATTCTTTTTCACTGAGTAACCTAGACAACTATCTTTTCTGAAAAGCTCTCATCACACCTTGGCACGTTCCCTGTAAATGTTTCTTATTTACAGCTTATAGTGAAGCCAGAAAAGACTCGATAGTCTTGAAAGGTTTGAGCCCGCCACCCATTTCCAAGCAGAACTGTTAATATGGTGCTGGTGAATGCACACAAGCAGATAAAAAGGAGGTTGGGGAGCTTTGGCCTCACTCAAAGGCAGTTTTTCCCAAATAAAGTGCATTCAGAAAGAAGACATAGAGTTGACCCTGACAATTCTTTCTCCCATGGGTAGGCGTAGGAAAGGGGTCTCTTCCGGTGCTGTCACTTAGTCCCCTTCCTGGTAGTCTGTTGCAAGGACTCTGTGATGCCCACAATGTGGGAAACAGCTTTATCCCAAATGGGGTTAATAAAAGAGCTAAACTCCACCCAGCCATCATCACATGGGGGCGACTTCCGATTCTGATCCCGTGTTAAAACTGAAAAAATAACAGTGCCAAAAGAGCTGAAAATGAACACAGTCTGTGTCCTTCTAACTCAGAACAGACTCATACCAGGGCAGTCCAGCCTTGTCTGGATCCTCTGACCGCCTGCATCTGGTCAGTAAAATGGGAGCCATGTCCTCGGCATTAGCATGAGCTCCGGAACTGCATCTCAACCTACACGTCTGGGTGGGAATCACCGCTCATTGATTTATCAAATATTCATTATTTGTTGAGCCTTTTTGTGCCAGACTGGACTCTGATAGATCTAGGAAGCGATATGGAAGGAGCCCTAGATCCCTTATCAGTCAGGATCCCGAAGCAAACAGATGATACTCACACAGAACAAATGAGGAGAGCTAAATAAAGACTTAGTCTCAGAAGTATAGGCAAGGGTAGGAGAAACCAAGTAGAGATGATGAAGTTCCCTCAAGCTGGCGACCACAGGCCCATACCCTCGAGGAGCAGTAGGAGGGACTACCTGACAGCACCCGTGCTGTTAGGTGAGCATCCTTTGATCACCTGCTGGTGACTCCCATTGGCTAACCCCAACAGGAAGCCAGAGTCTGATGAAGCTGCTACACGTCACCTCCTGGGCCTGAGCAAAGCAGGGAAGGGCCAGATATCTACATGGATATATTTGCCTTTCTCCCACTCCCTTTTCTGAAAGAAGCCAGCGTGTTAGATTAATTAGTACAGAACGAAGAGTTTCATCTTAGGAGGCTGGAGTTTGACTCCTTCAGAAACCCAGAGGGATGCGACACTCAGCCACCCTAGTGCTGTTCCTTGTTATAATTGGGGAGTGATGACAACAAGCTCTGTGATGGATTGATTGATAGTAAAAACCCAGCTGAACAAACCTCCTTCACTGATATTGAACTGAATCCCTGTTTAGCAAGATGTGCTAGTGAGTGTGAGTCTATTAGCATTCCACAGCCCTCCTTGCCATATGGCGGGATGGAAAAGGAAGAGGAGGGAAGGAAAAAACACTTACTGTACACCAGGCCCTAGGCGAAATAATTTACATACGCGGCCGGACAATTAAGTTCACGAACTCATCCTAGGAAAAGTGCTACCTACCTCACTGCTGAATATCACTACGGTCACCTTCGAAGTACTCCCCCTGGAAAGCTATGCACGGACACCAGCGCCTAGTCCACCCTTCAAAGCAATTTTGGGACTCTTTTTCTGCGATGGCCATCAGAGCTATAGTCGTATTACCTTTGATGTCCTGAATGTCACCAAAATGTCTTTCTTTCAATATTTCCTTTATCTTTGGGTAAAGAAAGAAGTCATTGGAAGCCAGATCAGGTGAGCAGGGAGGGTGTTCCAATACAGTTATTTGTTTCCTGGCTAAAAACTCCCTCACAGACAGTGCCGTGTGAGCTGGTGCATTGTCGTGATGCAAGAGCCATGAATTGTTGGTGAAAAGTTCAGGTCGTCTAACTTTTTCATGTAGCCTTTTCAGCACTTCCAAATAATAAACTTGCTTAACTGTTAGTCCAGTTGGTACAAATTCATAAAAATTAGTCCCTCTGACATCAAAAAAGTTAGCAACATCATTGCAATCAGTTCAGGAACTTAACTGTCAGACCTTGTACTTCATGTTTATTTTCACAAGGACTTATGAGATGTTTTATTTCTTTATATTTTACAAATGAGGAGACTGAGTTTTAGAGAGGTTGACTAGATAGTCACATCATCAGCTGGTAAAAAGGCAGGAAAGTGATTCTAAACCATATCTGGCAAGCACTAGACTGGGAGGTAGAGAGTCCACCCTAGCTAGTTGTGTGACTTTATACAATGGTTTCTCCCCGGACAAATCTCTTAATGTCTCTGCTCCATGGTGTCCGTATATGTTAAGTGAGGAGACTCTGAAGGACCAGCCTACAGAGGCCAGAAGTAACAGAAGCGTGTGTCAGAGGGGACGAGGACTGTGGCGAAGTGGGGAGCCCACGTGTCCTGCCTGCCCCGTACTCAGCTCTGGCCAGTTGTCGATATTTGGAAATGGGAGAGCTGATTTTTATTAAAAGTGTGCGTGTGTGTGTGTGTGTGTGTGTGTGTGTGAGAGAGAGAGAGAGAGAGAGAGAGAGAGAGAGAGAGAGAGAGAGAAAGGAAGAGAGAAAGAAAGAGAGAGGGAGATTGAGATCCTGATTTTTAATTGTTTGCAACAAATTCACAAAACATCTTGAGCCCAAACCAAGTGCCGCATCACTGCATCACTCTGACAGTCAAAGAGAGAAACTGCGTGTCTCCTAGGCTAGCTTTTCCCTTGGTATAAAATCAGTATGTGCTGTGGCCCAAAGTCCTCTTTAGTGTTTCATCCATTCAGTAAACCTTTATTAAGTGTGTGTGACTTGCTGGGGCTGGGAGTATGCAGACGAGCAGAGGGTCTTACCCTCTTGGTCCTTAGGCATGCAAGGGAGAGAGGTGCTAGACTTAAAAAGACACACAGCGGCCCAAGGGTTAAGCTAAGAAGTACAGGGGGTTATGAACCGTCTGAGAGGCGGATGCCCATCTTGGAAGAAATCCTTCTGAAGGAACAGCTGAGCCTCCAAGGCCCTTTGCCTGCCTTCTGCCTTTCCTTCAGGTGCTTCGGGCGCCTCTCTACCATCTAATCCAGAGGAACCCTCGGCCCTTCCTCAGCTCCACCCTCAGAAGAAGCATCCTTCAGTCAGAACTGTATCCCCACTAAGTCCCATTCAGCCGCCAGGGTCAGCCACTGATGGAAACTGCGCAGTTTCATTGTTTCCCTTCCCAACATCCAGCTAATCCAGATTACGTTGCCATTGTTATTTTTTCATGTTAGGGAAACAGATGTTTCACTGTATGCTCAATCTTAGGATATACCACATGCCTAAACCAACTTTGCTTAGACAGAGTGTTTAGGTTTTGAAACACCTGCATGAAAAACTTTGGGGGTCAGCAGAGCCCATGGCTGGGGAGCCCTAGCTTTTGTGACCATTAGCCTCAGGTTGGGAACAGCCAGGCCCTAGGCAAGGGAGTTCCTGACATCAGGCTGTTTTTTCTTCGTCACAGGCGCTTGTCCACCAATAGCTTCACCCTTTCTACTAGGTGACCAAGAGACAGAGTGAGCCGAGAAGGGAGCTCCAAGGGAAGAGATGCTCATTATATGTGTGGTTTTTATAAGAAACAGCTTTTACCTCTTCCTTTTCTGTGAAACATCCTGCAGTGCTTGGGGGGACATTCACTGAGAACATTCTTAAAATAGAGGCATGGAAACCGATCTGTCAGGTACAAGTGTGCAGGCGGTGAAACTCTGGTTCCCGTGACGCCAAGCTGGGATGCCAGTTTCCTCATCCCACCACACTGATCTTGTGGGAGGCTGGGGGACCCATTCGAGGGTCATGGGGGCTGAGGGGCCAGGCCTGCGTGGCCTGAAGTCTAGCATGAGTGTCCCTGGGCCTCTTCTGTCCTTGACCGTCGCTGCCTCTGTGGTTCTAGGCATCTGGAAGACAACCAGGTCAGCGTCATCGAGAGAGGCGCCTTCCAGGACCTGAAGCAGCTGGAACGATTGTAAGTACAGCACACCCTCCTCTCTTGAAGTCGTATTTGTTTATGTATTTGTAAATTGGCTTCACTGTGACCTTGCTAACAACAACAAAATAAAACCTCCCCAGTGTTTAATAAAATGTGTGCGATTATATTTAAAGCCCACTGGATTCATGTCACAGAGACACTGAGATTCACACGAGCACTTTTTCTTTAAAAGATGCCAGAATTGGCATCCGTGGATGGTTTTTCCTCTTCCCAGCCTTGCTATCTCTTGGTATCTGTGTGTGGGGCAGCTTCCAGCCCAAGCCTCAGCCTCCCCTTTCCAGGAGGAAGGCGGCCCGCTGTGAGTTCTGGTCATGGAAACCTCCCTCCTCAGGCCCTCTCCTACTCCCTGCAGGAACCCCTCTGCCCCATTCTCCTAGGAGCAGAAGGACAGCGAGTGGGCGAAGCTTTCGGAGTGCATGTATCTCCTCTGAGCGCGCATCAGCCTGTGTCAGGAAGCCCACACGTTTCCACGAGGGAATACATTGCCAGTGGGTTAAAAATAGGCCGCTGTTCTGACTCTATCAGAGGGAGAGAGGAGAAGGGGCAGGATGGGAGATGGAGAGGGCCTCCATTTGCTTTGTTATTAATGCTTTTGCAGAAAACTCTTAGGTCACTTTGGTGGGGGAGGCTGCTCAGATGGTTACGTGGGCAGCTTCACCTTTCTTCAGTTAATCACATCAGGCAGCTCATAACATCTGGATATTTGCTTTCTGCCCCCTGAGCGGGGTTTGTCCCCAAGAGCACTTAGTCATTGTGGTGGGCGGCTCTCTTTCGTGCTTGCCTCCGCATCCTGGTTGACCCGACATATCAGCCCGCTTCTCCTGCAGTTGGGTACGGGGGGCTGCAACAGCTCACTGCTCCACCAGATTACCTGGAAGATGTTCCATTTTACCTGTTCCATTGTCAGATCTCATCTACAGAGATGGGCGGATAATGTGGGGTGCCTGCCGCGCCGACTTGTCAGCTTTGTGGTCATTCTGTCTGGGGCAACATGGGAATGAAAAGGGGTGTGACCCAGGAAAACCCTTCATTTTTCCTTCTGTTGCGTGAATTGCCTTCATTTATTGCTCTCCTGCTGAGTCAAAGATCAGCATATGTTCTCTATTGTTGTTTAAAAAAATGACATTTATTTCTTATAGGGGGAAATAGTTATAACAATAATGAATGTTGCCTCTTTTTATGCTTTCATTTTTAAGTTTCTTAAAACTGAAATTCTCCTTATTTAGAGCAAGGGAAACAATACAAGTATTTATTTGTCCTGGTTCCTTTGTATGTAGTAGTCAGCATTTCTATGAAAGGATAAATATACAGTTCTTAGTGGAAAGGCCACCTCTTACTTAATCTTCTGATTAGAAGAGTAAATAAATTTCCAATTCATTAACTTCATGATTGTTGGGAGGGAACTAGTTGAGTACCTGGGACATGCTAGGAACTGTGCCAGTATTTTAATGCTGTTATTTTATCCCCACAAAATTCCTGTGAGGTGTTATTACCCTCATTTTGCAGATGAAGAAATAGAGGTCCAGGGAGATGAAGCCAAAGAATTGTCAGGGGGAAGCCAAGATTCAAAGCCACGTCTGTCCGACATCAAAGCCCACATCCTTTCATACCTCTGTGCTGCCGATATTAGATGAAGTGTGATCTTTAGCAATGGCCCTGCAAATAGCCTCTCACATACCCATTTAGCTCCAGGGAATATGAGTGAAATGTTCTGGCAAAGGCCCTTTCCTTTGGCTTGATGAACATGGCTGAAATACCATGCGTGTCTGGAGGACTGAGGGTATTACACATACAGGGTCAACCTAGCTAGTTCCCTACTGTGGCTTATGAGGGGGGAAGGCTAGCTGCTGTACTAGATAAACCCTCAAATCTCATGGCTGAACCCTGTGGAAGTCTATTTCTTATTCATCTTATACCCAATAAGGGCAGTCCTGGCTGCTGGGCCTCTCGCCTGCGAGGGAGACTCAAGGATATGGGTTCTCTCCACTCCTTAGCTCTGTCATCTTTACATCTTGCCTTCCAAGGTACCAATGTTTGTCTGCATCAAGCCAGTGGAAGGGAGAACAGCATGAAAGATTTCATGTGGGAGGGTTTTCGTGGGTGAGACCCGGAAGGAGTACATGTCACTTCCCCTCTGACATACCTTCAGCTAGAGCTCAGCCCCAGGAAACTGCTGGGAAGTCTGGGAAAGGTGATCAAGTGATATGCCCAGGAACCAGAGGGAACAGGCTTAGTAAACAGCTAACCAGTCTCTGAATTAAGATTGTAAGCAAGCTGAAGAAGTGCTTGCTTAGGAAGAAGAATGGAAACATAGGCAGCTGACTAGTCTGCACAGCTGGGTAGGTACCTTCATTTAAGGTCTTCCAGTGTCAGCGAGGGGGAGGTTGTGTGTGACATTATCCTGAGTAGAGTTAATCTGGTTGTGGTTACTGAGTCTGTCCCCAGACAGACTGAGAGCTATAAACTAGGAAACTACATCTTTGCTATTAACACCTGAAGAAGCAGATGGTGAATCATCCCATCTCTAGCTCTCACTCCTGATTTACCTTATCTGTGTCTCTGTATTTGGTAGTTGATTAATCTTTATTGGTCATATTCTGAAATACGGGCTGGAGATTATACAGGTTCTGATCATTCATTTCTGGAGTGTTTATTTTTATTCAGAACCGTCAGTATTGGTTTGATCTCTCGATTCTTAATGGGAAAGGGGAGAGAATTCTGCCCTGCAGGTCTCAACTCATATTTCTCTATCCCTCCATGAAAGGATCCCTGCTCCAGACTGAGTGAGGCTCCCCTCCTGTCATAGCACATGGTTGTCCCCATCACAGCACTTAATCACACCATTTTTCAATTCCCTATTTGCCTGATTGTCTTTCCCCAAAACGATGAGTATGTTGAGATCAGCAACCATGTTCAATTTAGCTCTTAATCTCAAAGGCTTGCATAAGGCATGATAGTAAGTGCTTGTGGAATATTTGTCAAACAATTGGGTCATTGTTTTACACCAGTGGGTCTGAATTGGGACCAATGTTTTCCCCCTAGAGGACACTTGACAATGTCTGATGATAGTTTTGGTTGTCACAACTGGAGGGTACACCAACAGGTAATGGGTAGCGATCAGGGGCATCGCTAAACACCCTACAATGCATAGGACAACACCCACAGCGAAGAGTCATTCAGTGCCAAATGCTAGTAGTGCTTAGGTTGAGAAACTCTAGTATTTACCTATTATGTGTCAGATAGCATCTTAGGCACTTGACATATGTTCTCTCATCTAATCTATACAACGCTATTATAAGATTAGAAATATCATGTCCCTGACATGGCAAAATATAAAATTCAAAGCATTGCCTGTGAAGTATTGTTGCTAAATATGTTTAACCTAAATCTAATTTAGCTAGATCTCACTTCTGGTGGTCAGAAAGTTAACAGGAGAGAGGAACAAGTGAAATGAAACTAAGAGGAAACATATCCTGTAGGTGGGACATTATTATAATGTAACTGCCCTAGTCTCATCAAAAAGACAATGTCATGTAAGACATCACACATAAAGGTTGGTGTGATTTTATTAATAATAGATAATATAGACTTTAAAACAAGAAACATTGTTGGAGATAAAGAGGAATATTTCATAATGGTTAAGGAGTAAAAGCATACATAAAGCAAATTTTGACCAAAGAATTCAACTGTAGAATATACATCGTTTTCAAGTATATATGGAATGTTTATCAAATACTTGTCTAGAAATCAGGTCTCAACAAATATCAAAGGACTGAAATCATATGGATTATTTCTTCTGACCACAACAGAAAAATATTCAAGAAGTCATAAGAAAATGAGAGATTAAAATTTTTTTAAAATTAGGAAGTTACGTAATGTACTTCTAAATAACCTCTCAGTCAGAAAACATATCACAGTGGAAATTAGAATATATATTTTTCTGAATGTTAGTAAACATACAATATGTGTGGATTGCAGCCAAAGCCGTAGTCAGAGGAAAATGTATAGCCTTTAAACTATATTGGTGAATTTATGATATATGTTATGTATAGTATATACTTAAAAAGAAGTAAGGCTAAAATTTTGATGAAAGTATTTATTGTAAGTAGCTAGAGAAAGAAAAAAGTAGAAGAAAGGAAATCAGTAAGAGCAGAAGTATATGAAATATAAATACAAATACACACACACATATTTATATTAGAAAAACTAAAGAGCCAAACATTCATTCTGGGGCCAATTAATAAAATTATTAATGCTGGCAAAACTGATCAGAACATAAAAAACAGATGGTTAAGTTACTAATATGAAGGATAAAATGGGGACATAACTATGTATTTTGCAAAGATTAAAATGATAAGAGCAGATTTTGAACAACTTTATTTTAATGATTTTAAAGATTAAGTGAAAATGAGATTAAGTGAAACAAGGGATGGAAAGTCTATGTAGTCCTTTGCCTAGTAAAGAAATTAAATCTTTAATTAAAACATTTCACCAACACCTAGGCTCCAATGTCTTCACCAGTAAATCCTACCTAACTTCTAAGAAATAAATATTGATTTAACATGAACTCATTCTCTAAAAAGAATGGATATTTGTCATTTGGGTGGCATAACTTTTATGGCAAAACCTAACAAGGGAATTCCAAGTAAAAATATGAACCAATGTATTTCATGAATATTTTTACAGATTTCCTAACAAAATAGTAGCAAAATAAATTTGGTGGTACATGAAAAAGATATATTACAACCCAGTTCGGTTTATTTGAGGAGTTGGTGTGATACTTGAGTCTCCTCTCCCAAATAAAAACATGTTGAGCAACTGGAATAACAAAACCAAAGACACACAGACAATATCTACAATGAAACTAGTTGACAAAGTATCCCAGTGAATCCCTGCCCCTTTAATATAAGGTGTTGGGGAAAAAACAACTTATGGTTACAAGACTTTTGGGTGATCTCATCTGCGTAGAGGAAAGCAGAGGGAAGTCCACTGAAATTCTTAAGAGAACAGGAGAACAGGAGATCATTTAAATTACCAATATGTATTCACTGGCAAAAAAACAGAGTGGCCAATTGGAGAAAAGCTGCCAAATCGGAAGGGAGTTTGATTAGATCCAATTTATGGTAAGTACAAAGGAACTTGTGATAATGTCTGTATTTGGAGTCTTTTTGGCTCTATAAACTCTTCAAACTAACGGAAACAAGGCTCTTTTTCAAAGAAAGGCCTAGCCTTGATAAGAAACTTCTGGGAGTAGTTGATCAGAACAAGCAAAATAGTAGAAATGAAAAGAAAGCTTCTTGATGAAAGTGTTAGAAATCACCAGAGGAACCCTGTCTTGGAAAATACAAGGCCCTGTGTTTCATTAGTTTGCAAGAAAAACCAAGAATGAGCTCGAGACTCTTGAAAGTAAAAAAGTTATCACTTCCCACCCCACCCTCATAAAACTAGAGGGAATTTCTTTCATTTAAGAAATAAACAGCCAGAAGGATTATGGTTGAAGCTCATACAAAGTTTTTTTAATAAGAAAAAATTAAATAAGAAACGTTATAACCTCCGTAGAAACAGTGAGAAAAAGGTACTAACAAAACAGATGAAAACTATAATAGCATAGTTCAAAACAAGCTACACAAATTTAAGATCATATGAACTATAAATGAACAACATAAATCTAAATTTAAAAGACTCAGTAATTAGATGATTAGAAAAAAGTAGGATTTGAAAGGAGGCGTGAAGAACTCAAGAAAGAATTTAGAAATAAAAGAAATCATTTCAAAATAAATACTGCTAATATAGTACTGAAGAAAAACAACAAACTTGGAAGAATTGTACTATCCAGTCTCAGACTTACTGGAAAGCTACAGTGATCAAGATAGCATGGTACTGGTGAAACAATAGACATATAAATTAATGGAACAGCATGGAGAGCCCAGAAATAGACCCATTCAAATATATAGTCAACTGATTTTTAACAGGTACAAAGACTATTGAAAGGAGAGTGAACAGTCTTTTCAACAAATCTATTGGTGCTGGGACAATCTGATTTTCATATGTAAAAAATTGAACCTAAACATAAACCTTAGTTCTTACACAAAATAAATTTTAAAATGTATCGTAGTCCTAACTATAAAACTATAAAATTTCTAGAAGAAGACATAAGAAAAATCTACATGACCTAGGGTTTAGGGATGTTTTTTTGATATAACGCCAAAAACATGAACCATGAAAGAAGAAAAATAATAAATTGAACTTTATTAAAATTAAAAACTTCTGCTTTACAAAGGGCACTGTTAGGAAAATGAAAAGGCAAGCCACAGACTGAAAGAAAATGTTCACAAAACACATATCTGATAAAGGAGTTGTATACAAAATATGCAAAGAGTTTTCAAAACTCAACACTAAGGAAACAAACCGCCTTAACCGCACCCCCCCCCCCCCCCGCCAAAAAAAAGAAATGGGCAAGAGATCTGAACAGACACTGCACCAAAGATAAATAGAATGCAAATAAGCATAAGAAAGAATTCTCAATAATTTTTCATTATGGTAATGCAAATTAAGCAAAACAAGATACCACTGCATACATATGAGAATGGATAAAATACTAAAATCTGACATTATTAATTGCTGGTGAGGAGGCAGAGTAACAGGAACTCTCATTTATTGTTCTTAAATCATGCAAAAATGTAAAATGTTTCAGCCCCTTTGGAAGGCAGTTTGGCAGTTTCTTACACAGCTTAACAGGGACTTATGCAATCCAGCCCAGTGTTTGGTTGCTAGGGCTTCTGGGAAGAAGAGGGGGAGCAGTATTGCATAGGTGAAGTGTGAGAAAGAAGAGGCCCGGGATGGTGAGACTACACTTAGGATACTGAAATGGTGGACACGTGACACATGCATTTATCATAACCCAAAGCACTTTACAGCACAAAAAGTGATGCTTAATGCATGAAAATATTTAAAATCTTTTGGAAATTGGAGGATCCTCAAGTGGAATGCGGGTTGTGATGACTATTTGAGGTGTGATCAAACAATATGGTGAATGTTTAAAAAAAATTATTATAGTAAAAATCACATTGCCATTAATCCCCCTCAAAATACTCCCCCTCACTTTGAATACACTTACCCCGTCGTTCTTGCCACTTTCGAAGCAGTTCTGAAAGTCCTCTTTCATGAGTGTCTTTAGTTGCGCTGTCATGGCTGCCTTGATGTCCTGAAATGATTCAAAACATTTACCTTTCATGGTCATTTTGACTTTGGGGAAGAGCCAGAAGTCACGCAGTACCAGATCCCATAATGGTATTATTTGACAGAAATTGTCAAACCAGAAGCGATGTGTGACACGGAGCCTTTCTGTTGTGGTCACAAAATACGATGAATGCTGCCGCCGAGTGCCATCCCATAAAAAGGCAGGACCTTCAATACAGAAGCAGTGCAGCGAACTTCAATGAACCTTAGTAACAGCGTGTGACAAGTTTCAACTTGTTCGGTGCAGTCAGTTGGGTGTGAGCTACAGTTGAGAGAAGGTGTTTTAAAGTGTGCCGTAAGTCATCCTCCATCACAACAACACTCCGTGTCACGCATCACTTCTGATATACAACAATTTCTGTCAAATAAAAATATTACCGTGTGTCCTCATCCACCTTATTCACCAGATCTGGCACCGTGCCACTTCTGTCTCTTCCCTAAAGTCAAAATGATTCACAACATCTCGGCAGCCATGACAGTGCAACTAAAGACACTCACGAAAAAGGACTCCCAGAACTGCTTCAGAAAGTGGCAAGAACGATGGGATAAGTGTGCTTGAAGTGAGAGGCAGCATTTTGTGAGGATTAATGGCAGTGTGTCTTTAACTGTAATAAATTAAAAAAAAAAACAACATTCCCCATATTATTTGATCACACTTCATATGAGTCAACCTCATTGAAGGTGATGGGGGAAAAGGTAGATTTGGAACTGAATAGAGTCTGTAAGACTAAAAGCAAAAGGCACAGCGTTAAGTACTGTATTCTAATTGATGCATTGTTTACCACAGGGTTACGAGTTAACAATTCTGAAATCACTGCACATGTACACATACATTGCAAATGATGGGTGGTGGGGACATGTTACTCACTAGTGAAATGGTGATTACAGACAAGCAATGGCAATAGCTATAGTGGCCCATGTGGTAATAGATTAGGGTTGGGGACATCAGTATGAACAAATGTCTCACCTAATATAGATGCTTTCCCTTAATCCAGATGTATGTATGTACACTTATCAATGTATATTTATTCACTTGTGACTGTACATGGATTTGTATACAAGCAAATATCCCCCTGCCCTGTCAGCAGGAGGACCTAAAGGCAATAACACTGCAGCGATAATGAACATGCCTAGTGCCCAGATTATGATTTCTAATGCCATTCTCCAATAAAAAGCAACTCAGGCACCTTGGAGAAATGTGCTGATTCCAGGGCTGGGGCATGAGATATGTGCCAGAGAGGAAGTACTCAAAACAAAAAGCAAAAAACAAAAAAAAACCCTACACATAGGAAGGTATGTCAAAGGACATAGGAGCAAAGTGAAAGAGCTTTTAATGGCCAAAGCTGGAACAATTTGAGCAACAAAATAAATAAACTGGATTATAACCAAAGTATAAAATAAATATCCATGTGTCTATACTGATATAAATGATTGAATAAATAAATAAATAAGGAGAGGAGAAATCTCCCACGCAAAAGAATTCTAAGTAACTTCCGCCTATTTTCTGCCCTCAAGGGGGTGGAGCGTAACTCCTTCCTCCTAGAATGCTGGCTTCGCATAATGACTGCCTTTGCAAGTACTCTATGAAAAAGGGGGGGGGGGGATAGTAAATACAACACACACCACCTGAGCCAGGTGAAGGCCATTTCAAAAATGATGCCACTTTGATAGTATGTATCTTTGATATTATGTAATAAAAATAGCAGTTTACATCTATGATATTCATCTCGAAAACCCATAACCACAGTCTAACAAGAAAAACATCAGACCAATCCCAGCCAAGGGGCACTCTAAAACCACCAGAATAGTCCTCCTCAGTACTGCCTATTTCATCTAAAACAAAGAATGTCAGAAAGTGTCATAGCCAAAAGGAGTGGAAGGAGACGTGACAACTAAATGTAATAGCTCATCCTTGATGGTATCACAAAACAGGAAAAAAAAAAAGTAATATATATATATTAAAAACTTAAGGGAGTCTGAATAAAGTATTGACTTTTGTTAATAATAACGTACCATATCGGTTCATAGTGTTAAATACAGTGCAGTAATGTAAGATATTACTAACAGGGAAAGCTGGGAGTAGGGTGTATGAGATCACTTTGCACCATCTTCCCAGGTTTTATGTAAGTCTAAATCTATTTTAATATAAAAAGTTTAGTTTAAAAAAAAGGTGATTGTGCCAAACCGATTCATGAGCAAATAAAATGTTACTGTTTTATATGAAAAATACATATATGCTAATCTAGGTGAAATTCAGGATCAAATAAATGGATAACACTTTAAGGAAATGGAAAATGGCAAAGAGAATATTTTAAAAATCAATAAATTAATATAGAAGTTTAAAAAAGATTTAAGAGAATGTGGAAGACAAAGACATTCTAACACTTGCAATATGAATCTCTGAGGGAGAAAACTAAAGCAATGGAACAAAACAAAACTACTACTAATAAAAAAGTCCCTGAAATAAAAGATAATTTGAAGATACATTTTGAAAGAACACTAAATGTTGGGAAAAATAGGCTCTGGAGATTTAAAACCAAAACATAGTCTAATAAAACTATTGGGTCCTAAAGGAAAAAAAACAAATCCTTCAGCATTCTTCAATTAGATACTTATAATGGAAAGAAAATCAGGTTTCCAGCATACTTTTGACACCAAAGCCAGAATACAATTGAATAACTTGAAAGGGAATAAACTGTGAACCAGAGGTTTCATAAAGTATGAACGAGACCCATACATGTATTCAAGTGTAATGACAACAGACTGAACATTCAGGAACTTGGCCGTCATACTGCCCTGTGGGGCTCATACTAGGAGTCCCCCGAGAACAAGCTTCATGCAGTCAAAAGAGTGGAGAGACGCTGGCGTGAGGACAGAGCTGGTCTATCCTTCAGAACCCCCTGGAGGTTGGGCGGGGACCTGAGGCTGAGTGTCCGAACCCCATCTGAGAGAAGCGCTGTGCTGCCCACGGTCCTGCATGCGTGCGCTCTTTCCGTCTGCTGGCTAAATGCACAGTTCTCTGAGAACTTTGAGGGTGTAGAAACACAGAATGAAAGGATTCTGGGTCCCTGCTGACATGCATTCGGCTCTTACACGAACAAAAACCAACTTCTCTTATTTCAAAACTAACAGTGGAATTCATTCATCCGATTAACAGAATAAATGAGAAAAGTCATTTCATCTCCATAGATGAAAAAAAAAGTAGTAAAATACAACACTAATTCACGATTTAAAAGCCTTTAAAGTATTAAGACTAAAATGGAACTCCTTTACATAAAACCTAAAAGAAAACGTCAACAGTTAATGGTGAGACGTTGACATGTTCCTCCCGCAAGATGCCTGCCATCAAGACTTCTGTTCAACATTGTATTAATATTAGAAACGCTGGTCCTGCCAATGAGAAAACAAGGGAGGGAAGAAAGGAGGGAAGGGAAAGGATATCAGGATTGGAATAGAAGAAATATAATATGTCATTATTTGCAGATGACATGATTGAGTACATAGAAAATACAAAATAATCTACATATAAATTATCAGGATTCCTAAGTTAATTCCCAGTGTCGCTGGACACTAGATCCATATACCAACAAATCAAGATAACTCCTCTATACCAGTGACAAATAATTAGGAAATTTTAAAAAATGATGTTTATAGTAACACCAAAAACTATCAGGCTTCCCAGGAATAAAGCTAATGAAAGATGTGCAAGACCTTAACACAGAAAACAACAAACATTACTGAGAGAAATGGCAGATGACTCAAATACATAGAGAGAAATATTGTGTTCATGGATTGGACAACTCAGTATTTCAAAGATGTCAGTTCTCTCCACACTGATATATAAATTCAGTGCAATCCTAATAAAAATGCTAATAGGTTTTTATAGATATTAAGATAATTCTAAAGTTTGTATGGAAATGCAAAATGCTAAGAAGAATCAAGACCATCTTAAAGGCCCAGATGAAGGACACTTGATTTATAACAAAGGTGGTACCATGAAGCAGCCTGGAATTGTGACAGAGTAACTGGATATGCATTTGGAAAGCAAATTATCTTGCCCTCTGCCTCGTACCATTCACGACATCAGTTATAATACAAGTGGATTGTAGGTTTACACATGAAAGATAAAAAAAGAGCACTATCAGAAAATAACATAAAATATCTTCATGGTTTTGGGGTAGCTGATATTTCTCAAGCAGGATACAGAAGGCACTAAAGTTAAAGGAAAAAGTAGATAACTTGGACTACATTAAAATAAGTAACTTTTATTCATCAAAAGACCCCGAGTGAGTGAAAAAACGTGTCACAGAGTGGATGAAGATATTGGCAGTGCCTGTAATTGACCAAGGCTTACATTGAGAATACATGAAGAACTCTTACAAATCAATAAGAAAAAGACAAATGACCCAGAAAAACGGGTAAGTGTCTTGAACAGGCAGTTTATACAAGGGAACATCCAAATGACCGATGGTCATATGAAAAGATGCTCAGCGTGTCATTAATCTTCAGAGAAATATAAACTAAAACTTTGCACATACACCACATACCCATCAGAGTGGCTAAAACTTACAATGTGTTGAAGGTGATACGAAACAAACTACACTTATCGTAGATGCTGTGAGACTAATCGATACCATTGCTCTGGAAAACGCTTCGGCAGTGTCAGCTAAAGCCGAGCACGCACACAGGTACCCCGCAACCCAGCAGTTCCGTTCCTGGATATACACCCCACAAAAAGACTACACAAGAATGTTCATAGCGGCACTATTTGTAATAGCCCCAAACTGGAAACAAGCCAAATGCTTATCAACATGAGAAAAAATCAATTGCAGATGAAAACAACAACACACACACAAAAAACAGCTACATGTAACAACATGATAAACCTCAGAAACCAAATGAGTGACACTAGCCAGGCAGGAAAGAATATATATTACCTGACTCTATTCATATAATGTCCAAAATAGTCAAAACTAATTACATTAAAAGCCAGGGTGGGGCCGGCCGAGTGGCGCGGTGGTTAAGCGCTGGCTTGGGAAGCCAGTGGCCCTGGTTCAGGTCCCACATATAAGGGCCACTGACACTGCCCTCAAAAACAAAATACAAACCCAAAAAGCCAGGGTGGTGTTTATCACTGGGAGGTTGTACGTGGAGGGGCATTAAGGGTCCTTCGAGGTGTACCGTCATCTGTGTCTAGATGTGGGTAGAGGTTTGTGGGTCTGTTCACAGGGGGCAGAACGCTTCAAACCCTGCACTTTCGATTGGTCCTTTTTTCTGCATATATGTTACACTTCAAAAAATAATTTATTTTAAAAGACTTTAGAGACAGATATAACAACCAAATTCAATGCGTGGCTCTCAATGAAAGCTGGGTTTGAAGAAATGAACGTATAAAATGACATTTTGGGATAAGTGGAGAAATCTGAAAGTGGGCTGGATATCAGAGGATGTTAGGGAATTACTAATTTTGCTAAATGGGATAATGGTACGTTGGTTGTGTAAGAAAATCTTGTTTTTTGAGATGCATGCTGAAGTACTTAGTGATCAACTATTTTATGTCTATAATTTACTTTAAAATGATTCCATAAAAAAACTAAATAAATATAGCAAAATGAAAATAGTTGTTGAATCTGAGTGGTGGGCACATGAATGCTCAAAATACATTTCCCCTTTTCTCCTTTGACCATTTTTTGATTAAAAAAATTTTTTTAAATGTATTTTTAAAAAATTGTCATGTGTCCTTTTCCCTTAGAAAGAAAACTGAAGCTTAGAAAATTTAAGTAACTTGCCATACTGAGATCTGAATCCAGGACTATTCTGAATTTAGGGAAAGCAAACATAAGCATCAGGAGCGGAAGGAGATGGAGATGTTACATTACCCAACGTCCGCATTTGCAGAGAAGGGAGCTAGCTAGAGGGGACTTGGCCATCCACGAACGGTGAAGGCAGCGAGCGGCGTGGGGCGGCCGCGTTGCCCGGGCGTAGCTCAGTCTTTCCAAACACCAGAACACAGTGGTGCCCTTAGCTCCAACCCCGAGTTCCCGTTTACCCTTTAATTAGATGTAAAGTAAATAATTACATTACATATTTAAATGCATACGTGTGGCAACTATATATATTTATATTTAAATTATTGCAAGGGTTATTTTGTTCTGGCGTATAGACCCCTGCTTGTCCCGCTAGCACTAACGTGTGTTATGTTTCTTGAGCTGATCATTTCGAGAGCAGACCCTCAAACAGCCCATGAATGTGGCTTTTACTTCACCAGGCCTCATTTGTATCAACATCAAAGCCTGACCATTGTTATTAACTCAGAATCATGGACAGGGTTTTCTTTGTGAAATGTATCGCCTGCGGTGTCTACACTTAAATTACTCGAAGTCCATGAAAAACACCCCAGTGTCTGTGTGGGTGTGTAAGCTGCCAACTCCAGAAACACCACTGCTGACAGATTTTTGATTGGTTTGTGTTATTAGTCCTTATATTAAAAAAAAAAACACACTAAAAAAACCCAAACACTTCTATCTGGGAATATATTCCCCATCGGTTCTTTAAGAATTGCATGGCAGACTGAAGGGAAAGCCATAAAACTAGGGAACTATTAAGGGGAAACTACAAGTGGGAGAAGATTCGAGGTCATGAGAAGCCCCAAGAAGGCCTGTGGGCCTGTGGTCACGGACGAGCCCTGCCTGGCTTTCTTCTCTGGACTAAGGCAGAGGAGGAGGAGGAGATTGTTGAAAGACTGCAACCTAAAATCTTCAAATTAGTGGAAGACGGGGCTGTCTCCCTGGAGAATAAAACTCAGGAATGTAAGTTAGTGATGACAAGAATTTAATCAGGTAAGTAGGATGAAGGTAGGGCTGAGAGGTAAGGGACATGAGCTCTAGGCTTGTGGCTCACGCACCCATGCTGTTTGACTCGCGACAAATCAGTGAACCTCTCTTAGGCTTGGTTGCCTCAACTAGAAAATGCCTGCCTATCTGCTTCATAGGGTTGTCGGGAAAAGTAAATATTAATAGCACGCGTGAGAAGAATTTAGGATGGTGTCTGGCTCATAGTAAATGCTCAAAAGAATTTCACTGCATTCCTTTAAGCAGAACTGAAAAAAAAAAATGATATGTGTTCCTGGAGAATCTCGAAGATGAGATTATTTAGGATGGAGGCAAGAACAGCATGGGTCACTGTCTAGAAGTTTCCACAGGTCCTTAGATCTTCTGACTTATTAGAGTGAGTGTGTGGCTCTTGATTTAGAGCATGGACTCTAGATTTCGGATAGGCCTGGATTTGAACCTGGATAAATCCTGTTTCACTTACCAGCCATGAGACCTTGGGCAGGTTTCTTCATAGCCCCGGGAACCACCTGTTAAATGAGTTTAATCAGTTGAGTGGAGTTGCCTTTTAAAAGAAACAGAGACTTGTTTCTAAAGTTGGCACCAAAGATAGAAATGGAAAATACTCAAAATCATTGATGATTCTATCTCCCGTCTACAAGCCCTGTAGGGACCATTTTATATGAAAAGTACCGTTGACCCCCAGCGTGAGTCCCCATCAATGAGATGCTTACGAGGAGCGGTGCAGGAGGTCGGAGAGACTGAGCGACAGAAGACCCAGGTCCCTAAGCCAAGCCAAGGTCGTGTGGGCACAGGTTCGCTGAGTGGATTGGCTGGCAGGAACTTCTGCACCTCGCATTTCTCACCTTCGCCTTTGAGCTTGCAGCGCGCCCACGCTCCAGCTCGCTCTCAGGCCCGGTGCGCTTGTGGCATGACTGTTAACCCACCCCATGGGGCGCTCATGACATTGGCCATGTGAGTGCTCCTGCAGCCATCACTCAGTGTATTTCGCCGTCCTCATGAACCCTCCTCCTCTTCCCTGTCTTCATCACTATCACAGGCCAAGAGTGATGAACGATGAAAGAGAGCCATTCATTTGACTAAGTGGACCAAATGACTCCAGTTTTACTCACTGGCTTTTTCCATCTCTTAGGCCAAACATCCCATGCCAAATCCACACCAAGATGCCCCCATGTCCTTGTCCTCCCATCAAAAGTTGTCAAAGCATGTTTTTTTTTCATCAGAAAATGAGCTTAATAGTATTTTCTGTCTGACAGGAATGAGCAAGTGTGTATTTACTAACATACTATACAAAGGCAAACGCATAAAATGATGCAAATTGTCATTCATATTTCTGTGTTGCTGTCCTAGTGGGGGCGTGGCCACATAACCAGTTCAGAATTGTGGCCAGGCCTTCTTCCTCTGCATGCCTTGAAGATCAAAAGAACCAGGTCTTTAGGTTCTTTGGTTTTATTCTTTCTTTATATCATTTCTTGCTAGAATTTAAGGAATGTCTGAAAAATCAGTTTTGTCATTTCAAAATTGCTCTAAGAATTGCTCTAAGCTTGGAAATATGTCAGCCAACTTTGCATCTCAGAAGCTTATATACTTCTCTCTTTCTCTGTTGCTCTGTGGGGATAGGGGTGGGGGTGGGGGAAAGGGGGGCACTTTTCCAAGATGTGGAGGTTTGGAATAAAAATGGTAATTGACCTTTGACAAGAGAGCTGAGAGAACTGCTTCTGTATATTGTATGGCTGTGAGCTGGATTTTAAATGTTTGATTAAGTTATTAGAGTGTTTTGCTTTGGCATAATGTACTATAAATTCATGATTGCTGGCCAAAGCGGTTAGTCAGTGGAGAAGAATAAATTGTTTTGAAAGGTGCTTCGAAACCTGGATTTTATTCTCTTGGAAAGACAGGGTTTTAAATAAATCATGTAATACAAATGAGAATTTCCATAATTAAGGTTCTAACGAGGAAGCTCCCTAGGAGCTTTTGAGTGGTAAAGGAAGAAGGCCATTCCATGATGCTTTCATTTGCACTTTAAATTTATGTTCCGAGCACACTGCCTTGTTTTTAGGGGACCGGAGACCAAACGGCACAACACAAGCACACATTACATATAACTTGTTAAACAGTTTATCTTGGAGATGTGAATGCTGTAGGGATATGCTAAACAAATGTATTAAAAAAAAGTGGTCCAAGACACCTTGCTTTATACAGTGCTTCCCGTGGGTAGAGGGCCCTGTTGACTGCACCCATGTTGTTACTTAGAAAATTTCTGCTTGGCAATTCTCACTCCTGGGCCCCAGTCATTTCACTCTCTGACAGTTTGCCTGTTTTCAGAGCATGTCCTCTTGCTTCTGTCATTTAGGAAATCTCTCTTAAACGGCAGTGCCCCTCTCTTGGGGGTTCATTCTGGCTCTTGGCCTCAGACGCTCCCCCCAAGATTTTTCCAGCTGTTTTCTCAAAGACCCACAGCCTCCCTCAGCACCTAAACAAATAGAACGTGATTAAATGTATGTGATCGACTCTTGTAGTACTTTGTTTATTTGCTATATGTACATAGTGGAGAACTTTCTACTGTACACTGTGCAAATATACCATTTCTAATTGATGGAGTAGGGCAATGGTGGTCATTTCTAGACAAGTGTATCAACAGGCCCTCTGTTGGGAACCTGGGCACATATTATGGTATTGTTTCTATGCATCAAACGGGATAAAGCTGCGACTGCAGCCCTTTGTGGAATATTGTCGAGTGCTCTCCACGTTGTATTGCTAAACTGCTGGTTTTTGTTGGAGATGCTTGGTGATTTGGATCACAGGCGGTGTCCCAGCCTACCTCCCTGGCTCTCAGCTTCTCCGTGGCCCGCCGCACAACCTCAGGCAGGGCCTTAATCTCTCACCTGTAAAAGGAGGCAACAGAATCACCTACCCCAGGGTTGTGGAGAGGATTAAACAAAATAATGCATGTCTTGTATCTAGCAAAGCCCCTGACACAAAATAAAGTGACCGGTTAATACATATTAATTGTCGATTATGTCATCATCGTGATCAGATTTAAGTGACATAATTTAGTATTTAAAAATCTTTTCCAAGAACAGAAGCAAGTATAGATTTGTGGATGGACTATTCAGCTGTTCCCTAACTCGTGCATCCTTTCTATGCCAGTGGCCATCCGGGGGGCCACCCCAGTGACCTGTACATAGCAATGCTCCAGGCCTCTCATTTACCTGTGATGTTGTACGTGTGCCATTACCTGGGACCCACCCTTTTTTAAGCTGGTCCCCACTTCCTCTAAGGTGGACACTGTGGTGATAGGACTGAAGGATGCAGAGGGAGGTGGGGAGTTCAGATAAAGTTGCTGCCACTTCTGCAGTCCTAGTGTCCTTGTCACTGAGGCATCCCCTGGTTTCATAATGTTAAAATGCCCCCTGTCAGCTGCCACACCATAAGATGTCAGAGAGAATCTAGGCCTGGGTCTTAGCAAAAATGAAAATGAATCTTCCTTGGGTCTTTGACCACCATCACCAATCACCACCTGCCACTGTAGATAGTGACAAAGTAAGCAGAGAGGCTGAGGACAACAGGCTGGCATGCTTTCTTGTGGCCTTCACCTCTCCCTTAGAGCAATGCAGAGCACGGACACTTATTAAACACCTACTCAGTCAGGCCCAGTGCTTGGTGATTTACGGACATTGTATGACTTCATGCTCTGAACTGTGCTACAAGGCAGAGGTTCTTACCAGCACTTTTCAGAGCAGGACACTGAGTCTCAAGGAAGGAGGACCCCTTGCTTTCAGTCCCAAGGAGCAGGGGGTGGCACCTAGGACCAAAGCTTAGACCAAAGCAAGTGCTCTGGGTCTCTATGGGACTTGAGTTTTGTGGGGGCTGAGTGGGGGCAGTGGTTATAAGGCCAGTTCATTTTCCGTGCTAAGAGTGGGGACGGGGCAGGGGGAAGACAGGAGCTGAGAAGGAGCCGATCCTGTCTCCTGAAGGCATATCTGGGTGGGAGATTGTCCCCCGCTGATGCCCAACATTAAGCTTCAGCCTCTAGTCCTCTTGCCACCCTCTGAGAGCTGCTGGGTGTATCCAGCTCTGTCTCACCAGAGCCTCGCAGGCCGCAGTGAGTGTGAATGGTAAGTGGACCTGAGAGTAGGGATCCCACGTCCCACTGTGCAGTGGGTGACTGGATCGCAAAGCAGTGAGGGAGCTAGTGGGGAGCTGCCTCTGACCATGCCCTCTCGCCTCTCCCCTCATCTCCATCTCCACTGCCGGTGAACTCATCCATGCCAACATCCTCTCTTGCTTGAGAGGCCACAGACCTCCCCCCTTACCTGTCTGCTCCCCCTGTGACCCCAGGGAAAATGTTGTCCACGCCAGCGCAAGCTGGACTGCCCTTCTCAAACACAGACCAAGCTTAACATCCTTTCTCTGCTTCCTTTGGCTCTTAAAATCAACCTCAGTCCCTTGTCGTGGGCCCCAGGACCCCACGGGGGCCAGCCCCGCCCCCTCCGGCCTTTCATACTTCAGCTCTCAGCAACAGGGTCACTTCTTGAGGGAAGCCTTCCACACCTCTCCAGGCTGCTAAATTCCCCTCGGACACTTTCTTACAGGACTCTGACCGCTGGCTCTTCGCAACCTGTATTTCTGCATCTCTTAGTGATGCTGACATTTCCCTCATGAGACTATGAGCCCCTGAGATGGAAGCCACGTGTCCATGCCCAGCACAGCACTGCTGGCACCCAGCAGTGTGCCTGGCTACAGACCGTGCTTATTAACGTTTGGCGTGTGCTCAGGCAGGGTCACTGGTGATTCGGGGCAGAACACTGGTAGGGGTACAGCCAGACCCTAGGGCAGCCGTAGTTACCCCTCACCATTTCCCTTCCATCCCGTTAGACAGTGTCTGCCGGCCTCTGCTCTATCACACACCATCATACCTTTCCCTATTTAACCTTTACTGTAACCCTAGGAGTAGTATTACGCTTCCATTTTACCAGTACGGAAACTGAAGTCCAGAGAGGTTAAGGAATCGGACCAAAGCCTCATTGCAAGATTTGAAAGCAGCTCTCGTTAACTCCAGAGCGGACAGTCTTGCCATTGCCTGATGCTCTGCATTTTCTTAAAACCTAAGTGGTAAAGATGAGCTGTGCCCATAAAGTCAAAAGCCTGCTTGTTCTGGGAGCCCTATGAACAGGCGCCCGGAGGTAGCCCCACGGGCGGAGGATGCGTCTCTGCAGCCTCCCCCTTTCCTTCCCCATCCCTGCAGATGGCCTGGGAGCCACATATGCAGGCAATGCTACAGAAACGGATCTCTGAGTCAGCCCTTGGAAAAAAGAAGCCTCTTTGCTGGTTTTATTTTTCTTGGTTGATTTATTTGACAAGGACCCATTCTGTACCTCATTTTGGAATTTCAAAATCTTTTATCTCCAAAGGTCTCTCTTCAAAAAAACCAAAGAAGGAATTAAAGAGAGGCTGTGTATGCTACTCCCCATGCGAAGCTTTCTAAACCCTGAGCTCTGCCTTTTTACTTTCTTTTCTGACCCAGAGATCACACAGGTTGCAGAAAAGGGGCTGAGCAGAGCTAAATTCCATCAGATGGGAGTCAAGTTTGCACTAATCCCTAAAGACACATCTCTGTCACTGTTGCTTGACCTGCCAAGACACCTACACTGCTGACCCCTGACCCCTCAGAGCGAGAGCACGCGGGTTATTCACTCTAACCGGGCTCCTCTGGTGACACTGGGTGTTAGAGCCAGCCAGCAAGAGGACGTGTTCCCTTGCTGCAGGAACTCCGGCTGGCTGCAGATTCAATTATTGGTGGTCTTCTTTTCCTGGGTCTCCAAGGTGCCCCACTCTGAGGCCTTCAGCAGAGATTCCAGGCTGGCATTCCTGGGGTCGTGACTTCAGTAACAAGTCATTTCCAGAGGCATCCCTCACCCTGGCCCCAGCATGTCAGATGCAATCAAAACAGGCACTGAGCTTCTTTGAGAACTTTCTCCATTTTAACATGTGTTTCAGCTGTGGGAAAAGCAGGGGGTGTAGGGGAGGCGGGGAACCTCAGGCAGAATTTACAGTTGCCTTTAATAACCCATGCAGCTAACTTTATTAGGTCACAATGCCCCTTTGAACGGTGGCATGGAATTTTCCAGGCACAGTCCGGTTTCTCCGGTGAGAAGCAGACCTTCCCATTGGGTTTTGTTTGTGTCCTTGTCGAGGGAACACCCTTGCCTTGGCCATTTTGGGTCAGAACCAGCTTTGATCAGGGGGGGCTGGGGCATTTCACCATGGCCTTGATGTCTATCCCTGATGACAATGGCTGAAGCCAGGGCATCCACCCGTGTGGTCGGCCATGCACGTACCAGCTCCCCACGAAAGTTCTGGTGCTGCACACATTCTTCCGCCTAAAGACACTTAAAGCAAAGCTCTGCATCGTTTTTGCAAGCTCTGTTTTTCTGAGTGCTTTCTTGTTTTGCTAAGAATAAATTATGGCATAACTTTGTCAGTGTCCTCAGACACTTCTAATTGAGCCAAGAAGTTCAAGACAAAGATGTTTTTCTAGTAGCTTCCAAGCCTCAAAGCCTAGAAATCAGGAAAATAGTTTGCTTAGATCCTGGAATATCACTTTTTAAAAAAAAATAAATCACAATCCTGACAGGTTTGGTTACATGGTGCCTGGAATCAATTCAAATCAGCACATTGATATTGAGCACTTGCTGTGTACACGACTCCTTGCTAGCCTGGTGGAAAATAGAAAGAATTCTCAGCACAGTGGAGCCTAATGACTTCGGAGTGATAGCTTTCCTTCCAAGTGTGCCATGCCATGACAGATGTAACATTTTTGTGGGGTTTTCTTTTGTGATGTGTATTAATTAGATAAATAGGTCTTCATGTGTGTGACCTTTATGGGTATTATGCTTAGAATGAGAGTAAAGCAGGCATTTTAGTAAAATGAAAAAGGTGAGTTAATGTACAGAAATGTATTAAATAATAATATAAATGATGCCTAGAAAGGATAACAAGGTGGCATGGACATGATTAGTATCTCAAAAGCCACTGTCGCGGATGTGCTTAAACACACATGCCCAAGGAAGCTAGTCAGTGTATCATGGAGAGGGGAGCCAAGGCCGCTGAGCATTTCACAATACCTGGTCATTAGCTTGCATGGCTCACTGCCCAGCGTGGCCGTAATGGACTTTTAATTGAATTGCTCTCACACACGTCCTTGTGTACTTCCCATTGTCCACTCACCAGTGACACTGAGATGTAGACCACTCCCTGCATCCTTAACTATCTGGGTGATGAGGAGACACAATGGGGAGACGTGAACTTCCCACGCAACTGCACACCCCACTCTGCACATTAGCGTCGGTCAGAGGGGCATGCTGGGGACGTGGCGAAAGGTGAATGCAGCCCCTGAGCTGATGGCTAGAGGTCAGAGGAGGTCCAGAGGGGAAGGCATGGGGACTGCGGTCCGATGTGCCCAAGCTAGTGTGGGCCCCAGAAGCAGTGAATAGAACCCACCATACACCCCACCCGGGAGACCCACACCCGTTCGAATGCTGATACTCTTCAGTGTAGCGACTAGGCTAATACCACACCATCTTTGCATCTCTGCGGTGACTAATTTGTGGGCTCCCTGATTTTGCCCTGAGTTGAGTGGTCTTTATATTCCAATTCTGGCAGCACGGCACAGTGATATATTGTGTCCACGATTCTGCCTGATATTCGGCGCTCACATAATGACAGCCTGTTGAATGGGAAGAAGTAAACAGAGAACAGCCTGAGCTGGAGGGGAAACACTCATTTTCTGAGCCATATTTGATGAGTTAGTCATGAGATTTTCTTCTGTCCAAGGGAGCCAGGATTTTGAACCCTGATCTATATACAGGTTCCCTTTTCCACTTGGAGCTCCACATGAGATCAAGTTTGGTTACAGAAGGAAATCGGGAACTAGCACTAAGGCACCCGTGCCTGGTAGAGAAAGAGTTCTAGAGCCCTGACCCCTCCCTGTGATGGGAGTGGGACCGTCTGGGTTTGGGATCCGGGAGTCAGCACTCTACAGAAAAGCCTGAAGGCACATCATGGGCAAACCCTTTGTCCCAAGAAACCAGATCAGCGATTAAAACAAAGAGTGGGAGCCAGAAGTCGAGGCCAAGTGCAGGGTCTGGTCCACAAAGGCAGCAGTTGTGGGTGGCAGCATTGAGATGGATATGGTCGTTTGTCCTGATATGGTCCATTGTTCCTCATTTGTTGACACGTATGCAGTGTGCTGTGGGGAGGCGGGTTTGTTTTGAAGAACCAGTTGGAGTGGGCACATGACATGACCATATTTCGGTCTCCAAGTACACATTTTTTAATTGTTACTATTGACTGCTGTGAAGATTGAAAGTAGCAGGCACTCTATTCATGGTACAAATCTATTAAGGATTAGAAGTCCATAAAGTGTAAGTGTCCTTGCTTTTCCTGATTTCTGGGGTTCCCCTTCTCAGATGTAGCCATTGTCTCTTTTTTTGTGTGTGTGTGTGCTTCCAGGAATTATTTTTATGCAAACTTATGAGAGAGCGAGAGCGAGAGCGAGAGCGAGAGAGAGAGAGAGAGAGAGAGATCTCATACACCGATCAGAGATTCACCCATGGATGGAGAACATAATTACTTATTTGGTGTAGTTGAAGGAAGCCAGAAGGAAGCAAAAAAACAAAACAAAACAAAAAACAAACAAAAAAACATAATCCCAGGACCTGCCATGGATGGATCCAATTTTTTGACCATTTGAAAATTATTTTTTTTAGATTTTAAAAAATTATCAAGCCTATGTGTTAGTACAGTTTAAGGTTCACGGCAAAACCAAAGGAGGTACAGAGCTTTCCTGTACACCCCCGCCCCCGCACAAGCACAGCCTCCCCCATTATCCACATCCCCTCCAGGGTGGGACATTTGCTACATTGATGAACCTACATTGACACATCACAATCACCCAAAGTCCATTGTTACTTTACCATTTATTCTTGTTGTTGCACAGTCTATGGGCTTGAACTTAATTTTTTTTTTTTTAACCCCCAAATGAAGACTTTTCTTGCACTTGGCTAGGATCCATTGCCAGCTTGTGAATGAAGAGGTCCCAGGGACAAGTGGGTTGATTTTAGTCTCTTGCTTCTGCCTGCGGGGCGTTGGCCATGTGAGGCACTGTGGTGTCCAGAACAGCGTGGGGTCCCAAGGACAGGGAAGGGCAGAATGAGAAAGCCCCGAGTGCAGCGGAATTGAGAATGAGAGTGATGCCGAGTCTGAGGAGGGAAGCCAGGAGCCAGCCACTACTGCGGAACTGGGGCTGATCCAGGCGCCCCGGGCGCACTGGGATTGGCCACCTGGTGTGTGAGTGAGTCGCCCGGGCTGCAGAAGCAGGTTCTGAGCAGCGATTGCGGCCTCCATGTTTGCCTCTGCATCTGCCTCCACACACACAACACTGAGTCTCTGAAACTAGGGACGTCTTGACAACTCCAGGTCTGAAAAGGCTTCTGAGAGCGTTCGATGAAGGCTCACCTATCATCTTGCGCCTCTGTTGACAGATGCCTGTCTTTGTACCTCTGGTGAGAAACTGCTTCTGTGACCTCATCTTTTGAATTTCCACGTTGCCGTTTCTCGGGATAGGAATAGGCGTCCCAGAAAGTGTCACCACTCGCTTGTAGCTGAGGCTGAGTAAGATGAGAAGCCATCCCTCGGGTGTGCCTGGAATCCACCCCTCCCGTGGAGGAGGAGCCCTTGCTGCTGCCTCCGCCAGCCCACCCTGGCCGCCTCAGGGCTGCACGACAGCTTCTGGCCATACAGGACCCATGGACATCAGGGGAGCCGGAGAGGTCAGTTCAAGCACCGAAGAGGTGAGAGGTGCCTTCACACCCAGCCTGCACCCTAGCTGTGCCGCCTACTAGTGGTGTCATGGCTTGTGTAACAAGTACCCTAAGTTCTCTGAGCGTCAGTTTTATCTTCTGTAGAATTAGATGAATAATGGTCTGGACCCTCTAAGTTGTGGAGAGGATTCAGTTGGTTAAAACCTGGACCGCCCTTGGAACACTGCCGGTTAGCACTTGGGGAAGCCTAGCTGGTGTCGCCGCTGTTATTCTAGAAGCTTCCCCTGCCTCTGTGTCACCCAATGGCACAGTCCATGCTGCGGGGCTCAGTTTGGTGGGCTTTGCTCGCTTCCGGCCTTGAAACCACTGCTGGTCAGGGCCTGAGGTGGACCCTGTATTTGCCTCTGTCCTTGGCGATGTGTCCTCCGTGGCCTGATGTTTGCTGATCTAATCGGGAAAGTGATTCAGGACCCTTCCAGTGTTTACATTGGCTCCGGGCCTGATCTTGTCTGTCTTGAACTGTACGGCCAAGAAGACGGGCCAGATCTGGTTCAGGTGCTCTGCCGGGTGGGGCCTCCGAGTGTAGGCATGACAGACATGCACCTGGGGATGGTGGCCGGGCTGGTGGTAGCTTCACCTTGGTTTTACTGATTTGCTTTTTTTGGAACATTCTGTAGCCTGGAGAACGGTCCATTGGCCCATCACTCTGCCTCCTGCCTGGGCACCGAGTTTTTAATAACTATTGCTGGCACTTGCCTGTCACAGGCTCTGTGTTAACCACTTCCACATGCAGAATCTTGGGTATGCCTCAGAACTGCCCAATGAGTCAGTGTGATTGTTTTCCCTTTTGCATGGATGAGGAATTGAAGGCTTGAGGATGTTAAATCACTTGCCCAGAGTCACAGATGTCGTAACTGCAGAGCCAGAATGTAGGCGGCCTGTCTGCACAGCCTGAACCCCTCAAACCTTAATGTTCACACCAGGCTTCGGGAGACGGGGCTGACAGGCAGAGGCAGGCTCGGCAGATCTGGGGCCTGGCCTGTGACTCTGTGCTCCTCACAAGCCCCCAGGTGATGCAGCTGGTCCCTGGACCATGCTTTGAGTGACAAGGCACCAAACCAGGATGCCGTACAGCCTTGGTGTGTTATCTGTTTTGCTGGGCCTGACGTTTGACCTTACGCACAGTTGCCTGGCGGCCATTGGCTCGCCCACTCATGGCTCAGATACCATCCTGCGGGGCTCTCAGTAAGTGCGACACTCCACTCTGCGAGGCTTTGGGCGGTTGTTCTGCTCTCAGTAGGTCAGGGCAGCCCCTCTCCCATCTATCTTGACTTAGTCCCACTGACTGAGAGAAAGGGCCCTCTGTGCCTGGGGACATGTCTGTTTTCCGAGTCTCGGCTAGATTTCTGGATTTGGGGTCCAGGGGAAGTCACCATGACCTTTATTTTGCACCCAAACCTCTTTCTCTTCCTGTGCCTCCTACCTCTGATGATGATCACAGTTAGCTTTTCTGTCTCCCTGCACTTAAATCTTCTTAGGAGTCTTTGATTCTTTCCTTGGCCCCAGCTTTCCTGTGGTTGTCCTAAACTGGTTCACACCTGCATTGTATTTCTGCCATGTCTTCCCTCCAAAACCTAGAGAAAGGAACGAGGCCCTGATCATCTCTTAATCACAGAGCTATTATCTGCATGATAGCTGATAAGTGAATTATGTACTTCATTAAGCTTGTACCACTGTTCAGCAAAGATGCTTTTTCATTGCCATTGGTCAGATGATGCGTGCATGGTCAAGAGATTCATTCAAGGTCACCCAGAGAGTAAGTTTTGGCTCAAGGACTGAACCCAGGGAGTCTAACCCAATGTTCTCAACTCCTAGACCCTCTGGAATACTGCCTCTCTCTTTTCTATCTATCTCCACTACAGCTGGGGCTTCACTATCAAACAATTGTTTCATCACTCATTCATTCAACCACTGCCTTAGCCTTCTAGTATGTTCCAGCACTGTGCTAGATACCGGAGATACAATGGAGAGCGAAACAAGTATATCCCACTCTTTTAGGGCTTATCCCGGTGATCACATTATTGCTACTTTTTTGCCACGTTACTTAAACAGTCTGACAATTAAGTTCTGACAATTAAGTTCACAATTTGTTGCAACGATGTTGCTAAACTTTTTTGATGTCAGAGGGATTATTCATTATGAATTTGTACCAACTGGACAAATAGTTAACCAAGTTTACTATTTGGAAGTGCTGAAAAGGCAGCCTGAAAAAGTTAGATGAAAAACAACCTGAACTTTTCACCAACAACTCATGGCTCTTGCATCACGACAATGCACCAGCTCACACGGCACTGTCTGTGAGGGAGTTTTTTGCTAGTAAACAAATAATTGTATTGGAACACCCTCCCTACTCACCTCATCTCGCCCCCAATGACTTTTTCTTTACCTGAAGGTAAAGGAAATATTGAAAGGAAGACATTTTGATGACATTCAGGATATCACGGGTAGGTAATAAGAAGACAGCTCTGATGGCCATTCCTGAAAAAGAGTTCCCAAATTGCTTTGAAGGGTGGACTAGGCTCTGGCATCAGTGCATAGCTCCCCAAGGGGAGTAATTAGAAGGTGACCACAGTGATATTCAGCAATGAGGTATGTAGCACTTTTCCTAGGATGAGTTTGCGAACTTAATTGTCTGACCTCACGTGTCAGGTTGTTTAACCCACATGGACTCAAATGCTCCCTATGAACCTCACTTAGATGTCTCATCTACAAGTAGAGATCATGATAATACCTGTTCCAAAAGGATGCTGCAAATATCAAATGAGGTCAGACATGCGGCATTTAGCACTGGCACATGCTAGGTGGGTGATAATCTTACCTGAAATTGCCTGTGAATTAAGTCCAGGTTTTTTAGCATGCCATTCCAAGTCCTTCACTCCAAACACCCATGTGGCCTCCAGGATGAATCATTGCTCCCCCAGGCATGACACCCTCTTTCCTGATTCCATGGGCCTGATTAAGTGCCATTTTCTTTCACTGTTTATAATATTCTACCCCTTCTCTGCTGTCAAACTCTTACCCACTCTTCAAAGCCCAACACAAATGTTGCCTGTTCCACTAAACTTTCAGAGTCCCACCTGCAAGAAAAGCCCTGTGTTCCATGATACTTGTGTCCCCTGGGCTCCCATGTAGCACTACGTCATTCTGCGTTGTGTTCTGGTCTACAAGTCTGCCGCCTTTGCTCAATTATGAAGTTTCCCACTCACTCATTCAGCAGTATTTCCTGAGCACTATGTGGTGGGCACTGGGCTACTTATGGCGGCGTGTGATGAAGGTAAGAACTGTCATGGCACCTGGCTTCCTAGAGGGTGCCGTCTACACAGCACTGTCCAATAGACGGTTCTGCAGCCCTGGAGGGCTTCTATCCATGCTTTGTCCAATATGATAACCATCAGCCACATGGGGCTGGTAGCACTTAAAATGTGACGACTGTAGCTGAGGGACTGAATTTTTAATTTTCGTTTCATTTTAGTTAATTAAAATTAATTTAAATTTAAATAGCCGCATGTGGCTAGTGGATACTGTATTAGACAGTGCAGGTAGTAGGAGAGAGTTGTTCATCAAATAACCACAAAAAGAAAAATCAATAGAAAATCATAGGTGTGATAAGTACTATGCAGAAGGAGTGCCTGGGTGCAGAAAGGCATGCTGGGGAGGTGTGACCTTGTCTGGTGGGGGTGATGATGCGGGAAGGCTTTCCTGAGTTTGTAACGATTGAGCAGAGATCTGCAGCTACTCAAGAGAATGTGGGGATGTGCAGAGGGCATGCATGCAAATAATGGAGCAGCATGTGCAAATGGTCTGTGGTAGAAAAAGATGGCCTATGAGAAGATCTCTGAGAGCCCACGAGCCCGCCTCCCTCCTCTCACACCACCTACCCTGCACATAGTAGGCCCTGAATTCAATTTCAAGTTTGGATGTGTGACGCTGATGCGATGTCTCACTTCCTGTGCGACCTCACCCAATTCCTCCTCAGAACCACCCCAGCTGGAGAGCCAGGAAACAGGAGCTCCTGTTCTGTCTTGGGAAGTTCCAGTCAGTAAGGGATCTTATATTTTTGTCTCAAGGAGCCTTCTTTACCATGTGGCTGGTACCCTCCCACCTCTCAGGATTATGGGAAATATTCTGGGCGTCTATTGGAAGAGTTTCACTGCGTGTTGTATTCATCTGTGCGTTCATTCAGCAAACACTCATGAGTGCCTGCTACAAGGTGCCCTGCTAGGTGCTGAGGGTGCAGAAAGAGCAAGAGATACTGCCCCAACCTCATGGATCTTGTGATGTAGTCGGGGGCGGGGGGCCCAGGCACCCCAGGCTGAAGCAGCCAGTGCCACTAGCTCATCCAGGGACCTGCAGACTGGCTGTTGGGATGTCATATTCTGGGTCACTGCACAGCTCACACTCGCTTCAAACCCAGTCATCCCACCCTGGAGTCCCAAATGCCTCGGCCATGGTGTCGAGCCCTAGGACTGCCAAGTACTTTCACTGTGGACCCCTGGGAACGTCACACAGTTTGCTGTGTGTTCTCCCCAGGAGCTCTGCCCTGCATGCAAGTGAGGAGTATGTGAAAGCCTTAGAGTCCTCTTCCTTTAATAAGAAGAAACGAGTAAGTCCTGTTTACACCCAGCTGCGTCCCTCATACCAGCTCCTTATTCACACCGTTGGCTCACAAAGGAGCTTAAACAAAGTTTAGTTCCCCAAGGCTGGGAGAAAGGGGGGAAAGCCTAACTTTTTTTTTAACCTACTCAAGGTCTTGTCCAAACGAGTTGTCACCAAAAAATGAAAGCCAGATGTTATTTTAGTGAGAAATAAGTACGTGGCCAAGCTGCGGATTGAACCTGAGGGCCCCCTGGATGGTTTCCACGTGTGACGGTAGCTGGACTCCCAGGTATCGGTGGCTGACAGTCTTTCTCTTGTCCGTCAGCCGAGGCACAGCACACACAGATGGCTAATGAGCAATTAACATCCAAGCCGAGTGCCCCACCATGGCTTTACCCACCATCTCCTAAGTCAGATTCAAACCAGCACCGTGAGCTGCCGGGGGCTGCTGAGTTCAGGCTGAGAGGCAGAGACCCATGTCCCGAAAAGCGGGGAAAGACAAACTCAGGCTGAAAATGCTGCCTCCAGCTTCGCAGTGAGGGATCTGCTTTTGTTGGGAGCCCTTAAATCCTCACGGGGAACATACTTCAGATAACCATCGAGGAATTACAGATGAAATCAGGGCCTTGGAGCAAAGAGCGGCCCTTTGGGATTTAACATTACAGCGTGTTCTTCCCCGAGACTGATTCAATGGTGAGTTTTTCAGCCAAAGGAAGTCTTTTCTGTAATTGGCCGGATCTCCATAGGAAGACCGCTGAGCTCGCTACTGCTTCTATCAGAGCATTTCTCATCTCTCAGATTTTTCTCACACTTTTCAAGTCCTAGATATAGTCAATTGTGTGTTGGCCTTTGAAACATGTCATGCTGGTGTTAAAGCTTCCTTGAAGGGCAGAAAAAAGGTGAGAGAAGGGGGGAAAGTGATAGGATGGAGCTCAAAGGGTCAGTGGGGCTCAGGGCAGACACCCTCTGGGAACAAGCAGGCAGCGTCAGATCTGGAGATGGTGGGTAAGGAAATCAGAGGGTGAGGCGGTCAGGCAGCCTGAATCAGGGATGGTCGCTCCTCGGCTGGGTGCACACGCGTGGGCAGAGCAGGTCAAGTGGGGTATGGATGCAGGCCCACCACCAAGACACCGGGGGAAGAAGCCCAACCGAGAGGCACTGAGAGGGGCTCCAGGGCAGGGAGAGTTTGCCAAGGGCAAGGCAGAACCTCATTATTGAGGACACTTTCTGAGGCTTCCTCATGAGGCAGTTGAAGGTAATAGTTTATAGTTCATAGGGCTATTTTGAGGGTAAAATAGATTAATTATTGTAAAGTGTTTACAAGAGCAACACTCAACAAATGTTATTATTATGTGTAGGCAATGGCTTAGACACGAGGGAACAAGAAAAGGCAGATTTCCTAAAGCATGAGTTTGAGTCTAGGGAAGTTTTTCAAAAAGGTTAGCTTGGTGTTTGGAATGTTTCATTTATTCATATATTCATTCAACCTTTCCTTCCTTAGTGAAGAGATCTTTATTGAGCCCTTTGGATGCTCGAGGCACCCTGCTAGCCCCAGACATACAGCGACAGTCTAGAGCAAGGCCTGGCAAACCGCAGCAGTGGGTCAAAGCCTGCCCACTGCCTGTTTTTGTAAATAAAGTTTTATTGGAACATAGCCATGCCCATTCACTTATATATTGTTTACTAAAGGCTGCTTTCATGCTCCGGCGGCAGAATTGAGTGGCTGTGACAGAGCAGCTTAGGGCCTGCACAGCCTAACGTCATGATTCCCTGGCTCTTTACAGGAAACACTTGCCAGCCCTGATGTAGGGGGACCTTTCAGCGTAGCGCTCCCTCTCTAAGGAAAGAGGCCAATCACGAGGAAAATGCAGTAGAGTAAAATAACTCCTGAGGACCGTAGGAGGAGAGGGGAGGGTCCGACAGCCTCCTGAGAAGAAATGCTCTCTCAGCTTGCGGAGATCTGCAGGCTCAGTAGGAGTTAAAGAAGTGTGCGGAAGGGAACCAATATTCTGGATAGAGGGAATGGCATTTGCAAAGGCCCAGAGGTGACAGAGAGCAGGGTATGTGCAGGAGCTGAATGAGATTTATCATAGCTGAAGCGTCAGCGGACAGATGACACGGAGCTTCACCAGAAGGATGAAGACGTTTTGCTGGTTTTCTGAGGGCAGCGGGGAGATACTGAAGGCTTTTCCACAGGCGAACAACATAATTAGGCTTCTATTATAGGGAGATCTGCCCACCTGGAATATGGAGGCCGGTTTTAAGAGTTGAGTGGGAGGGGGAGGAGCAAGATTGGAGGTGTGAAGGCCAGTGGGGAGCCCACTTCAGTGACGCAGGGGAGACCAAGGTAGCCTGAAGCAGGGTAGCGGCAGGCAGCAGAGTTGGGAGCGCAGAATGGTTTGGAGATATATTCAACAGGCAAAACTCACAGCACGTGGTGACTGACTGCACATAAGGAGTGTCCCATGAAAAGAAGTGAAGCAAGGCAGGCCACTCCCTCAGATGGGGACCGGGTGGGCAAGGGCAGCTTTGGGGTGGAGGGAGGTGATGACGCCCGTGGTGGACATGCCTGTGGGAGCTCCATGAGCAGATGTCCAGTTGGGTTCTTTCCAGAGCACTCCTTGCCATTCATTCCACGGCTTTAAGGCAGAAGAGGAAGATATTAGCTGTTTGGCTATCTGAAGGGCTTGGTTTCTAGGAAAAGGCCCAAGGAAGGGTGCACCCTGCTGGGTGCCAGGTGGCAGGGACGCTGTGTGGCTGGAGTAGAGTGAGAAAGGGGGAGAGTGGAAGGAGGTGAAGCTGGAGCGATAAAGGAGGGGTGTGTGGCCAGGTCCTGTCATGCTGGTCCTTGTGGCCCATTGCAAGGATAGTGGCTTTCATTCTGAGTGAGATGGGAGCCACTCGAGGCTTCTGGGCAAGAGAATGGCTTGGTGAATGTGGGTTTTTAAAGGATCACTGCAGTGCTCGTGGAGCATAGAATGTAGTGCGGTGAAGGGGGTGAGAATAGAAGTAGGACAGCCATTCAAGAGATCACTGCATGCCTGAACTCAACCCCTCCTCTCTCTTAGTCAGTGTTCCCTTCTAGCCAAACAATCCCACAATCTCCGTGGCTTACAAAAATACGTGTTTCTTTTCCTCGCTTACAGATCATAGGCTGGATGGGTTTGACGGATGTCGCTGTTCTCAGCTAGACTCAGCTGAGCTTGGGTTCAGGCTCTGGGTTGAGTTCTGGATCTTGTATGTGACTTCTCATTCTCCTTGGGCTGGTGGCTTCCCGAGGCATATTTTCTCACGGAAGATGGGGAGAGAGGAGAGCAGGCCAAGTCACAGAAGCCCATTTAATGCTCTGTTCATTCACCCCACCTGCCTTCTATTGGCCAAACCAAGGCACATGGCCAAACCAAATATCAGTGGGTCAAGGAGATACACACTTCAATGGGAGATGCTGCAGAGACACATGGCCAAAGATTGGGTATATGATTTGATAGCAGAGAAGGAGGGAAGAATTGGAAATAATAAACCAATCTACCATGTTCCCTCTCTGTTCCAGTTGTCCTCATCCAATGTCACCAAGTTTTACCTTGTCATCTTCCTGTTCCTTTCATCCATGGATGAAAGAAAGGGAACCTCTGGTCCCCTTCGACTCACCCTCTGCCTCACAAAATGGCCTCCCTCGTGTTCTCCCACCAGCAACTCTTGTCTCCCCTCAGTAACCCTTGCTGCATGCCCCTGCCTGAGTTTTTTTTTCTCTGGTGATCCTTTCTTTATGCTGATCCTGTTCAAGAAACTTCAGTGACCAGCCATTTAGCAACACAGGGTTCCCCAAATGCCAATAATTTCTGTATCCCCATCATGGTTTGGCCAGTCTGTGTTACCCCTGTACTATTATTAGTTATTATTACCCTTAATTTGACTTTACGGCAACTATCTTTACTCCTTAGCCTCATCTTAAGTAACAATGACCATGAGAGTTGTACATCTTTCTAAAAACGTTAAGAATATATGCTGATTGAAATAAACATGCTTGTGCATTTACCCTCTGAAGTCACTAGAGGTATGATGATTGCATTTGGCCTCCCACAAGCCTTTGCAGCTTTCTGCCACCCATCTAGTCTCCGTTCTCATCTTTACATACTGTGTTTCCCTGAAAAGAAGACCGGGTCTTATGTTAATTTTTGCTCTAACAATCTATATTTATTCATTTATTCATGTACAAAAATCTGCATTTATTCAAACAGTCGTGTCTGGCTGACGATCTTAACTGGGGCTTATGTTTGGGGTAGGGCTTATATTATAAGCATCCTGAAAAATCATGCTAGGGCTTCTTTTCCAGTTAGGTCTTATTTTCGAGAAACACGGTATTTCCATGTAAGATCATAATGCTCCCCTTGTTATATGTGTACCTATCATGGAAAGGCATTTGCCCTTATCTTTGCTCATACCACCCTCTGAGCCTGTCCACCTTACCCCTTTCTCTCTACCCGTCTTCCAAGACTTGCCCATTCCACCAGTCCCCTAGCCCCTCGTTGGCTCTCCCTTCCTGCCTCACTTACAGTCTAAGCCCATCGCCTAATATTCCAGCTCATGCTTTTCTCACCATTTCCCATGTGCTGATCTTATTAACTCATTCACAAGTGCCTCAAGCCTGCCATCTTCATCCGTCACTCTGATGTGAGAATAGGGGCTGTGGCTCCCCATCACTCTGCCTCTCACCATGTAGCCTCCCTGCTCTTTCTCTGTTTTCATTCCCTGGCCCGTCATTCCTCCTTTTCTTTAAAGATGCTGATCACATATCGCCTCTTCCATGAAGCCCTGTAGACTTCTCCCACAGCTTGCTGCATTTCCTTCTCTCAGCACAAATTCCCCGTGCCTGTAGTCAGCAGTGTCCTTCGCGTTCTCTCCTGGGCCACTCTGTAAGCTCCTTAAGAACTGAGTTGGATTGTGTGGCTCGGAGTATGGCATAGAACAGGCATTTAGTAAACATGGAAGTTTTTAATCAATTTATGAATTAAGTAACTTGAACTTTGCTGTTTCAACAGGACTGTACGTTCTTTGAGGGCAGAAACCTTGCCTTCCCACTTTTTCCTTCCCAGCGTGGCTTGCCCCAGGTAGGCAAATGGCTTGTTAACTGTGCAGTAAGATGAGCTGCATAGGAAATGCAGGAGGTGGCTCAGGTTGACAATGGAAATTGGTGCCTATTAAGATAGTTTTGCAATTCTAAGCTCTGTTAGACCTAAGCTGATTTTGAAATCCACATGTGTCCTGATTTTGATTATTGAAGGAAAAGGGAGTATGTTTGGATCCCTTTGCCTGTGTCCATGATTGAAAAGATGTAATTCATGTTAGGTAACTTGTGCTGGCATTCTACATCAGCTCTGCATCTGGGGATGGTGTCAAATTCTTTTCAGGATGGAATTGGTAGTGTGTGTGTGTGTGTGTGTGTGTGTGTGTGTGTGTGTGTGTGTAAAACAGAAAAAGAGAGATAGCAGTCCAGATGCCAACACACCTGGAATCTATTTGTGAGGATCACTGGCTCCGTCCGCAGCTTGGGCCATTCATTTATTTCTCGCTAAGTGAACATCTGGGGTTCAGTTTGAGACGCCAACAAGTTTGGATGGAATCTCAAAGCCGTGGTTGGGATGGGGGTCTGCTCGCCCAAAGTGGGAGTGAGTGAGGTGAGCGCAAGCTCTTAAACTGTTCTGCAGGCTTTGGTTCAGATGCAATAGCCAGAGAGCTGAGAAGCCCTTCCCGTGTTGGAAAAACATTCAAAAGCAGGAATTCACCAAAAGAGATTCAGTCAGATCAAAGCAGTAAAGCAGTCTGAAAAGCGCCCCTTTGCTCTTTCACTCGGTTCCCTTTCCACCCTAATTTCTAAGTAAACCCAGGTATCTTCCTTTTCTAGGAAGAAAAAGAAAAGAAGAAAAAAAAAACTGGACCTGAACCAGGAAGGATATGCTATGAGAAAGTAAAATTCTAATTAGTTATAGATGAGAATTGGTCACAGATAATTACTCTACATTCCTTAGCTCATGCATGAGAAGGTTTAAAAGATCTCTTTTGTTGTTAGATATGTAGACATATATCCAGATACCTAGATAAACACCCAGAGAAGCACACCATTATTAACAGAGCTTGCACAGTGCAAGTGTTTAGAACAGAAATGAAAGGGAAATTTGTCATTCACAAGCTAGGAATGTTTGAACCTTTTGCTGTCAGGCCTGTTTTTTCCCATTCTTTCTTCTCTTTCTTTTTTCCTTTCCCCTTCCTTCCTTCCTTCCTTCCTCCCTTCCTTCCTTCCTTCCTTCCTCACTTTGAACTTTTTCAAAACAAAAGGCCAGTAGGTTCAAGCAGGACCATTTTAAACAGTACATTTCCAGAAAATTTGTGCTGTGTTGTGTCTGCCCTCTGAACTCTGCCCGCTAGAGTGTTCCTCCTTCACTTTTCATCTTTCATGTTCCTACCTGTATGTCAGTGAGGTTGGCGACCCAAACAAAAGGCCTAGAATAATACAGAGAGAACATGGAAAGCCTGTGGTGTGTGCTCACACCTTCTAACTTAGAACCAGCTTGCTGCATTGTTTGGGAGATTTGTAAGGGGGGGAAATCCTCAGCTGCCTAAAATATGTTCCTCTTAATTCCTAGTAGAAATGACTCGACATTAACCATAGGCTGCACCAGGCATGTTTTGTGTCTTACGGAGCACGCCTTTCAGAGCAGTATGAACTTCTAAGGAATTCTCAGTCTTCCTCCCCTGCCCCCCAACATAGCTCTTCCATACGTTCCCAGGCAGCAAATACAGGAAGGAGTTAGCCTTTGGGGCCCTTCTGCCTTTTTCTTTTATCACCCCTCATTTTGCTGACATAGAAACCTAACTCAATGCCCCGCGTGGTGTCGGGACCCTCACCCTCCGTCTGGCTTCATTCAGCTTGGAAGCTGTCTCTGCTTCCCCCTCACCCCCTTGTCCAATCAGCCGATGTGCCTCGTGCTCCATGTGCTTAGACCCTCTATCAAGCACTGCAACAAAAGGGTTTTCTCCAGACCATTGTGGCTGCAACCCTCCAGTGAGCTGGTGGCAATGCTCGGGAAGGTCCCTGGTGAGACACCCTAGTTTTCACGGCCAGAAGTTGCTGTGCTGTGCAGCAGCCAGCACAGCAACTTAGAGCACTTGACATTTTTCACACAGTTTACCATCGTCATCTTGTTTGTTCCTCAGTAATTCTGGGAAATAGGGGAAGTAGGCATTCACTTATTCGTTCATTCATTCATTTATTTATTCAACCAACCAGCAAGTATTTATTGAGCACCTACTAGTTGCTAGAGACTATTCCAAACTCTGAGTTACAGTGAACAAAGCAGACAAAAATCCCTCTCATGGTACTTCCCATCTAAAGGCTATCATGATCGATATCATCATCCCTAGTTTTCACATGAAGGAACCAAGACACATAGATGTTAGATCGTAAGGGCACACAGCTCATTTGGAGCTGGATTTAGAATCCATGGATCCTATCCAGCTCCCAGAGTAAGGAGATCTTGGGGATCTTAGGGATCATCCCATCCAACCCACTGATTCTTTCTGATTGCTGTAGAAAACCAAGGCTCAGAGAGCTGCTGTGGTTTGCACAGTCACGCAGCTTTTAGTGGCAGAGCTAGGACCACAGCCAGGCTTCCTGAAGCCCCAGCCCCACATCCACCTGCTCACTGCTGTCTTAGTCTGTTCTGGCTTTTTAAACAAAATACTGGGTGGCTTATAAACGACGGAGATTTATTTCTCCCAGCTCTGGAGGCTGCAAGTCTGAGATTGGGGTGCCAGCAGGGTGGGGTTCTGGTGAGGGCCCTCTCCCACTTTGCAGACAGCCAACCCTTTGCTGTCTCCCCACATGGTGGAAGGGGCAAGGGAGTTCCTTTTATAAAGGGCACTGATCCCATTCAGAAGGGCTCTGCTCCCATGTCGTAAATCAACTCCCCAAGGCCCCGCCTCCTACCGCTGTCACCTTGGGGGTTAGGATTTCAGACCATAGCAACCTCCCTTACTTTAGTCAGCATACCTTTCATGGCCCTTTTTCACAATTATGTAAGCATGATTCCTCCATTCCCTTGTCCCTGTCTTCCTCCAGTGTTACTGGAGGAACCCTAATCTTAGATGATCTCAGTCTTGGGTCGTTTGCACCCTGTCCCCCAGGCAACTTGGATGTGGCCAGAGAATAAACACAGGCTTATGTGGAAGAACTCAGGATCACTACCCTCGAGTGTGACCACCGCCAGCCCTCCAGCCTTCCCTAGTCATTCACTGCCCTGCTCTTTCTTACATGACTCTTTCTCACTTTCCCTCCTCAGCCATCAGACACCTCCGGTTCCCTCTTCAGTCTCTGCTGAGGATCTGGCTTCCTTTATTGCTAGGGAAATAGTAGCCGGAAGAGGCTGCCACAGACTCCTGCCTCCATATCTGCCATGTGTCATTCCCTAACCTCTGCTTCCCCGCTGTTGGCACAGAAACCCTGTCTCTGGCCCTGTCAGAGGCCAGTGCCAACAAGGTTGGCACGGGGATTTCCCATCACTATTTATGAGCCTCACTCGAAGATTTTCCCTTCAGCCCCTGCATCATCAGGTCACTCCAATCAGCACATAGGCAATTGTCCTCATCTTAAGAAATAAAACAACAGAACCTTTCTTGACCCCATATTTCCTGCAGGCTACCAACCTACTTTCTGTCCCCCTTTATGGCAAAATCTCTCAAAATCATTGGTTTCCTTTGATTTTTCTCTCTCCGCTCTTCCTTGAGCCATTCTAGTGAATAGTTCCTGCCTACCTCTGTACCAGGCTGCTCTTTCCGGGTTACACCTGACTCCGCTTTGCCAAACCCAACACCACCCTCTGAACAGCATCTGGTGTGCCAGCCCCCCCCCCCACCGCCCTCTGTGGAGCCCTTTCCCACTTGGCTTCCACACCCTACCTCTCTCGTTCCTCTACCACACCGAAGGCCATTTCCTCCAACCTCTAGTCTCCAGTGCAGCCCAGGGCTCAGGCCTTCCTGCTCTTCCCTTTTCTTCTTCATTTCCCATGATGACCACATCCAGATTGGTAGCTTTAAGTACCTTCTTCATGTCTACCTTGGTCTTATCCCTGAAGCTCAGATTTGCATGTCTGATTGTGAGGTATCAACTCTTAAATATCTATAGACATATCAAATGTAACATGTCCCCATGTAGTCCCCTCAAACCTGCTCTGCCCACAGTCTTCCCCCATCTCTGGTGACAACATCCTTTGTCAGAGACACAGGCCAAAACCTCAGCATCACCCTAATCGCCGACCCCCTCCCTGCCACCCCAATGCCTCACTTCCAATCCATCAGCAAATCCTGTCTGCTCTGCCTTCACAATTCTTCCATCTTAACACCTCTAGAGCTGCCACCCTGGTAGCAGGGCAAAGAGAACTCCCAGAAAGGGGAGGGGTGTGTGCGAAACCCTGAGGCAGGGGAGAAGCAGAGAGGGAGAGGCTCTGAAAAGACGGAGGCTTGATTCTCGAGTCTTGGGAGCTGTCTGCCTTATTGTCCCCATGATGAAATGTGGGGTGAAGACATTGCTACAGAGATCTGAGCTTGGGCCACAGCCCAGGGTTTGGCCGTCTGGAATGGGCCTGCGTCACAAAGAAGGACATGCGTGACTCTGAGGGCACATGGACATTGTGTCTGCAGTGTAGGTTGCATGTGTGCTGTGTGTCCATGTATGTGCATTCACACACGTGTGTGAAGTGCGTGTCTTCTCCCACGCGAGACATGTTTTCCTGAAGTTGGAGCCCTCGGTATACTGACGTAGTTCCATGGACCTTCTGCTGGGGCCCTCGGCAGCCCCTGCCCATGACTGTGGTCCTAGGCAGCAGCCTGTTGGTCACAGCCCCCGGGGTTCCCTGCAGGGTTTTCAGCCAACATGACTTAGACCTGTGTGATATCCATCCTGGAACCAGGGGACGCTTGGCGCGTTTTGCCTCATGCTCTGCAGAGCCAGTAGTGTCCTGCTGCAGCTGCATAGGCAGTTCCCGTCCCCTCTTACCCACCCCTTTCTCCCCTCCGGGAAGTCAAGGTCTTCTGGACTGTATTTGAGCACATGGCAGCAGCTGGGACAGGGGTCAGAGGCAAGGCAGGCCCAGGCCACTGATGTGCTCTGCTTTCTCCCTAACAACCGTGTAATTTGAGGAAAATTGGTCCAATGTGAGATGCAGCAAAGTTCAAAAGGGGTTGTTCGAGGTCTTTGTGCTTGTTTTCTTTTCCTGCTGAGGTTCTGAGTTAGACCCCAACAAGGTGAGATCCTGGGCAAGTGCCAGAGCTCTCTAGAGGTGTACACAAGGTGTGATCAAAAGTTACGGTGGGTGTTTAAATTATACATATATATATATATATATATTTTACAGTAAAAGACACATTTTCATTAATTCCCCTCAAAATACTCCCTCTCGCTTCAAACACACTTATCCCATCGTTCTTGCCACTTTCTGAAGCAGTTCTGAAAGTCCTCTTTCATGAGTGTCTTTAGTTGCGCTGTCGTGGCTGCCTCCATGTCCTGAATCATTTTGACTTTGGGGAAGAGCCAGAAGTCACACTGTGCCAGATCCACTGAATAAGGTGGATGAGGACACACAGTAATGTTTTTATTTGACAAAAATTGCCGTATACCAGAAGCAATGTGTGACACAGAGCGTTGTCATGATGGAGGGTGATTTACGACACACTTTAAAACACACCTTCTCTCAGCTGTAGCTCACACCTGACCGACTGCACTGAACAAGTTGAAATTTGTCACACACTGTTGTTATAAGGTTCGATGTGCCCCTTCCCATATTGAAGATCCCTGCCTTACTGCTGGATGGCACTCAGCAGCAGCATCACCGTATTTTTTTTTATCACAACAGAAAGGCTCCATGCCACACATCACTTCTGGTATGGCAATTTCTGTCAAATAAAAACCTTACGGGATCTCGCACCATGTGACTTCTGGCTCTTCCCCAAAGTCAAAGTGACCACGAAAGGTAAATGTTTTGAATCGATTCAGGACATCAAGGCAGCCATGACAGCACAACTAAAGACATTTATGAAAGAGGACTTCCAGAACTGCTTCAGAAAGTGGCAAGAATGATAGAATAAGTAAGGGGGAGTATTTTGAGAGGGGTTAATGGCAATGAGTCTTTTACTGTAATACATTTTAAAAATTTAAACATTCACTGTATTGTTTGATCACACCTCTTATACATCTAGGGATAAAGTGACCTACAAGGGCAGGCAGGGCTGAAATATCCTTGGTGAAATTTTGTGGACAGACCCTTTAGGTCTGAGAGGGGAACAAAGATCAGTGCTCTTAAAAGATGGCTCAGGGGCCGCCCAAGTGGCACAGTGGTTGGGAGCTGGCTTGGGACGCCAGCGGCCTGGGTTTGGATCCCACATATGAGGGCCAGTGACACTGCCCTTAAAAAAAAAAAAAAAAAAAAGATGGCTCAGAATTCCTCCTTCTGCCTTGGGGGCAGTAATTTCTAGGATCCCTCAGAGCCTTCTTCTGAAACAAGAGGGGCACCATTAACCAGGCTTTAGACAGCAAGGGCAAAGGATCACTGGGTCAGTTTTCTAGTCTGCTTTGACTCAGTTTCTACAGCTATAAAATGCACACATACTTGTTACTGGCCTCCCTCCTAGAATTGTTGTGATGCCTCCTGGTCAACCAAATACCAAAGAGTTAAGGAAGCAGAATGGTGACGGTTTCAAAAGACAAATTTTGGTGTCAGAGAGAACTACCAGCTGTGCAACTTCAGACAGTTACGTAACTTCTCTGTGTCTCTGTTTCCTTATGTGAAACAGTGACAATAACAATGTTTACTTCAAGAGTTGCTTTACGATGCAATGAGATAATGTATATACAACACCAAGGGCCAGCCGAGTGGCTCAGTTGGTTAAGAGCTCGAGCTCTGAGCAACAGGGTCGCTGGTTCAATGCTAAGGCAAGTCTGTTATTATGATGGTTGACATGAAATAGTCAAGTGTCCCTGTAGATTTCCCAGCTTTCTTTGCAGTTTGGCCATGTGACCAGTTCTAGCCAATAGACTGAGATCAGAAGTGATATAAGTCACGACTTTGTCAAAAAAATTAAGAGCTGGTGTGATTCCTCCCTGCCTCTCTTCTCCGGGCACGGCAGCCCTGGGGGCCACAAATTCTCTACAGCATCTTACAAGATGGAGCTAGTGTTTCCCATGAGTGTGGGTTCTGAGGCCACTGTGTTCATCAGCCCAGTGCTGTTTTGGAGTTCCTTGGTTACTGCCAATAGTCTAGCTGACCAATACAGTCACCTAGGAAGGAAAAATAAATCTCCATATTTCTGACCTCCTGGGCATTTAGGGATGATGATCATGATAATACTAGTAGCTGCAACGGCTACCATTTATTGAGTCTTTGAGAAGTACCACAAAGCCCACTGCAGAGGTTAAACCATTCAGCCCTCTCAGGCATCTCATGAGGTTCCTGTCTTGCTGTTACATAATAAGTGAGTTCCTATATAAACTTGAAGTTATTTTTTAAAAGGCTTCTCTTAAACAGCTTCAATGAGGGAGATACTGCTTACAGGCAAGAGTGTTAAGACTGACTACATAGTAATTTTTCCTACAGAAATGTCAAAACTAAAGGGTTTAAGTTGCTGTTGGGACATTCTGAAGTTACAAATGAAACACAACTGGTTTTCGGAACTGGCATAAGCCAGCCTAAGTGGCTCTGAGCACATGCTGAGCTCCGTGGACGACCAGACTCAGGTCAGGTTGCTCCCAAAACATGAAAACGAACTGTGACGTAGTCCAGAAGCACTGTTAAAAAGACGCCCTAGTTGGATCTCAGTGAAGCTACTACCAAAAAATAAAAACAAAATCTAAAACAAGACATCCCAATGGCAAAGAAGAGCCAGTCACCCAACCAAAGTGGCCGCGGGTCTGGAGGCACATAGGCTCTCTTCCCACACACGGAGACTGTTTCTGAGCAAGACAGTGGCATAAACCAACAACCATCGTAAATCAGGCTCCTTCCCACACTGAGCAGGGTGCATCCCATTTGCATAGCAGGATAAAAGCCTGAATTTCATTTGTCTGACAGGCAAGGAAACCAAGAAACTCTGAGGCCATTTGAGGCTACGGCAAGCGACTGCTGACCCAGCCCCACATCTCTGCTCTTTGGACTGCTTACAGAGATCCTTTGCTACATGGTGACATCTGTACATCCTTGTGGATGATGATGCCACCTCTGAGCTGGGATTCGAGGCCACTGTAGTTTGGTTCTACCCTTTTCCTGGAGCCTGCCATCACCCCTGGGGCTTCCTGCCTAGAGTCCAGCTCACAGGGAGCCCTGGGCCTCTCTATCCTTCCTTTATGGGGGCCTAGAACGTCTGCTCTGAATAACAAAGCCACTCTGGCCCTGGTTGTGTAGACAAGTCAGTGTTTCCGAAAGGGCGAGTAGACACAGCATCCAGGCTGCCTAGGAAAATGACTTAGAAGTCACCACACGTTGACTTTTTCCCTCCTCTAGGCCCTAGCTGGGCAGCTGAACATTCCGCCTTGCTGTAGGGTGGCACTGGGCCTGCTGCTGACACACCACGCTTCCTTCCGGCCTGGAGGCATCTCGCCCTGCCCTTAGCCGAGTGAGTGGAGGCTCTGAGCCCCATCCGCTTCACTCCTTGTCCAGTCAGGAAGGCAGGTGAGTCTGGAGGCCGAGTCTCCAGAAGGTTCTGGAGGATGCAGGCAGACTTAAGCAAGTGGGCCCTCTGGTATCCTGTTCACCTCCAAATAGGATAGTATTCCTCACCTGGCCCAGGAAAGCCACTGATTTTTCAGGCTTCCCAAACTGACCACTCCTGTTTTATGATTTAGTCATGAAATTCAGGGGTCCTTACTGAAGTCTCCCTTACATGTCTGGGGCTGTCTCAACTGAAGTTGGAACACCAAACAGATATTAGATGTGTTTCTCACTCTCGAGGACCTTAAGAACACAATGGGAAGATGAGAGCCACACATTAGGTCATGCATCGAGACAGTCTATAATGAAGGGTTAAATGAAATTGCATCATTATCTATAGTAGTTAAGAGCCTGACCCTTCTTGGGCCTCTGTTTTGTTTTTGTTTTTTTCTTTTTTTTCTTCTTTTTTTCTAAGATTTTATTGGGAAATTGGGGGAGGGGAACAACATTAGGGAATTGGGGAAGGGGCACAGACAAGTTGTTGTCCTTTTGTTCTTCAGTCTAGTTGCGGAGGATGTTGCTTCACTGGCTCATGTTGGTATTATGATCATTGCACTCTTCCTGGCTGAGGCAGTCATTTGCCAGCCATTGGATGGCCGCTCACTGCAGCTCATGCTGGCTGCCGGCCGCTCACTGTGGCCTATGGCAGCCCACTGCAGCAGGGGCTGCAGCTATGCCGTCCCAGTGACTCACAGCAGCCCAGCTCCAGGTGAAGCTGTTGTTCACCATCTTAGCTGTAGAGGGCAGTGTCACTGGCCCATGTGGGAACCAAACCAGTGGCCCTGCTGCTCAGAGCTCGCGCTCCCAAGCCAACTGTTAACGAACTGAGCCATTCGGCCGGCCCCAGGCCTCTGTTTCCTTACAGGGTGACTAAGAGTATCAGCCTCAAAGTGTTTCTGTGGGAAATTAAATGAGATGGTAAAGTGATTGGTACCATACCTGACTCATGGTCTCAGTGTTATTACTAGCCACTGTTATTAGTTATCAGACAAATTTGAGAGACTCCTGTGATCTAGAAACCCTGAACCTTAGGCATGGTGGCCCTCCCTTCTCTATTCCTTCCAGCGGTGATTGGTCATTTCAACCCAGGCAAGAGTCCCAGGGTCACTGTTAGCTCCTCCAGTCGCAGTGCTCCCTCAACCCTCGTATGCATTCAATCACAGAGCCCTGTTGACTGTACGTCCATCTCTGTCCTACACTGCAGTACCACGCCCCTCCTGACTAGATCCACACAGCCACATTGATTACTCACACCCTTTCTTAACTGTCTCCTTGCTTCGAATTTCACTCTTTTCCAAAACTGGTTTACTGCTACTCCAGAGAACTTTCCAAAATCCAAACCAGATTATCATGTTCTTGCCCACACCCTTTCTATGGCTCCCTGTGACTCGGTAAACAGCCACACCCAAATCCTCTGTCATGACCCACAAGGACCCTTGTGGCATGACCACTCCCTTGCTCTACAACTGCATCAGTTGTGTTTCTCAAGTCACCCCCATGTGCCAGCAATGCAGGCCTGCTCCCAAAATGCTTTGCAGTCTTACCTCCCCCCGCCCCCGTGGCCATGCCCGTACTGCCCTCGAAGTCTAGAACCTTTGTCCTTGTCTCCAGAAGAATCACAGGCATGCTTCAAAAGTAAGCTCCAAACCACCACCTTTGGGAAGCCGCGTTTTACTCGCCCCTGGGTTAGCTGCTATTCCTCTGTGCTTGCACAATACATTCCCTTCCAAGATCATGGCGTAGCTTTTTGTTTTCATGCCTGTTTCCTCCAGTGGTATGTAACATTCTTATTCATCTGCATTTTATTATGCAGATGCTGGAAGGGACTGCATCTCATTAATCTTTGTACATTCATATGGATAAATAAATGTATGGCTGGATGGCTGGATGGTGGCTGGCTGGCTGGCTGGATGGACTGACGGATGGATGGACAAATAGTGGTTGGATGAATGGATAAGTTAATGGTTGGATGGCTGAATAGATAAATAAATGAATGAATTCAACCAACATCTAATTAGACCTTACACCATGTGCCTCCAGGAAGGTCATCAGTGGGACCACAAAGACAGGTGCTATTTCTTGAAACTTCCCAGCTCAGTATGGGAAACAGCATGACATTGCCACTAGCAGCCAGTGGGTTTCTGACATTGGTGTGCCCCATTGTTCCTGCGGGAAAGCTGAGAACGTATGTTGATCTTAGAGGAAGTAAGGACACTCAGGTGAGCTTTATCCCATCTCCGACCTGGCCTGTAGCCTCTTTTTCAGCCTCCTCAGGTCTGCCCTGCTATGGGTCCCTTTCAGTCTTTTTCTTCATCCAGGCATCTCAGATTTGTTTCCAGCTTGAACTATGGCAGGAAAATGCCACCTCTGGGCCCAGGGTGACAGTAGCAGATGGCATTGGTGATGGAGGGTACCACGGCCAAAGCCGCTGTCTGCAGCCCAGTGCTTACCTGTCCCTCTCGGGAGAACAGGGCATTTCATTCTGTTCATGTCCCAGTTTGGGAGCTGCTTTTACAGTAGAAGTGCACCTTCTACATCTCAGAGCCTTCATCAGCCCTCGGGGAAGACCTTCCAGGCTGGCTTGGTTCACGAAGCAAACATGGATTAATTGTGGAATCAACTGGAAATGAAATGGAGTGTGGCACCCCTTGTGATTATGGAGAACCCGCGTGGGGCCCACCCAAGCTGAAGCAGAAAGACCCTGAGGCTTTGGGGCAAAGAGCCCAGTCCAGCCCAGCCCCCCTGGAATCCTCATTCAGGGTTTACAAAGCAGCAGGCAGAACAGAAATGGCTAAATTTGGTTGTGTTTTTATTTTTGTCCAGCCACAAATACCGGCAAAGAACAGAAAACGATTCCTCCCTTCTACAGCCAAGCTGGTTGTATTTTTAGCTTTAACTATGGTTTGGGGCTTTTCACATGCTAAATACCCTTCCCACTGCAGGCAGCGGTGGGCTGAATTTTAGGGTTTTTGCCTAGACTGGAGTGTTGCTTGTTTGAGTGTAACTCTCACTGGATTTTGTGCAGCTGTGACAATAGAGGGTGTTTCCAAACAGCTCCACCAAGAGATCCAATTCTGGCCATAGGGACCTCCAAGAGGGTCCTTTTCAAGGAGGGAAATGCACTCAGGGTGGACGGTTGTCTGGGCAGGCAACCCTGGATGAAAGGAAGTCAAGGAAAAAGAAAGAAAGGAATGGGGAAGGGGGCTGTGTTTATTGGAAAGCTTCGGGTAGCACAGTGGTTAAGCACCCGGGCCCTGGAGCAGACTGTCTGGTCCCAATCCCGCCCCACACTTCCTAACACTGTGGGTTTGTGGGACGCATTCAGTGTCTCTGGGCCTCAGGTCCTTCACTGTGAGATGCAGGTAACAGTGAGATGCATCTCACGCCGCTGAGCTCCGCAGCCTGAGATGCTGCCCATCCAGCAGGTAGCATCACACCTGACATGCAGTTAGGCCTCAACAAGCACCATTTTTATTATCACCGCGCTGTTCCTGCGATGCTAGACACTTATACAAGCACGACATACACTGTGTCGTTAAGGCTGAGGGCAGTCTGGTGAGTGGGGTTACTGTGCCGATGGAAAACGGAGGCTCCCACAGCACAAATGTGACCTAGCCAGTCCTGAACCCTGCCCTGGCAAAGCCCAGGCCTGCCACCCGCCTTCTCCAGGACCAGTCTGCTTACTCGTGACCAGCAGGGACTTCTCACGGACTGCATGGAGCGGTTCTAAATAAGGAACTAGAGTCCCCGAATCTTCTCCCCAGGGCGCTTCGCCTTCTTTCCACTTTAGTGACAGGAACCCACAAAGAACGGATACCAGGAGTGATCAAAAGAGCGCTGGTCAAATTCTCAGAGACAGACAGTGAAGTGGTGGCTTCCAGGGACTCAGAAGGGAGCGGGACCTTGCTCAGCAGGCACAGCCTTCCAGTTTAGCAAGACGATTAAATTCTGGAGGCCTGTGGCACAACAATGTGATTATGCTTAACGCTACTGAGCTGCACACTTCAAATGGTTAAGATGGTCCGCTTTATGGTGTGTGTCTGTGTGTATGTCTGTGTTTTACAATGATTTTTTTTTTCTTTTGAGGGCAGTGTCACTGGCCCTCATATGTGGGACCTGAACTGGGGCTGCTGGCTTCCCAAGCCAGCACTTAACCACTGTGCCACTTGGCCGGCCCGACTTTTTTTTTTTTTTTTTGAAAGAAAAATAAGAGCACTGGCGTGGGAGTCAGGGCGCCGTTGGGGTGGGCTAGGGAATTGGAGCTGACCCTGGCCGGGTTCCCGTCAGGCGCCTCGGCAACAGCATCACTGGTGCACACTGCCACATGAGCCCCTCGGGGCTGAGCAGCACGCTTCTGGCAGCAGCCTATCCTTGGAGGTCTCAGATGCTCCTCTCTCACATGCATTGCCCTTTGTGACCTCCTCCTAGTCCCCTGTCCTTCTGAAGTTTTCAGCCATCTCCTAGGATGAAAGTGGGAAAATAGCAAGCTGGCTGCTTGGCGTGTGGGGAGAGCGTGGGCTTTGGGGCCAGAAGCTGAGGGGAAGCTCACCTTTTCTTTCCCTTCAGTGGGCTCCGCTCTTGGGTGGGGCTGCAGGTCTCCCCCGTAACCACGCGTACACCGTTCTCTCTACACGGAGACAGCCAAGCTGGAAACGGCTCTTTGGCCCCAGGAGATTTGGGGGAGATGCTGAGGATTCTGGGGGCGGAAGGTTTGGGGACACTGGTTTGGGTATTCACTAATGATTACGCTGCGTGACGATGTTAGGACAGAGAGGCATGGGAGCAAGCATGAGACAATGATGGCTCGGTGTCCCTCAGAAACTCAGATGCCTGCTTCTCTGTGACATTAGCATGGACCATTCCCAGGGGAGAGTCGGGCTCCATTGTCAGCATCCGACATGGGGCCTCCCTACTGGGCTGAATGTCATCTCTAGCCACACGGGACCCCAGATCTGTGATCCTTGACCCAGAGCCGGCTGCTCCATTAGGCACAGTGTGGGCAGTGCCCAGGGCCAACGATATTTTGATGGGCCCATGAACATGGTTTAATTTTCTTTAAAAGTAGAAGAAAAAGAAATAAAAGAACTTTCAGGTCAAGGTACATGTTATATAATATTAATACATTGTATTTTATACCAACACAGTTATAAAATATATTATTATTTTTTAAATTTCTTATTTTATGGAAGAAGATGGCCACAAAGGCAGAAGTGCCGAGGGCCCACGGATGTCATCACGCAGTCCTGCTTGCTCTGGTCCAGAGAGCCAGGCTGGCAGAGATTCCTCTGGGCCCCTCAGCCCATGGTGATCTGCCTGGCCCTCTTTTCTGTTCCTATAGCAACTGCCGCCTGTCTCTCCCACCTCCCCATTTAGGATCTGGAATTTTCTCTCTGGTATTTTATTTCTTTTTAGACACCCATTTCGCATGCCAGTTCCGTCACTTGGCAATAGGTCTCTGGAGTACATGGTGAGAAAAATTCAAATGGCTTGTCTGGGTCAGTGGGAAAGAATGTTGTGATCCATTAGTGGTGTCTCCTCTGGGCTCGTGATGGGGCGGGGCAGTGGGCAAGCTGTGCCCTTGCTTATGGCTGACCTCGGCCCTATATGCCCAGCTTGCTTAGCTACAAGCTCCGCAAGATGGAACTTGCCTTGTCCATGCTGAGCACCCCACGATGAACAATCTAGAAAGCCTCTTACTACGTGTTGATTGATTGATGGATTGAAGTGGTGTCCGAATGCACTTGACTCAATGTAATGTCCGCTTGACAACCCTCTCTCTCTTCTCTCCCTCTTTAGGCGTCTGAACAAGAATAAGCTCCAAGTCCTTCCAGAACTGCTTTTCCAGAGCACGCCGAAGCTCACCAGACTGTGAGTAAAGTTGAATCCTGTTCTCTCCCTGCTGTCTTCCTGGCTTTGGTCTTGCGGAGAACGTGGTTGCCTTTATGTGCAGAGCCTCGGGCTGCGTGGACCTTGGAAGTTAGGCCTCACTCCTGGAGACCTGGGGCAGGGCGTCCGTGTGCTATGCCCCACACTGCCCCGCAGGGGTCAGCAGCCTGAGTGGCCAGTGGGGGCCAGCAGCTCATGGTGGTGGCTCACTCCTCTGCAATGGGGGAGGAAACACTTCCATTTCACTTGGGTCTGAACTTACCTCAGGGGAATGTCCTGAGAGTGGTATTCCAGGTGAATTTATTCACACGATCCCGCCAGTGGTCTCAGGGGGCTTTCAGCCTCGCCACCTTGCTGGCTGCAAAGTCCAGCCCGTCGCCTGCTTCCAGCCACTGCCAGCCTGGGTCTGGCGGCCTACCATGTTGTGGGAAAAGAAACACCTTGAATTTTGCTCTGACGTCCGGAGTGGTCCGGGATATAATGAGGAGGTTGAGCTGGAGAGGCCTCTGTGCATTTATTCCGTATTTATTCAGTGTATATTTGGACTCGGGAGCTAGAGCTGCACGTTGGATGGGGACTGTGCTTCACGTGTTATGGGTGTTGGGTGGGTGCTGACTATTGGCCGTGAACCGCTCCGTGAGTTTGAACCTGGAAGTCCCACTGGCAGTGACTAGCATACGTTGTGGGCTGAACTGGGTTGCCCCAGGCGTGCCTTTCTGGATGGAGTGACACCGCAACACGCTGCTTAGCAGTCAGGCAGCGAGATTTATCGCCTGGCTGGGAAGACTCTGCCGGTACTGGGGCGGCGCCAAGCGGTGGCCGTCATTCTCATTCCCAATGGCTGAGTTTACCACCTACTTGTGCAGTCAAACAATGCGTGCAGTTCCTGGGATAAACTGGGAAATGTGAAACACATGTCGGTGTGTGCACTTAAGAATGAGTTCTGAATCTGGAATCTGTATCACTCTATCTGTGCACACACAGTGAGACTATACACACACATGCATTTTTAAGGGTGCTTTGTTGGAGCAAGAGGCAAGGCTTGGCTGGTGTTTCTGTGGTACAGTGACCTTGCTGGCCTTCTCTGGGACACACCCATTCTCTGTCAAGGTCTCCTCGTGCTGTGTGTTCCATTTCTTTTGCTCAGTCCACCTGGCTGACTTTGCTAAATGTGGGGGCGTATATGCCTCCCTTTCCGCTCTCCCACTCTGAACCCACCTTGGTGGGCATGAGTGTGGAGGAAGTGCAGTGAGAGCGTCTAGCGGGACGGAGTGAGCAGCCCTAAGAGGGCATGCAGGGAGATCCCCTTGCTTCTGAACTTCCTCCCTCTATAGTTCCTTCTTTAAACGCTCACCTAGCAGCCATCTTTTCACCCGGTACTGCATTGTGCCTTCTCAGCCCACTCCTAAGTAAATAATGCGGACTACCTGCTATCCGCCTGGAATCTCAGCATCACTTTCTAGGCAAACAGAAGGAGCCCTGGGTGGGGCCTGCTGGGAGGCTTTGTGCAGCGGGGTCTGGGTGCTCCAACTGCTGCAGGATGTCGGGTGGGCTGGGTCCTGCTCACAGAAGCTGTGACCATGCAGCCACTCCCCACACCATCAGGCGATACCCATTTTGTGCAAGGCTGGCTGATCCAGGGAGAGGAGGCATTCCACACACAGCGAACAGGTCTCTGAGCTGCTGGCAGTCAACACGGGGGCATGGGAAAGCCCAGGCCACTTTCACACTGAGGGGTGTTGGGAGGCTCCTTTTCCCTTCTGTGCCGAAATATGCACATTGGGAAGAGGGAGACACCCCCTTCTCCCTCCCACACTAGGCGCTGTCAGTGTCCAGCGAGATAACGGTGTGCATGTGTTTCCTGGGTTGAAAGTGCTACGTGAGAGTCATCACCATGATAGCTGTTGTTACTCCTGCAGCCTGCATCTTCAGTCCCCTTTCTCTGGGAGCAATGAAGAAACTAGGAGCTGCTATGAGCACTGACATCAATTCCACTGAGCTTTTTTTTTTTTTTTTTTTTGAGGGCAGTGTCACTGGCCCTCATATGTGGGACCGAACCGGGGCCGCTGGCTTCTGAAGCCAGCACTTAACCACAGCGCCACTCGGCCGGTTCTCCACCGAACTTTTGCTTCCCACCAGAGAGCTGCACCGGGAAGGCTGGGACGGTGCTTGACTCATTTTGGTACCCTTCCTGCTCTAGCTAGGTCACCAGCCAGGCACGGAGTGTGGCACACATAGGCACTCATGAATGGGCGGATGCATAGATGAGTGATGCAGGCCTGAGGGTGTAAGCAGTGCTCTCAGGGGAGCTTTGGTTCTTTTACCCACCGTTCATTCATCTGATCACTCATTCATTTGCTCACTGATTCATTCATTCAGTAGGCTTTCCCTAGGTGCTTATTCCAGCTTGGCCTCTGCACTGGATATGGAGCTGCAGACGTGAAGAATGCCCAGTTCTCTGTGCGGCCCATCATGAGACGTCCTGAATGGCTACCAAAAAGCTAAGAGCTAAATAGAATTTTTTTTTTTAATTGAAGCAGCTATATTAACCCAGGTTTTGGCTATAATCAGCAATCCCTTTTTCTCTCTGGGCTTGATCTTTGATTTTTCTTAATGGCCCTATTGTGTCTTTGTCTTATTTTGTCAGCCACTCCAGGGCCTTTTTGGGAAGTAAACAGGGTACAAATTAGAAATCAATAAATGTGCAGTCATGAGCGTGTATACACATATGCCACCGGCTCTGTTTTAAAAGAGCGCTGCGTCTCAGTAGAGACAGCGGGCCATTTTCTAGGGAATGCTAAATGTGGAGACTGTGTGTCTGCCTACGCCTGAGTGTGCACGTGAGATATGCAGCAACTCCGGTCACGCCCTTGCTTATTGGGGCTATAGACAAAAACTCCTTATTACTCAGTGTTTATACAAGGACTATGGACGTGTCATTAGACATGTTTCTGGTAGTGATGGGAAAGAGAAATGAAACTTATTGAGAACCTTTGCAATTGTAATACTGCTACTTACTAGTGACAGAAATGTAACTAAAGTTGGTATAACCCAAAGAGGACTTATATTAGTTCATATGCCCGACGAGTCCAGTGATAGTTGTGGGTGGTTTTAGGGACAGTGGGGTTCAGGGGCTAGGTGATGCCCATCCCTTGGCTCAGTACACATGACGGTGGCCAAAAGCAGAAGCCTCCACGGGTGCTCATCCAGCAACTCAGGGGAGAGGGTGTCCTGGTAACAGTCCTGCAGAAGAGAACTGAAGGGAAAGAGCTTAACTTGGCCACACGTCCGTGTCTGAGCAAGCTGCTGCTTGCAAGGAGAGGTGTCCTCTAGGCGAGGGAGTCTTGGTCAGGTATTCATCCCACGTGTTTGGGGATGAGGGCCTGGGTGTGGGTTTGTCAAAGGAAAGCATAAATCTGTTGTCAGAAGACAGAGCGGATGCAAATTGGAAACAGCAGTTATCTACACGTTTATTGGGCGTCCATTCTCTGCAGGGCCCTGTGCCGTGAGTGCTTTGGCACAGCACCGCAACACCTCCAGATAGCAACAGGCACAAGCGCATTGAGTGCCAGGTGCTGCTCTGAGCACTTTGCATGTATCTCATCTGATACTCCTAAGAGACCCGGAGTGCAGGTACTCTGCTTATTCCTGTCCTGTAGATGGGAAATTGGTGCTCATTGAGGTTAAAGAACTTGCCCAGCATCAAAGAACGACTTAGTGACAGGATCCAAATTTGCGTAATCTGACACCGGAGCCTGTACTTTTCTCTGCTGTAATCGGTTCCCTGCCTCAATCTTCCCATTTTATAGAAGAGAAAACTGGAGCTCTTGCCTGTATATCCCATATTTCTAAGAAGCAGCACTGCACTGGACACTCTGCCTCAAGGCTCAGATTGAACCTTCACGTCAGGACTGTAAAGAGAATCTTTGTTAAATCCACGTCCACAACTCAGAAGAGTTATCTAACTTTCCCAGGATGCAGTGGACCAGGGACTCACATGTGTGCCTGTGTCACCAAAGCCCTCCAGCTTACTACCATGCCACATTCCCATGCTAACTATTTGTGGGGAGCTAAAGTTAGGCTAAAAAGGACTGGTAATGGACCTGCCATTATCCAAGTCCTTCTGTGCGCCTTGGGCTCCCACGCCCTCAGACCCAGCACCATCTGATTCATAGATTAACGTGTGTATTAGTGGCGTATCTTTCCTCTTACTTTGTTCTCAAGCACAGGGGGCACGGGCCATAGCAGGCTAGGGTTTAGAAGTACCCTGAGCCTTTAGGTCATATCACTGTGGTCTGCAACACACCCAGCAAGTTCTCCGTCATGCCTTGGGCACTCAGTGGCCATTAGCTCCCTCCCGTCCTGATGTAGATCCTAAGGTTCCCAAGGTCGGGACTGTGCTTCTGTCCTTTCCAGGTTCCACCCAGAGCTGAGCGTAAGAGACGGCAATGAAGTGAAAGGGTTAAGGAGCTGCCCCTTGGATGTGCTGTGAGACTGAGCATGTTACTTAACCTCTCCGAGTCTCAGGTTCTTCATCAGTGAAACAGTCCCCGGTGGAACCTACTTCTCTATGCTGTTGTGAGGATATGTGGGAACAATCCACGGACAGCCTTTAGCAACGAATGTAGCACGTAGCAAGGGCTCAGTGAGAGATGACTATGGTTAACTTCCGCCAGCTGACTGGTGGACTGGTGCGTGTGCTGGGGCTTTGGCATCTGTGGTGTGAACATTTCAGCACCTGGGAAAGAATTCAGGCTCCAAAATAGCTGGGTGGAGGGAAACACTGCACCTGCAGTGAGAAGATCCTGATCCCCATACTGGCCCCATCAGCCACAAGCTGGGTGGCCTTGGGCACGTTACTTCAGCTCTCTGGGGATCAGTTGGGTCATCTACAGAGGGTGGGATGGAGTATGGTCTGTAGGTGATTTTTTTTTTTTTTTATCATTCCCTTCCAACTATCTCTTTCACCTATACATGAAAGAGGGAGTGAGGGATTTCTGATTCTTTGGAGGTTAAGCAGTTTAACACTGCTATTAATAGAAATTATTTAGCAGGAGCAAAAGAGAAGGTGAAACCAGTGATTAAAAGCGCCCCCCCCCATCTCCCTGGATTAGAGAGCTTGGAAGGAGAGGAGGGACACAGTGGTTCATAACTGGTTTTTAAGGGTTTGGCTTTGCCATCTGAGGATGAGCAGCCCAGCGGGGTCCTTTTGACCCACCTCTCCTGGCTTCAGGTCCAACGAGCCCAGTAAATGCTTGGCAGTGGCTGAAAACCAGTAGCTGGATAGGCAGTTGTTCTAGCAGAGGTGCAGACACCTCCAATTATTCTCCACTCAGTCCTGCGAGGTATTTGACAGCTTTTTAAAAAGTGCCACTGGGGTTAAACCTGCTGCTCACTTGGGTCAGTGGAGTTGCAGAGACTCGGGAAGCTAATCGCCAGGCAGTTGAAAACAATACAAAATGTAGCTACCTGACTTAGCCCAAGGGCCGAGGGCCCTCACTGTGGCAGAGCAGAATTGGAGGTTGTGAGGCTTCCGTTTCCAGGGAACTTCACTTCCAGTGAGCGAGCCCTCCTCTGAACCCTTACCTCTGCATGCGTGTCCATCTCCTCCATGTTTGCCAATTGCTGCTTTTATCACAGCAGTGTATGTCCATGCCCTGTCTCCCCAGCCACCCCAGAAGCTGCATTCAGCAAGGTGAGTTAATGTCTCTTTGAGGCAGCCCCGTATCAGAGCAAAGAACAGAGGTTTGGAAACCATGCAGACCTGGGTTTGCATCCTCCTCTTTGGTGACCCTGGGCAGTGACCTCAGCTTCTCCGTCTCCAGCTGGTTTGCTGTATACAACAGAGACAAGCATCCTAGTTCCTGTCCAGTGTGCTCAGGCCGCCGTAACTGAGTACCTCAGGCTGCATGGCTTAGAGAACAGAAGCTTGTGTTCTCAGAGTCTGGCCTGGAAGGGTAAGATCAAGGTGCCGGCAGGGTCGGGTTCCTCTCTCCTTGGCTTGCAGACGGCGGGCTTGCTGCCGCCCCCTCTGTCCATGCTCACGCCTGGTGTTTCTTCCTCTTCTCATAAGGACGCCAGTAAGATTGGCTTAGGGCCCCACACCAATGGTCACATTTTAACTTAACCGCCTCTTGAAAGACCTGATCTCCAAATATGATTACACTCTGAAGTACGGGGGACAAGGGCTTTGGCATGTGATTGGGGAGTGGGGAGACACATTAGCACGTAATAGTTCCCAAGTGTGTGTTGCATATTTACTGGGCTCTCCGAACTGCTCTCCCATCTATCCTCTTACTCAATCTCAGGGTTAGGAGGCTAGATACTATATTATCGCCATTTTAGAGCTAAAGAAACAAGAGCCCTGGAGATTTAGACAGCTTGCCCAAGGGCACAGAGCGCCAAAATTCAGACCCACGCTCGCCCGACTCCAGAGCCCACAACCCTAACCATAGTTTCCATTCTGTAGTTATGAGATGTTGGTAACTATCCGAAGTGCCAGGCATCTAGTAGAAGCTTGGTTGGCGCTGGTTCCTCGGTTTCTCTGAGGCTCTAGATGAGCCCAGACTTGTGCCTCTAGGTAGTATCTTCTGCTAGTCACAGCTTTTTTTGCAGCCACCTTAGTCTTCCAATTCCGCACTGAACTTTAAAACATCACCACATGGAGTGTGTGTCTCCATAAAACTCTGCATTGATGTGAAACAGCACTAGAAAAGTGAAAAGCCGGTGGGGAAAGCAAAGCCCATGCTGCTCAGTTTTCCAGTAGAGTTGTTACCTGCTGTGGTGCCATGATGATAGGACGATGGGAAAACCAGTCCCCGTTGGTGGTGGCGGCCTCAGACACTGCCTGCCTGCCTGCGGCTGGATCCCAGCCACCTGGGCCTGCGGAGCTGGGGATGGACGGTGAGACCGTCCTCACCATCCAGACATGGGGTCACTTTTTCCAGGGGCACAGCCACCTAAGGCTCATGGAAAATGTCCCTACAGAGTGGAGCTCCGTTTCCCCCCTCCTCCTCCGACCCCCGAGTCCCTGACATGGCCGGGGAGGGCGGCCTTCGGTGTGCTTTATGGCATGTGAGTACTTCCTGGATGGCAACTCCCACCATGGGCTGGAAGACAGGCCTGACTCTAATCCGCGTGTGGATAAGTAATGGATGACAGTGGGGGCCATGTCTCTCTCGGGGAGCGGTTTCTACTCTGTGTGAGTTGGACTGTCTCCGCAGTGCCTTTAGCCAGAGCCAGGAAATAAGCCATGAAAGCTTTCTTTTCTTCTCTCCTTCCCCGAAGTTTTATCTAGCCGAGCCCAGAAGTCTTATCCTTGGTTACAAGGCTAATACTTAGAATTGTCTTGTAGACTCATACTATAGAATTTCAGGGCTAGGAATAAAAGTTACCTAGGTCAGCGCTTCTCAAGCTTGACTGTGCGTCTGAAGGCCTGGGAACCTTGTTAAGGTGCGGATTCCGGCTCTGGAGGTCTGGGGTGGGACCTGAGAGCCCGCATGTCTAACACACTTCCAAGTGATGGATGCTCCCGGCCTAGGGCCACACTCTGCAGAGCAATGATCTCAACCTGAGCATATAGAGAAAAAATAACCCCTTGAGGTCCTGGTTAATACGCCGATTCCCAGACCAGGTACCCAAGCACTCTAGTTCAGTAGATCTGGAATGGATTTAGGGATCTGACTTTGTAAATGGGCACCCCAGATGATTTTGATGTACAAATATGTCACCCATGGAGCGTATTTTGAGAAATACCTATCTAGTGCAGCCCCTGCTATTTTATAGATTTGGGGTCGGGGAGGAATCAGACATCTCTTGATGTGTTAGGTACCTTCTGCATTTGCCACCTTCCTTGGTCCTCCTGCAAGACAGGTATTTTTACACCCACCACACACATGATGAAACTGAGACTTGAGGAGTTTAACTCGCCAGGAATAAACCCAGGTCTTCCTAACACCCAATTCTGTGATTTTCTTTTTTTTTTTTTGAGGGCAGTGTCACTGGCCCTCATATGTGGGACCGAACCGGGGCCGCTGGCTTCCCAAACCAACGTTTAACCTGTGATTTTCTTATACTTTATCATGTGCCTCCTATGTTGAAATACACCTTGAAATAGAGAGAGAGAGGGGAAAAAACAAACAAACAAACAAAAAAATCCATCACCGATCTCTGAAGCTTCCAAAGTTCAGTATTTGTACTTTATGCTCTTATGAGCATATATGGACCCATATCTGAGATCTAGGGTATTAAGACTTGAAACATTAAAAGAGAAAAATTTATAGACTTAAATGAATGTTTGCAAGTAGACATTTCTAAATTCCCTCCAATTTATCAAAGATAAACTTGGGTTTTACTTTTTCAAGTTCTACAGCTCTTTGGGCGTGCAGAACAATTTTCTAAAATGATCAGGCAATAGTTGAACTGAGAACATTCTGCCAGCTTGGAAAGTTTTTTGGTGTGTGTGTGTGTGTGTGTGTGTGTGTGTGTGTGTGTGTTTAAGAAAGAAAACCAAGTTGTGACTTTACAATGCTTTGGAATTACAGAATATGCTTGTAATTTTTACAATTCTGCACAGACTTCTTTGCCACATCTGGTTGATATTACTGGCAGGGATATATGGGGGAATAAACCATGGGCTGGAATGTGAAACATCCCACAAAATGAGTTTCTTATAGATTGCTGCATAAAACATTTTGAGTCTCCCTTTCTTTGGAAGGGTGGCTTAAGTGATTTCATGGGTTCAGTATTTTCTTTGGTTTGAAGGTAAAGGGCTTTTTGCTGGTCTACTTGGTGGGGGTTCCAAGATGGTTTTTCTGAACATGTGTGCGAAGGGTTAACCATTCCAGTGTCATGCCATGGATCAGGGTGAGGCAAGCCACCCTTAAAGGAAGCCAGACCAACCTTTGGTCACAAAGCACTGCACCCTGGTGATGATGGTGAAACCCTGGGTCCAACTGAGTTGCTAGAAAAAAGGAAGAATGCAGGGATGCAGGATTAGATGTGTAGGGGCCTCAGGAAGCCTCCCGAATCTTCATGTGGGTGGTTCATTAAACAGCTGACAGCGAAGGCGAGTTCAGCTCTCGCACATGCCACTAGAAGCCTTCACACATCCGGCCGGGCGTTCTCTGTGCTGTGTACGGAAACAGTGAGTTGGGAAAATGTAAAAATAAAACGAACACCCAGCTGATACCTGGAAATCAGTCAGTTAATCCCCAGCTGGGGACATTTCTGTCCAGTTCTCAGGAAGAGAACTGTGTGACCAGGATACCTAAAATATTCAGTGAACACCTACTGTGTGTGTGTGTGTGTGTGTGTGTGTGTGTGTGTGTGTGTGTGTGTGTGTGTGTCGCTCCACCGGGCTGGTGCGAGGATGCTGACGACAGAATGCAGACGTGTCTAATCGGAGCCCAGAGGGTGTGAGCATGGGCTTCTCGCCACCTGGCTGTTCCCCAGGCTTCCTTGGCCAGCACCCACCTGCAGAGTTGGAACGGTTCTGCACAGCACCGTTTGCTGCTCTCTGCACCCTGTGGCATGTGGTAGGGTTGGCCGCCGGCAGGACTGTGTGGCCCTGTCCAAGGGTGCTCAGGGAAAGGCTGTGCCCGCCAGTGACAACACAGCCGTTTGCTGAGAAGGAGACCCAGAGGCCAGCCTCACCCACACCCTGGGGTCCACCGTCTCCGAATCTGGAGGTAGAACCTTCCCAGAGGATTGAAAATATCAGGGAAATACCACATTGTATGTAGAAAAATATCAGCCTTTTGAGGTGGGCAGACCCCAAACACACATTCTTCAATTGCCTGAACGATGCAAATTTACCCACATCTAATAATCCTGAAATATTTGTTCTTGAATCGCATTCACCATCAGCAGAAACATTTCTAAAGAGCCTAATCATCTCTCATTTTCAACCAACATTTAGGAATCTCTCCAGGGGACAAATACTGTTTTAATTTGATGCCCCAAATTCTAGCATAATTTCAAATAATACTCACACACAAAAGTCTGTCACTTTGGCTTTCTTCTGGCTTTCCGGTGGGCTCAGTACCCTGGATGTTGAACATGAATTTCCATTTGTAAGGTTTGCAGTCCATTTACAAAGTCCTGGAGATTGAAGCTTGTAATGAAAGTGTTGACACAGTATTAACAACAGCAAAACTATGATAACACAGCACCATCCAAACCAAATAGAAATGGAGAAGTTTAAGTAAATTTCACGCTCCTTGCCTGGATGTGGTGTGCTGGACCTGCGTTTCTGATTCATGGTTTACAATAATGTTTTAATGTTTTATTCATGATGTTTCTTTCTTCCCATCATTCCTTCTCTAATTCTCCTCACCCTACTTAGGGTGATGAAGCCTGCTTGGAAGTCTGGCCTTGTCTTGATTGGCGCTGCCTGGTATATAGCCAAAAACTGTCCCCATGGTTGGCCAAGTGGAGTATGCAGCTATTGAACTGATGGTTTGGCCTCTCATTGGTGTGTCTAAGGTTGTGGACTCGAATTTTTTGTCAGTGAGTCAGCTATTAATTGAAATATACATAGAATCATGCCAACATTTCTCCTAGTGAAGAGAACATCTTGACTTTTGGAAGTTACAGCGCTCTGACTAATGGAGAAAACTGCATTTTAAAGAGGGGCAAAGGGTAACAGAGGATTGATCCCTTTCATCTCAGTTTCCTTTTAATTTGGGGTTCATAAAACTCTAAGCTCTGGTTCCAGATGCTCAGAGAAACCTAATTTCAGTAATTTTTGAAAAAAATGGAAACCAGTGATATAGAAAGAAATGATGGATCATCTATTTTTATTAATACCATGGCCCTAATCACCTCCTTCGTATGTCTCTGTATCACCTCCTCTCCTTTTTTTTTTTTTTTCAGAAGTACATACACATAACATACCACACATACACTGAAAACCTTCCTTCTCTAGGACAATCTCAGGCAGATAAATGAAGATCCCTTTCAGGCTGCTGAATCCAAGCACAGTCATAATTTCACATTAGTGCAGGATACTGACTTTTAAGTTAGCTGAAATTATCGAGCAACACTGTGAGGAGATATCAGGGGTCAGAAAGGCACTAGCAGTGGTGCAGGGGCAGGGAGAAGGGGAAATGCTTTTTCTCCTTAGCTCATAATTGGTGTGTTTGGTGCATGGTAGTGGCAGATCTGTGACAGAGACAGTGAATTATTATTGTGAATGTTTTGTCATCTCCAGAGAGTTTCTCTTTTCCCTGGAAGAGATGTGCATGGGTCAGGCTTCTACCCGAGACCCTCAGGGACTTTTATTGCATTTTACAGCACAGAGAAGAGCATTGTCAACCACCAGTTCCTGAGGGCTCAGCCATTGAACAAAATTATCTTAGGAAGTAATTTTTATAGCCTCCATTGCTAACGGCCTTCTCTGCAGATCCCGTTCCTCTGTGCATGACACTTGCTTTATTTAAATGAAAGTGAAAGATGGCAGATCGTTAAGGCCTAATGAGGCCAGAAAAGCAGCTGCAGGGACAGTAGAGTTGCCCAGGGATTGCTCTACTCGCCATTGTCTCCGCAAGGGTACCAGCCCCAAGTGGAGAGCCACACAGACTGGTGTGAGCTTGGGTAGGGTTCGTCAGCAACCCCTTCACCACGCACTACCAATTTCTCCACCACCTTCTGCCTCGCTGCCATCATCCCAATTTAAGCCACTATCCTTTCTTCATTAGATGACTGTGAGGACCTCCTCACTAAATCTTCCTGCTTCCATGCATGTTCCCTCATCATCCATCCAACAGCCGCCATGATCGTTTTAAGACAAATCAGATCTCATTCCCCGTTTCAACCACATCGTCCTAAGAAGAAACCCAAGTTCCTCCATGACAGTCTGGCCCCTGTCACTCTTCCCGGTGCCATCCCAGGCCATTCTTCCCCAAACCTACCACATGGCGGCCTCATGGGCCCTCTTCCTGTTACCCCAACACTCCCACCTCTTTCTCACCTCAGGGCCTTGGCCTTGCTGTAACTCCTGCCTGGAACACGGTGACCCCAGATGTTGGCATAACCAGGTCCTTCTCAAAATCCAGGGCCTGGCTCAGATGGGACTCCCTCAGAGAGCCTTTTCTGATCACCCTGTGTGCAGCAGTATCCCTTTCTCACCAGTCATGTTGACAACATGACCCTGTTTGATTTTCTTCATAGCCCTCCCTGAAATTCTTTTGCTCATTTATTTGCTTGCTTGTTTATTTTATGCTCTCCCATCCCCATAGAGTATAAGCTTCTTGAGAGGAGGGATTCTGTCTTGCTGGCTCCGTGGTTGCCCACCAGTACGTCTTGATTCTAACGGACTAGTACTGCACGTAGCATATCGTGGGCACTCGGTAAATATTTTGTAAATGAGTAAATGAGAGAAGAAACTTACCCTCTCCAAAATCTGCTTTTTCCTCTTAATATGTAGTCAAAGGCACCTTCTGTTCCCGACCAGAGCTCTCTCCTCATTGCCCTGAGAAAGCCTCAAATGATGATTTAATAGCATATGTGCACACTTGGGCAGGCACACGCAACACACACATGTCCACACACGGATGCACATGCACACTCAAGAAAGACACACAGAGTGAGGATAAAACCAACCAGATTCCATTCTCTAGTTTCCACCCTCTATTTATGTCACTCTTTGCAAGACAAATTGCTTGTGTTTAAAAAGTAGAGGGACCCTGCCCTGGGATTCTGAGAGGGCCTTCGTGGGGTGAGCCCATCCACACACAAGTGGGCCATGCGGCACGGAGGGGAGCCTCCTTCAGGGGCCAGTGGGGCGTGACTCTGTGCTCCCACCAAAGAGCGAGAAACAGCCCATGTTAGGAGCCCCTGTGAGTGGATGTGAGCCAACGCCTGAGACTGGAAGCTGGCGAGAGAGTGTTGTTTGGGGATGTTTATTTCAAAGACCTGGGAATAATATTGTGTGATGCAATGAAATGAAAAGATAAACTGTGCTTCCTCCACCTCTAGGCCTCATTGATTATTTATTTATTTATTTACTTCTAATGGGCATTGAAAGAGATTGCCTAGCACTAAAAAAGAAAGTAAGAAAGAAAAAAGAAAGGATGCCTAGTGGAGACTCAAAAGCCACACGTTAGTCTGAAAAATAAATAAATAAATAAAAGATAAAAGATTATACTCATTTACTGAACATTGACCTAACCCTCCAAATTATTTATTTTCCCCCTGATGTGAGATCTAAACCAGAGGTTGTTTGAAAGACATCTGGTGAAGGAGTCCAAACCTAAAGTGAACCATATCTTCTAAAATAATTGAACCAGAACCATACTGGAACATCAAAATGTGAATGTTTTCCAAGCTGACTCATGCTGGGTCTCTGGCAGGTGTAGCTGCCACACCAGTTTACTGTTTGCTTCCCTTCTTCCCACCCAGCCCCCCGCCCCTCCACCCCTCCTCCTTTCTGCACACCTCTCAGCAGTGGGCCTGTCCCCAGGCTGCAGGGTGAAGGCAGGCGAGGAGAGGGAGGATGGAAGGAAAAACAACGAAAGTAAACATGGAACAGAGGTGGTAAAGACAGAGATCCAGTGCAGGGGAAGGGAAAGAAAGAAAATAGGACTCTTTGGAGGAAAATGTATCTTAGGTCTATGTTTGTCTTTTTCTGGTTCCTCCCAAGGCAGGTGGGAAAAAACCTGATCATGCATATGCCTCTCTGTTCTGTGCCAAGCTCTGTGTAAGCGTTTGTCTCCACAGCACCCTGTCAGGAGGTAGGAAGCAGGGACGGTACCTTCTGGAACTTCTCCCCCACTGCCTTCATTTTATAGTCGGAGAAACGGAGGCACGGAGCAGTACAGAACTTACCTCCGCCATGATTTTTCATGGAGTGATGTGGAAGAAAAACTATGGAAAAAGGATTATTGGCTTACAAGGGTTGAAGGATTCTTGCTTTCCAGAGGGCAGGGTGGCTTGGGTGGCAGTTTATCTTTTCAGAAAAAGGATATTCTTTTGAAAGAGGCGATAAATTTGCTCATCCTAGTAAGGATGAGTAATTCTCCCCTACGATGGGGGAGGTTCTGAAGAAGCTTATGTGGTTATTGTCACAATATATGACGGAGGGGATCTGAAAGGGCAAACCTCATGTGGGAGCCATTCCAAGGGGAGAGCCAACCAAACTGGCAACCAAAAAGGTGGAGGAGAGCCTGGCTCCCTAAGAACCCCCTCCTGGCGTTGCAAGGATGGAGGTGCTGGTAGTGGGAACTTCCCATCCCTGCTGCTTACTTCTCCAAGGACCCATCATCCTCTCTAAGGAGCCCGTGGATTTAAGAGAAAAACACCCCCCAGCATGTTATTTATAGCCAAGCAGCCACTAGGAGCTGACCAGGTTTTGTTAGTGGGCTGGGGCACTGCACCCTGCTTGCCTGTCACATGTGACCCACCTCCCTGCAGCTAATTAGCCAGACTCCAGTGAGGAGTCCCCACTTGCTATGCTAATGAGGGCAACCCTTCCCTCCCAAGAGGTGCTGACTTCCCTGCCCAGCGTGAGGGGCTTCGGTAATGTCTCCTTCCAATGATATAATTTGATTCCACCGTGGGAGGCTGCTCTGGTGCTAGCTCACTGAGCACTAAATCTTTCGCTAGATGCTCTCACTACTTCATCTTTTCAGGCCCCAGACCAGCCCGTGCCTCTTATTTATTTATCTGGGGCCCTGTTTACTTCCTTGTTGTAAATTACTTCTGGCTCCCAGCCTCTGATTGCCTCAGTGATAGACTAATAGCTCAGAGCTACTGCATTTGCCTTGTGTGGTGAGGCAAATAATGTGCTTAACTTATGAGAGAGTGGTGCTGCCTCCATTGATTTCAGTGGGGGGAAATATTACTCAGGGGAGAGGGCCAAATCATTTACCTAATGGCTACTGGTGGAAGTCGGTGTAATTACAGACAGAATTATGTGAAACAAATTGCCATGCCCATAAATCTAAGCCTCCAGTTTCTCAAAGGCAGAGAGCGGATTTCGGCACTGGCAGGGGTCCCTCCTCTCTGATGAGTGGGTTCTGAGAAGGTGCTGACAGAAAGAGGATGTTGGCGCCCTGGTCTGCTTGGCAAGGGAGATGCCCTTCCCCGGCTTCGAATTCTCTAAACGTCTAAGACCACGGTGGACAGACTACAGTCTGTGGGCCCGTCTAGCCCGCTGCCACCTGCTATTGTAAATAAAGTTTTATTGGAACATCAGCCACACCATCCATTCACATGTACTCTATGGCCGTATCTGTGTGACAGGGACAGAGTTGCAAGGCTATGACAGAGGCTGTGTGTCCTCCAAAGCCAAAAATATTTACTGTATCTCCCTTTATAGAAAAGGAGTTTGCCAATTCTTGCTCTACGAGGAGACGTTTCAAACAAATGTTTTATATGGATATGGAGTGATTAATTTGAATCCCTCCCCTTAACTTTCTTCCTTCAGACAATTCAATCCCATGGCAAGAAAATGCGAAGGGAACTGGGATGTTTATCACTCACTCTCTAGCGCTTCCTCATCTATTCATGTGGCTTTTCTCAACAATCATGTGACTTAGTAGGTTTCAGGAGCCCATTTGACAGAAAAGTAAACTGAGGCTCTGACAGGGGAAGTGTTGTGCCCAGGGTCATTCAGTGGGGAAATTACAGAACTTGGAGTCACACGGGGACCTTACGTCCTCTGCCACCCTGGAATGTAGTCTGACCCATGTCTCTCCTGCAAGGAGATGCCATCATCAGCTGAAATCTTTCTCCTGAGGCTGCAGCTCAAGGGGGTGCCACCCCAGCCTCAGGGCTGCTGGCCCTTTGGCATCTTGGTGTCAGACACTTGCATAAAACGCACAAGCATCAAGGAGCCCCATAACACACCTCCGCTTCCAACACATCTGTTGGACCCATTGCTATCTCCAGTCTTTTTTCCTTGCCATTTCTCCTGCCTGTGATGTCTGCTTCTCTTCTAAGGTCTACCCGAGTCTAGAGACATTGCTGGATGGTTCTTAAGAGTGACGGTGTGACCTTAGAAGATTCTTGCAAACATGAAATGGACTCATCCTGATACAGCACATAGCACACTGCTTGGGGTTCAGTAAACACCAGTTCCTTTTATTTAGTCCTCAAGCCTCAGATGCTCCCCATGCACTGAAGACTTTGTAGCGATCTCATCCCACGTGGGTCCCCCAAATTCCTCAGTGTGATCATCAGAGCCACATCGATCACACCTCTTGTGGTAGTTTCTGCGTGGTTTTAACAGACTGCTTCTCTTCTTTGCTCTTATGAAACAGCATGCCCCCTCTGTTTCTGCCTTTCTCTCCTAACTGCATGATTGATCATCACATGGCCTGCTGGGGTAGACGGTGTAGCATAGCTGGTTAAGTCTCTTGTCTGTTTAATTGAGCCACCTGATTGGCTAAAGTCAAGGATTTGAAAGAAAAAAAAAAAGAAAAAAAATCACCCCATTCTTCCTCCTCCTGCGAAATGGCAAATGGTTGTCCCATGGCAAGAATCCTGCCCACAGATACATTGTGTTTGGCCTGCATAATTTTTTAAAAAATGAGTTGACTCTATTTAAAAATAGAGATTTCATATAAAATTCCAGATTGCTTCTTCCTCCAAAATTGGGAGCTGTGGGCTCTGTACTGGGTCCTGACTCTCACATAGTAACAGTCCTCAGAGCCAGGTTTGGGGTGCCCCATTTGAAGAGCATGCTTTCTCCAGTTTGCTAAAATTCCCATCACTCTCACCGCCCCACATGTGCCCCGCTCAAGTCTCTTTATAACCCGTGTAGCTGGTTAAGGCTTGAGCACAAGACCTTCGTTCTCCAGCAGCACTGCACAGAAGAGGTCGTGACCTTGGTCCCCAGAGCCAGCGCCGATTGGCCAGTGATGGTAGAGACCACTGGCAGGGCTGGCCGGCAGGCCTCTTCCTGGGGAATAGCAGCCCCTCGCTGGGATCCCTGGCCTTGGCTGGGTTTGGACATTATTGTAAACTACACTGGACTTTCTCTGAGGGGTTCCACAGTCTTCTCACCCCTGAGAAGTTGGTGTGGCGGATCCCATAGAACAAGGTACCCAGCAACGCCAAGGTCCTCAGATGCTCTTCTTGGGATTCTGAAGGCCAGGGCGCGGGGAGGCAGCTGAGCCTTTCAAATGCGGGAGTCCATGTCACCTCTGGACCCTCACAGCGCGTTTGCCACCTCCAGTCCAGCACAGCCAAATGCCCTCAGGGGTGCTGTCAAGGTTGCACAGAGAGGATTCCAGCTTTGATCCCCTTTGCCTGTGTAGACCCTTCTCTCCCCGAGGAAAGGCAGGCCTGAGCTGCCTGCCCCACATCACAGGCCTTTCGTCTGTGGCTAATCCAGGCAGCCGCCGGCGTCACAGGGTCAAGACCAAGCCTTGACGCTCCTCTGCCTGGTGGGGTTTTGCAAATAGGGGGTTGAGGAAAACAGGGAGGCCTGTTTCTAATTGAAACAGTGACTTCATTTCATCTTGAAGTCCTTGGTCAGAGCCCTGTTTTTGTGGCAACGCAGCCTCTCTCTCAAGTGTGGGCCCCTCTGTCCCCTGGTCTTCTTTGTGTTGATGCCGGCAAGTGATTTGGGGCGTGCTAATTACCGCCTGGACCACGCAGCCATCTTTGATGGGGACCAATTTGTGGTAAGGAGACTTCCCTTGCCAGGGCTCCCGCTCTAATTTTCTGCACCGTGAAAACATCGTCCACTCTCTCTTCTTTGACATCTGCAGGGCCCCTGGGTTCAGGACCTTCTCACGTGGAAAGGTTTGGGAGAAGCCAGATCATTTATTTTCCCCAGTTATGTCACTGAAAGCTGATTCCATTATTTATTCTGGAAAAATGTGTGCTTTCATAACACTTCATGTATAGATGTACCAGAAAATGATATATTAATTTGAAAGGGTCCTTGGAGACCTTCTCGTGTAGGCATTGCAAATAGATTTCATCTTGAATGCCAACTGTGATTAGATAAACAGTGCCCAGGGTGGTTGGTGGAAAAGGATTCTGAGGCCCATCCAATCCAGGAAGGTCCCGCAGGATGCATTCTGCATGGCTGCCATGGACCCAGCAGTGGCAGCATATTCTCTGGGCACAGCCACCCCTGATGAAGCTCCAACTGCCCATTTTACAGATGAGGAACCTGGAGGCACCCCTGGGGGCTGACAGTGCCCCAGGGTCACGAGGTTTGCGATGAATCCTAAGTGAATGACCCCTGAAAGGGTTTCCCAGGGCTCTAGAGCCAGGCAGCCCTCTGAGCCTCTGTCCCAGCAAGATGTCTGGCCAGTGGCCGCATCCCAGGGATCAGGGAGCCTCTACACAGGTCTCCTGTCACCATTTCCCTTGGTTTCTCCCAAAGGATGCAGGCAAGTCAGACATCAACCACTGGCTGTTGGGGGCATTCCTTATATTAGTAGCTCAGAACTTGAAGAGACTTCTGTCTGAGTGGTTTAAAGCTCTGAACTCCAGACAGACCCTGGTTTGAATCCCGACTGCGCCGCGTTGGGGCCCTTAGACGAGCTAGTTCATCCCCCAGCGATTCAATTCCATTTTGTTTGGTTCTGAAGTCGTGTTACTAACAACACCTACCTCACAGAGCTGTTGTAAAAATTAAATGAGATGATGCATGTGAAGTTTCGAGCACAGCGCACAGAATTTAATTAACACAGTCTCAGTGAGCGTTTGCTATTTTTATCCTCTGGCGTGGAGCTCATTTTCCCCTGTCAAAAGGGGAGAACTTACCAGATTAGTGAGCAGTCCCGGGGCTCTGGGACTCGGCGATTTCGAACAATAGAAAACACTATGGCAGAATAGTATTTTCCACGAGGTTATTTTTTACCTAATTAAAAATGATTTGAGTGAACAATTTTGGAAATAAGCACTAAATCACAGCGAGACACGTAGCCCCTCTCTGGAAACTGTTTTCACTACCAGGAGGTTTTACAAGGGGCCGACCCGTGCGCAGAATGAATGGCCCGGGAGGATGTGAGGGATTTGGGCCCTGTTGACCTACGGTGCGGAGAAAGGCTTGGAAAGACGAAGAGGAGCCCCCACAGGAAATTCCCTCATTAATGCCCGTCTTTGTTGCCAGAAACCTCAACAGAAGATTTCAGTTCAGGCTCACGGTGCAGAGGTTAGGCAATTCTCAGGTAGTGCTCCAACAGAGCTGTATGCTCCCCTTCCCCCCAAACCGGCCCCTTTCCAGCATTCACCCCCCCTTTCTGCCTCCCTCCCCGTTACTCATCTCTAGTTAGCAATACTGCCAGGGAACCAGTGACGCGGGTGCTAGGAGGCAGGTGGGGGTGGGCAGAGGACAGTGCCAGAAGCCAGGCTGCCTGGGTTTGAATCCTTCACCACTTTCCCCGGGCAGATGAGTTAACCTCTCTGGGTCTCAGTTTTGTCATCTGCAAAGTGGATACGATCATAGTCCCCAGCTCACAGGATTGCTGTGAGGATAAAATGAGTTAATGCACACAAGCGCATAGAACGGGGCCCGGAACCAAGTAATCATTCGGTTCATGCTGGCCAATGTCATTTTTATTAGCACAGGGGTGCGGGAAAGGAAATCGGAAAGCCACTGTGGAGAATATTCCGGATTCCCCACGGGATATGGGAACACACACAGCCTCTTCTGGATAGAAGGCTTGATTCTCCTCTAGCATTCTTTCTTCATTCTTCCTACCATGCCTGAATTTCTCTACCCTGTGCTTTCAATGCTATTACTGACATGAACCAGAAACCAGAAAAGATGAGTCCTGTGGCACAAGGGAAGGTGATATAAGGGGTGGGGGTGGGGGCAGAGGAAAGCATGGAAATAACATCTGAGGAGCACCTATCATGTGTCCAGCCCTCTGTTAACTACCTACTGGATTAGCCTAACCAGAACCCAGCAAGCTGTTTCTCTATGGGCGAGGGATCAGAGGTCGGGATTGGAGAGCTGACTCGGCCACCGCTGTGTCGTGATAAGGTCCCACTAGGATTCAGACCGAGGTGAGTGCCTCTGGGACCCGGGCTGCTTCTGCCACCTCACACCGTGCCTGGTGCTTAGGAGCTCTGCACGGCCCTGCCGTCGTGGGCCTGGACGAATCTGCTGCTAACTGAGCCACCTGAACATGAACACGCGGAGTGACTTAGGCACCGGGCAGCAGCCTGCTCTTTAAGAACATGTGGATGGCGGCATGAATGTGTCCCCTGGGGGAGTCATTGGGCTCCATGGAAAAGAACGCCAGTAACAAAAGTGGTGACCCTAGAAGAGGAGGAGGAGGAGGAGGACAATAAGAGATGGCAGCATCGGTGCAGACCCTGACCTTAGATTGAAAGGTGAAGCCTGTAGTGTGCTGCTTCCGAATTTGAACCCTGGCGTCAGCCTTTACTGTGTGACCTTGAACAAGTTCTTTACCCTCTCTGGGCCTCAGCTTCTTTACCTGTAAGACAGGCTTGAGGATGCTAATAGTACCTACCTCATAGGTTCCATGCAACCAAGAAGCATCTGTTGAGCACCTGCCCTGAGCTAGACACCCAGACGCTGTTCTTTTCCAGGTGCTGGGGACATGGCTGGGAGTGGAACGGAGCAGAATACCTGTGTCCAGGGGGCTTGCAGTCTAGTGTGGATGCACACAGTAAACAAGGGTGGCATGTTGGCTAGAGCGCTCCCTGCTAAGAAGAACAGTTATAGCGATGATTGTCAGCGGCAAAGGGAATTTCAGATAGGGGGTCAAAGAAGCCCTCCCTAAGGGGACATTTGACTAATGACTTGAAGAAGGTGAGAAATCGTGCCACGTGGATATCTGGGGGGAAGAACACTATTGAATGAATGAAGAGGTTGTGTGGATGAAATACGCATATGATCATAATAAATGTAAATCATTTAGGATAGTGCCTGACACATAATATGTGCTCAATAGGTGTTAGTTATTTTTATGCTGAGCAGATTAAGCACAGAAGCTGCCCTGCCCCCTCCTTCTGGCTTTCTGAAAAGTCATTTTCCAGGTAGGCAGAAAGGAAGGTCGCACAAAAACCCCTGATTCCGGTGGCAGACAGCATACAATAGCCCCTTTCAGGTTGGCCTAGGTACAAGCTCTGAGACTCATCACACGCACATGGAGCATAATAATGGTCCCTTATACACCTGGTCCTTTGGAGGGTTTCCATATTTTGCATTCCTTGTTCATACCCCTGTGGGGCAGGTAAGGCAGATGCCTCCCAGCCGCCCACCTGCCTCAGAAGGGGCAGAGGGATCGGGCATTTCCTGAGCAGCTACTGTGGGCCAGGTGCTCTGCCGTGGCTTCACAGGTACACGTTGCCTTCCTTAGTCCTCCTGAATACAGGAGGACCAGCAGTATTGCCACTGCTTGAAAGGTAAGAAAAGCAAGTGGGGCTCGGGCTGGGGCTGGCCCAGAGAGGCATAGCAGTAAGCGGCCTGGATGGAGCTGACCCCCAGGCACCCTGTGGCACATCTTCTATAGGTTGCCTAGCGAGCCTGCCCCCATCTTTGTCCCTGTGTGAAGGCTTGGGGTGCCACCTCGGGGCAGCCAGCCCTGCGCTGGAAGCCAGGGGACAGGGCTTGTGGTCAGCTTGCAGTGGAAGTAAAGTGGAAAGCAACCCAGTGAGACAGGCACAGACCTGCTCATCCTGAGCTAGGAATGCCAGAGATAAAAGCAGCCGTGGGCCAAGGGAACAATAGCTCCACAGACCAGCAGGAAAGGGCACAGTCATTGCCCCCAACCCAAACAACTGCTCTTTCTCCAGCAGAGCAAGGGTCTGGAGGGCTTGGCCGGGCTCGGCCCAGGAAAAGGCTGACTCGCGAGAGATGAGAAAACGCCCCGGAGAGAGTGGGAAAATGCAGAAGCCAAGTTTGTTCCCGGTGCCATATACTTTGGGGCTGAGTAATGTGACAGACAGATCACTCCCTTCATCATCCCACCCAGAGTGGAGGCACAGCCTGAAGCCACAGAGATAATTTTCACTAAAACAACCAAGCAAAATAGAATCATGACCCCGCTGCTTCTTCAGGAAACGATGCTGAGGTCAGAGCCCCTTGTCCCCTTCCAGTGGGACCTCTGGGAGCAGAGCTTTCTCCAGGGGAAGCGAATTAGCCGGAAAGATTTAAGGTCCGCTTTCCCTCCCATTGACTTGGTGGGGTGTCTGAGGGTGGTGCTTAGAGGGCCTTCATGGGAAATTCTAGAACAATAGGCTAGACTTGCAAATATGTAGTCACAGTTGAGATGTCTTGGGTTGCTTCATGATGGCTTTGAAAAGGAGCAGCCAAAACATCTTGACTTGCTAAAATCCTTCTAGAATTGAAATCAGCAGGATGAGGGGGTGGGGGTGGGTGCTGTCATAGCCCTTCTCTCCGCAGACAGTCTTTCAGTTCCACTCTGCCCTCTGGCCCAGGGCCGCTCTGGGCCCACCAGCACCTTGCCTGCCCAGGCCCAGAAGGAGCTGACAGGGCAAAAGTCTACGGAATTCACCTTGATGAGCTTGATGGGAGAGCTAGCCTGAGCTGCACACACACGTAAGCTTGGAACAGGGTGGGGGTGATTGTGTCACCATCCCCCTGTTGCCCAGGAGATTGTCCCTGGACACCTGTCCTGCTTCCTGACATCTGTCCCAGGCAGAGATAAGATGAAACTTCCAGAAGTTCGCCCTTGCTCTGGGCTAGTGACTGAGGAGGCTTCAGGCCTCACCACAGGGAAGCCATGCCGGAGAATCAGAGTTTCCTTTTCACTTTTCAGTTACCTTTCCCAGCACATGAGCTATTTGGGGTGTTCCTCCAAACAGTGTCGGAGGAAGCGAAGCCACAGTGGCACCTGCAGCCCTCTTCCTAAACGTTCGGTGACTGAACAGAGTGGGCTCGGCGAGCCTGTGTCTGGGGCTGAGATACGCGGGGATATTGAATGCAGTTTGGGTTCCCTGCATTTGCATCTGCGTGTTCCAGGTGATGGTCATGCAAATGAGACTGATTTGGCCCACTAACTGTTAGCCTGGCATGCCTTTTAACTTCCTTTTATAAAAATCAGTGGCACTATTTTCTTCTCTTCCCTTCTATCGGTCTATTGAGATTTTCACCGTGCATTGAAAGCAAGGTGAAGTCCCCATTCTCTGTAGGTCTTCCTCCCCCAGAGCCTCTCCGCACCCCCACCTTACCTGCCTATCATGATTTGGCAATGACACCTGTGACCACTTTTAAGAATGACTCCGGCCACTTAGTAACTAAGCCTGTAGCATGTGCTGGCCACTTTACCAGGGGGGTGCCCAAATTTATTCCTCAGAACAGCCTCATGAGGAGGTGAGGAAAGCCAGGTCTCATGATTCAAATTTCGGCTCGTAAGCATGGTGGTCAGGACTGGCTCTCCGCTCTGTGAGACCCTCCGACTCTGGATGCCGATGCTGCCGCCTCCTAGTGTGGTCTGTGCGGTTGGATAACTCTGCACATGCTTGTCGGGGCTGGATAATTAGGGAATATACTCTGTAAGCAGGCAGCCCCCATCTCTGCGTGTCCTCATGGTGTCTAGCACAGCACTCTCTGCCCTGTGTTGTTTGAGAGATGTGTGCAGCTCATGTTCGCTTGGCACCAATTCCCAGGAGACAGGAAGGGGAAGGTGATGATGGTGTAACTCAGCCTTTGGACGCTGGTGAAGACATCCCGGGATCCACTCCCAGGGCGTCTGAGTCAGGAGGTCTGAGTGTAGCTGGGTGATTTGCATTTCTACCAAGTTCTTGGGTGGTCTGGGACCTCACTTTGAGAAGCATTGTCATGAGAAGCACAATCCAAGTTCAAATCTTACTCTCCCACTCACTGTCTGACCACGGGCAAGTTTCTACAACTCTGGGAGATCCAGTAGAGTTTTCTCTAAAGAGATAATAATAAAACCATCAAGCTGTTGTGAAAATTAACTGACATCACAAAAATGCATGTTATTTCTTTACCAAACAGGGATATGGCTCTTGCTGTGTGCTAGGCACTTGCTGGCATTGTTAACAAATATGAACTCATTTAATACCTGTAACGAGCCTAAGAGGTGGTCCTCTCATTTTCTTCATTGTACAGAGAGGTGGCTGTGGCCCAGAGACACCCCATGACTTGCCTTGGACCCCATAGCTCCTGAGTCTGTGGGGCTGGACTGCAGCCCAGGCAGCTCGGCGGTGGAGTGCACACACTCAGTAGCGCAGTGTGCCATACTGGGCCTGTTGGCAAACATTCTTTCCCGTTTCCAGGTAGGCTAGGAATGGGCCCTCCAAAGAGCGGAGACACTGCTTTTCTAGTTTATAGAAAAGACAACTGTTCCATGACCACAACTTGAAAATCACATGCTCGACCTCTCTTCTGATACCAATATGGTCGGTCGGGAGTGGCTGTTTGTCTTTAAACTTCTCTGGCACCGCGGTTTATCATTGCTCACGAGGAGGGTGCTTGAAAGAGGCCTAGGGGCTGGAGGAGTGTAGGAGGCAGGTTGTGGGTCAGTAATAAAAGTGCAGAGAGGCTTTCAGCCCCCCCTCTGAGGGCCTCGGGGAGTCTGACAGGCGGGCAGTGCAGAGGCGCAGCCTAAGCAAGGGGCAGTGATGGACAGGGCGGGCGGGGAGCAAATAGTTTCAGCCTGGCTGGGTAACTGAAGCCGAGAGGGCAGGCAGTGGGAGAATTCCAGCTATGTCATGGGAAATGGCTATGGCCAAGGCTCTGATTAGCAGCCGACCACAAATCCCCTGGGACCCAGCCAGGGGTCAGGAGACCGGGGCGCTGCTGGGATGCCAAATGGTTGCTGTATTTTATTGTCAGAGAAGAAGGAGGCGATTTGGACGGTTATCCCTGGATATGAGTGCTGGCACTGCCAGGAGCCGGGAACTGGGTGGGGACATGAGAGTGAGAGGGATGCTAGAAAAATCCACTTTTCATTCCAGGGAATGTAGAGGAAAGACCACGCCACGCTGCTGGGGCTTGGCATGGTCTCAAAGCCTTTTTGGCCACCATCTCTGATGCGTTTCTGCCCTTCCTTTTGTCTTCAAGGTGAGACATCAAAGTCTCCAGTTGCCGTTGCCATGTTAGAGAAGAAGAAGCAAAAAATTGAGCTGGATTCCTCAAAGTGTAGATGGGATGATGGAACAGTAGGGCTGCTGGGAAAATGGAATTCACCAGTGAAACCCTACAGTCTGCTTTTTGACATCTCGGACTTGGAGCTGAGCAATGAGTTGGGGGAAAATCAACTTTCAGAATAAGCGAGCTCAGTGCCAACCCATAATGGAGACCCCTGAAGGAATAGGGTCACATCACTTGATTTATTCTTCTAGCTTATCTCAAGGCCTGGCCATGAAGCTTTTATAAATGTTTGTTGAATGAATGCGGGGACTGATTGATTATGTTCAAAAAAGATAATAGATTCAAAAAGAATCTCAGCTAACTCTTTAGCAATGCCTGATGAATGAAAGCTTTCTCTGAGATCATCATGGTCCCATGTGACCATGGAAGGAAGCCTTTCAGCCAGGCTAGAGAGAATGGGACAAGCCTGTTTTTTGTTTTGTTTGTTTTGGGGGGTTTTCTTTTGGGGCGGGTGAGTAGTGGAGGGCAGTTTTACAGTGCACTGTTGAGGTTATCAGCCCAAACTCTAGAGTTATACTAATCAGGTTTGCACCAGGCAGATGAGATGTGTGACTCTGAGCAAATCACTTAACTTCTCGGAGCAATAGTTTCCTTACCATTGTAAAATGAGGAAAATACTAGTACCTTTCTCCTCAAGGGCTTGGCACAGTAATAGAACCAGATTAACTCTCAATTAGTATAATTCTTTGGTATCAATGAGGATTAGGTTAAACTACAAGGAACTGAAAACCCCTCTGTGACAGAGTTTAAACAGTGTAGAGATTTATTTTTCTCTGAACTAAGAGTCCATGGAGAGGAAGTCCACAGTTGGTGTAGAGGCTCTGCTGGAACAAGTACTTAGAGAGCCAGATTGCACTAGCTTTTGTTCCATTATCCCTGTACTGTGGCCTTAACCAGGTAGTCTAAGCTGGAGTGGCAGCCATCGCATACACTTTCCAAGAGGCAGAATGGAGGAAAACTCAGAAAGGGAAAAGGACATGTGCCAATTGCCTTTTAAAGGAAGTGGCCACATAACACTTCTGCTTACATTATATTAGCATATAGTTGGGTCATTCTTTTTGTTTTTTTTTTTTAATCCATCAATCTCTGTCTTTTAGCTGATCTATTTAGATCATTCACATTTAATGTAATTATTGATCTGTTACATCTGCTGTTTTACTTTCTTTTTTCCATTATGTTTTTTGTCTCTCTATTTTCTTTTTCCTTTCTTTTTCTGGGTTATATAAACATTTTTTTTTAAAGAATTCTGTTTGATTCATCTATGATGTTTTTGAATGTCATTTTATATAGTATTTTTAGTAGTTTCTTTCAGTAGTCATTATACATACTTGTCACATTCTACTGCTGTTGACAGTTTACCAGCTTGAGTGAAGGGTAGAAAGTTTACCTCCATTTATGTCCCTTTACCTCCCCAACTTACAACTGTCTTAAATATTTCCTTTACATACATTGAGAACCACACCAGACAGTGTTACAATTTCTGCTTCTACCACCAGATATAATTTAGGAATCTTAAAAGGAGAAGGAAATAAATTTACTTATATTTTTATTCTTCCCATTTTTTTTTCTGATGTTCATTTCTCTTCTATTTAAATAATTTCTTTCACCCATTTTTGTTTTGGGTAGGTCTGTTAGTGACAAATTATCTTAGTTTTTTTTTTTTCTTTTGAGAATATCTTTATTTTCCCTTCCTTCTGAAGGTTGTTTCTGCTAAATAGAGTTCTGGGTGGATGGCTCTTTTTTTAGCCCTTGAAAGAATTTGTGCCACTTTCTTTTGGACCTAATGATTTCTGATGAGAAATCTGTCATTTGAAATGTCTTTCCCCTATAGGTAAAAGGTGGTGCTTCTCTCTGAATGCTTTCAAGATTTTCTTTTTTCCTTGAGTTCTCAGAAGCTTTACTATGATGCACCTTGATAGAGGGTTTTTTTTTTGTTTATTTGTTTTGATTTAACCTGTTTGAATCTGCTCATCTTAGATCTGTGGGTTTATGTCTTTTTCCAAATTTGGGGATTTTTCAGCTGTTATTTCTTCAAGTACTTTTCAGCTCTTCTATCTTTCTTTTCTTCTTCTGGGTCTCCGATGACACAACTGTCAGATCTCCAAAGGCTCTGTCCACTTCTTTGCAGCCTATTTTCTCTCTGTTGTCCACATTGGGTCATTTCTGTTATCTTACCCTCAAGCTCACTGATTCTTTCTACTGCCCACTTCATTCTGCCTAGACGCTGTCCATTTGGTTCTTCTTTTATCTTCCTTTTCTGTATTGAGACTTTCTAGTTTTTCATTTGTACCAAGCATGTTCTTTACTGCCTGTTGAAACATTTTTATAATGGCTGCTTTAAAACCCACATCAGTGTTGGTACCTTTCGATTGTCTCTGCAAATTTAAGTTGCGACTTTCCTTGTTCACAGCATGGTGATTTTTCTATTAAAACTGAACATTTTGGCTATTCTATAAAGGGACTCTGGATCTTATTAAAATGTTCTGTTTTAGCTGGCTCCTGACACTGCTGTGGCGGTGGGAAGGGGTGGCACTGCCTTGTCACTGCCAGGAGGGAATGGAAGTCCTGATTCCCTACTTGGCCTCCAGTGATACTTGGGGGAAAAGGCTCCTTGTTAAGGCTGGATGGGAGTGGGAATTTCGGCTCCACCTAGGCCTCTGTTGATACCACTTGGCTAGGGGGTCAAAAGAACCTTCTTACTGCTCCTCAGATGGCCTCCCCAACCCCATGGGAGGTGTCATTACTGCTGGGCAGTGGTGAAAGCACTGGCCTTCCCTCAGATGTCTCTGACCCCACCCCAGTGGTTAGGTCACTGGTAAGCGTCACCTGGTTATGTACCCCCATGTGAGGCCAGACCCTGGGTTCCCACACGGTTCCCACTGACACTGCGGGGAGAGATTTCCTTCCCATTCAGCTGGGAGAGCTTGGCCCTCTCTGATTTTTACCCCAGCAAGGGGTGAGGGTGCCTTGTCAGACTGATGAGGGTGGAAGTCTAGGCTCTCCATTCAGCCAGTGCTGGTGGAGGTGGGGCTACAGATTCTTCTGTGGTTTTGGCTGGAGTTGAGCAGTTATTGTCTAGAAGTTTTCTATTTGCTAAGCTGCCTCTTTTCTGCTCCGTCGACTAGTAAAGCAGGTTTTCCTATTGTCCACCGGCATATTGGCTTCGGTAGCACCAGGTCTGGGATGTCGAGGCAAAAAGGAACCCCAGAGACTTCACTACCTTGTCATTCCCTAGGTTCAGAGTCTCTAGCCAGACTTTCTTTTCTCCACCTTTTAGACTCTTCTGGTATTTGTTTCATATCATGTCCAGGGCTTTAAACTGAACTAAGTGGGAGGAATAGGGAAAATCCCAGCCACAGAACAGTCCTTTTATTCTATCATCCCAGAAGTGGAAAAAATAAAATAGTTCATCTACTCCCCCTTCCCAGAAGGGGAAGTCTTCTACATGACTTTTTAAGCATTTTATCGGGTACCTCGATGGCTCTGACAGGGCAGACCTAAGCCGTTTGATGATTTGGGCCATGGTTTGTTCATATCTAAATCCATCTTTAAATTCCCTGGTGATTATTTTTAAAGACTCTGCCTGGTGTCAGAAATGAGATGGAAGATGCTCTCCCCCGCATTGTTGATGAAGAGCTGCTCTCAAGGGGATGACACGGCCCCCGACAGGGCAGAGAAGGGATGCAGACGGGCCTTCCGGCGGCCACAGCCTGGGAACGCTTCTCTTCCCACCCATCCTAGGGCGAGGCTGCTGGAGCTGGGACCGTTGACAGGCTGAGCAGAGCACTTGTCAGAGTAGCCACTGGGGATGGGGATCAATCAGGATGGCCTCAGCTCAGGTCACAGGGGTCATTAGATTGGATGTTGCTTGGCCGTGTGTGTGTGTGTGTGTGTGTGTGTGTGTGTGTGAGTGATGTGTGTGTGTGATGTGCGTGTATGTATGTGGTGTGTGTGTGCGTGTTTGTGTGCGTGCTTGTGTAGTGTGGTCTTCTGTGAGGCTGCCGTCTTAGAGGAAAACCATGTGTTCAGAGGCTTTCCTTTACTGTCATGTGATTTCTTACCCTTTGTCAAGAGGGAATGAGCTGGGATGAGAGTCACTGGTTTTCCCTTTAGCAGTCAGAAGAAAGAACTAGGCAGCTTATCATAATTAGCCTGACATTTCCCAGAATGTTTTCTGAGGATTCTATGGGCTAATAAATTTTAAAGTTCTCTGGTCAAAAACATTTGAGAAATCTAGGTTAACATAAGTTAAACTTATTTTATTGTGAGACTTCCAAGAACCTTTAATGTGCTGACGTGCCTTGCAAAATCTGCAGTGTTTCCCAAATTTGCCTGGTCATGGGCCCATTTTGTAATGGAGAGTTGCCAGAGATTCATGCCCTGGGGAGACAGCTTGTAGGACCTGGTGCCGTAGACAAGGCTGAGAGCTCCTCGGCTTTGAAGAGGAGGCTTGATGGTCCTTCTAACCACGGTGCACAAGCAGACTCTCTCCCCATCTGTGCCCCACTCTGTGCCTTTAGAAAAGACAGTGCCAGTTTCCGTCTGCCACTTGGGGATTTGCAAAGGGGCATCTTAGACCTCTGCCCCCCACAAACCCTTATTTTGAAGGAAAGGAAAAGTCCCAACACCCTGCCTTGCGTTTCCCCAAAGAGTCAAGTCCCCCAAGTTACACAGGGGTACAGGCTTATTCCACTGCTATGAAGACTCAGGCTCCTGTCTTCCTCCTATCTTCTCTCAGGTGTGGCCCTGTATCCACAGTGGAATTGAAATCTCTGCTCATTTAGGGACCCTTTGCTTCAGGGATTTGATTTTACCTGAGACAAAAGGTTTATACCTTTGGCAGGTTGTGGGGCATCAGGGTTTTCAATAAATTAATTTCGGATCCAAATTATTCGTGATGGCGTGTTATGTAAACGTGACCTGAGCCAGGGGAAAGGCTCTGATCGCTATCGGGTGCAGACACTGAGGTGTTGACAGTGGTTGGAACAGTCTCGCTTTGTCTGAGCAGGAATGCAACCTCCGAGGGCTGGCCACGCTGATAGGAAGACTCGAGCGCATTGTCCTCTTGTCGAGGCAAATATGTGAATGTGCTTTGTAAACCGGTCCTTATCTGACTCACAGACACAGAGCTGAACGGCTCAAACACCAGCCACCGATTACTAGGTTACTCAGAATCGCAACTGCTTGTGCACATCATGCTTATTTTAACCAGGTCTTGGAAGCTGTTTGGCCAGAATGTCTGTCTCTGACTTTCTCATCCTATTTCATTCTTAGTGCTGATTTCTCGAGGGCTTCCACTGTTCATGATCCCAAGTAAAGTGTTCTTTTTGCCCTGAGATATGTGGCGGAAAGAGGACTTGGTCTAAGATTGCTCTGAAGGTTACATTGGAGAAGCCGTAGTGAGCGCACATGTTCAAAAAGAGTGTTCCCACCAATCATGCCCATTTTTCTGACCCTCGTTCTCCATTTGCTACAGATTTCAAAATACTTTTTAGAATTCCCAAATGTCGGCACCACATAATTCGTGTAATCACTAATGTTTATGGGACACTTAAAAGACACCCAGTACCGTGCGTTCCTTTCTCTTCATTATCGCATTGAATTCCCTCAACAACCCCATGAGGCTCTCTTGACTTGACCATGGGGAAACTGAGGCACAGAGTTGTCGGGGAACATGTTCCAGGCTGCACAGCCAGTGAAGCTCTGGGCTGGGATTTGAAGCCAGCCGTCTAACCCCAAGGCCTGTACGTCTCTTCTCAGGATACACTTGGGCGTGGTCCCGTCCCCGGCAGTGAGACGAGACAGGCAAGCAGGGGCTAGACCTCGAACGTAAGGACTGGGAAGAGGGGGCAGATTCATGCCCCACTGTAGGTGACGGCAGCAGGCACAGAGCGGCAAGTGGAGGGTAGGGCCACAGGTCATGCCAAGGAGCTGTCAGCCTGGGGAGATGCAATTAGGAGAATGGCAGCTGAAGAAAGTGATGGAAAATCCAGGCGTCTGGGTTCCCCAGACACCTGGAAAGGCTGGCAGCATCAGGGGACTTGGTCGGGTTTCAGTTGTGTGGGTAGGGTTCAGAGGCAGGACCCAAAAGTGAAGGGACGCAGGTGCCACCTAATTCACCTTAATGTGGCCAGACCAAAGGGAAACGTCTGGAATCAATAATGTGAGAACCAGAGTCCAAGATGGAGACTGAAGGCAAAGGTGAACTAAAAGATCAGAGTTAGAACCTAAGTCAAAGCCATGCTGACAATAGGGAGTCCCAACGTGTGAGGCAGAACTCCTGAGATCCTCTCTGCCCAAGTGATAACTAACCCCTAGCATGGACTCAGGACCAGCCCCCCAGGCCGAATGCAAGCTGGCCATGCCTGACACACAGCCAGTCTTGGAGCCAAAGAGAAAACCCAGGCCTGAGCGTCTCCCAAAAAATGCCAAGTATCTGAATGTTGTCTGACAGCCTTAGTGGAGATAGGAAAACAGCAGGCTTGGGTGTTGCAATACTACCTAGCCACTCACTCGAATAAAACACTCTTTGCTGCCACAGTTTACAGGATATAATATTTGTCGTGAGAATGGGAATTCTACTGAGGGACCTGTAAACTCCCCAATGTAATTCCCATTGCTTTGTAAAGTCTGGAAGTTGGATACAAGCTTTTGGACTTTGGGGGTTGTTCAGAGAGAGGAAAACCATGGTTTGTCCATTTCCACATCCTGGAAACTTGCTCTGAGTGAAAGCGGGGTTCGGAGCCCTGCTGCCCTCCTCCTGGGTCCAGATGGAGGGGGCGCTGGGCCATGTAACTTGATTTGAAGCAACTTGTCAGTGTTCAGCTGTGAGTTCTGAAACCTGGCCCACCTCAGAAAAGTGAGGTCTTACCCAGACACTCACCATAGGAGATGTGAACTGGATTGAAATCAGAGCGGGGCAGGCCATGAGACCTCAGCGCCTGCTGAAGGTATTTTTAGAATGCTTTTAACCTGAAAAAGGGAAAGTGCCAACCTTCTGGAGACCATAAAGCTGAGAATGGCTCACAGCTACCCAGGCTCAGACCTAATTTGGGGGAGGCCCCCTAACTGCTCCCTTGGGGTTATGGTGGGAGAACCTGTTGTTATGCTCTGCAGACGTGACACGCAGGGGACTGCTCTAAGCATAGCTGCCCCACCTCCTCTGTTTAGCCCGAGACAAGGACACCAACAGTGTCAGGAGAGGAAATAATTGTCCCTGTACTTGTCAGTGTGCTTTGCAAAACATACACACCAGTGGGTTTTATACCATTGCCGGCATTGGATACACTGGTCAGACCTATTGCCCCCCACTTTTCTCAGCCCAGCACTGACACCTTCTGTCCCTACACTGAGCACGTAAGGCAAAAAATAACTTGTAGTCAAATTACCCTGAAAAATAACAAATCGCCCCCCCAAGAGCTGTGCTGGACCAGTTTGCCCTCCAGAACTGGCAGAGGTCAGTTTCCTCGGGACTGCCCGCTGAAATAGTGGGTTTGCATTTAGAGGTCATGTTTTATGGAAGAAGGAAAACTTCGAATGCTCAGTGTGCTGAGATGCACACAGGTGAGAGGCCTGTGGGAGCTCAGACTGCCCGAGGAGGGACACGTCCGGGCGCCCCATCCCTTCCACGCTCACCGGGGCCATTTGTCTTCCAAGTGGTAGGGCAGCTAACTATCTCAGGTGCCGGCTTTCTCTCTCTTCTCCGTTGTGACAAAGGCACCTACTTGAATTTAGCCAGTGTGAGTGAGTGTGGACTGTACGGTACAGAGCACTCAGGCCAGCCAAAGCCCGGACGCAAAGCTAGGACTCTTATGTGGCCGCCTTGGTCCCGTGTTGCCTGGCCAAGGGAACTGCTGACTCTTCAGCCATACTAATAATAGTAATAATAATAATAATAATAGTAATAATAATAATGGCAACAGGTACTGAGATCTCTTCTTGCATTAAATACTATATATGTTTTATCTCCTTTACTCTTCAAACAGCACCCAGAGAGGAGCTCTGATTATCCCCATTTTATGGATAGGGAAACTGAGGTAAGGAAAGACTGAACAAGGTTACTCAGCATGTAAGAGCCACAGGCAGAATTTGAACCTAGACCTAGCATCCCCCAAGTCCATGCCCTAAACCAGCTCACTCGTCTGCCCCTCCCTCACCCTGAGCCACACAGTCACATACGCTGGGGGCAGGCCAGCCCCTCAGAGCCAAGGAGCAGACCCGAGCACCTTATCCTGGGCTCCCTGGCTTGCTCATAACCTAGGACGCTGGTAGCAAATAGCCCGGTCATCTGACGAAATGAAGTTCCCAGGAAGGATGATGCCGATGCCAAGTGCAGTCCCCTCAGCCTCTTCTGTCGGGACTGAGGACATTCCTCAGATACCGCGCCACTCTGTGTTCCCCAGAGGAGGCGCATCTGGGCCCCTGACAGCAGGGCGTCCCAGCACTGGTCTCCCTCCAGCCAAAGCTCTTACTCCAGCCTGACTCTTAAAGGGAGTTAGCCCTTTGGAGCGCTGCACCCACAGTGCAATGGGCCATTGCAACCTGGGCCGCATGGGAGGCTGTGGAGGCAGCTCAGGGAGGTGTCAGAAATGAGGACAAGATGTTTGACCCCCAAAAGGGGGGAAGCAGAACCATGCAGGCTGGAGCCAAGTACACCCCCAGACAGTGATGGGCTGCAAATGGGGCACTGAATGAAATGACCACCTGCTGAGTGGTCCCCTGGCCTCTGGCTCAGTGGGGGGCAGGGTGATTGCTGCCTCTGTCCCAAACATTGCCCTAGTGGCCCTTTCACTCGGCTCTCTCCGTCGCTGCCAGCTCTGGTTCCTGACCTGCCACCTAGCTTCCAGGTCCCAAGTGGTGTTACTGGCGTTTCGACCATGTCTGGACTTCTCACGCCTGGAAGCCTAGCTGCAAAATGCTTCGGGGCCCTCTCTCCTGGGAGCAGGGAAGGGTTTGCGTTTTGCTTTCTTCAAATTGCGTGGGGACAAATTTCAGTAGGTAGTTCCAGCACCTCTGGCATGAGTTCAAATTGCCAATTCCCAAAGCCACATGCAAGGGTAGTCCTTTAAGCATGACAGATAATTTACAGAGTGATCGCTGGACGCTGTTCTACACCCCCGGGACCTTGGAAGATGCGCAGCTCAGATCCTTCTTATTCAGGTGGGAAGCTTTTGTTCAAGGTCTTGGGCAGGGTCACAATGCTTCAGTAATGACCAAGAACAGAAGCCAGGTTACCTGATTCCCAGGCCAGCCCCCTGACCCTCCACATCCTGGTCCTTCCATGAGGCGAAGGGAGTGATAGAGTGGCTAGAAGAGAAATTACCACTCTACCCAAGTCCTTACCTCCTGCCCCCACCATGCGAGAGAGGCGTGCATGCTTGAGAAGTGTGTGAGTCAGGGAAGGATGTGTGTGAAGTAGGGTAGGACATTGTTCTTTGATCTCAGCCTGGGACACAGATCATTTTCTGTTCCTTGTTTAGACCTTTGTTTAGACCCAAGTGTCATCTGCTGGCCCCAAGAACCTGCACAGCCTCATGACTTTATCTTTATTTTACTTTATATTTAACCTCATTAGCCATTTGCAGGCCTTGCCTGGACCAGATCATAATGGCAGACACACAAACCAAGGGCCCTGATGTTTATCTCTGCCACAGAGTGTCTGGTGTCGTAATTACCTTTGAGGTCTTAAACGCAACAGGATGTTGGGGTGGGGGTGGGGTGGGGGGGTGGATCCGAAACCCCTTGCCAATTTACAGATGTCTTTATAAAACAGAAACCAGCTTATTTATCTGTTGCTTGTGTAAGGAATATTTACACTATGCAATTGCATATCAAAATGTAACAAAGGAGAACCTGGTTTGGGCATCTGCCAGGGTTGGAATCCTCCTCGTGGCCGCGTGATCCTGGGAGAGTTATTTTATCTCTCAGAGCTGCAGTTTCCCCATCGGTAAAACGGGAATGATAAAATGCGGATCAATGAGAGCCTTGGCTAAAGAGCACTTGGCATTGTCCCTGGCTCACAGGGATGTCAGCAGAAGTGGGGAATCTGGGGTGCTCGCTGCACTGTCCCATGCCCAGCTGGACCACTGCGCCTGCAGCTCAGATGCCTGCTGAAGGAGGAAGGAGGGCCTCGAACACCGAAGACTGCTGACTCCGGAGAGAGAAACTGTTAGAACTTGATTGTTAAGTGCACACCTCCAGCCTGTCCTACTTCGGGACACCATTGCATAACCAGATTTTAAAAATCATTTTACGTTGCTCAGACCCATGATCACTGAGGTTGTGCAACATCAGACAAATGGCCTTTCTTTGCTTTCACACACACAAGACAAAGTAATAGTGAAACTGTGGCCCCTTTCAGCTCCCAGGTTCTTTGATTCTCGGGACTCATGCTGATAGCCACTAGAGGGTGCCCCAGAGTCCTCTGCGCCCTGGGACTCCTACTGATACACCGAGAAGTCAAAAGTCAGTCCCTGCAGCACCCTCCTCGGAAGGAGGCAGACTGCAGTGCAGATGACATGAGCAGCATTTTGGGGCTGGCATTAATAAAGAGTCTCACCACATGGCCAGAAAAGCCCCACGTTGTATTCCTTTGTGAGGTTAGGCTGTATCTTTTTCTAACAAGACCGTTTACAATGATTTTACCCCAAAACAAGCATTGAATACAAAATGCCTTTCTATAAGCAATCAAATAAAATCTGTTAGTATCATTTCCTCTTAATTTGTCATGCAATTAGCATGCGACTAGAATTTCCCAGACAATGTTTCTTTATTCTGTTTTCGGAGGCTAGGTGGCTGGTGGCTGAACTGCCGCGTTAGAGCGATCTGGCTTCAAATCCCAGCTTCCTCACTTGCCAGCTGTTTAGGTTTGGGCAGATCATGTCACCTTTCCGACCCTCAGTTTCTCCTCTATAAAATGGGAATAATGAGCTTCCTTTGAAGGACTTCTGTGAATACTAGATGTACAGTGAATATAATACCTGGGATATAGCGACTTCTCAATAAATTGCAGATATTATGAGTATTTTGATTTTTAAAATGACAGTGCCAGTCACCAACACGTTGCAGGGCAGCAGCTTAAGACCCAAGATACAATGATTGTGTCAGCCTTGCTACTGTCACAGTTTAAACTTGATCCATCCTATTTCCTTGTTAAACGTTTATTACATTATTTAAGAAATAAGCATTTTGTATGGAGCAACCATCCCACATCACAATTACTGGCAATTTTTACACAACACATAACAGAAGTCGAGAGCTATTTATGCACGATGACAACAGCGACCGAGCAGTGCGCAAAGAAAATATTATGCCTTCCTGGCCATTTCTAACCTTTCAAGTCAAGGTGTTGCATTTAATTAGTCTCTAGAAGGTTTAATCTCAGACTTATTAAGAGCCTTATTTTGTGAAGGCAAACAAACAGGCCTACTAGCAGCACCAAACATGTTTATTCCAAATAGTTAATTAAATTGTGTCAGTTCCTGCCCTGGAGCTCTCAGGCTCTTCTGTTTTTCTACCCATGTGGACATTTTGTCATCATTCATTTTTATTTCCTCTGGCCAGAGAGAGAGAGAGAGAGGCTGAGCAGCAGCCTGAGCCTGTGTGTAGCTGGGGCATTTTGCAGTTAAATTGGTTAAATACGGGCCCGCCACTGGCTGCTGGGATCGTCTCCATTTTTCAAAACCCACCAGGATTTCCCAGCAACATCAAAACATACCTGAACGATTCTGACGCTGCACATCAGGCAGCAATAGTGACTGAAGCTCGGAAGATCCTGGCAGCCCCTGGAGCGTAGGGCTGCACGGGAGGAGCAGAGACTGGGACCTGGGTACAGGGAGACATGGTGGTTGGCTTGCAAAGCTGCTAATCCACCTCTCTTCCTATTTCACTCTGCCCTGCAGAACTAGACAGGGAGGGATCAGCTTAGGATCTTTCCCTGAGAAGCACAGGGCTCTGTTTTGGCTTTAGTATTAATAATACAGGGCAGCACCCTATGGAGAGCGGTGAGGACACAGAGGCAGAAGGAAAGTCACACACCCCTACTTGCCTGGGATGGAATGTAGTTCATTATACTATCAATTAAGAAGGACTCCAGTCCCTAGACATCCAAGGCCCAGGGACGCTGGACATGGGGCAGGCTGCACCACACACCCTCCCCTGAGAAGCAGGAGGCTGCAGGCCTCTCCACGCTCCTGCTCCGGCAGATTAGAAAGGTGCAGGGGCCCAGGCGCGCTCAGACATACCTGCAAGTCCTACTCGCACGTGAGCCTCAGACATGGTTCCGTCTCATGGAGCTGCAATCCGGTGTGATAGATAATCACGGCTGACATTTATTGAGCACTTACTCTGAGCCAGGCGTGAAGCTAAGCAGCTTCCCTGCAAACAGCTCTGTGAGGTAGGCACAGTCATTATCTCCATTTTACAGACAAGGAAACTAAGGCACAAAGAAACTAAGCAACATGCCCGTGGCCACACAGCTAGTAAGTCGTCACTCAGGGATTCTGCTGCAAAAAAAAAATAATGTATCATTAACTTATGCACACTCCACACATATGTATATACACACACATACATACATAGACATATATTTTTTTATACCAGCTTGGCAAATTGACATGCCCAGGAAGGCCTGAAAAAACTCAGGGCTAGAAGTTTCAGGAGGAAGGGGTCTCCATGAGCTGGGTGTTTGGCAAAGGCGTCATAAGATACGGGGTGCACGGTTGGGTTTGGAAGAACTTGCCATCGTGGGGAGAGGCGGGGGAGCATCCCAGTTGGAGAAAGTTATACAGGAAGCCATGGCGGCAGGCGGAGCAGGGCAATCAGAGCAGGTGGGCAGTAGGGGAGGGGAGGGGAGGGGCAGGAGGCGGACTGGGGCCGGCCGGCCTGTGGACAGCCCGGAACTTCAAGCCATTGTCATCAAACCAGAACAGGGGAAATGAAGTGATTCAAGTCCCAAAAGCAGCAGAGTCGCGGGGACAGCAGCCTCCATCAGGGCAGTGGACCTCCTTGTGCTACAGATGGGAACTGCCATCAGTCAGCGCGCTGTGCCTGTGTTCACACCAGCCCCAGCATGTGCTGGAGAGGGAAGACAGTTGTGCGAGGAGCAAATGCCTGCGATTTGTGTTCTTGTTCTGCCGCTTAGCCATGTGTCCTTAGAAAAGTGATTCAGTTTCTCTGTGCCTCAGTTTTCCCTGCGCTGTGAGATGGAGGGAGTGACGGCATTCCTGATGGGGTCTTGTGAGAACTGCCTGCATGTGGTAGGTCTTCAGTATGCGTTCGCTGTGATGTTTCTTTTGTCGTCGTCATCATCATCATCTTCAGCTTTGAGATGCGAGCATTGCCCCAGAGCCCAGCGGATGGCAGGGACAGACTGTTTAAGAGCGTGCGGGTTTATCCACCACCCTCTGTCCCTCGGCCATCTAAGGCCATTCGTTCTGCTAAGGGATGATGGGGAGCCCAACCCACGTACCAGGTCCCTTGGTTGTGAAGAACCCAATTGCAGCCTCCTTCCCACAGGCCGATAGCATAGGGGTGCCTCCGTGTACCCTAAGAGTCACGTCCAATGGAGGGCTCTGCCTGCAGCCCTTTTCTAGCGCCTGCACATCTGTACCTTAGGAAAAGAGGTGACAGGGGAGAAGTGGCCATGCAGTGCCATGGCTTTCCTGGGAAGGCCTCTTGTCCTCGGCGGGCCTGGTGGCATCGAGCAATAATAAATCACATTTCCTCCAAGTCGAGGAGACAGGAAGCTCCAAATCGGACTCTGATTAACTCCATAGAAACTGTGGGTTTCTACAGAGCCTGGCAGTTCTGATTGGGCCTAAGGAGGTGTCACAGAGCCTTAGAAAACAATTACAACTGTAACGACGATGCCTGCAAAGCCAGGCTCCTGACGGCACACCTCAAACAGATGTGTGTTCCTCCTTCCTCACAAGGTTCGCTGCCTTTAATTGCTACCCTTCTTCATTAAGGAGCAATTAATTTTGCAACTGGGTTTAAAAAGGCAGTAATTATAAGGCAAGGACACAGAGCCCATGGTTAAACATAATCAGCTGGAGGGAAAGGTGCTCCCTGGCAGAGCAGGGAGGGAGGGAGGGAAGGTGCTTGTGTCCCGGGCAGGCGACGTTTCCCTTCTCGGAGTCTCCTCACTCTGTTCCCAGCTGTCTCAGGGGTGGGACAAGCCCGCCTTTTTGTGCCTAGGTTACAAGACTTGGCGTCTTCTAGGTCTTTGATTTTGAGGTCTTGGCCAGTGGGCCATCTTCTGCCATCAAAGTTCACTCTTGGTTCTGTGCGTTCTGTGTCTGCATGCATCCGTCAGTGCTGCATCACACAGAATGTTTTCACTGCGATGGGCTTTTCTACATAGCAAGAAAGGCAGCCTCCAGAGGCTCCAAAAACATGGGCTCCCTTTGGTGACCAACCTGGAAGGGGGGGTCCTCTTTCAGCTCCAGCCTGAGCAACCCCCACTGCGGACTCTCATTGGCTCTGCTTGGCACACATGCCCATCATGCGACCGAGTATTCGGCTCTGAGATCTGCGTGGGGGCGGATGGCAGCCCCCACCACATGGCTGGATCGAGAGGTGGGAGCAGTGTCCCCTGTGGAAGGTGGGGCGATTTAGCAGGGACACCCCTTCCTTACAACCAATGTCCAGAGCGTAACACAAGCTCCACCCGCGGCTGCTCTTAACCTGACCTGTCCAGTCGCATGGGCTCCGAGGATTACTGCCCCGTAGTTTGATGCAAAGCCTGGACGGTTATGAGTCCCAGTTTACACTCAGTCTCGGAGCTAATGAACTGCTTTGCCATTTCTCTCTGTCTCTGGGCTGAATCCAATGGGCAGTGACCCAACGCCCCAGTGATTTGTGGGCCTGCGGGAGGAGGGAGACGCTGATTATGGAGTCAGCAATTACTCTGCCCAAGCCCTTGCCTGGCAGGGCCTTATCTTTATTTATAGCTGGCTGAGCCCCCCAGAGCCCAGTTTCTGCCCTTGAGTGACTGGTGCACTGCAGTTTTAGTTCATAAAACACTGTTTGTTTATAATCCGTAACGGATTCTGTTTTATTAAAAGAGAAGGCTCCATCCAGAGTATAAATAAAGTTAACTGGTTAAGTTTTAGTTTATATTCACAGCAAATATGCAATGGATGGGCACCCACCACAGAATTATGCACACTCATGACCTGACTTTATTTTAAAAAAGGTTTTTTAAAGGCCTGGACAAAACCTCTTCCGAAGTAGGGAGAGTTGGGGTAGAGGACTTTACAACCCTAAAATTAGCTCTGTGGCAGTAGACTCATTTTAAGTTTTTGTTTTTGTTTGAAGCAGTATGTCTTTGAGTAGAGTTCTGTGATTTGGAGGGGTGGAATTTGGGTAGAGCTGGGTCTGTTTCTGTGTGTGTGTGTGTGTGTGTGTGTGTGAGAGAGAGAGAGAGAGAGAGAGAGAGAGAGAGAGAGAGAGAGAGAGAGATTGAGATTGCAACTCAAGGGAATAGTGAGGGCTCCTTGGAGTAGGTGGCATTGAGTGAGTCTGGAAGGATGGATAAGATTCTGACCAATACAGAATCGAAAAGGAAGGGGGGAAATGATTCAAATTCATGGTGAAGGGGAAAAGTTGGGGTTGTCTAGGGTATTGTAAGACGATCGATTCGCAGAGGCCATGACGCAAGGGAGACTAAATTCACTCTAGGACCTGCTGGAGGGCAGTGGCCAGATGCGAAGGGTTTCATTCTTGGTTTAAGGAGCAATGGGGAGCCATTGATTCTTGAATGGGGGAGGACCATGGCCAGACTAACCTTACCCTCCATGATGCTGCCACCTGGGACCATCACTCAGAAACAGTTTCCCCTCTTTTAACCAGTGTCTTCCTTGAACCCTGGAGAACAGCCCCACGGTACTCTCCCTGTTGCCTCTCAGCCTCCCCTTCCTTCCTTCCTCCTGGTCTGCCTGTTGGTATAGCGCCAGGTGGAGGTGTCCTGGTGTCCCAGGTCGGTCCCCCCATCCCCCTCTGCAGCTTTGCTCCTGGAAGGAAGCGAGGGGGAGAGGGGAGAGGCAGGGAGGAAGAAAAGTGGAAGGGGGAACTTCAGGGTCAAGACCTACTGGCGCTTCCAGAGTTTCTAAGTAACTGTTGGCTCCTAGTGGATGGCACAGTCTTTTGGGGTCTTCCTGTAGACTTTCTATGTACAGGAAGAGCTCAGTCTTGCCAAAGGGAAGAGAAGCCCAGCAGTGAAGGTGGAGTTGTTTAAGTCAGTAAAACTCCTGAGGGTCCAAGAGATAACCTGCCTGCATCCTTCATCCCCCTCTCCCTCCTTCCTTCTCTTCCTCCTTCTTCTTTCTCCCAATGAATATATTTATTAAGCTTCTATTATGTACTTGGTATTCTGCATAGAACACTCCATTTTCTCCTTGGAGAGACCTGGAAGGGTTTCTTGTGAGAGAAAGATCACAGCCTCAAGCATCATCGTTATCCTTATAAAGTTAGGGAGGAATGACAAATAATTGGCATATTTGTTGAGACTCCCCGTGCCCATGCCCTGTATCACAAATAGATCACAAAACGCTGTCTCGTGGAGCCTGGAAGATGCCTCAGAATGATTCTTGACAAAATGCTCCAGGCAGCGGGTTCCTGGTTGTAAGAGCGGGTTCCTAGGATGGTTCCTGTGTGTCTGACGTCCTTACCGAGTACCACCTGGGCCTGCCCCACTTCCTTCACCCAGGACTGGAGGCTCCCTGGAGGCCCGCGCATGCCCCACCCACCTGCCACCGCTGTCCCCTCATGTCTCCACCCACCCAAACCTTCCTGTCCTCAGTCAAAGCTGGGAAGACCCACTGGCCCCACTAGAAACTGGCAGTGCTATTGGGGGTGGGGGCGATGGCAAGAGGGGAGGTTTATTGCTGCAGGAGATGAAGGCTGGGCCCTGTGCTCAGCGTGCGGTTTTCCAGCTGGGACCTGGGCAAAGCAGCCCACCTCCCTGGGTGAAGGGCTGTCTTGTGTCCCTTCCAGCTCTGGCATTTCTGATTTAATTAACTAAGTATTTCCCTTTTAAATCTAAGAAACTAGGTTCCAGTCCTGCCTTTAGTGATAGAAGAAATAGCAAGGGAAAGAGGTGAAACAGGTTTCTGGGTTTTATCACTCTGTATACAAGAGCTGTGTCGTCTGTACTGAGCAGAGCTCAGTGCTGGGTCCCCACGTAGACTGTCGGCGGCCTTCACACGCCCTCTGAGCTCCTTGTTGCCACCCCTGCTCCCAGCCTGGCTTGCATGTCCCTGAAGCCTAACCCAGGAGGTGATGGAGGTCCCTACAGCTTTTTAGGAACAGGCTTTCACTACATCCCCAGCCTGCCTGGGTCACTTGCCCATCAGCGGGGGTAGGGTAAGGTGGGGGCCGTTCTTAGCATCCCCTGGACTCTTGCCCCCAGCCAGCCCTGGTGCAAGAGTCCCCACCGGGAAGGAGAGCCCACTGCTGGCTCTGACGAGGGCTGTGCGAGGTGGCAGTGGGCCAGCGGCCCCCTCCTTGCTGAGGCATGCTCACCGCACTCAGTGTTTGAGCTGTGGTTAATATATCAATATTTGCTCGAGAGGGTATTTGGCACGGAGCAGGTCCCTGGGACACTGGTAGATAGATTCTTCCCTTGCAGCATTCTTCGTTTTTTTGGCACAGATGGAGGGGGTTACTGGCTGCTGACAAGAGGCAATGGAAAAGGAGGCCCGGCTTCCCCCAGGAGCGCTTCAGCCTCACAACTTGGCACTGTGTGCCGTTGTCAATGCCTGGTGCTGTCCCCATCACTCACTATTTCCCGGCACAGTCCTCTCACCCCACCTCTGTTGGAATTTGTTCCTTATTTCATGTTTGTTTGTTTCCAGCACTCAGCTGGCAGCCCCTGGGGGCCAGGCTAGCGCTAGGAGGCATGGAGCTTAGTGGCTGAGACCCTGGGCCCAGAATCGGGCTTCTGGGCTGTACCCAGCTAGCCATGGTCCCTGGGCCAGCTCCTGCCCTCTCAGGGCCTCAGACGTCCCTCTGGGATGCGAGGAGGAGGGACAGACAAGCTGTAAGGATTAAATCATGCCCTACATGCAAAGCAGCCAGCAAAACACCTCGTGCATAGTAAAAGCTCAGTAAAGGCTGGCTCTTGTTAACTATTGTTTTTCAGTAAATGCCTAGTGATGCTTGGATCCTTTCGCCGGCCCTAAGTTTCAACACTTGATTGCTTCTGTAGTTCTTTTGGCTGTTCTAACAGCACGTGCAGGGTACACAGGAAGGCTCTTACAATGTGGGGGTTTCAAAGTGTTGTGCGTCAGAGGCTGGTGTCGTCACAGCCACAGAGACAGGGGGAGAGTCAAGACTCAGTCACAGTGGTCAGGACAGAGCAGCCACGACAGGGAACTGCCTCCCTGCAGGCCCTGACGGAGCACTTTCCGTGCACGCTCCCATTTAAACTTCCCTGCGGCTCTGCCAGGCAGGTGGCTTAGCACATGCTTCTGGAAGCCCAGCCTGAGCTCAGGCTGCTTCAAGTGATTCCATGAGGAAGTGCACCAGGAGAGAACCTTCAAGAAGTGAGGGAAGCAGGCTGGGACAGGGGAGGCGGCCAGGCGGAGATGTGGCTTCAGGAAAACATGCAGCCTCGGCCCCGTCCCTGGGGGAGTGCTGGCTTGTGAATGGCCCCACAGGGCCGTTCTCTCTGGCAGCCGCAGGGCAGGGCTGCAGTTCTCTTGTGTCCATCAGTCAGGAGCTGAAGGTCACCCCGCCAGGAAGAGGTGGGGCATAACTCCCTGCGCATTTCGGGGAGAGGGATTCGCATGTTCCAAGGCAGCTCTGAGCTATTAGCAGCCAAACCTCATGGCAGCTGGGGGACCATAAGGGAAAACTGGGCAGGACCCCAACAGCATGTCTAGATCCAATTAACAGGCCCATTTTACAGATGAGGAAACTGAGGCTTGGAGTGTTGACGTAATTGACCCACAGCTGTGTGGAGCCAGGAGTCACGCCCAGGCATCTACCTCCAGTGCCTTTGGTCTGGCATGACTTACACTCACTCCCTCCCCTGTGAACTCGTGTGTCCCAGTCAAGGGCCAGGCAGGAACCAGTAAACCAGAGATGGATGAGCCATGAGCTCATGAGGCCCGGAAATAAGGTTACAGGTCATGAGACGAGCCCAGCGGGCTTTGTAGTGTAACCACCTCACCCTGCTTTGCCTAGGGCTTTCCTAATTTTGGCACTGAAAGTCCTACATCCTGAGCTATTTAGGGGACATGAGTGAAGGGGAGCGAGCCAGGAAAAGCCCATGGCAGGAGGGTATCCTGGCCAGGAGCTGAGCAGAGAGGGTGGTCTGAGATCCAGGGTGGGCTAATGAGAGGAGAGACTTGGATGGATCAGAGAAGGGGAGGGGAGTAGGTTACCAGCCCCCTGAGGCCTCCTTGGGGAGCTTGCCAGAAATAGATACCCTTCTCCTGCCTCCCGCTTTGAAGCAAGCTGTTGGGCTGTGTGTGTGTGTGTGTGTGTGTGTGTGTGTGTGTGTGAGAGAGAGAGAGAGAGAGAGAGAGAGAGAGAGAAAGAAACGGGGGGGGGGGGGATAACACACTTGGATCAGCCCAGTGAGTACATGCTGTCCTGTTAGGCGCTGACCCCATCCAGAGGGCTGGGAAGGGAATAGGTGCTCCCTGTCGTTTTGAAAGGCCACCCGTCTGGACCTGAATGTCTTCTGCAGACCTGACAAGCAAAGTGATCATGAAGTCAGGAGCCATGAAACTCATGAATAACCATGTCCTTTGGTGGAGCTTTCTGTGTAAGAGGAAGATAGGTGGTTAGGATCTGAGGTGCAGAGGCCTAAAAGCAAAAATGGGGCCTGGGTCCCCAGGATCAAGTCCTAAGCTATACTATAATGGCTTCACTCTCATATATATGTGTATAATCCATATATTAAACACATATATATACATGAATACATACCTACATATATTCATGTGTATATGTACATATATGCATGTATGCATTTGTGTACACACACACACACACACACACACACACACACACACACACACACACCCTTCCAACTAGAAAAATACCCTGGCCTATTCAGATGGGAAAGCTGAGTCCAGGCCCAGACTCTAGGCTTAGGCTTGTTTTTCAGAGTTGAAAGAAGGGGCCAAGGGTCACCCAGTTGAATCTCCAGGATGGTCAAATTAGCAACCCCCCCCAGCACCGTGGACACACGGGCCAGTCTGACTCCTGATTGGTCCGCTGTTTTTACTGGAGAGTCTTTCAGTTCACCGCTGGTGTTTCCAATTCAGACGCCATGCTGCTTTTTTCTCATGTTTCCCTAATCAGTGTCTGCCACTTTGGGGGTCCCCCCATTCCCCAGAGCTGAGCCCTGATGGTGATGCCGGCCTCACTCCTCTCCACGTGATGGGAAAGTTGGGTCACCTTCCTTTCCACTTCTCCCTGGCTGGCATTCTGACCCACTTCCTGATGACCAGGAGATTGTCCTGGGAGTGAGCGGGGCTCAGGAAGTGGATTGCCTTTTCCTGTTTGGAGACCACACTGTGAAGGCGGTAAAGGCACGACTGACCGGGACATGCCGTCCTGTGAACCAAAGCTGTTGCTTCCAGTCTCTTCTCAGTGTCTTGGGGGCAGGGAGAGCTTCGGTCCCATTTAGAAACACGGCCCAGTCCACCCTCCATGGAGAAGGGGGAGTCAAGGATTCGAGAAGGCCAGGCTGGGAGCCAGACCAGGGATCTTACAGGTCACCTGGTCCAGTCCTTTCCCAGCTTCCAGTGGTTTTCAAACTTTTTGACTGCTTTTTTGTCTTTGTCCCCCAGAAAGAGATATGGATACTTTACATCATGACCCAATATACAAATGCATATAAATATGTAAATACTGAAAGAAGAGTTATCATGAGATAATACCCTTCTGGTATCACTGTTGGAGACAGCCAGTATTGTTTCCATGTTTCTGGTAGTTTCCATGTTATTTCACATTTTGAAAGTATTAGTCTTCATAACCTCCGAACTGGTCTTATGAACCCAGGAACAGAGAACCACCCACTGGTTGCAAGAATGCTGATCTAGTCCACACTCCCATTTTCTAGAGGAGAAGACAGAGAAGGCAGGAAAGGAAATGACTTACCCAAGGTCACACACAACCCACATACATTTGCTGAGCAACTACTATATGCCAGGAACTGCCTTATGCACTGGGTGTTCAGTGGTGAGCAAAATGAGTGTGCTGTCTACCCTTCAGATGCCTAGAGTCTCATAAGGGAGGTAAGCATTACACGAAAACATAAGCCGACATGTAAAATTTTAGTACAAATGTGACCGATGCTACGAGGGAGGCAAGCAGGGAGCTCTAGTGGAGACCAACTGAGGGCAGGGCTTCCAGGACCTACTATTTATAAGGCGATCAGAAAGGCCTCCCCTGAGGATGCGAAAATGAAGAGAATTAGGCAACTGTGGAGGGGTGGGAGACGGGGAGCACAGGAGATGGGGGAAGAGGGTTCTGAGCAAACATGAAGACCTTGGGCCAAAGAAGAATTGGATCTGAAAGAATGCCATTGTGGCCGGAGAGCAGTCGTGGGGGGTGAGGGGGAGACAGGCCCCAGATGGCCACAGAGAGACCGAGGAACTGACTCCTTCAGGCCTTTGGACTTTATTCTGACGTCAGTAGGAGCCACTGAAAGATCTTAAAGCAGGCATATGACACTGCCCGATTTGGGGCTTTAAAATATCACCATGGCTGCTATGTATAGAGAAGATTGTGGGGTGGCCGGGGCAGGGGCGAGTGTGGAGAGAGGGGGCTCAGTTGATTTTTGTCTGCAGCGTCTCTGGGAGGAGACCAGCAGACCTGCTGCAGTGGCCCGGAGCTTTGCACACTTAAAAAGGCTGCATTTCTAATGAAACATTTGCATCTCAGAAAATGATAAAACAGGCTGCTACATGTAAAAATTAAGTAACTCAATTTGTTTTAGCAGCTTGTGCTCTAGTACAGCAATTTGTTTGGCATATACATGGGCCTCCTTCGGAACAGTAATTATGCCATGCTAATTATTTTACTGCATTGTGTAAATCTGACATTTAATTACGGGCAAGTATGTGAGAGTAGATTTTCTTCCCCCTTCCGCCTGCCTGACAGGTAGTTTTGTTTCCTGTGCCTCTCTTCCACCTACATTGTCTTTATGCCAACCTGTCATCTGCAATGAAACCATGTTTCCATGACAGCTTTGCTCAGCCATGTTGCCTGCAACTTGCAGACAATTACCAAAATAAACAGTTGACACAGATGCCATTCTCACCCCTCCCATTCTGCCTCTCCCCACCGCTGCTTGATCCAGCTCCTACTATAAAGATCTGATTTTTTGTTTCCTTCCACTTTGAGAAAGGAAAGTGATCCCTGTAACCTTGAGCATCCTTTGATGCGTTGACATGCCACTCTGTGGCTTCTCTTGTGACCTCTGACCTTCTCCATGGAGACGCTAGCAAGCAGACTCCCACGGCCTGTGCATAGGTGAGGCATCCCATCCCATGGCTGTTGGGTGGTACACAGCCTCCGGGCTTTGCATTCACAGGCAGGTGGCAAAGGTGGGCTCGCCACTCGATTCCAGGAAGCTAGACCAAGGCTGCAAGCACTTCAGAGGGTGTCGCTGACAAGCATTCTAAAGCCACGTCAGGCTTAGTGCTGGCCAGGCCTGCAGAGCTGGACCTGAGGGCTGGGAGATGGGGAAGGGCGTGAGGAGGGATAGGCAGAGATGCAAAAGCCTCCACTGGGATAAGGGTGGGAGACAGACTGATCAGCTCCTGCTGATGGGCCTGTCATCTCCGCCGGTGTGTCTGTAATGGCCTCTCCACAAACAGGAGAGGGCTGTTTGTGTCTCTGCTGGGGGGAAGGGAGTTGAAAAGAGAAAAGTGGTTTTGAGAGCAGAAGAAGAAAGAAGGGAATGACCTGAAGATAAAAGCTACCAGAACACCACAAGGCACTTTTTTTTTTTTTTTTGAGGGCAGTGTCACAGGCCCTCATATGTGGGACCCGAATTGGGGCCGCTGGCTTCCCAAGCCAGCGCTTAACCACTGCGCCACTCGGCCGGCCCTAGGCATTTTTTAAAAAAATGTGCCTTGCTACAGGTCTCTATATCTCAGCCAATAGCAAATACACATTGAAATACATACACACTCCTGCTATGCATATAAATGAAAATAAACATCCCCTGGGTTTGGAGATCACAGGGCCTCCCCAAGACCAAGGTAGAACCACTCCTTCCCTCTTTGTGTCCGTTGTATTTCCTTTATCCTTGGGGTTAGCCAAGAAATTTGGTGCACCTTAGGGAAATAAAAAGAATTGAGAGAAAGGCCTTCGGCTTGGTACAGAATGTTCTCGTTGAAAAGTACTGGTTCCCGCTAAATTCAAGTAACCTTAGTCCTGGATCGTTCCAGGTTACTTTTGCTGTTTCAGGCCAAAAGCTGAAACCCCCTGGCCAGGAATTTGCACAAGGCAGTGCTCCCCGAGTACCCGGCAGACCTCTGTTACTTCACAAGATGATTTTTGGTGGCACATGGACCAATATATATTATTGTCATAGTCACATATTCATTTTAGTGTACACTGAAATATGTGTAGCCAGCACATGAAACCCGTGTTTTAATGGGTATAATAAAGTTCTTTGTAGAAATGCAGGTTTGGCATGCTTTCTTTTCCGTCTCTCTAGGCCTTTTTTCACTACAAAATTGCTCAAACTTACTCCTTTTAGGACTCCCAGCCGGAGTAATTCCATCCGTCTTCCTCTAACTTCCCTGCATCCTCTCCCTTCCCTGTCAGCATCCACGGGCATTCCAGAGAGCCTGATGTGTGCTGGGCAGATGGGGACACATCACACAGGACTGTGTGCAGCTGCAGGGACAGAAAAGTCAGGCGGCGGCTTAAAGAAACAGGGTTTTGAGCCCTGGAGGAGCAGAATAGAGATGGCGCAGCTGCTCCAGGTTGACAGCAACGTCCCGGGCTCCTTCTGTCTTCCTGGGTCTCCGTCCTTCCCATGTGACATTTATCTTCATGTTTCCAAGAAGGCTGCTCCACAGAAGTGATGCCCATGGAGGGGCCCCTTGTTTCTAGGCTGTGTTTACACCTGGGAAGAAGGCGCTTCCACTCACATCTCATTGGCCAGGACAGTTTCACATGGGTGTGCCTGGCTGCAAGGGAAGTGGGGAGAGGGCAGATTTTATTCTATAACAGCGCATCCTTCTCAATAGTAGCAGAAGACAAGGGAGAACGGGGTTATGGATAGATTGGGGGTAGCTAAGCTGCAGAGTCAGCCACAGGGGAGGGTAGTAAGAGAGGTAGGGATTTTCATTTTCCAACTTGGAAAGAGCTGTAGTAAAAGTTAGCCTTGCAGTCTTATAGGTTGGTATATGATCTTAAACTTGTAGAATCGGAAAAGAATTTAGAGGTTCTTTGGACCCGATCCATATTTTAAGAGAGGAGGACACTGAGTCAGAGATAAAGGGACTGGGTGATGGCTCAGCAGGACAAGAACACTTCTCATCCTGCTGACCCTACTGACCCAGTGATTCTCTTCTGGGAAAAGTATCAAAATCATCGGCAGGGCTCCCTAAAATTCCTGTTGCTGAGTCCACCCCCAGAATGGGTTTGGGACAGGGCCTGAGAATTTGCATTTTTATCAAGTTCCCAGGCAATATTGATGCTGCCCTCCCCCAGGAACACCACTTTGAAAACCACTGTGCCAACCAATTGCAAGTATGCAATTTACAACCAGTACTGCCCATGGCAGAGTTTTCTAAACTACGGCTGTTTTAATTTGTGCTTCTTTGTTCCTTAGCAACTAAATAACATAGCAGCGGATAATTAATGCTGTTTACAGGCCAGCTAAACTCAACCTTGGAATTGTCAATGGTTACACTGTTTGCATGCCAGAGGCTCTTTGCTCCTATGGGCTCACCGGGCCTCAAGAGGGATGGACAGTGGTCCATTTTCAGTCACTGCTCTTTCCCCAAGATGACTACTTTCTTGATTTTTTTCACCACATAAATTAGTATCTATAAACCGTGGTTGCCATATATACGGTTGGCAACCTTGCAAACATTTTACATAAACAGTATCATACTGCATATATTATTCCATAACTTACTACTTTTTATTCATCATGATATTGAACACTAGTGGTGGTGATGCATCTCAATCTCGTTTATTGTTTTAACTGCTTTGTAGTGTTTCACTTTCATATACCATAATGCATTATCTTTCTCCCATTTTTCAAGTCATTTTCAATAGGATTAATAAGGTTTTGATATTGCTATTATAGCAACAATATATTGAGGTGAGGTGCCATTTTGAACTCCTTTCATATATTCACTCCCATAACAAACATTTACCAGGTAGCTACTTTGTGTTGGGCTGCTTTAGGCACCAGGGTTATGGATGGCATGAGTTACCTCCCTTCCTCATGTTGATACTTGCAACAAATCTATTGCTATTCCCATGTTAGAGATGAGGAAACTGAAGTTCTGTGAATTTAATGACTTACCCAGGTACCCACTGAAAAGAGCAGGGAGTTTTGAATCAAATCTTCTCACTCTAGTTCTAACCCTCTTTCTAACATTTCAACAGGATTTCTGGTGAGCCTAGTATTCAGCCTAATGACGATTAACCTTTCCTCACCTTAATTCTCTTTAGAGGCCTTGACTTATATTATTATTATTACCATTATTATTATTATTATTATTATTATTATTATTATTTTGGAATAACTTGAGGTTCACAGAAAAGTTTTGGAGGTAGCACAAAGAGCATCTATATACCCTCGTCCACTTACATGTACTGTCTTTGTTATTTACATATCCTGTTAGTAAGGTATGTTTGCCAACACTGGGAAACTGACATCTGTGTACTGTTAAACACCATTTATTTGGATGTCACCAGGTTTCCATTAGTGCCCCCCCTGTTCCAGGGTCCTCTTCAGGTCACCCTCTTGCATTTAGTTGTCCTGTCCCGCCAAGCCTCCTCTGGTCTGTGACAGCTTCTCAGCCTTTCCTTGTTTTTCATGACCATGAAAATCAGTGTGGTGAGGCCTTGATTTCGTTAAGTTTATCACAAATGTCCAAACGAGGTAATATCAAGAATTTGGAGAGCCATAACCAACTCATCTGAGAGGGTCTCGTAGGTCCAAGCAGTTAGGAGAAATTGCCATTTCAGCAGATCAGAAAGGGGCATCTTTTTGACACTGCTGCCTGGTGCCCTCCTGGTGCAAGGACACTGGGAAACAAGAGAGTGACACTTTGTCTTGGGGCTCGAGGGGCCAGATGACTGCTGAGGATGGCAAATGGCAGGTTTTGGTGAATGAGCAACTTTCCGAGGGATTATAACCCCCTGTCCCCAGGGCCCAGTTCCAATCGCATGTGTGTTGGACCACAATTTGATGCTGTTCTGTCTCCCCTAGCGGTGCCTTTTCCTGTGAATATTCATGTCTCTCAAAAGTCAGGCCTCCTGATGCCTCCAAATAAAAGCCATGAAGGGATGAGAGTGAGCTTCCACTGCCCGGGTTCTGTGATGCTGAGATGGTTACGTTTGCCAGGCCCACTGTCCAAGTCGGCCGGCAACAGGCAGGGGCCAGAGGACCCTCTAAAACGATATTCACATCATTGGCTGAAAGTGTTATTAGGTTATAAGATGGAAGAACTCAGAAAGGGTCAATTTTTAGAGCCTACTAAATAGCCAAGTGCTTTCTTAGAAGGGTTGTGTTTGAGATACTTTCTGTTGAAACTTTATATATGCAAATATATGTTTGCTTCAAATTTATTTTATTTATATTATATATATATATACATATATATGTATATATATACTTCTACCGTCTATTATAAATGTTGACGGCAAAAAATTTAGAAAATTTTCAGAAAATTGCGTAAAATACTTATCCATGATCCACTTCCAGCGACAATTATTGTTGATACTTTGCCTGTTTCCTTCTAGATATTTGTTTTTTTTCTCAGAGCATGATATTAATATACTTTTAAATATTTTTATACAGCACCTTCGTAAGCATTTTAACTGTTTCTTTTAAATAACTATTAAATAAGTACGTAATAGTTTCTCATTTAAATAATCTTTAGTTAACTTAATTATTCTATGATGCATTAGTTAATTTTCAGTGCTGAGAGAAATAGAGCCCTCTTCTCCTTAGAGAGTAGATTGTTTCTATAAATTAGAATCCTAGATGTGGGGTTATTGGACCAAAAATTATAAACCTGTTTTTAAGGGTTTTGATGCATTTTGGTGTAGAGGAGGATCCCATTTTATTAGAGCTCCATGGACGCCAAATAATAATGCTCAATTTTCTAATCCTGTCCTATGTCACTGCTTGCTCTCTGGCCTTAAACTTTGAGTTCTGCTTCATTCAACTAAAGCTCTGCTTCATTCATTCATTCACGTATTCATTCCTTCATTCACATAGTCTGTCTGTCAAGCATTTGAGCAAATGTGAGGGGAAGATGCTGAGCACACCAGGACTGCTCCGTGGTCCAGAATAGCATGCTGCCCATGACCTGGCCTAAAAGGGAGTTGGATAACCCCTTTTGAAAGCATCCCTTTTCTCCGGGGGCTTGATGGTTAATGCCCACTGTCTACCTCCAGTTTTGTTTTTCTAACGAAGCTGTTCTGATTTTAAAGAAAGTTGGCCACTCCACATTCAATTTGAGGGACATTTGGTTTGAGCCCAGGAGGCAAAACTAGAACATTTTCTCTGTGTGTGGGCAAACCACTCTGATTAGATGGCTGGTGCTCACGGGCCTTAATGCTGCTGCCTCCTTTGAGCAATTGAGATACACTCAAATTTCTGATAAGAATGGAAAGGGTAGCCTAGATATCTCCAATGGTTTAAAGGACGAGCGTGCCTGTTTTGCTGTTGTCTGTATTGGGGAGTGAGATCCCTGATTTTATCTCTCTACCCTTCAGATCCTCCTCATTGATCATCTTAACCTCATACAAAAGGTTTTCGTTTGACATTTTCCTTTTGGTGATGACGACTGGTTGTGAGAGGCGCCATCTTGAAATGGCTTCCCAATGGGATTGGATGCCTGCCTCTTAGCAGCCTGTGACTGAAGTCAGCAGGAGTAACTCTCAGGCTCGCTCTGATGATGAAGACATGGTCAGTTGTCTGGGGAACATTTTGTATAAATCACTTGAATCATTGAAGTCAGTGCAGACATTTCATTGTGATTATGTGGTTCGTGAAGTCTTGATGACTCCCAGTGGATATCAGTAAAGGTAACTAATGGATCATGGTGTCATTTGGTTAAGTTAGGGAGAAAATCTGGGCAACCAAGGACAAGGCTTGAAGCAGTCCCCTTCTGAGCAACCTCCAGCAAATGCTGTCTCCTGTCACCTGGGGTCGCTGACTCATCAGGGCCTCCCTCCCCAGTCTCATTAGAGGAAAACTCTAGACACCCTGGCAGGTTCATTCATCTCCAGCTTTCCCCCTGGTCCTCGGCGCCTCAGTGGTTGAAATCACCGTGTCAAGAGAGCAGAGCCTGTGTCTGAACAAAGCTGCTTGTGAAAGAAAGGCAGTGCTCTGTGTCAACCATGATGTCATTTGAGAGGGTCATCCAGCCCAGGCTGTGCTTTTCATGATGTCACCACTAAGTCTCTTGGCTTTGAATGATGGTTGTTTCTCTTATGCTAACACTTTTTGTTCACTGGTAATAAAAGAGACAGAGGCCCTGAGGATCACTAAAAATACGTTTAGCAACATCCTGGAGTTCCCTGAGTGAGGCCTTATGTCTCTCTCTCTCCCTCTTTCCCCTTTTCCCTCTTCCTGTCTCCCGCTTTCCTTCTTTCTGTTTCTCTCTTCTTTATCCGTATGCAATTTTGCTTTTCAATTGTTCAGAGGAGGTGAACAATTCGCTTTGGAACATAATTAGGATGTCATAAGCAGATAAAATTTTTTTTAATACAAAAAATTGTAACTAAAAATGTGTCATGGTATCTTGCATGGGAAGGTATTCCCTACGAGGCCCTTTGAGGTCAAACTGTGTATGAGCCATTGGAGAGCTGGAATCTGGCATGGCCTCTGGTGCCAGCCTTTCTATGGTTAAATGCAGTATCTCCTGCTGTAATTCCATGGGGTGCCTTCTCTCTGTGGGTCCAAATGCAAATGTGTTGTCATGCGATGAGCTCAAAAGCGAGCTTTCCAAAACGGGGTCCCCAAGGAGCGAGAACTTGGGGACACCGGCAGGCACGCTCTTCCAACAGCCAGGCTAGAGGCATATTTTATCTCCTAGCAAGCTCGTTTCATCTCTACCTGAGGAGAGATGAAGAACTTTGCTCAGGAAATGTGAGCCCCTGCTCCCAGGCCTTGTTGCTCTCAAGCTGATGGACAGGTATGGAAGGAATGCATTTGTTGGCAGGAATTAGATGGTACCCAGGCACAAATGGGAATCACATTCTTATCCGTCCTCTCTGTGCTTTGGGGAAAAAACCGTGTTGGAGGGGGATGCTCTGCAGGGGGTGGGGTGCAGAACAAGCTGTCTCAGTTTCAGCCAGCTGCCACTTGTCAGCGGATTCCAGCAATGGCATCTGGCTCTGTGAGTGTGCAAGCCAGGAAATGTGCCTTGTGCTGGAGGTGGAGTGGCCAGTGGGAGGCGAGATAAGCCTTCGCCGCAAGTCAGAAACAAGCTGCCCGCACTTAGCTTGCCCTGCATATATTCTCCCAAAGATGGGTGTTTCCCCGCCCTGTGCTGTTAGTCAGCCATAGCTCCATTCTGACTTCGAGGCTTGGTGTTCCCTTTGCTTCTGTTTCCAGCCAGATGGCTTTTCATGACAAGCAGGTGGCTGAGACGGGAAGTAAGCAACCTAGTTAACCTGAAGTTCCAGCTACAGGCTTGGCCAAATGCGTTAGAGTTCCAGAGAATGCTGCATGGCTGTTGCAGGTAATACCTGAGGATATATTTTAGCTCCTGTGCAAAGATGGACAGGATGTAATGGGCAAAAAGCAGAGGCCATAAAACAGTAGGTCCAGCACATTACTGTGTTGGAATCCTCTCTATACATGCATTTGGGATAGAATGGAAAACAGCAAATATAATCATTGTTTCTCAAGGTGATGTTAGTGGTGATTATCTTTTCTTGGAGTTTTTCTGTTTTCCAAACTTTTTTTTCCCCTCCTGATGATTTATGATTAGTCCAGTTCTAGCAACTTCTACCTATATCCCTATTCCAAATCCAACCATGCTTTTGTCTAGGATTGTTCTAGACAGCTCTGGTTTAGAAGAGATGAGAAAGGTTTAGAATCTATCTCTTGATCCACTTGCCAAACCATCCCTGGACTATGTCTTCCCAGAGGAAAGGGAAATATTTTCTAACGCATCTGCCCAGAAGAGATGCCTTTTTCTAATTCATACAGTGACAATGGATTTTCTTGCTGCAGTTCTCTCTCTCTCTCTCTCTCTCTCTCTCTCTCTCTCTCTCTCTCTCTCTCTCTTTCTCTCTCTTTCCACGTTAATCATTTTGACCACTTCATATAACCACCATATTATATTATAAAGGGGAATGATTTCCCAGTGTAAATGTAGCAGGTTCAGATTTTAGAAATGGCTTTCTGTAGAGGACCAGCTTCTTTGGGCCCTGCTACTACCCTTATATGTGCTTAAGCCCATATTTCCTAGGAATAGAATGGGTTGGCGGAAGAGCAAGGATTTGGACTTTGAATGTCAGTGACAGACACTGACCAATGAAAGACCCGAGTAACCCCCCCCCCATGCCAGTAGGGCGTGGGCCACCTTCATTGTTCCAGGGAGGAGGGGGGAGTGATGGTGTCACCAGTGGCCTGTGACCACGTGATAGTGCTCTAGTATAGAAAGGGTCAAATTATTTCATCCTCTTTTCAATCTACGTCTCTTTGTATGGTCTCACCTTTGTTATTTTGGGGAAATTGAGGTAGCCTAATGGAGAGAGCATGGGCTATCCAGTAAGTATGAAATAATGGACCCAAACAGCTCCTAGGGTACTTTCCTCACGTCACAGAAAAGCTGTGATGTGCCCAGAGGACACTGGGTTACCCGAGCCTAAGGCTCTGAGGTGCATGTGAAGGGCAGGCGTGTCCCAGAAATAGCTTCCCTGAACCCAGAGCCTGGGGTGGCCTTGTTTTAATGTCATTGTTGGGATAACGACAGTTTTATGAACAACCAAATAGTTTATTCCGGGTTCTCCTCGGGAGAGTGTGGCCTGGAACCTTGGCTTGTGTTGTCTGAGTGTTTGATACCATCTGACTGTGCTCATGATGACCCTGGAACAGCCTTCACTTGGGGTGCATTTCAGAGCACCCTCCTTCCTGGGGGTGCCCATATGCAGCCCGTAGTGAGACAGAATTTAGGAGCAGTATTATCTGCAGGGCTGGGCCAAGCAGGCCAGCTCCCCACTCTCCACTCAGTGAAAAGCAACAAGAAGTAACCCCCCACGTTAGTGAAAGAGCCACCATTTGGTAAACAGAGTGTCCTAGGGCAGCCTACATGACGCTCTAGGATTCTCTGAGAAATCAGTAGAATGGGAGTGAGGTGGTGACGTGGACTAGAGGAGAGGCACCGAAGTAGGAAACATACATACTTCACGGTCCCAACACGATCATCTCCAGTTCCACACTAGGGGCTCCTCCTGCTGTAAAACCCCGGGGCTTTGTGAATGGAACCGCTGGCTAAGGATGCCGTAGAGAAACATCATTCACAAGGAAAAGCCTTTAAACCAAGAAGAAGTGTTGATTGGTTTTCCCCTCTCTCTCTCCCCAGAATAAGTACCTCCAATTTCTGCCGACAGAGGGGTTTTGAAAAAATGTGAATGATGAAATTGTGTTTACCTCACACAAATGACTCCAAAAGTAAATATAGTCACCGCCCCCATCAGCTGCCTGAAACCACAGACTGTACTAAGGCCTATATATTCTATGTCTTTTCCTATACATGCATACCTGTGACAAAGTTTATTTTATAAATTAGGCACAGTAAGAAGTTAACGACAATAACTAATAATAAAATTGAGCAATTATGACAATCTACTGTAATAAGTTACATGAGATGTTTTAGGGCCATCATTAAGTAAAATGAGGGTTGCTTGAACACAAACACTGTGACAGTATGACAGTCGATCTGCTAACTAAGATGATTATGAAGTGACTAAGGGGTGGGTGGCCTGTACAGCGTGGGCACTCTGGGCAGAAGGGATGCTTCACGCCCTGGGTAGGATGGAGCAGGACGGTGTGAGATTTCATTATACTGCCAAGAACGATGTGCAGTTCAAAACGTATGAATTATTTCTTTCTGGGATTTTCCACTTAATATTTTTGGACCATGGTTGACCGAGGGTAAGTGAAACAGCAGAAAGTGAAATGGAAGATAAGGGGGGCTGCTGTGCAGAGCAGCAAGGGGTATTGAGACGGATGGCCCATTGAACATTGGTTGACTAGGAAAATCAGCCCTTTCCTTTCTGAACACTGAACATGGACAGGATCGGACAGCCGTCAGGGCTCATGAGACAGCCTCCCTGTACACAAGCCAAGTGTTTCGGGCATAGACATAAGTCCACAGAGGTGGGGGTTGGTTTTTGCATCACTGTGCTGGGTGAGTCTAATGCTCTGCAAAGTATGTCACTCTAGAACTTAGATTTAACCTTATTCTCTCTAAAATGAAATCAAGTAGCGAGTAAGTCAGTTTTGATTCTCATCAGAAGGATGTCGGTAGCAGAGGCCCTAAAGTTAACTCTGAGCTATTGGAGCTAAGAGATGAGGCTCTGGGCCAGCCCTGGTGGTCTCCCACATGGCTGGGTCATGAGAAGGGCCATGCTCAACCGTCCTGAGAACATGGACTTCGGAGATGGGCAGATCTGGGATATAATCCTGGCTCTAAACTTAGTAGCAGTGTCATTTGGACAAGTTAACACCTCTCTACCTCTAGTTCCTTACTGCTAAATGGGGGGAAATATAGTATAGTAAGTAGTTATAAGAAGTAAGAGCTCTCACGGTAAGTTCCAAAGGAATGGAGGCGAGGGTACGAGAGGATCCTATATGAATCCTTAGACTGAAACACTAGGATCAGACCCGGCAACACTGAAACAATGAAAACGGGGCGGGCTAGATGCTGGGATGTGGGTGGTGGGTCAGAGGCAGGTAAACCAAGACTGGTAAATAGAAGAGCAGTGCAGAACCATGCACAGGGGGGCACAGAGCAGGTATGTGGGCAAGGTAGGAGGAGTCTTTGATCACGTGCTGTATTAGTGTCTCACTGCTGCTGTGACAAATGACTACAAATTTTATGGCATAAAGCAATACAAATTTATTTTTTTACAGTTCTGGGGGTCAGAAGTCTAAAGTGGATTTTTCAAATTTAGTTTTTATTAAATTTATTGGGGTGACGTTGGTTGATAAAATGATATAGACTTCAACTGTACAATTCTGTAATATATCATCTATATATTGCATTGTATGTTCACCACCCAAAGTCAAATCTCCTTCTGTCACCACATGTTTGACCCCCTTCCCCTCCTCCACCTCCCTTTCTCTTCTGGTCATCACTAAGTGATTTTAATGAAGGCTCTAGGGGGAATCCGTTTCCTTGCCTTTTGCAGGTTCTAGAGGCTGCCTGCACTCCTTGGCTCATGGCCCTTCATCCATCTCAGAGAAGCATTTAAGGGTAGCATTTAAGGCTCTCTCTGTTTCTGTTCTCACATCACTGTCCCTCTCCTCTTGGGCCAGGAGGGGAACTCTGGTGGGTGACATGAAACAGAAGTCACTTCCCTTCTTCAAGATTCCTCCGAAGCACGTGTTCCCAGAGCGGCTGTACGAAGATGTGTTATGCCGCCACCCTCAAGCTGAGCGCTCGGCGTTGATATCTCTGGTCCTTGTGTTTCTTGAAAGATCAAATTAAGTCAAGTTTAAATGGAAAGAAAGGTAGGACTCTCTTTACATTGCTACTTACGAAGTTCTCCTTCTTGGTTCTTCTACGCTCCTGCACATGGAGTAGGGTTCTAAACAGCCATATCCGAGGCTGAGTTAGGGAGCCGATGCGGGGTGCAGCTGCAAAGAGCTTTATGTTGAAAAGGGCTTGTAAGGGCCTCTCATCAGTAGCTGATTTGTTTCTTTCTTTAAATAATATGACAAACAAGTGTTCTGATAAGGCTGTTTTTGGTGTGGTTTCATGAGTTGCCATAATTAAGAGCCATTTCCACTTGGCAGTGCTGCAAGTCAGATGCACGAGGAAATTAGCAACTCAGGTGAACACTCGCTCTTGGGAAAGTAGATGTGAGGATTGGAGAAAAGATGGGAAACCTACAGACGCAACGTACCAAAGTTGGGTGGCGTTCAGCCAAAGACACCCCCCCACACATTCCTTTCCTGTGGCCCCTGCCTGAGGCTTTGCCGACGGTCCACCTGAAATGGGATGTCGGTGGGCTCTGACTCTGCCGCTGCCCACAGATTGGACAGAACATCAATGTCAAGGAAAAAGGATTGTGTCTCTGATTCCCTCTGGTTCTCACGAAATAAACATCACCTGACAATTCCTTTGAGATTGATTAGTCCCTATTTCATTGCCTGGGGTCTTCCTACTGGGTTAATCATTGTTTTAAACAATGGCAGCATTAATCAGCATGATAACAGTTTCTAATCATTAACAACATAACCAGGTTTGATGCCAATTGGAGGTCCCTTTAGCAAACCTTCACGGATATTGGAAACTCATTCTATGGTGGGCTCTATTTCCTGGGAAGGCCACCTGTGCCCATGGAGGACATATTCCTGTGAGAGATTTAGTCTGGGCCAGGTCCCAGGGACCATCCGCAAAGTGGAACGAGTCTGCTGCAGCGCAGCTCTAAGGCCTTTGCTCCGGGTCAGCCAGCGTCTTGGACGTCCATATGTATCGGCTTTGATGCTTTTCACAGCTGCAGAGGCAGCCCTGGTGTCATGGATCGGTAGATGGCTGTTAGACCTTTGTCAAGACAGACAGGTTTCAATCTGAGCTTTAGCATGAACTAGTCATGGGACCTTGGGGAAATTTTAACACAGGAGTGAAGTATCAAGTCAGTCTTGTAGAATACTGTTAACCCGGTGCCTAGTATATAGTAAGTGCTCGTAAATGGTAGTTTAGAAACCAAGAACACCACTGAAACCCTTAAAAAATCATTCATGAAACTTCAGTGTGTTTTCTGGGACTTGAACATCATGAAATATATCCTGAAGAGCAGAGACAAACTGAAGAACATCATAAACGTTCTTCAGGCGAAAATGCGTCTCGAATGTTCCCTGCTGTCAAAGTCACTATCCGAGTGGTAGGTTTGCTCATAAACATATTCCTGCAGTTGCCAAATGACTCACCCACTCCTTTAGAAACACCAAGTGTTGTCTCCTAGTGATGCCAAAGGCCCTAAATCCCCCCGGCCTGGCCCATCTCTCCCCCAGAGACCAGAGCAGACCAGTTGGGAGCCTGCATCTTACAGCTCTGCCTTAAAGCACAGACTGAGCTCTGCCCCTTGACCCCAGTCTCCTGGGTGAACAGCCTGGTCTTGGCCTGGTCTTGCCTAGGATATCAAGAGAGTAGGGCAAGACCAGTAACTCCAAATTCTCCTGTCCCGTCTTAGTCTCGCCTGGCCTTTCAAAGGTCAAGGAAGCCTCACAGACCTAAGAGAGCACTCAAGTCAGAGGCATCTCCAGGCCCTGTTAGAGGAGAAAGAAACTCGTAGAAGACCCACATGCAGTCTTAGTGTCGCCTGCCCAATGGTCCGCCCCCAGCACACAAATGGCCTCCTCTAAAGACTTCACTGAATGCGTCACACAACCTAACCCAAATTATTGCGGGAGGAAAGACTATTATGCATACACATTGGAAAGGTACACATTGCAAAAATATTAATGTGGAAAGCATGCATCACGGAATCAAAGCACTCTAATATTGTTCTGAGCTCGTATCAAAGTATTTTCCTTGTTATGCCAGTTTATGCTTAAAACACTCTGAAGGGTACTCAAGTGCTATTGAAATGGACAAGCGAGAGGAACCCAGAGTTTTCAAACCTGTTCAATCTAATTCTGACTTCACTGGCAATATGCGGAGCTTACCCTGTAGGAGAACAAGAGAGTTCTCTTGAGAAGAGAGACCTTCGGTTGGCATGGAATAGGATTCGTCAGACATCTCCAGGGGAAGGGAACCTTGGCAGTGGGCTGGGTAAGATGTTTTAAACAAACAGAACTCTGGCTAACACCAGCCATCAGTGGTGTCAGAAACCCTCCACTCCTCCTCCCCACATCAAACTTGAGGTGAAGTTCGGGTTGGCAGCAGCTTGGCTCTGCCATCGTGTCCAAATTTCAGTATTTCTGGCCCGAATTTGCTTTTCCTGGCAGACGTGAGCCAAGTCCCAATGGAACATATCCATAGCTTGCACAATTGGGCCGGGAGAAGGTGGGGCGGGTGCAGGGGAAGGAGGGGTGGGGAGACTGCCCCGGGCAATTGCTGTGAATGGCCCAGTGACAAAGCTCTGTGTCCAGGAAGTCATTTCACGAAGGCTCTGTTCACTCACTTCTGGTTTGGCTCTCCCAGCTCCCTGAGTACGGGCAAAGAGCTGCACTTTTTATAGACTCTACGTCCATTGCGAAGTTATATATCCTGGCAGTTTGTAAGCGTGTTTTCTTTGTTTTTATTGGTGCCCCAGGACAGAGCAGGCGCACACACACTTGTTGATACCTTCCCTTTCACACTGTCCCCGATTCATCAAGGCCTGCCGTCCTCGCCTACCCGCCCCTCAGCTCCTCACAGGAAGCCATGTTCCAATGGACCGAGGGCAGCCTCCGCTGGGCTGCGCGTGTCCCTGGTTGCGGGTCCTCCAGCCCATCCTGGGCATTGTGGGCATGACGGGGCCATGAGGCTGCAGCCCTCCCTGAAGGCGTATGCAAATCCCAATGGCTCCATGGACTTGGAGGCGGACTCAGGGAAACCTCAACAAGGCAGCTACCTTTCGCTGTTTATTAGATTCTGTATAAACTATCAGGCCATGATTGCCATGGGAATTGGAGGACAGGAGGCAGCTTCATGCTTGAGGACTTTTCTCCGGCGAGGGTGCCAAGCAGTTGGAGCCTCTTCTCAGGTTTGATTAGCCTACTTTGCCCTTTAGCCTCAACATTGTGTTGAGGGTAAGAAGTATTTGTGGCCTAAGGAAATGTAATTAACTGAAAGATCACATACATTTAACTATCGTCTTATCAGTGATGGTGATAGTCTGGTTGCCTATATTTCTGCAGTCAGCCACCATAGTCTGTCAGAACAGCCCTTACAACCCCACCCCATTCCATCATCAATGTCTGTGAGCTTCTACTCTTTCCCTCCCCAAATGATCCTGAACGCCATAACCAGGTCATTGATCCTAGAGCCATACCTCGGCCCCTTGCCCTCAGACATTCAATAGCTCCACATTTCCCTGGGGTACAGTCTTAACTTTGTTCTGACATCTGAATCCCTACACAGGCAGGCAGCATGGTCTCAAACCATGTTTATGGCCTCCTGTCCCACCCCTCTTCTGTGGAAACCAAGCCAGAGAGCTCATGGTCCCTCAGACACCTGCCTGACCACACCTCCACTCAGAATGGCCTCCCTTGGCTGGAGTGCCCTGCAGTGATGCTGCATTCAAATCCACAAACCTCACCATCCTGACAGCCCCAACCCCAGGGGGCGCCTCACTCTATTTCTATTTCCATCCCCATCCCCATCTCCATCCCCATCTCCATCTCTATCTCCATCTCCATCTCCATCCCCATCTCCATCTCCATCTCCATGCCCTCCTCCATCTCTCTCTGTCTGTCTCTGCCCCTCTCATCCTTCAGCACTTTCAGGCCAGGACCTTATTTCCCACACCTTATACAATGGCTGCCTGAAGGGCCGGGGGCTGCTCTCAGCATCTGCAGGGCGCCCTGTGCCTGCTGTGCTGCGTGGGCCTTGCAGAGGAGCAGAGGAGAGCTGGGCTGATGTGGACGTCAGCAGCCCTGGCTGAGTCAGGAGGGCTGAGACTTGACTCCCTTCACAGTGTGCAGGCCTGGGCAAGTCCCTTCATCTTGCTGGCCCAGAGTTTCCTCATTCACAAAGTGGGGGGAGCGATGACTCATTGGACAGAAATAGTTGTAAGGATTAAATGAGATATTTTGGGTTAGACACTTGGCGTGGCGCTCGATTCACTATTATTGTTGTCATTCTCATTCAATAGATGTGTGTTGAATAGAAGTCTGGTAATAGGAGGATTGGCCGTTTGGCCAGGTCTGTGTGTGGAACCATTGGCCTAGATTTCATAAATTTTACTAAGTCTCAGTTTTCTCAGGTGTAAATAGGAAAGCACAGGAGGACCCACCTGTCTTGGTTGTTGTAGAATTAAATGTGCTGATGGTGTGAAGTGCCTACACTTAGCAAAGGCTCTGTTGATGGAGGAAGCCATGGGATTCTGTGGTTTGAGTCTCAGGAATGCTGCCCTGTGCCAGGTCTCGGGCGTGGTGGCCCTCAGTTTCGCTACATCAGTCTAGTCGGGGTTGGAAAGAGAAACTTCCCCTGCCTCTGACTTTATGGAACTCTGCGCTTCTGTCCGCCCCACCCCCCAACCTTGCCCACTAAGTCCAGGCCAGAGCTGGAAGTGCTTTGGGATTTTGGAGATTGTTTTGTGCACCCAGCTTAGAAAGATGGGGCCCTTCACTCATTTCCCCCCAGGCCACAAACACAGAACACCCCTGGAAAATACATGCTCTTAGCACCCCTTTTCCCCAGCCTTCCCTCTCCATTTCATCAGCTTTATCCTGGGGTGGATAATGTTTCTCTAACTGCTTAATTGGGAGAATTTAGCTGGAAAATTGCCATCATGTTCTCTTTTAAATGTTGCCAGCAGCCGGAGGCTGCCAGCTGTAATGTCAGTAGGTAATCCCGACTTTGTTGCTAGGGAGCCAGGGAGCACCCCTCTTTCTCCAGTCTACTTCCAAAGTGGTTGGAGCAGGCCACCGGCTCTAGGAGAAAAAAATCCCGAACAGCAGGGCAGAAGTGGCCAGGACGCTGGCACTGAGCTGTGCCCCTGCCGTATGTGCCCACTGGGCATGAAATGCAGTGAAAGCCCAGGGCACCTTGGTTCTCTCCACTCCTGAGTTGAGACTGGCCCTGGGGAATGTCTGGGGGAAGGAAAATCTAATTGCAATGCCTCGTCCCTGGTTGACAGACACAGTATAGAGCAGCGCTGAGGAGTGTGGGTCCTGGGCCAGACCGCTTGCTTGGGCTCAAATCTGGGCTCTGCCATTCTCTGGGAAAGTTGCCAGACAGCCTGATTTTATCATCTATGAAACATGGACAGCAATACTTGCACCCACCTCTCCTCACATATGGGGGTACCCAGGCTGATGGCAGCTCTGCAGTCTTTAACACCTGGCATCCAAGATCTTGCAGGCTGGGTGTTGAGCCCACAGAAAGGGAGAGGGCATGAAGCATTGGACCGGGGGGGGGGGCAGGTTGATAGGCAGGCTTAGAGGGGTGCCCCTCCCTCTAGGATGCGTCATTCTGTCCCAGCATAACTCAGTCAGGGAAGGTCATCAGGGAAGGCAGATGTAGAGGCACTGCCACCCCATCTGTGCCACCCAGAGGCACCTTCCTAGTCACAGCAGTGGCGGGCATTTGTCATGTACCTGCCAGGTATCCATTCTAACTGCTTCACACATATTAACTCAATTACCCAAAACAATGAGATGATGTTATGTATATACCTATTATATATCCATGATGGTCCTGGTAGAAACCCAGTGGAACCCTTGAAGGGTTGATTAAAAAGGGTTGAAGGATATTTGTGCACCCGTGTTTACAGCAGCATTATTCACGACAAGCCAAAAGGCAGGAGCAGCTCAAGTGTCCTTCGACAGATGAATGGATATGCAACGTGTGTTCCAGACGCACAGTTGAATATTGTTCAGCCTTAAAAAGGAAGGACGTTCTAACACATGCGACAACATGGATGAACCTTGAGAATAATTATACTCAGTGAAATAAGCCAGTCACAAAAGACAAATACTGTGTGATTCCACTCATATGACATACCTCCAGTAGAAAATCCACAGAGACAGAGTGGAATAATGGTTACCAGGGGCTGAATGGAGGAGAAATGGAGATTTATTGTTTAATGGATTCAGAGTTTTGGTTTTGCAAGATGGGTGGAGATGGGTGGTGGGAGTGTTTGCACAACAATGTGAACTTATTTAATGCTATTAACCTGTACTCTTAAAAATGATTGCAATGATAAATTTTATGTTATGTGTATTTTACCACAATTAAAAATAATTTTTAAAGAGGGCTTAAGGAAGGGGATATTTACAAAAGATATAGATGGGTTATAGGTGTCACTGAGTGATGCTTAAGCGTGCAGGGAGTAGCAATCACGAGAAATTATGTCTACCCATGGGCCTGAGGGGTAAGCAGAAGGAACAGTGACCAGAATGAGGTGGGGACAGCAGCCACAGGAGAAGGGCCGCCCAACAGGAGCTGTGGCTTTAAGAACAGGACCCAGTCCAACAGAGAGGAGCCAGGGGATACATGCCCTGACCTCTGTCTGCTGCCCGTGAGCCCACTGGCCACACCCAGCTAGGTGATGGCGCCTTTTGAGGCAGCCTCCCTAGGGCTCAGAGCAGGACCAAGGGTGGAGAACAGACCTGGGGAGCGACCAGAGACGGTTCAGTGCGTCTACCATGATTCCCATTCTCCAGATGAGGGCACTGAGGTAGAGTAACGCCCCCAAGGGCACAGTTAGTGACTGCAGAGAGGCTTTGAGCCTGAGATGGCTGACCCCAGAGCCCCGTGAGGGAAAGGGCAGAAACAAAAACGTCATGACAGTCTGTGGTGCACCCGGCACTCAGCTTTCTCCACTCAGCTTCCTCCATATGGAAGGAGGGAAAAGAGAGACTCATGGAGCTGACTTCAGTAACTGCCCAAGGTCAGGCGGCGAGTCAGCAGCACAGCCAGGATTTCCGACCCCAAGGCCGATCTCTTCCCACCAACTGCAGGGACCTGGAGACAGGCAGTGGCTCGCTGTCACCATCGTTATCACCAGCATCAGGACGCGGTCACTGAGCAAGGGCTGCATTGTGCCTTGTGCTTGGACAAAGGGAGCTGCTATGCACAGACCCCGGGCCTCTCCCACACTGCCGAGCCTTCGGGCCTGGGCTCCTACTTTGTAACAAGCCATGCTAAACACAGCACAGCATGCCATCTGTCCCAGTCAGCCGACACCAGCGTGCTAGAGCCGAGAGAGATGCTTGCAACCCTGTATCAAGCCCCTGGGGCCAAAATGCCCCCAGTCCAGTGTGAGCTCAGTTCATGAATTCAGCCTGGCTAGCGCCCAGTCTGAACTAGACATAGGGGAGGCACAAGGTGCAGACCGGGGTATCTCACACACCGCCCTCTTCTTTTCATCTGCACCACCATCACCCAGAGCCCTAGTCCAAAAGGTGGGGCCCGTGGGCCGCATCCGGCCTGCTGCCTGTTTTAGGAAGTCGTTTTATGAGCACATAGTCACGCCCACTTGCTCACCTGTTGTCTGTGGCTGCTTCCACATTACCCCGGCTCAGCTGGGTAGTTGCCACAGGACGTTATGGCCCCAAAGCCAAAAATATTGATATCTGGCCCTTTTAAGAAAAAGTTTGCTGACTCCTGACCTAAACCTAGTGTTTCAGTTTGCTGGGGCTGCACTAACCAAGGAGCACAAACTGTGTGGGTTAACATAACAGATGTGTTGTTTCGCAGCTGGAGGCTGGATGTCTGAGATCGCTATGTCAGCGGGGCTGGCTCCTTCTGAGGGCGGTGAGGGAGGTTGCTCCATTCTTCTCTCCCGGCTTCCGGGGGCCTCAGGCATTCCTGGGCTTGTAGGTGGCACTCTCCCTGCGTTTTCACATCGGTTTCCCTCTGTGCATGTCTATCCCTATATCCGGGTTTTCTCTTTGGGGCAGTCATATTGAATTTGGGCCCATGCTAATGGCCTCGTCTTACCTGGATCATCCGCAAAGACCGTATTTCCAATGGGCTTACATCCCCAGGTACTGAGGGTTAGGATTTTAACATCTCCTGGGGGACACAGTTCAGCCCATAACACCAAGCTACATTATTTCCCGCCTGGACTATTGCAATAGCATCTTAACTGGGTTCCCCACAGCCATTTTTACATCTCCACCCCAGCCCCAACCACGTCCACGTCTCAGGGTACCCATTTCACAATTTACCCTGCATTATGTCACGCAGTGGGTCAGAGTTGAACATGGTCAGTGGTGGGCTGCGTGGGCTGCACCGAGCGACCTCACCGCTTCCCCATATCCTACACATCTCTCTCTGCTGCAGCCTCCCAGCTTTCTTTCAGTTATTCAAACTTGCCAGCATCCTTCCCCTACCTGGCCTTTACGTAAGCCACCCCCCCGCCTAAGCCATCCCTCACCTCACCTCTGCCTGACCAACTCCTACTCATCCTTTGTATGGTCATCCTAACTGTCCCTTTCCCAGGCTGCTTTGCCCGGCCTCACTCACTAGGTCACATCAACCATTATTGGCTCTATAACACCTTCTTGGCATTTTCCCACAGCCATCTACCCTGGGTGTGAGTGTGTGCAGTTCTGGGATTGAAGCGTCGTTTTGTTATTAGATCAGATACTCCATGCGATAGCAACAGGGTCTTTATGCTCTGCTGTGGTTTGCCCTTGTGTCCTGGCCTCTAGCACACTGCCTGGCCCACTGCGGGCTCGCTAAATCTGCCAAGTATAAGGAGAAGGGAAGCAGACAGACAGGGCCTCTGCACTTGCAGAGCACAAGGCCTAGTAAGTAAAATTAATGCACAAACAGAAAATGACAGTACAGTTATTACAGAGCAAACATAGGGAGTTTTGTAGAAGCACTGATAAGGGACCTCCAAGTTAGGGCCAAAGCGAAATAAATAGGGAAGGCTTCTTGGAGGAGGCAGTGCCTCAACTTAGTCTCAGGAGAATCCCTGAGTCCCTCCTTTCCAGATGGAGGAACAGCATGATTCAAGGTCCGGAGGCAGCACTAGTTTTGCAAAACAAAGTACTATAAACTGAGAGGCTTGAAACAACGCATGTTTACTGTCTCACAGTGTATGTGCTCTGGAGCCTGGGCAGCCTGACCGGTGCCTCTGCTCAGAGTTTCACATGGCTGCCTCAAGGTGCCGGCTGGACTACATTTCCATCTGGAGGCCCTACTGGGAAAGAGGCCACCCAAGCGCCTTTGGATTGTTGGAGGAATTCATGTCTTTGTGGCAGTAGGACACACAGCTGTCCTGCTTTTGTTTGGCCATTGGCTAGAGGCCTCTGTGCCCCCTTTTCGTGTGGGCTCCTTCCGCATCCCACGTTTCATCACGCCAGCGAGGACACCCTCTCTCCAGTCCACTAAGACGACTTGTGTAACCAGAGGAATCACAGCAGTGACAACCCATCACGTTTGCCACGTAACAAAGTAATCATGGGAGGGACATCCTGCTACCTTTGCTATAGAGCTTAACTGCATCACGCGAGTGACATTCCAGTGCTTTTTCATATTCCGTTGGTTAGAAACGAGTCACAGGTTCTGCCCTCACTCAAGGGGAGAGATCACACAAGGCCATGGGCACTGACTGGCAGAGTCACCAAGGGTGACTTGAGGGTCTGTCTACCATAGAAGCCTGAAAGAGAACTGTGTGAGGTCACCCGTATTTACTCTTGCTCTCAGGCAGCATCGACGGAGCACCCACTGTGTCTCGGGCACTGTTCTTGGTTCTGGGGACACAGAGGGAAACAAGACGACCAACCACCTACTCTCCTGGAGCTTCTGCTTCCAGAGTAGCTGGAGAGGACAGTGAGCGGGCAGGCGACTTTCCCTGGGGAGGTCCTCAGACAGCCTGATATATGCAGCTCCATCCCCAGGGCATTACGTGGGGTCCTTGGCCCAGCCACCGCTGTATCCATCCCTCAGACCTCAGGGGTTACGATGCCCCACCGTCCCTGGCGGCTAGAGCCGCCATTGCTCGCTCTCACCGTGATGGAGCCAAGCCCGCTGGGGCATGAGCCCTTCTCCTGCCTCGACCACTTCTCCAACTGGCTTCTTCCCTAGTCTTGAGGAACATTTATTTCTCTGAGAATGCCCTCTGGACTTCAGACCAATGGTCAGATGGCTCCCCTCGGTCTGCTGTGCACTTGATCCTTGGAGCATGGTCTGCCGGCTCTTTCTGGGTCTGATCGAAATCTGTTCTCAAATGTAGCACCAGCAGCATCCAAGTGTCAGGCTGGGCCTTGAACCCAGGTTGCCCAGCCCTGGGGCCCTTCTCTTCCGTGGCACCTGTGTGCACAGAGGCCTGAGAGCACCTGTGCTTACCTTCCATCTGAAGAATGTCTGACCTCCCACTTCTCCCCCAGGTGTTCACTGAGTGCCTACTCAGGGCCAGACCCTGCATTCGGTGCCCTGGGGTGCACACAGGCAGCGTGCCTGCCCTAGTTGGGGGACACGGGTATGGACTGAAGTGTCACACACAGAAGTGGAAATGACATATGATTCCATTTCTGTAATGACTTTTAGGCACAACATGGTGATGGGGGAGCCCACGGGGGGTGGAGCCCATGGGAGCAGGGGGTATTTAAGCTGGTCAGCAAGGTCAGGGAAGGTACCCCTGAAACAGGGGTTCTTGAGCTGAAATTAGGAGGAAGCAGAAAGTCAGCCATGCCGAGGGGCACAAGGGGAGGTAGTTAGAAGAGTGATCCAGGCTGAGGGCGTAATGTGGCCATAGGCCCTGGCATGGGACAGTTTGGAGGAACTAGAATAATAGAAGGCAGGCTGGGCTGGAGAGAAGAGGGCCAGGCGACGATTCTTGCTCAGTCTGAACTGAGACAGCCAGCCCCAAATGGACAGCGTGAAAGGTGCTAAGCCCGCCTCCTTCCCCAGCTCCCTGAGACCCCGACATGCCAGGGCCTCCCATTTGTCATCCCAGAGAGCCATACTCGGCCTCCTGTCGGGGACCATCACCCCTTAGGAGAGGCTATCACACGTGCAAACCCAACCAGTCCTGTCACCACATTCAAAGCACACAGCTTAGAATAATAACAGCTTTCTCCAAGCCTTCAGAACTGTCAAACCCATATCTACTCGGAAGGAAAGCCCAGTGTTACACCTCTTAGCACCAGGGAAATACGTATGCCACAGCTCTTAGGAGATTAAATAAAGCCAACAAGTGCAATCAGGTCTGTAAAGTGTGAGAGGGCAGCTTAATTTTCTATATTGTTCACCCTCCAAACACCATAGGGTTTGGAATGCACACTTGAGCTGGGAGGAGTGTGAGCTGCAGGGTTGCTGTATGAAAACGAGAAAGGGGGACAGACAGACTCATTCACCTGTGCACTGGCAGTGAGGAGCAAGGCCCAGCCATATGGGCAGCCGTGAGGGGGCAGGACCGTGTACCCTGTTCAGCACTAATTAGAAGCAAACCAAGGCCTGGCTGCAAGGACACCAGTAGGGACCATTTCCTGCACAGAGCGGGCAGCCCTGGATGAGGGGACCGACAGGTGCTGCCTCCTCTGATACTTTTGGCAGCATCTCATCTGCTCCTGCAGCTCATCTCGAGATGCGCGTGACCTTGGAATGCACAGGGATGCTGAGTTTGGCTAAAGGTTCTGAGACAGCTTTCTACAGGGAACGGCTGTCTCCCCGGCTTTCTCTTTGGAGGGTTTATCTGCAAAAGCTAAAGGACTGTTGCTTATTTTGATGTTCGGCACTGGGATGGGTGATATTTTGACCTAGCTATTTTGACACAGGGTCATTTTGACATGACCTAGAAATCAAGCCAGTAAATTGTCAGTGCGCATGACAGTGCCTTAGCATGCTGCAGGAAGACTGGGTGGGGGTGATGGGACACGTAGCATCAGGAATGGGGGAGGCTCAGGACTGAGACAAAGAATGAGAAGAAGGTCAGAAAAAGTAAAGCATCAGGGAAAAGATGATGTTTGCACTCAAAATGGTAATTTTTAAAATGGTATTTTGCAGGTTGATGCAACATTTGTTTACACTGAATGATCATATCAGAATGACCCACTTTGCATGGGCAATGCTAAGGGGAAGGGTTCATTTGACTTAAATTTTCATTGCGTTTCCCTATCTCTCCTGCCCTTTCACACTCTTGTCTAGACCCTCATCATCACTTACTCATACTATTGCAATGGTCCCAGCACCGGTTGCTCTGTGGTCTCTTCTACATACTGTAGCCAGTGGGATTTTTCTAAAACACGTCTGTTTAAAAGTCTTCTGGACCTCTGCATTCTATACTAACCCAAGGCGGCTGACTCTGATCTCTGAATCCTATTCTTTCTACTTCCTGATTTGGAACATGTTGGCTCATCCAAGAATGACCTGAGGGAGCATTATCTGGTGGGTAAGTCTTATCTTCACAAGCCCAATGTCCCCCGAGGCTGCCCTGTACCCAGAAGGCATCCCCAGTCTCAGAAACACTCATGTATGCCTTTGGGAGGCCAAGGGAGAGTGTTCCCCACACAGTCAAGTGCGGCCCTCCTGCACTCCCTTGCCTGAAAACTGCTTTCCCACGGGGCCGAAGGTGGGGCAAGGAGTTACGTGTACTGGGTATTTCCTCAGTGTAAAAGGAGAAAGAAAAGCCTTCTCAAACTGTGTGAGCAAATACATACATGTGCATTAGAATCCTTAATGTTTCTTTGGAGAGAGGTTAAATTTATATGTGGTTTATCCAAACCATGTATCTCGGGGGCGGGAGGGAGAAAACCACCCCCACCCTATTAAACAGCATTTGCGATACATGGAAAAAAAAAAGTGAAAGAAAAGAACCCCTGAACTCCACGAGCGTGAGAAAACAAAGGGGAAATCGAAATTGTGGATCTGCCAGGAACCTGCCACTCACAGAGCCCACAAATCACAGGGAAACAAAAAGAAATGGAAAGATTTGGTATTAAAAACCCATTTTTCCCTGAACCTGTGCCAGCGCCTATAAAACAATTACATGTGATCATACTTGAGGCTTTTCTGAGACACTAATTCTTCTCTTGACGTTAAAATGTTGTGCATGCTGCTTTCAAAATGTAGCCTGCCGTGGGGAAGGGCACACTTGAGAAGGGCAAACTCGCGGGCACCGGGCACGTCCCAGCTCCGGAAAACCGAGGACCTCTGAGGGGTTTATTCCTCCTCTGCCGGGGACTTTTCCTTGGAGCTTCTGATTGTTGCCCACTTGGGGGGGGCGATATCCTTGTGTAGCCCCCAGAGGGCTCCCTGGTTGCTGGGAGACCAGACAAAGGAGTGGACGGTCTCCTGAAGTGCCCCCTCCAAAATACAAGAGCAACTCACCAAAGCGCACGGCCAGGAGAAGGTGAGGAGGCTCCACGCGTGGCCGAAGGTGGGATGAACACACGCGCTCAGTGACCACAGAGAAAGCTGACGGCGGATCCATTTGTACATGTGAAGTTCCTCGTGGCCTTCAATGGGTCCTTTGACGTCAGATTAAATAGCGCCCCTGTGTGACATTGGCTGTTAGTTTTGAAAGCCTTTCATTCTGACAGGTGAAAACCTCATCAGAATTACCCTATGCAAAGATGTCAGGAAAAATATACAAGAGGAAATTGGAAAGTATGATGGGGTCTGGGGAGCACTAGCTCTGCCCTGGCGTTTCTGCACAGCCTTATTTACGTCTCACACATTTGCTCTGGGGGCCTGTCCGCTAACTGAAGCTTAGATGTAAAAAGCGCACAAACGGCGGGCGATGCCACAGCCTTGCCTCCTTGCTGGCATGGCCTCCTGGGCATACCTCTCCGCAGGGGGCCCGCCTTTGGATCAAATGTGGGGGTATTTCCAAATTGAGCTTTGAGGGGTGGAGCCCAAAGAAGGAGAGGCAAGAAGAAAAATAGGTGAATTAAGTGAAAAGCATGTTGTGGGCCAATTTAATCAGGGTTAATATATCAGGCAGCTTATTGTTTTTGGAACTGGCTGCAGGAGTAACAGGATCCCTGACAGGTCGTAGCCAGCCCTGCTAACGAGTGACTCCGGAGTTCACAGACGGCGCTTGAGGGGACCCCAGCACAGAGCAGCCAGTGGCGGGTCTGCTATGGTGGGGGGTGGGCTGCAGGGCCAGCGATGGTTCACTGTCCCCTTGGTCCCACGGCCCTCCACGCTGGTGAGAGACAAAGGCTGGGAGTCCAGGCTTCTGGGCAGCATGTCCAGCCCCAGGCCTGTGCTAGCCTGTCCCTGGCCAGAGGGGTGGGCAGGGGTAGGAGGGGGACACCAGGCTGTGCTTTCAGAAAGCTGTCCTGCTGGCTGCAGGCGATGCCATTGGGGCTGAGAAAGGGGGCAGGCCCTCCCATCGCCCAGTCACAGCGTGGGGACCCTGGGGAAGGGGTGAAATTTAATCCTCGTGTTTTGCCAATGGAAAAGGAATGGTCCAGAGTAGGAAAGAGGTCTCACTCTCCACATATGCCACTGGCCCTGGCCCAAGGGACAACTCAGGATACTGAGGGCCACTCGCTTTAAAACTCGCCAGGGAGACTTAACCTTTCTGAAACTGGGGGCCACAGGCTTACATATCCTTGGCTTGGTTTTCCTCACAGACTCTGAGGATCGCCTGAGCAGGGCTCCTCAAACCCCGACTCAGAGGCTACACGTCCAGGGATACTGCTGGGGGGGGGCTGCACCCCCACTTCTAATAGCGCAGGCTTGGTTCATCTGTTTCATGTAACATGCTAGGGAAAACAATCCTGTTCCATTGTTTATGAGCTGTGTGACTTCAAACAGGTTATCTATCCTACCTTCCTCTACCCCCAGGCCCCACAGGGGTAAAATGGGAGGAAGAATAATGGTGCCTGTTTCACAGGATTGCTATGAAGTGTCAGTGAGGTGATGCATTAGGCACTACAGGTAGGACCTGGACATAACAATCATTTGAAAGCATTACTGCTCCTATTGATCAGTATTATCATGGTCATTATCATATTAGACTTGTGGGGAAGATGCTGTGTGAAGGAAAAGGAGGGTTTCCTGAAGTATAAAACCATATTTGAAATCCATTGATTTGGAACAGAAGTGACCTGCTATGGTTAATTTCATCAACTTGACTGGGCCATGGGGTGCACAGATATTGGCCAAACATTAGGCTGGGTATTTCTGTGAAGGTATTTTGAGACTAGATTAACACTGAAATCAGTAGATTGAATAAAGCAGGTTGCCCTCTGTAATGTGGGCAGGCCGCATTCAATCCCTTGAAGGCCTGAATTGAACAAAATGGCTGAGCTCCCCTGAGTAAGAGAAAATTCTCCTGCCTGACGGCCTTGGGGCTGGGACATTGCTCTTCCTGGTTCTGCAGCAGCCTTAGGACGGGTGCTGGGACATTGGCCATGCACGTTTTGGATTTGTGTGTATGCAATGTGTGTGTGTTTAATACACATGCATATACATATATATAATATGTATATATTATATACATATTATATATATATTAAGACGTTTCATATATATCATATATAGATATAGATATAGATATAGATATAGATGATATAGATATAGATATAGTCTCCTATTGGTTCTGTTTCTCTGGAGAGCCCTAATACATGATCTAAGGACCAAGTTTGGTGTAGGGATGTGTGTATGTGTATACACACATGTATGCATGATTGTCTACATGCTTTCATGTTTAAACTGAAGACGGGAAGCAGCATTCTCAAATTTGCTGGAGGCGATTTCAACTGTCCACATCACACAGGGCTTATGATCCCCAGTTCTCATCCCCACCCCAACACACATACTCCCTTTTATAGCCACCTCCACCTAGACGATGGAGACAATTTTTGTGGGACCCTGGGAAAGTTGGCTGCCTTCCAGAATATAGGATTCATTCATATAATCGATATTCACTGGTAGGAGGCAGGGTCGCCATGACTGAGACATGGGTTGCTTCACTTAAGGAGCTCAGGGTCTATTGGAGAAGATGAATGTGTAAGCGGAAAACTGCAGTGCTGATAGTAAGTGCCAGACAGAGGTAAGGCCATAAGGTTATCCGGCTTGGGGTAGTGAGGACATTAGGGAAGCCTTGGGCTGACTTAAAGGTTGCATCAGTTAGACAGGTGGAGAAGTAGATGAAAGATGCTCTAAGCAGAGGGAATAACAGCATGTGCAAAGGCCCTGTGTTAAGGGAAGCAGAACAAATTTAGAGAACGGTTTGCCATAGTTGGAGTGTATGCTGGCACTCAGGCGTTGAGGCCACAGGCGGAAGGAGTGGCAGGATCATCGGGGCCATTTTCCTTGAAAGTGATTCAAGACCATTGAGAGGTTTTTAGCAGAGAAATGACTGTTTCCATTTTAGGAAGACACTTCTAGCTGATTATGAAGAATAAATTGAGAAGGAAAGGTGTAGGCAAGGTGACCAAGGAGTCTCTGTGGCAGATGTCTACACGTCTAAGATCCCATTCTAGTAGTTACAGCTCAGCTCAGCTCTGTCATGTCACATGTGCGGGATAGGAATTTAATCTCTTATTACATTTCCATGTGAGCGAGTTCAGGGACTTTCCCCAAGAGCAAGCTTCCATGGCAGGAGGTGTAGAGGGAACTCGGACATCACAAACAAACTTCACCTGCCTCATGATCCTGCTCAGGCTCTGTCCTGTGAAGAGGGACCGTGTAAAAGCTCGGTAATGACCTTGGGACGTTTGTTGGCTGTTCTTCTAAATCTCTCCTAACCACTGTGCAGTAAACCAGAGGTCTCATTGTCCCTGAAAACTCATATTCACGGTTTGATTCTTAGAAGGTGACAGCCAGCTTGCCTTTACTCCCTTAGACCATCAAAGTGGAAACACTAACTTCAGATATCCATGGGACTTGGAAAGAGAATGAATGCTTAATATTAACTTTTCCTTTGTCAAAACAAACAGAAGTCAAAACCAGTTAGCCAAGATGAGCCCCAGGGAGGAGGGCTGCAATTGTCAACTTTCACTCCGGCTCCCACGCTGGGCTGTTTGTTTAAAACACAGGAGGACATTTGGAGAGGCAGCAACGAGCATTTTCTTGCCAGCAGGCTTCATTGATGAATGGGATTTCCCTGTGTCAACTTGTCGTACTCCAATGAGCAGGGAGCGTGCTGATGGATGAGTCAGCCTGTTCCTCAACCTTGAGGTGTCGCAGGGCCCATTAGCGAGGACAGAGTACCTGGAATTAGCCAAGAAGCTGGAAGATGGAAGGCCTCTGTCTGCTACAGCCTCTCCTTCCACCGCAGGCTCGGGGACTGATGCTCAGAGGCAGATGGTCCTGGTGAAGGTTACGGATCGTGTATTTGGTGCCTTTGTACCCCTGTTCTTCCTACCCTCAGTGTCTGAAGGAATGACGAGCATCAGAAGGGACCTCACCCTCCATTTGTTGAGATACCTTTCTCTCCTCTGCCTACATAAGAACATGGGCCCATATGCCTGCCTCCCTCACGTTGTAAGAACCTTACCTGCCTTCGTTTACAAAGCACTTTCTTGCCACCTTTTCCTCTGTGCCTGCGCCAAGCCTGCAAAGTGGACGTGATATTCTCTATTTGACTAATAGGTAAACTGAGGCTCATCTACTCTGAAGGGCTCGGCCCTAGTTCCCAAGAGTCCATGTGATCCCATGAGTCCTGAACCCAGTGGTTAAGTGCATAGTGTTTCGCTGCCCTCTCCCCGCTGTCTGACAGGTGGTGTGTATCGTTGTCTCCTCAGGCCTGGCGGGATCCCGCCTTTGCCACTCTTCCTTGGCTCTCCTTGCTTTGGACTGGATCCCGCATTCTGCCTGGCTCCGCTCGGACCCGCGCCTCCCTGCTTCCAGGGTCAGTGCCCTCTACTCCGTGTTATCACTGCATCCCAGGCGTTCGGGGTGCCAGAGGAGAGCTTGACAGGGTGATTAGATAAGTGGAGGTGAAACAGAAGAAGGTGTTCTAAGCTAAAGGCCAGTGTCTTTCTGACACCTGCTCCCCAGGGCAGAGGATGCCATGGGGCTCATGGTCGGTGGGCCTCTATTAGGTAAACGCTTCACATGGGCCTCGACCTTCCTCTCCCAGCTGGCAGAAGTCCCACTCGCCTTCTGGGCTCCCCTCCGCCGCCCCCTCTTCCCTCCCCTCGGCCAGGGTTAGATGCCCCCAGCACACTTCCTCCTCCAGTAGCATTTGTCACACTGTGTTGCAGTCCCCACATGGTGTGGCCACCTTGCCTACTGCATTGTGAGCACATGAGCTTGAAGCAAGGCTCTGTGTCAGGCCATTGCCATGGTTAGGACTAGGCTGGCTGTGAAGTCAGACTGCCTGGACTTAAACCCCAGCTCCAGCTCCTAATAGCTGTGTGACCCACATAGAGGGTCAGTTTTACATCTGTAAAACAGGCTAATAAGCATACCTAATCCAAACATTACTAGGAGATTAAAATGTCATAATGTCTAGAAAACATGCAGCCTTATGAAGGGTGCTTAGTAGGTGCTCAGAACATATTAATGATTGTTATAATATTTCTCCCCCCTCCCTCCAGTGTCTAGTAATTGCACATATCAAGGAGAAAAACCTGGGAGGAAGGAAGACTTGGTTGAATTAAGAAATGACAAATGATTGAGTGGATGATGAACAAGTCATACAAGTGTATTAGGGTTCTCCATAGAAACAGAGCCAAAGGAGATAGGTAGGTAGGTAGACAGACAGATAGATATGAATTATTATAAGGAATTGGCTGACACAGTTATGGAGGCTGAAAAATCCCATGATTTGCCATCTGCAAACTGGAGATCCAGGAAAATCGGTGGTGTAATTCAGTCTGAAACTTGTGCCCTGAGAACCAGGAGAGCCAATGGTGTAAATCCCAGTCATCGGGCAGGAGAAGGTGAGATGAGATTCCCCAGCTCTATCCATGAGGCAGAAAAAGGTGATTCCTCTTTCTTCCGCCTTTTGTTCTAGTCAGGCCTGCAAAAGACTGGATGAGGCTCCCCCACAGTGGGGAGGGCAGCCTACTCCACTGCGTCCATGGATTCAAATGCTAATCTTATCTGCAACACCCTCACAGACACCCAGAAATCATTTTTAATCTGGAAACCCATGGCCAGTCAAGTTGACATAAAATTAGCCATTCCATACAAACATGAAGATAAGAACGGGGCCCCCAGCGGTACTCTGAATCCTTCCACCAGCCTGGTGTGTCGAGGCCACTGTCTTTGGGGCTGCTGCTCCTCTAAATCACCTATTTTGTGCAAACACAAACTATATAATCTGAAATGCATATTCCATGCTGGTCAGAGAATTCCAGAAACAAGGAAGAACAGTCAAAAGGTGAGAAGGCCGAAGACTGAGGAGAAGGGGTGGGGTGGGAGAAGACGCTAACTTATATCTTCCAGCCATCTCTGGAGAAGGTCAAACAGAGGTGGCCGATTTATGAAACCTCCACCAGGCGATCGGGAGCAGGCCCTGAGCTCCTGTGCTGCGAGAGAGGGCAGACATCCGAGAGCTGACCTCAGAGCGCAGCGCTCTGGCCTGCTCCTCCCTGCCCAGGTGTGTGACCCTCCCACCCCCTGGAATGTGGCTGCACTGCAGATGTAATCAGCGGAATTCCTCTGACTTCTCAAGAAATGCCCCTTTGAGAGGGAAAAGTACAGACAAGTTGGGAATATGTGAATCCTGCTTCTTGTGCGCGAACAATTGTCCATTGTAATGACCCCGTGCAACCGAGTAGACGTCTAAGATTTCAAATGACATCTTTGTCAGGAGCCGTCCACATGTAACTCGTATATCGTTTGACGCATTTGTAGGTGGGCCCGTCAACTTCACCCGCTTTCGCTGTTGTGTTTGCTTGCTGAGCTATTTCATGTCTGCCAGGCTGTATGCAGCACCCCCCTTTCCGGGTTAGCAGAGCTGCAAATATTTCCAACTAGGCTCGTGTGCTGTGTGGAATAATAGACGGCAAATCCACTGGGAGATGGAATCCTACCAGCATTTGTTCATATTCTGGCTTAATGTCAACAGAATAGTCTCCCTGCTTCCCTGGGCTCAGGAAAGAAAACCTGCATCTACTCTGAATGAATTCACGCTCGGGCCAAAGGAGCCTAAGAGGGCGCTCAGTTACGGGTTACATGTGTAGAGCACGTGTGCATCATGCGTGTGGGCATGGTTTGGGCAGGGGGTGGCCATGCTTAAAAAGATGAGGTTCTTTGCATAGAAGGAAAGACACTTGCTCACTTGACGCCATGGAAAGGGAAGTTCTTCCTGGAGTAATTTGTGACTGAATAATGAACTCCAACCCAGGAAGCATCATGTGTGAGCAGAAGCCAGCTCTCCAAAAGAAATAAAACCAAGCTGGGGTCTGGTGATAACCATCAGGAAGGTACAGGCAGCTTGCCCAGAGTCAGAGGCTTTCTTTGCTCTGACCATCCTTTCTGATAAGTTTCCCCCAAACTGGGAGTAAGCACTTGTCAAGTATATCCAAAAATTTTAAAAGGAGGAGAACATTTTGAAGGGCCCCTAGTTCAAGCCCTTGGGGGTTCCCCACTTATGTTTTTAACAGCTCAGGCCTTGGCAGATCTTAGTTTTCCAGTTGGCAGAAACAGAGTGGAAAATGCACTTGATTTCTCCAAGGTGTGCCTGGGGATCTGGGTTTGGACCTAACAAAAGGCAGGTGAGGAGCAGCATTCAGGGACCTCTGGGGGCTCCAGAGCAAGCTGTAAAACACGAATGTCAAACTGACAGCATTCCTGCTACTGCACTTCACCTGGCTGCTCCCCCCAGAATGCCCTATGGCCCGAATTGCCCATGGCTGCTAAGCTCACATTATTCTATAACTGCTTCCTTGCAGAACAGACATCTGCCTGATAGCCTGCCCCTCCGTTCCTTCTGCCCTCCCCTCCCTCCCTCCTTCCCATCTACCTGCTCACCCATCTATTCATCCATCCATCCTCCTTTCAGCCTTTAGTGGTTGAAATACAAGCCAGCTTTATTGCCACTTCTCAAACTTACTGGACAAGTTGGGGAGGAAAAGGGAGGGTCCTTCTCCAGGGAAGGTAGCTCAAACTTCCGGAGCTCAGCCCTGCAGGCAAGGTAGGTTCATGCTGCGGGCAGAGCAGGCAGGCAGTGGGGTTCAGCACCGGACGGGTGCCCAGCCACACTGGGGCATGTCTGGCCTCTTAACCAGAGGCTCATGGGTGCCGCTCCGGAGCTCTGAGTGACCCGAAATTGTAGGCAAAATGTGTGTGCATATTCCTGAGGAGATGGCCCACCAAAATCATCAGGTTCTTATCTGTCAAAGCCATCTGGGACTTAAATTACGGATTAGTTGCATTTTTACCCATCTGCACGCTACCTGTTCTTTCTAATAGGAGGACTTAGTGATAGCTAAAACACAAGCCCTGGGGTCATGCTACCTGGATGGGAATGCCATCTCCATCACTTACCAGCTTTGTGACCTTAAAGGATTATTTCATATTGCTGAGCTTCAGTGACTGGACTATTTCAAAGGAGTGTTCAATGGGTTAAATAAGATAATGCAGGCAAAGCAGGGAGCAGTGGGCATGGACGTCTGGGGGCTCGGCGAATGGTCGCAATCAGTGCTTCGGCACAGTCGTCTAGAAATACCCATAAATCACCAGTGTTCTAGCTTGAAGGTATGCTCCAAACTAAAGGACAGCATACTGTGACCTGTGGGCCAAATCCTACCCACGGGCTGTTTTTGTAAATAAAATTTTATTAGGACACAGCCACACTCATTCATTTACTCATTGCCAGTGGCTGCCTTCAAAGCTCAAGCACAGAGTTGAGCAGTTGTAACAGGGACCGTATGGCCTGCAGAGGCCTAAAATATTTACTCCCTGGCCCTTTACAGGAAAGCATTTGCCAAACTCTGCTGTAAACAATTAGAAAACAGTAAATAATATGCAATTTACCCTGGAGAAAGTCACAAGATCCCAAGGAGGCATAGACGAGGATGTTCATAGCATCATCATTTTGCTGTCAAATACCTGGAAACAATCTAACTGTCAGTCAGAAGAGGAATGCTGCATTCATACTGGGGGGTGGGGGGGGGTGCGGAGGAGAATACTTTCTACCTATGTTGAGTAATGCGGAAAAGTCTCCAGTAGGGACTGTTGAATGACAAAAAAATGGAGAATATTACCATTTGTGTAAAACATGCAAAACATCTTGTATATTTTCTACCAGTTCATATGTAAATAAGCAAATGCAGGACTCTGGAAAAATAGGCAACAGACACATAATAACGCTTGCCTTTGAGGAAGAATGGAGCTTGGAGGCTATGCCAATGGAGACCTTGGCCCTCTCCTTAAGGCCTTTACATTATGACCAGGGAATGCATTCATGTATTTCTTATTTCGCTAAAATAGATTGAAAAAGTGTTGTATATAGAATGTAAGACTCTTGGGCAGAACATTGAGATGGAGACGTGATTGTGATAGAGGGACAATGGGGAAGGAACAAGACGCCAAGCAGAGGGTCTGCCAGAGCAAAACAACGGGGCTGGGAAGGCACTGATGGCACTGGGCTGGGAGGACAGTGACCAGTGTGGCCCCAGGAAAGGCAGAAGAAGGTGAGGGTCAGGGAGGAGTAGCAGACAGCTAGTATGGAGGGCAGGCACTCCTCATGGGAGACGTCATAAAGGGGAATTAAAGCATGAGCCATCCTGGGTCCCCTCCAAGCAGGGGTCAGTTGGCAAGCTGTTTCTGTAGCGTCTGAGAGTAAATATGTTAGCATTTGTAAGATATGTGGTCTCTGTCACAACTACTCAGTTCTACTGCTGTGTCATGAAAGCAGCCATAGACAATATGTAGATGAATGGGGATGGCTGTGTTCTAATAAAACTTTATTTATAAAGACAGTGGTAGGCCAGATTTTGCCAGCCTCTGTTCTAAATCAATGATTCCACACCTTGGGGTGTCAACACTGTTCTGCCCCCAGGGCTTTCGCCATATGTGGGGAGGTGGTTAAGGGCAGTGGCTTTGAATTTTGGCCCAAAGTATCCTCACCTGTAAATTAGGGATAACACCCACCCACTTCATTGGGTTCGTCGTATATGCAGTTAGATTAACAAATAGAGAAAGGATAGCATAGTAGTTAAGAATACAGAATACAGATTTACTGGACTCAAATCCTGGCTCCAGCATTAATCAGCTGTGTTATTGGTTCTTTATAATTCTGTTCTTCGGTGTCATCATCTGTGAAGTGGGATTGATAATGATCCCTGCTTTGTAGTATGTCAGGACTCTGATGTGAGTTCGCAGATAGGAGAGCTTAAACAGCACTGGGGACGTAGAGAATCTTAATGAACGGCAGATCCTGGTAGTAGGTGGTAGTGATTACTTCTATTTAAATATTTTGCTTTAAATCATAATAGATTTTTACCCACCTTAAAAATTAATAAAGTAATGAAGAGCTCACTTAAGAGTGCGAGCTGAGCTGTGAGCAACAGCAGTTCGATGCCCAGCCCGAGCTGAGCTGCTGCTGAGCTGTGAACAGGTGGCAGGAGGGCTCAGCTTAAAAAAAAAAAAAATTAATAAATTAAAACTGATTCAAGGCAACCTGATTATAAGGTCACTTTTACTCCCTTGCATTGCAATGTAATTTTTTTTTTTTGAGAGGGTGAGAAATGAATGGAACATCAGTTTATAATCAACAGCCTGTCTTATATCTGAGACTCCCAATGGGGGAAATAAGTACATTCTACTAATAATATGCATATGTTAATTGTCCTAAAAGAATTAAAAAAAAAAAAATTTAAAGCCTGAGTTACTCTACTGTAAAACTTTAACTCCCATAAATTGGGGAAATGAGAGGAGTGAGGGGCACGGGTCTTAAGCAAACGCTGAGAACATTGAACTGAATGATGGTCTTGACCCCGCAGCACAATCCAGACCCGGGCCTGTCAGTTCCTGTCCCCTACCCCACCCAGCCCAATTCGGGCCACAGCTTAGACTCGAGTTTGCCCAGTTATAGCCTTTCCCAGGGTTTTGCTGGACTTTGGGGGGGAAATGAGCTCTTTGTTTTCCTACTGGAATTGCTAAGCTGGTAGGATACAAGCCTGGAGGAGCCAGAGACCATTATAGGAGCAAGACCTGCCTAAGAATGAAGCCAGTAAAGGGGAAAGCAAGAGAAATTCTTGACATTGCTTTCCTCACCAGCTCCAGCTGTACCTGGATCGTGTTAACCCCCATACTTTAAAGTTATAAATACATTGTCATTGTTCTTAAACCAGTTTCTGTCACTTGTACTTCAAAGAGGTCTGACAAATATATCCAACCGATTATGCTGTGACAGAAAAAAAATGTAAATCATTTTTCAGAGCTCTGCTCTGGATAAAACAAAGCAAACTTCTCTCGCTTCCTCTAACCATTTAGAAATAAGCCAGTAGATGCTGTGGATCAGGCCAAGTGAATAGTTCCAAGAAACAGACATCCACACTGGCTGAGGTAAAAAGCAAATTTATTTATAGAAAGCAAATCAACTGGGTCTCAAAATTGGTAGAGATCTGAAGAACTGGGCTCAAGGTGAGGGTGGGAATCAGGGCAGTTGGTGCATCGGCACCACAAAGGGCCGTGATGCAGGGAAGGCTCTGCCACTGCCAACACATCCGGTGTTGACAGGGTGCTGGCCCTGCACGCAGACAGACAGCCTTCTCTGGCACCACTGCCTCACAAATGGACAGTGCTACCACCCCTGCAAAACTTCTGCGTGCTGACTGATAGTGCTTTTTCATTAAAAGTTCAGATTCAAAAATCCCAGACCGGTGTATCTGATTGGCTGAGCCTAGGTCACATGCCTGCTCTAGTTGCAAAAGAGTCTGGGAAAGTAGCCATTTTGACTTCTAGAGTGGAAGACAGACTGACTGCCCCTCCCCCTGAGACTTTGGATAGCAAAAAAAAAAAAAAATGAAAATGCAATGGAGTGGACTGGGTAGAGTAGAGTAGGGTAAGAATAAATACAATAAAATGGCACATATCCACTATGGTCCACCTTCCCTTTCCTAGACATGCTGCCACTCTGCATGGCTATCTGCTCACCTTCCTTGACCCTTAGCAGCTGCCACAGCTCACCTCCTGCCCCCATGCGTCAGCCAGAACCTGTGGCGTGACCCGTCCCGCCCCGCTGTGAGTCACTTTTCTGGGCCGCCCAGTGATTTCCTTGGTACCCATTCCCTCCCTGGGCTGTCAGCCTGAGGCAGTGTGACTTCCAGAAGGCTCTCAAGAGTCCAGCTCATGCCATCTGTGAGCAGACTCTAAATCTGCCCACAGCACTGAGTGGGAACTAATGATCAGGCCAGTTCAGCCTCGCCACACGCCTGCTTTACATTGTGGGCAGAAGGAGAGGCGGGCAAGGAGCAGCACCCAGGAAGCCGCGGGTTCCATCAAGCCTGCCCTCCCTGTCATTTCCCTGGAAATTAATCCTGACCATCCCTTTTGATGACTGCACAGCGAGGCTGCTTGCTTCAGTGATCGTCAAGGGAGCTTATCCCCTCGATCATTAACTACTCAGAAAAACGCTGTACAGCACTGCTGCTCGCCTTCTAGCTTGTTAACACAGGGACCCGTGAAACTTTGACCGGGCCCATGGCTATGACTCAAGAGAAAAGCTGGATGGAAGAGGTGCTTTTTTTTCCCCGTAGCTCACCATCACTTTCAGGGACTGTGGGTAGGAAGGAGAGGTAGGAAGAGTGGGACCACAGCTGTCCCTGGGAGACTGTGTTTTCTGCCACTTAAAGCCGAGAGTCTCTATTGCAGGGCCTTGGAAAGTGGGGGGCAGGGGGGGTTGGATTACAGGGTCGAGAGACCTGCAGAGTAGAGTCTGGATAGAAGGGTAGAAATATTCAAAAGTACTGACCTCATCATTTGGGGAATATTATCCTAAATAAAAGGTCAAAGATCAGGTGTAGCATAAAACCTAAACTCAGTGGAATGATAAGTATTTGTCTCTGTTATATGCCAATCACTATGCTGGTAACTGGGGGGGTCACCAAAGGCTCAATGAGGGATGGCCAGAGTGAAGCGAAGGATGGAGAAGACTCTGGCTGTGGCCTGGGGTCCAGGTTTCAGTGGTGTCATTCCTGCTCCCTCCACCCTCCATCCGTCTCTCCGCCTCACTTGCTCTTGGGCTGGTTGGAAATCCCTGGTTCAGAAATGCTGGTTTTATGCTTGGATGCTTTGGGGTTGGCTGTCCCAGTGCCCGTTGTTCCTTGTTGTTGCTGTTGTGATGGTGGCAAAGAACAGCTCCTTCTAACAAACTTCGATGGGGCTTCGGGCAGTGAGGATCTCAGCATTTTGCAAACTCGCTGCTGGACCTTCTGTAGCAGGCGTCATGTCTTCTGAAACTCCCGAAGTGCTCTGTACCGCCCGGCTAAGCTGAGGACACCTTAGGAGGGAGGCCAAGCTTTTCTCATCAGCAGTGCCAGCCAGCCAGCCCCCAACTCCAGGAGGTGCAGGTGCTTAGCTCCCACCTTATTTAAGCCACTGTCCTTTGTTCCTACTTTAAAGAATCTGGGGAGCAGTCAGCCTAGAAAACAGTAGCCGGGCCTTCTGGAAACAGAGAGAGGCATCGGTGTTGGCACCTAGGGGCCCTCCGCACCCTCCTGCTTCCAATGCCCACCTTAGAAGTCAGGGGAGGGGCCGGCCGAGTGGCGCGGTGGTTAAGCTCTGGCCTGGGAAGCCAGCGGCCCCGGTTCAGTCCCACATATGAGGGCCAGTGACACTGCCCTCAAAAAAAAAAAATAGAAGTCAGGGGAGCTCCCATTTGTAAGTGGTCTGGGAAGCACAGGAAGGTTGGAGAGGAAGAGAGCATGAGAATCCGAATAGAAGAAATAGAAAGAATCCGAATAGGACTCTGGAGTCTTGGGCTCTGACCCCAGCTGTTCACCCTTCTGCAAGTCATTTATGTTGTGTTCATGTGCAAAGTGGGGGAGTGGCCTGTATGACCTCTAAGCTCTTAGACACAGAAATGTTTGTGCTCCGTGCCTCTGACCATCTTCACAGCGACGAGGAGGGTTGCAAGGACACTTGTGGCTGGGAGTGGGGCCGCTGCTGGCATTAGAGACGGGCTGGTTTTTTCTGGGGAAGCCAGCCACCTCAGCCAAGGCTTGTGGCAGAGGGTTTCGGGAGCACTGTGGAATAAAGGCTGGTGCTGACTCTCTGGGCGTCAGGCTGGTGCTCTGTGGCTGAGTCAGCTGGTGATCAAAGATGCCACCATTGGGCCCACTTTGGAAGAGAGCAAAATGGTACTGCCTGGCAATGCCCTGGCATTTCTGTTCGTAGCTTGGACACGCTTTCTGCACAGCTGTGAAAATCACAGGAGGAATTTCATGGATTCACAGACCGTCGTTACTCCAGAAACGAAGTTAGGTCAGCGTTAGGCCCGGGGTGGGCGCTGCAGCCCGCTTGCTGGTACCTTAAAGACCTGAGCTGGGCAGGCAGTGCCTGGTTTGGGTGTTGACTCCAGTCAGTTACCTCCTTCTTGTTTCTGTTTCATTAATTTCCATTAAGGTTTAAACAGACATGCATGTGGCCTGGATTTGGGGAATTGGGGTGGATCTGGACAATTAAAAGTTCTTTGCAGGTTATCTCCAAGTAGAGAAAGACCAGAGAAAACAACTCTTTCCCTGTCTTTTACTGCTGTGCTAGTTGAGGCAAGTTCAGTGGGATTAATTGACTGCTGGAATGATTTGCATTTTATTGCCCGGGTCTGCTCCCTGGGTCTGAAGATGTCATGACGGCAGAAGCCCAAGGTTGCTGACAGCCTCGGAGACAGCGGGCCGCTCCACATATGGGACTGGCTTTTCTCATTTCTTATAACTCGGTCGGTGGGGTAATGAGACACATGTGTTTCCAACCGATCTGCCCTGGCTCTGAGAGTCAGGTTTTGTGTTTTTCTAGGACCCAGCAAAGCCAGTAAGCCTGAGCAGAAGTCAGGGCTGACTGTATGAAAGCAAGAAATCTGGGGTCTAGAAAAGACTGGACTTGGATGGCAACCCAGTAAGAGTGTTCTTTAAAGCCTGGGTAGATATCTAATGTATGTGTTGGTGCTGGTGAACTTGTAAAAAGCTTATAGATAAAGGTTCTAGTTGTCTGTGGCAAGGATTAGACCCTCCTGCTGGGAGAGGCAGTAACGTGAATGGGTGAGGTTGGTCAGGTGGCCGTGGAGGGACCTGGGCCCCTCTGGCCCACAGGGAGCCTTTGTGTGACTTAGGGAAAGGGGCCCCTTCCTCCTCCTGGAAGCCAACTGGACCCGCTTTGATCTCAGCCCCTCTGGCCCTCTCAGCAGGCGCCACCTCCCCAACCAAATGCAATGGCACGCCCACCTGAACAGGGTTCACTGCTCAGCTCAAGACAGCGTTTGTCATGCAGCGGTGTCGACCCAGCTTGCTAACTGCTTCTGATTTGTTATTTTCAAAATGTAGCAGAACTCTAATTTTTGTGTGTGAAACACCCCGATTTTGAAATGTAAACCACAACTTCAGTTTTCTTTCCCCTAAATAGTGTTGGAGTGAAACAACAAGGCATGTGTGAAGAAGGGTGGATTGGGCTGCAGGTTGGCAGACTCTGGTATTATATGGTAAAGGAGTTACAACACACCGCCTCCACTTCTGTGCACATGTGTGCGCACGCGCACACACACACACAATTGAAACAAAAGAGTTGAGGATTCTGAGATTCTTTGCTTTGATTCTTCAACCCAGATGAGTGCACATTTGGAAGAGAACAAACGCCAAGCATGAGCGTGTTCAGACTGGTAAGGTGGAGGCTGCTCTCCAAAGAGAAGAGAGTAAAATCTCAAGGAAGTGAGACACAGAGCTCTAGGGGGAAGCGGGGTTTGCAAGTGAGCAGGCGGAGTGAACCAGGAGGACCGATTGTACTCCCGGTGGGTATTTTCAGTAGCCCCCAGTGAGCTGTACCTCTTTAATTGCTAGGCAGACTCCCTTGGGGAGCCAAAAACGGGGAAGCAGAAGGAGGAATTCCTGGATGGCGGCCGGCCTGCCAGCTCCCTGGTGCCCCAGCGCTGAGCAGTGCTCCGTGCTCTCCCGAGGCCTGTGACAGCTGACTCCAGCCCTGACAGCGTTTGGTCCTCCCCACTGAGCCCAGATTGAGTGCATAGAGATGGCTAATTAAACTCTGAACTGACAAATACACTGGAGGCTCCCTTTGAAGAGCAGGACATCACGGGGACAATTTGCAGTCCCAGGTGCCATCACTTTGGGATCGTGTTAAGTTTGACTAAGGCATGTTGATGGCACTCAACACCATTCCCTTTTTGCTGAAAGTTCTAATCTTGGATTGGTGGTGATCCCTTTTCTTTCCACATTTCATTTTCAGTATGTGTGCTTTGGGGGAGGACGGTGAGTTTTAGATCAGTCAAGCTTTAGGGACCCAATTAACCCAGAGAGTCTTTTTTGTATAAATCTCTTAAAGGGACAGATATATGTCCTTCTGCCCACATATGTGTATTCCTACATTTATCCAGATTACTGTGCATTTGAAGTGTAAATGAAAATGCACATTAGATATATGGAAGTAGAGTCAATGATAAAGTTAATTTGGTTTGCGGCTTTTGAGTGTCCTATTCCCCTCTGGGGTGACCACTTGGTGCCAAATAGTACCGAGAGACAGTGCTTCTTACCAGCCACCAAGGGAGCCAAATTCTTACTTTGGAGAAGTTGTGCCACATATGGTGGCCATTGGATAAAGATCAGGTTAGTGGATTCTTTGATCACTCTATTTGCTTTGGAGCCGCAAGATGCAGGGGCTAAAAACCAACTCTTCCTCCACCTTCTAAGTTCTCCTGGCCCGGCTAATTATCAAATTAACATAGACAGATTACCAGAAGATAAACTTTTAATACGTGCCCACAGGGAATTCAAATAAGCAGTGAAGTCAAATTGGGTATATATATGTCATGTTGGACAAAGTAGAAAAGGAGGTTAGGGATCTGAGATTACAAAGGAAGTAGGCAATTTACAGGTAACTGAGGAAGAGTGGCAGGTAGATGTTTGCTTCAGTGGGGCCCCGGGCTGATCTAGGCACCTGCTAGTGCCTTCCCATCTACCAGACTCAATGCAAATTAGGTTGAGGAGAGCATCCTAAGATTTCCTTCCAAGAACAAGCCTTTCCCTCTGAATCTCTTAGGCAGGCAACGGGGAGGATCAAAGATTCTCCCTGAGTCATCTGTTTCATAATAACCAGCTTAAAATCAATATTCCAAAAGGCAAAACTCTGGTCTCCTTCAAAGAAAAATGGATAAGTTCAAATTGTGGATGTGGCCTGTTTTGAGCTGCTGGGAACACATTTATCGATGACTGTGTGAACGGTGTTATTGAGGCAAGAAAGGAGCAGGACTCAACTTGGCTGAAAGGGGTACACAGTGGCATCCAGTTGCTGATGGAGGTACCTGATCCACCAGGCTGGGAGAGGTAACCAGCCTGGCTTACAGGAAAGAAGTGTTCAGCAGGTCCCCATCTGCACTGACCATGTCCTCCCATCTTTCCGGGGCTCCCGGGATGCTCTGAGCTGATTAGATGGCACATTGTCCTGGTGCGTTCATTTCTCCCGTCTGCCACATGATTTTATACACTCACACACTCTCACACACACACTCATGCTCACACACTCACACTCACATACACACACACCACACTCACGAACATACATGTACACACACCACACTCACGCACACACACTCACACTACACACACACCACACTCACACTCACACACACACCACACACATACACTTACACATACACACACACTCACACACGCACACACTTTTCCCAAACCCTAGGCACTGGGGTGGGAAGAGCAGGCTATAGCGAGTCCATAGACATACATCCAACCCTGAGTACTTTACAGGGTGGGGAAGGCCTGGGTGTTACTTTTCTTAAATAAACCATCTCATTATTCTTTTGGAAATCAGTGAGACATACAATATAAAAAATAATTACTCCAACATTATCTTAACTGGATCTTTGGCCAGAAATTAAAACTGGAAGCTCTGTAGATTCAAAAAACAAAAAAAGCAGAGCAGAAAATATGAGCCCTGTATCTTCAGGGTCTATGAGCTTCATTGGGAGTGTCAGGGAAACATAGAGGAAAAAAAAAGCTAGAAAAGATGGAGAGCTTTCAAGTAACCACTAAAAGCAGGAGTTTGTTCAGCAGTGTTCCACTCAAGGAGGGGTTGCTGGAACCGCCACCCCCGTTCCAGCTAAAGACATTTACTGTGTTACTTTGTGCAGATCCCTGTGCCTCTCTCAGCCCTGTCTCTGTCATCTGCAAAAGGTGTTAATAATAAGGACCTTAGGGCCGGCCGAGTGGCGAGGTGGTTAAGCGCTGGCTTGGGAAGCCAGCGGCCCCGGTTCGGTCCCACATGTGAGGGCCAGTGACACTGCCCTCAAAAATAAAAAAGGAAAAGAAAATAATAAGGATCTTAACAGAGTTCCTTACGTTAAAAGGGGAAGTGCATACATTGGGTGGTCGGAGAAGTCATGATGTATTTTTTTCTATATTTTTCATTGCAAAAATGCATCCTGACTTTTCCGACAACCAATATATTACCTTGTCAGTACTTACTAACAAGTAACAAGGTGTGTGGGGTCTGGAGTCAGACTGGCTTGGGTTCAGATGCTGGCTCTGCAGGTTGCAGGCTGTGTGACCTTGGGCAAGTCACTTAGTCACTCTGAGCTTCTGTTTTCTCAACTGAAAACCTGTGCTGGTGATGCCTGTCTTTGTGAGGAGCGAGTATATGTCAACAAGCACAGTGCAGGGTCTTGCCCAGGAGGAACTTTTTATAAATTTGGGGTGTTCTTAGCTGCCTTGAATATAACTCATTCTATTCAGCCTCCTGCTACAAGCACCACTGCCCACTACTCATCCCCCCTCCCCACAGCTGTCTGCGGAGTAGAGAAGTTTCTGGTGGCTTCTGGGGCCTTCCCAGAGCAGACCCCTCCATTCAGCATCCCCTATCCTTGGAGGGCCTGGTGGGAAAAGGTCCTGAAGCATCCAGTCACTCCAAACATGCCATAAAACCCCAGGAGGAAGAAGCCCATTAGCACCTGCACAACCGGGACCCGTGTCAGCAACATGGCCGGGAGCATCCTGCCGAAACCCGAGGGCATGGCAGGTTTACAGAGGCCCTTCATTAAGATGAATTATGAACCTGTGGGTCTCTCTGGCTCAATTTGGCCCAGGCTGGGAGGCAGAGGCCCAGCTGGCCCCCTGCCTGTGAGGCCTGAAACCCTCTTCCTCTCCTCCCAGACTCCTTCCCACCCCGCCGAGTACCCCTTACCCTTGTTTAATGAAAGAGAAAGGCATCTACCCCTCCAGGCGCTCCCCAGAACGAGACGTAAACTTCAACCTGAGAAAATTATTTTCTTGTAAGCGGCAGGCACCTGGCTGACCAGGCCTGGCCCGGGTCCTGTGTGACATGTCCTGGGCCCTCTCTTGTCCTCCCGTTCTGGCCTCAGGCCATTTACAAGTCCACACACCAGTGGGGAGAGGAGCCATGGTGGGGGGCGGACAGCCCCAGCGCCAGAGCTAGCTGTGCCTTCCTTCCCATCCTAAGCCACGGGTCAGAGGTTATCCTGTCAGCTCCTCCAGGGTGCCTGGCTTTTTATGTTTTTGTTTTTCTTCTTTAAAACCATGAAATATGATAAATGGCTGTTCAGAGAAGCGAAGCACAAATGTTCTCTAGAGCAGTGATTCTTAAATGTTAATGTGCTCGAGAATCCCCTGGGAATCTGGGAGTGATGGGGAAACCCCACAGCACAAAGGTGACATTTGGGGGCAGCCAGCTGGGCCCTGAGAGGCTCATCTGCAGCACGAGGCTGGAATGAGATGGGATGAGAGGGCCTTAGTCCCTCCTGCCCACCCCCCACCACAGCGGTGGCCGTGTGGTGGAGTGGAGCGTGCCCGACGGGTCAGGGAGGCAGAGATCCGTGGAAAACAGCTTCCCCGGAGGTGTTATGGAAAGAGAAAGGGAACTAATAGTCCCCCAGTGCCCACCACGCACGGCTTCACAGTTTTCTGCAGGGAGACAGTGCGGCATAGAGGATTGGGTGCAGTTCCTGGAGCCAGACTGGCTGCCGTCAAATCCTAGGTCCGTCACCTACTGAGGGAGACTTGGGCAGGCTCTGTCACGCCTCCTGGCCCTCAGCGCCTGGGCCATGGTGACAGTGCCTCCCTCGCCGAATTATTTTCGTGTGAGTTAAATATATCCGTAACAGCACTTAGCACAGTGCTTGGCACATAAAGGCCCAATACATGTGATAATACATGCTATACCATCATACTCCTCCTCCTCTTCCTCTCCTTGTGGGGCCCCAAAGCTTCGGGCCCCTCTGGCCCTGCTCCCTTGGCCTGGGCAGAGGGGTCTTCCTTTCAGCGGAAAGAATTGAAATGCTCTCTGCTGGGAGAGCAAGAGGCTTTGTTTAGCTAGAGGCTGTGAAAGCTGAAAACAAAAAAAAAGCTGAAAGGAGGCAGGTGTGTAACAACACGCCTCACCCTGTCATTCTCTGGTTTATACAACCACTGGGCAAAGCCAGGCCTGAGAGCCCTGGGCGCCTTGCAGCTGCTCCCTCCCGCTGGGAAGGACGGTGCTCCTTGGGGACTCACTGCCCTGGACGCACAGGGATGAGGCCAGGACCTGTTTCTCCCCTCTCCCGTCTCCCTCGCCCTCCCTCCCAGCTCTGAGAGCTCAAGGTGAAGGCTGATTCTGGGATCAGCTTTTTGTATTTTTTGCTTGTTTGTTTTGTTTTTTTTCTGCTGCTCCCCTGAATTCTGTGCCATTAGAAGGCTTGGAACCTGGAGTCCCAAAGGACCATTCTGGGTTTGAACTATGACACTGAGGAGGCGAATTAATTCTTCCAGGCCTCAGGCTCTTTATCTTTTGAGAACAAATGTCAATGGGAGTTGCCACTAGACTTTAAGTGACTTGAGGGCAGGAATTGGGTCTTTTTTTATTTTTTTTAATTAATTTATTTATTTATTTTAATTTTTTGAGGGCAGTATCAACTGGCCCTCATATATAGGACCCAACCGGGGCCGCTGGCTTCCCAAGCCAGCGCTTAACCACTGCGCCACTTGGCCGGCCCAAGCGTCTTTTTTTAAAAACTTACTTCACTTGGAGCATCTAGTATTATACCTGCCACACCCTTGCCGTCCAATACCTGTCCGTACTTGAGTGAATGCATACCACGTACCTTGCTGAATTCTTGGAATTCTTTACTGCGATGCCGTGTGTGAAGGCCCTTAGCGCAGTCGTGTTCCTTGTGTGTCCCTTTTACCTTTTCTCACATTAGACATGCTCCTTAGAAGGAGCAAGGTGTGAAAGGGAAATGATGGGAAGGCGAAGCTGGAGCAGGAAGGAAGGGCAAGCCCACGGGAGGGGAGGTGGGAAGGATTTGCGGGAGGCCCGCCCCCTTTCCCACCCTGGGGCTGTGATCCCCTGGGCCAGGTGCTGTTCTGAGTCTCTGGCTCCCGACTGGATGACGGGAGGAAAAACATGCATCACTGGTAGCGTGTACCCAAGGACACGTATACTCGCATTTGTGAAGACAGAGCTCCTCGTGTACATTAGGTACACAATGGTATGAAATCTGAGGGTGGAGAGGAAAAGAAAAGCAGAGAAAATACAAAGAAGGAGACTATGAAATAGGTGAAGCAAGAGAGTGAGAAAAGGAGGGGTTTGGAATTTATTTTTTTTTGCTTCAAAATCTCGCCTGTCCCTGCCACTCTTGGCTGCTCGGGTTGGCCTTGAGCCTAAGGAGCCATCGCACTCGGTCCTCACCTCATCGCCACGCCCTGGCTTTGTCCTCTGATGTGACTCAGTTGAACCAGTGGATGTCTGGGGTCAGGAGTGGGTAGTGAATGCACAGGATCCGATTCCTAAGGGGGCGGCACAATGAAGATGGGTCCCCAGACTATGCTCCTAGAAGGTAAAGTGCGGCTTCCAGACGATTACCTCGGTCCTGTGTGGGCTGGGGCTGTGATTGGCAGGCGGCCCAGCGAGCCAGGCAGTGGACTGTCTGTGTGAACAAAGCCAGGGCCTGAGAAAACACACCTGCGAAGTGGCGGTTCTGTTTTAACACATTGTATGCGGGCATTTGAGCGATATGACGAGTTTACTCATTTCCCACAAACAATGTGTTAAATACCATTTCATAGTCTTACAATGGCAGTTTCACTTTTAATAATTGAGGAAGCTGTGGATAGTCATTCTGAAATTTTTGGAAAATGTAGAAAAGAGCAAGAACATTTATAAGCCCATCCAGAGATAATCCACGACTGACTTTTTTGACATCTCATGTATACCTCTGAGTGTGCACACGTGTACCGTTCTTTTTGGTGAGGGTGATATAAAATTGGGGCATATTTTTATTGGTTTCTACGTACTTAGTTTTGTTTTATCCCCAAGACCCATCAGTTCAACATTTCATTGACTGTGTATCAAGTCCAGTATTCAGTGAATTAGCTTATATTTCTGATGAGCTTTTCCCAACTCCTTGAAGTTAATATTCTTGAGAAATATTCATTGCAATATTCTACCACCTATTCTAGAATTCGCAAAGACTAGAATTTCCAAGGATTGAGTTATAATACGAATATGTCCCCTGTTTCTCTTAGGCTCTCAAGACAAATTTCCTCTGCTCACTGCCTCCTCTTAGAACAAGGATGGGAGCAGGAAAACCTGCTTTTGACTAGTTCTTTCCTGGATGTGTTCTATAAAAAGAGGCTTTAGCAAGCTGGAGAGAGTGGCGGGGAGAGGGGCAACGGACGAAGGAAAGGGAGAGAGACGGCAAAGACGGGGAAAGCGGGCAGGCGGAGAAATGCGGACACAAGCTGTGCTGTCCTCTGCTGGGGACCGGCAGTGGTCATTCGTGTGGCTAGTACGCACCGAATGCCCACCGTTTGCCAGCCCTGGGTAATAATCACAGCCTTCTGAATAAGCCCTGCCCCTAATATATGGACTCTTGGACCTCTCGCAAGTCTGAAAAGGGCCCCCGATCCCCCTGGCCTTTGAATAGCGCTCTTCATAAACTATTGGAAAGACACCTTATCTGCTTTCCTGTAATCCTTTTGCAACTCCTCATGGTCAGGGACAAACCAGCCCAGCGCCAGCGCAGCATCAGGCTTGTCCTCTCCTGTGTAAAACCTCCCCTGAGGGTCCTGCCCTTGTTGGTGGGCTCCTGCAGGGATCTGTCACCCAGATCACCGGGGGGGCTCAGCTTTGCTGGGAGCCCTCCTGTGCTACCTCTCACCCTACGGCAGGTTCTCAAAGACCGGCTGGAACTCACCACCCCACCCACCCAGACCCCTCTGATGGGGACTTGTGATATTGAGCCCCACAGAGACAGACTAGGCAAAGAGATCAATCGATTTATCAATAAAGAGGGAGGGAGGGGAAGGTTTATATCTTGTAGTTATTGATTGATTCTTTCATTCAAGAAATGTTTATTGTACAGAAAGATAAATACGTGAGGGGATGGATGTTTAACTCAAAGGGAGGAATCCTTTCTCAGTGTCTATGTGTATCAAATCACCACAGTGTACATCTTAAACGTCTGACAATTTAATTTGTCAATTATACCTCAGTAAAGCTGGAAAAATAATTCATGGTGGGGGGCAGATATTTACTGAGTGCCTTCGCCAACTATGCACCTGGCATTGTCCCGGCCCTGAGAACACTCAGGCAAACCAGACGAGTTCCATGGTCCCGCTGAGGCTCCAGACTGCAGACACACAGACAGACTAAAGTACAGGGAAATGACAAGCTGGGAGACGGTGACAGAGTAGCCATGGTGAGGGGAGAACCCTGCTTGGGTGGGTGCCATGGTCGCGGAGGGCATCCAGGGTGACAGGCAGGGGTGGCATTCCAGCTGCGTTCTCACTCCTGCTTCTCACCCTTTCACACGGATAGCATCCCCTGAGCACAGACTTGACTTGGGAGGCCTGAGTGGGGCCTGAGACGTGGCGTTCCTGGCACCCTCCCACGCGGTGCTGATGCTGCCAGCCTGGATCACGCTCTGGGGGAGAGGTCCTGGGTTGCAGGGAGGGCAGAGCCACCTCACCGGGGGGGCTGCTCTGGGCCTTTCTGTGGCAGAAGCGCGCTCCAGGCTGGGAGACACCCAGCGGGAAGGCAGGGGAGGACCAGCATGACTGGTTCGAAGCACCAAAACCAGACTGGTGTGGCTGGAGAAAGTACTAGATGAAACCTGAGAGAAAGGCAGGAAAGAGCCAGGCCACGTGGGGCTTTGCATGAGAGCCATCGGGGTTGTCTAAAGAGGCTGCTGTCATTCAGACTTTCCCCTCGTTGTTTCTGTCTGTACATAAGAGGCCGAGTCTCCCCTGTGCTTCTGCCTAGAATGTCGCTGGGGGTGAGCCAAGTCCAGTCAGCCCCCTCATAGGTTTCGGGGAGACCTGCAAAGAAAGCTTCCAGATAGCTCACTCCAGCATAGCTAACCTTTAGGCAAACACTTCCCGCACCCTGGGGCGTTAGAAAGGAGAATGTCTTAACAAAATGGCTCCAACGCCACACAATTTGGGGACAGAGTTGTTATTATTTCCCAGGGTTGAGACACACCTGCACCAGTGGCACCAAAGCACGGCCACAGAGCAAAGTCCAGTCCTCACGCCTCCCTCCCCCCCGCAGTGCAGAGAGACTTTATTTCCCAAGTAGGTACTTTCTGGAGTTGGTTCAAGAAAATAAAAGTAAAAACCCTGGTGTCAACAGATGCCCTCCATCCTTCCTCTCCAACCAGAGTCACGGTGACTTGAGGCTTTCTGGTGGAATGAGAAAACACAGCTCAAATGTCAAACCCAACCATCACCCCAAAGTGCCTGATCCAAAATTAGAACAAAGAGAAGACAATCCATCACTCCCAGGTGACGAATTATAAGCTGGCCAGAAGCAGGGGTGCTCAGTGACGGACTCTCCTTCCGGCAGCCGGCCTTCTGCCATGGGTCTCCTGCATTATATTATAAAGCTACTCCATGTCTGAGAACAGCCTGATCAATCCAATCTCAGGATGGGGATTAAGAGGTCAACCGTGACATTTCCAGAGTGACCCACTCCCCCGTCCTCCCAGCAGGCCCCTCGGGGGGCTGTGGACGCATGTCGCTCCGGGGCCTGGCCCACTTTGAAACCTCACTCCACTTGGTTGTTGCAAGGCTGGACAAGGGAAAAGGCCACAGTTTGGTCCCCGTGGGAGAAGTTTGAACATGGCCCCAGAGAACACTCGATGGTGTAAAGGGTCCCCCTGGAAAAAAGCTCACCCCGGGTCCAAACACCAAGGACCCTGAGTTAGGCACCCAGCATGATGGCTTTAACCCCGAGGTCTATGCCCGCCCTGCCCCTGAGGATGGGTGGAAGGAGAGGCTTACACTTGAGACCTGGGCAGCCACCACCTCTCCCACCTGCTTCTTCATGTAAAACTGGGTTAATGAGGCTGCTTACTTCATAGGATAGGATTTAGGAATGAATGAGTTATTATATGGAACACTTTAGGATGATACCCAGAATGTGGAAATAATAGATGCTAGCTATCATTATTTTTATTATTATTATTGCTATTATTATTGTTTGTGCCATTTGGTATATCGCTCAGGATTCCTAGGGTCAAGCTACAAAATCAGACCTAGCTGATTTGAGCAGGAAAAGAATACATTGAAAATTATCTTGGGTAGCCTAAGAATTTCTCCAGAGCGATGGATAACGAGACCTGGAGCCCGCCGAGCCAGGATCAACACCCATCTCCCTGGAGACTTGACTTTGAGGTCAACCCCCGCAGCCCCCAGCTCTGGAGCTTGCATTGTGCACACCACTGCCCCCTCCAGCCACCACTGCCTGGGACTCCATCTCGCTCCACCTCTCAAAACGGATCCTTCCAGGTCCCCCCACCTCTCCTTCGCCTGTGGATCGGCTCTGTCTGACTGGTGGAGCCTCAGTGCTGGGTCCCTCTTCTTACTTCTGCAGGGAGCCTAGGAGGCAAGTATCTGGCCTTGTCTGGTTCTGCTGTAGAAAGGGGCTTGTCTCACCCAGACTCAAAATGGGGCGAACCCCGCCCTGTGTTGGAGGAAGGGTGGGCATATGTGCAGGGTTGTGCTTGTGCAGGGTGGTGACCATCATGTGGGCAAGCCCCACCCCACCTTTTAATGTGCCGGTGCTTCTGAGTTCCCCCACCCCTAACGAGAAGCCGGGTAACATGGGGGCCTTGGAGTGGGGAGAAGCCTTAAAATAAAAGCCCAACAATGGTGTGTGAAGTATCGGGTGTGAAGGATAAATTCCCAGTGCTTTACGCGCTCCCCGCACTGCGGGAGCCTCTGCCAATAAATATTAAGTGGATGTGCTGTAATTACTGGATGAGCCCTCTGGCCCCGGAAGCCACCTGCGTGTTCCAGGCGGGGTCTACCGTGGAGGCTGGCAGCGTTGTAACAAGTAGCAGGCGCCCTTCACCGGAACTCTCTGGGCCCCTGTGGAGAGCAGTGATGCTATATCCATGCAACCAACGGGGAGGATGTTAGAGGCAGAGAATGGCCGGAGGCGGCAGGAAGAGTGTCCAGATGCTCAGACCACGATCAGCCATAAAGCTGCCCAAGGGATGCCTCTGGCCAGTGACTCAGCCATGTAGATGGTCTGCTGTGTGTTTTGTCTTCCCCGGCCAGGCCCCCCTGCCCTGTGCTGACCCCTGCCCAGCTGGAGTCTGGAAACACCATTAACCCTCTCCCTGGGTGGCTATGTCAGGATGATAAAACCTCTCTGAACAGGTGAGACCCAGCACAGTGGCTCCGTTTGACTCATCTGAGACTCTTCAGCCTTGAGTAAGAAGTCACATCTTCATTTGTACTCATCTTTCATCACAGCCCCTTTGGAGCTGGGAAAACATGATGTGAATAATGGAAGAGTTGATTCTATACAAAGGCTTCCATGCCTTAAGTCATTTGCTTCTCTCAACTTGTTGGGGGAGGGCCAACGGACATTTCCAAACCTCATTTGATAAATGCGTAGGCATATAGGGTTCAGGCAGCTTAAGTGACTTCTCCAAGGTCACAGAGCAGTGAGTACAGGGCTAACCTCAGGACCCTGGTCTCCCAGTGCAGTGTTAGTGCCGATGTCACTCTCCTGGTCTGGAGACCTGTCAGTGAGGGGGACGTAGGACAGCACGGTGCGTCACAGCCCTGGGACTGAACTCAGGCTGCCTGGGTTGCTGTGAGGATGAAAGGAGATGATGAAAAACACTCGGCACAGAGCCAGTCAGATGACAGCACTCAGTAATGTTCTGACTTTTCCTGCTCGTCATTATAGTCTGCTGTTCTCTGGCACGGTCCCAAATGCCTGGACCCCGCCACCAGCGCACCTCCGTCACTGCAGACAGCCCCCTCTCTCTTGACACAATACTTTCAGGGGAGGGTCATCTTCCTCTCCCCCTCACTGGCTTCTGGAATCTGAGGTAGTAATTCTCATACCTGTAAATAAAGGAGTCTTTGGCTCTTTGGAGATCAAAATTGAGCTTTTGTTCTATTCTCAACTCAAGCCAACTTAGATCCAAGAAACATCAAAGGGAGCTTTTGTTACCTTCTAGTGTTCCTGTGACATTCCGAGAGCCCTGCACCTGTCATTTCCCCCCCTTTCTCCTCTAACCATAGTGACCCAATACCTGCCCCCACCTGCCTGGTCCCACCCTCACACAAGGAATTGAGAAGGCTAGAGCCACCATTTCCTGAACAAGAGGTCAAGCCAGTCGTGGTAGTAACTCGAGGGCACAAGGTTTTTGCAATGAGAACAGACAGGACAATTTCAATTCCAGTCGCAACCCTGGATTCTAGGCTCCCCACCTCTCCCCCTCAGCAGTGACTCACCGTCACCCTCACCGGGTTACCACAGGAAGTCCCCTGACAGGGACACTTGTGCTGTTAGGGGAAAATGAGAGTACAGAGTGCCTTAGAGGCATGTGGCTTCATTAGAGGGGCTGCGACCTGAAGAAAACTTCTGGAGTTTTCTAGAAGTTCTGAAAGACTTCAGAAGTTGCCTTGTTCTGGTATAGTCCTCTGTCACTCTGTGTGCCTCCGCCACAGTAATTAAGTGTTTTAGGAACTACCTTTCCCTCAAAGCCTCTTTATCCTCCCTTATTTTACACAAAATAAGCGTTTAATTAAACTCTGAGTTGTTCTTGCTGCTACTTCTTAGAGAAGGGACGTATATCTGGAGGTACTGGATTGCGCAGAAATGATTTTATCTGTTGCATCTGCCTTATAAAGAAGACAAATGCGCACAGCCCCTGGTGTGTGTCAGTTACACGGGTCCCCATCAGGGACTGAAACTAACACAGCACCTTCTGTGTGACTGAGTTGCATAAAGACTTTCTGATCACGATGGCCATGCATATCAAAAACCAACTACCCACGTGCCACTGCTGGTGCTAAGCTCAGCTGTGAGGCTCATCACAGATCAGCCTCCTAACTCCCTCACCTGTGAGATGAGTCCTCTTACCAGTGGCACTTTACCAGTGGCAGTCGAGGCTTCCAGAGGCTGAGGACCTTGCTCAGGGCCCCACAGCGAGGGAGTACGGAAGCCAGGACTCAGGCCCATATGCTGGCCCCAAAGCCCACGCGTCTCAGTGATGCAAAGGCTCCCTTTTAAGGGAGATGATTGATGATGATGAAGGAGGCTTAGCAGCATGGATTCTAAAGTTTGTCAAGTCAGTTTGAAAGTTGGGCGTCAGGTTTTTGGGGTTGTTTTGGAGGAAAAGGACGAGAGAAAGTCCAGGCATATGTTGGTAGACATAGCATGCTGGCATTCAGGCAGTGGGTTTGGGAACTCAAGTGATGAATCTGGCCTTTGCATCTTTAAATACCTCAGAAGGTCAGGATAGCACAGCAACCCTGAAGCTGAACCGAACACTGGGTCCTCCCAGTTGGCAAACATTAGCTGGTTGAAATACTTCCTGATGGAAATACCGATAGCACGCTGACAAAGTTCAGACTCGTTTCTAAAGGTCACCTCAACCGGCCGAGCAATTAGTTCCAGTTTGCCTTCTGCTTTTCCCCGGTGAGAGATTTAGCCGAAACCTCAAATTTTAATCCGCCTTGCAACATCTGGTCGGTGACAGGAAACAACCTGAGATTATACCCAATATAGAATGCACGGCGATCAAAAAGTGGCTCTTCATCTGAGCCCGAAGCAGAGTTAGACATTCATCCTGAGCGTCGCGACAGGCCGCCACCTCTCCAAGGGGCAGATCTGCCCTGGACTCCTCCCCGGGGCGCTTCCTGAACCCTGAGACACGCAGCCACCTCCTGGGCACATCACCTGACGATACAGCAAGCCCTACACAAGTGCTCGTCGTCGCAACCCCTAAAAGTCCCCTCTGCCCTCTGAGTCGCTTGTCACCTTCAGCCAGAACCTAGAAATCTGCAGCTGATGGGACCGTCTGTCTGCCTCCCTTCTCTCCTTCCTTGCCCCCACTTCTCCATCCCTACTGCCTGTGTCCTCATTCGCACCTCAGAACATTTCGCCTGACCTGGCCCATGACCCTGTCTTCACCCCATATGCAGGTAGAGTGACCTTTCTAAAAGACCCATGTGACCTTGACTTCATCCTGCTTAAAATCTTTCCGTTTTCCACCACTCTCAGAATAAAACCCAGACTCTTTCATGGATTCGACAGGTTCCTGGCTTGCTTCCCTGTCCTCATGAGCTACACTCTCTACACTGGTTTTGAATTGTACTCCATCTGTGTGTCTGTTGCCCTCTCCGCACTCCCTGCCTCTCCCCTCCCCCTCCCCTCTTACCAAACCCTGACTAGGCCGCGCTCTCTCACACGTAATGATTTTCCTGCATGTAGAGTATGCTGACTGAGCCCCCAATGGAAGTGAGGTGTCTTTCTCCCGGGCTCCCACGCCCACAGGAGTTCCTCAGGGACCGAGGACAGGGGCGCTACATAGGACCCGGCACATGGTCCGTGCTCAGAGCTGCCGGTGGAACCGATGGGGACTGAAGGGACGTTGATGCCACTGCTCAGTCTGCTGACCCTGACCCCTGATTCTGACTGCACGTCTCCCGCCTGGCACTTTCTGGGGCCCCCAGTAGCCGTTTCTCTTCACATACCTCACCTGCCAGCCACACCCACTCTTCCGCCCTTCATGAGATGGGGGCGTCTGGAAGACAGTCCCCGGCCTGACACCGGGGCTCTGGAGTCGGGCTTGCCCTCGACTCCGGTCTCTGACACTGAGGATTTCCACATGCCTCGTGACCTGAGTCCTCCTGTCACTTGTAGCCTGCCTTTAACAAGCCCCTCTGCTAATCCACATCGTCTTCTGACTTTATCCTAGGCTCTCTTTTGGTGGCCTACCTGATTTTCCTTCTCCTTTAATCTCTTTATCTCAGCACCTAGCTCAGTGTCTGGCCCATAGTAGATCATTTTTAATGATATCTATTTCCCAAAATCTATTACCAACAGACTACTCTTCGTACTCTTTTTCAATAGTGTGTGTGTGTGTGTGTGTGTGTGTGAGAGAGAGAGAGAGAGAGAGAGAGAGAGAGAGAGAGAGAGAGAGAGAGAGAGAGACTGACTTTTTTGGAAAATGGCAAGATAATAAATGAAGAAATGTCACTATTAACATTTTTCCCTCCCCCTCTCTTTTTCCCGCCCTCATTGTCTCTCTTTTTAAAACATAGTGAGAGTTCTCTTAAAGCAGGATTTATTGTACTTTACAGCCGAACAGGGAATAATCCTTACCAGTTCGACCGGTGGAAAATTTCCAAGCTGCACAGTTCACTAGTTTATATTACCTAATAGAGAGATAAATAAGTCATGATTCTTCTTAAGGACTGGCTTTTAATTAGATTTTTTAATGGATCCTCTTTGACTTTCCCAAGCATAAGTACTGCTGTATTAGTTCATCATTGTGATTAAAAGCAGCTAATAAGATCATAACTAAATAATTTTCCTCAAGTGTCCCGCCCCGTCTGATGCCCTGCGCGTTAGCAGTAGCTGGCTGCGAGCTGCCTCTTTCTCTGTGCCGTGCACAACAGGGCCGCTGTTCTGTGTAAGAGGCTGGGAGGCCTGCAGACACCGGGAAGCACAGGGCACCGACAGTCGCTCAGAGCACATGCTTTGTGTTTTATGGAGTGCTGCTGGCAACACGCTCAAGTGCACCCTCTAAGCGGGGCCTCTAACAAGCTTCGCCCAATTGCAATGCTTTTCCAGCTACATCTGGGTGCCTACTTGGGAAGCCGACTCGCTGGAGATGAGTGAGCTCGCAAAAGGCTGACACAGGCTCAGCCGCATCCATGCTGGCCGCGCTAAGAATTTAAACTTGCCACGCCCTCCCCCGTCTGCCAGCTCTTTCACCTCAGAGGTGCAGAGGGCACTGGATCCTCCTGTAGAGGATGAGGGAAGCCCCATTTCCTATTGAGGTCATTAGTCTTCATTCTTTATCCTTTAAAATATCTCTATTAAACCAAAATGCGATCATTATGGAAAGTTTTGAAAACGCCTAGAAGAAAAAGAACAATCACAATTTTACTGTTAATACTGCATGTCTCTTCTTCTTGTCTTTTTCTAGGCATATATTTATCTCTACTTTTTTTTTTCCCTTAAACGGCACCATGTTGTTGCCTCAGCAATATATGATGAACATTTTCCCATGTCAGTAAATCATCTAATACAAATTCATTTTTTGAGGTCTGCAAAGTATGTCATTACAAAGATGTCGCATAATTTATTAACCTGTACCTATTGCTGTGCATTTAAATGGCTTTTAAGACTTCTGTTATTATAAGCAACCCTACAATTAATGTCCTTTTCAAAACTATTTGAGCACAGTCATGATTATTTTCTTGGGTGAAAAATTTAGGTGCTGGTCAAAGGGAGTAGAGACTTTTAATGTTTTTGCTGATGTTATCCATTACCGGGAATTAGAATTTCTATGATTAATATTCTTTTCTAGGTTTCAAAGAACAAGGAAGAGTAGTTGATTCATTTTGTGCTTTTTGTTTTCCCTATCCAAGTCAGGTTGGACATTTTTTTCATGTGTGTGTGTGAGCCACTCAGATTCCTTGTTACTTGGGTTGTCTCTTCTTGTGTGACCCGTTTTGTGGCATGACATCGATTTTGATGTGACTATCATTTGAGTGGCTCAGGTAGTCCTACTTTACCAAAAAAGTTTCCCCAACTGACTAGTTATATTATTTCATGCTAAAGGGAAAGGTGGGATCAGCTCTGGGCTTAGGATTTCAGTAAGTCTAACAAAGTACATGTAACAAATTCCAGACTGCCCCAAAATATTTTTAAAACTTTATAACCAATTTTAGTGTTAGTTGTGTTATTACAGTTAGACCTTGCTTGAGTCCCAGCTTTGGCCACTTATCAGCTTTCTGAATTTAGGCCAGGTTGCCTCACCTCTCCAATCCCCAATTTCTTCATCTTTCAAGTGGGATAATGACACTTATCTCACCGTTTTCTCTAGAAGCAAATGTGATAAAGCTCAGAAAACACAGCACTTGTCACAAAGATCGCAGTGGTCGAAAGATGTTATTATCATTCAAGAGACTGTGCAGAATGATGTCCAATTTTCTGCTGAAATATGTTGGGTTTGAGTAGCCTTGATGTACCCTTTGGGACCTTCCTCACCCTCTTTCCCTCCCTCTTTGCTAATGGGATAGGTGGGGAGAGGTGTGCACTGTGTTAGAAAGAATTCACTGCTCCCCCTCTCCCCCAAACAGGCCCTCTTGGGGTATTTGCATATAACCCTCCTCCATCCTGGTCCACAGTGCCATGAGAATAAAAGTGCTCCCAGGACCCAAGGACACCTTGGAGAGGATGGCTTGGCCTTCACATTTCCAAGCAATGAGTGGATTGCCTAATATGGTTAAGTCAAAGGTCAAGACAAACGTCAAGTCACTTTGGTGGTCAGGCTCCTCCATTTCCTTCCCAAGGGACACAGGCTTAGAACTTCTGGGGACACCAGTACATTGGCTCAGCCCCACAAGCACTTCCGAGCAGCCACCCAAGTGGAGGGAAGTGGATTTATGAGGACTCGGACATGACCCGTGGGCCCGCTCTGTGTGATGGCTTCCACATTATCCATTTGGGATGGAGTAGGGAGAAGCTTGTGTGTCGTTTCTGATTCCAGCTCCCTGTGTAATGCTGTAAACGGTAGCTGCTGTAAAGGTGGATGGGAATGTTTACCTGAGGGTCGGGGAGGGGATGTGACTGTGTTTAAGCTGGTTAGAGAACGGCATTAACCTTACTTCTTACACACACCTAAGACTCTCTAAGGAACCTCCTCTGTGCATTTTAGGTCATATCTGCGGGGCCAACTTTGAACCTTTCTACCAGTATTACACGTGACTGTCTAGCTATGTGAACTTTGCTCTGCCAGGCTTCCATTTCTTCAGAGATGATAGCAATAATTTTCACACCCTCCTCAAAGGAAAAGTTTAGAAGAAAAACTTAAATAGTAGGAATAAAAGGTTGAAAGGTCAACTCATAGTGTCAACGTGAGCAGTTAGTCTGGGTTCTAGTTTGAAAACGACTGGGGAAAAGCCCTCTAAAGCTTTCCTTTCATCATCTCATTTCAAAGGTGAGCTCAGCTGGGTCCCTATAGTTAAAACGACCTGGGAGTCATATGAAGTGCCCAAAGGGATTCATTAACAGCAAACCCCTAGAACATAGAAGGTGCTCCTAGAACTGAGTCAATTTTGAAGGAAATCCAGCTTCACAGTACAGGTGTGCATGGGCACAGGCGTGCATGGGCAGAGGTATGCATGGGCACAGGTGTGCATGGGCACAGGGTGCGTGGACACAGGCGTGCGTGGGCAGAGGTGTGTGTGGGCAGAGGTGTGCATGGGCACAGGGTGCGTGGACACGATGCATGGGCACAGGTGTGCATGGGCACAGGTTGCGTGGGCACAGGCGAGTGTGGACACAGGGTGCGTGGACACCAGGTGCATGGGCACAGGTGTGCGTGGGCACAGGGTGCGTGGGCACAGGTGTGCGTGGGCATAGGGTGAGTGGGCAAAGATGTGCGTGGGTACAGGGTGTGTGGGCATAGGTATGCGTGGGCACAGGTATGCGTGGGCACAGGTATGCGTGGGCACAGGTATGCATGAAAGAGAGGTCACCTGCCCTTGCTTGTAGCCACAGTCAGGACACTCAGAATACAAGCAGCATTGCATACAAAGGACATTAAATTTGGTAGCAGAAGACCTGGGGTCAAATCCTCCATGGTCACTTTCTATCTATGTACTGAAAATACATCATTTTACGTCTCTGACCTCAGTTTGCATCTCTGTAAAAAACAGACGATACACCTGCTGGGTCTTGTGAGTGGTGAATTAGATTGTGTGTTTCAAATATGTGCGTGTCATTGGACCTCACACAGAGTGGATGTTCACTCATGGGACCACCATTGCTATTATTGGATGACACCAGAGAAGACACGTTTCTATTTAACGCCCCCAAACTATCGACAGGCAGTGGCCCAGAGCCGAGAAACTCAAGCCAAGATTGTTCTGTCCCCACCTCCTCTTCCCACTTCAGTCAAGGGCCTTCCAGGAAGTCGCAGGTGAGTCACAAGAGTTAAGTGTGACTTTTATTAATCCTAGAAAGAGCATCTGTGTATCTGTTTAAAGGGGAGCAATGGAATCCATTTTTCTGGCACCCAACAAAATGGAAAGGTGTTCATTTGCACTGGGCTGGTTTTGTGCCTTAAACCCTTTCCTTATGAAAATAATTTACCCTGCTAATTACATCACATTAACCAACTACTCCCAGTATAGATTAAAGGACTGCTTTTCCAAATCATTCCATAAATTAAAAGCAGTCCTCCCAGATACATGATTTCATGGATAAATACTACATTTGTGTTGTCAGAATTTATGCTGAGAGGAAATGGAGGAAATGTATCCTTAAAGAAATATTTTGCAGTGGTTGTTAACACCTTCCACTCCTTCTGCTCTCTGCTTCCAGTCCCATAATATAAATGTGCAAGCTGTTAGCCTGCGATGAACATTCCGGAGCGTCAGGGGCCACCTGCCTCCATAGCTGGCTGGGTATTGAAATTCCCTTTGCGTTGCACAGATGTAAATACTGCCGGGGTTCTGATTTACGGGGTCCACATCACATGCATAAAAGTTTCACTTGCTGCTCCCTCTTTCTCATGCGTGGGAGGAAGTCAGGAAGTCAGTTGTAGCCCCAGGTAGCATCGACTGTGGACCCAGAGAGTTGCCAGCAGGGTGTGAAGTCTAGCAGGAGCACCCAGAAGCCAGGTGGAATGTGGAGGTGCTTGGGAGCCTCCATCCTGACAAGTCTGCCCCACTCAGTCCTTCAGCCATGAAAAAATTAGGAGAAGGTGGGAGAATTGGGGGAACAGAGACCTGTAGGGGAAGAAATCCTGAGGGGCATCGTCTGCCCCTGGTGGGACGCAACCCCTCCTTCCAGAGATGGAGCTCGTGTAATGGGGTGCCAAGGAGCTGCCCTGTGAAAGGAGACTGAACCAAGTGGCCCTGGAGAGAGTACTTCAGGGCCCCGCATCTGCGCCATGGCACCGCTGGCGCTCCGTTGGCACCACTGGCGCTCCGTTGGCACCGCTGGCGCTCCGTTGGCATTTAGGATTCCAAACCTCCCTCTGCATCTGCATCTGCACCGCCAGTGTCCCAGCTGTCCAGGTGTCCTGCCTACTTGGCAGACAACCCAACAGGTGCATTTTTAAAAACAGTTCAGACAAGTAAAGTTTTCATTCCAAAATGTAAGGAACATCTTAGCAGAGGCTTGATTTGTAAAGGTCTCTCTGTCTCTCTCTCTCTCTCTACACACACACACACACACACCCTCTTTAGGAAGATCTTGCGTATCTCCCTGGACTGTCTTCTCTTTCACAGTTTAAGGGCTTCTCCTTCCTGGCTGTATTGAGGACTTCTCCATGTGGGGAAGGCAGGGAGGGAACATGAAAGAGACAGTGATGGGAACAGTGACACCTTATTGGACCTGACGCTATGCCAGAGGGACTCATGGGTAACACAACCTCAAAGGCAGGGCCTCTGCTCTCATGGAATTTACATTGTCTTGGGGGGACAGGCCATAATAACCAAACTCATGAGTAAATGAACCAATTTCAGAAAGTATAAAATAATCATAAATAAACATATTAGAGCAGTGACTGGTGGCAGGGGAAGAAGAAGGGGCCAAGCTTGACAAGTTCATGGGGCAGAAAGAAGGCAAGTGTGGCTGAAGCACAGTAAGTGGGGGAGGAGGGTAGAAGCGATAGAATCAGGAGGAGGAGAGGCCGGGGTCAAAGGGGTGCTCAAAGGTGGGGGTCCTTGTCTACACCATGAAGGCAAGGAGAAAGATTAAGCAGTTTCCGAAGCTTCTTCCTAGACGTCTGTATAGACTCTCTGAGCGATAATGCGGTTCCTAAAGCTTTGGTGGGTTTATCTTCCAGCAATAAAGATTCCGCCTAGAAGGATGACTGGCAAAGCTCTGTCAGACGAACTGCCCAGAGTGTTTTCTCGGATGACAGCCTCTAACAGTTCCCGACATAGACGAATGGACTCAGCCTCTCGGGGTACCTTCCTGACCCCTAGGGGGTGGAGAGTGGGGCTGAGGAATGAGTCCACCCTCACGGCACTGGTCTCTAGCTGTGGGGAAAGGGGCGGTTTCTCAGGGCCTAAGTCATGACCTTAGATGGTCTAACAGTTTCCCAGGAAGGGCTGCTAGCAACTCCCTGATGCTCGCTTTACGGTCCTCTTTGTCCCAGTACTTCTGACTCTTTGAGCTACATTGTCAGTAGCGAATATGACAGAAGTGGAGCCAGCCTCAGCCTTCCCAGCGGTGGGGCTTGGGGAGAGCTCTGTAATAAGTTCAGGTGTAGGTGACACAGGGCTCAGACACTGCATAGGAGTGTCCCTCCATCAGTTAACAGAACCCACTGTGCCGTCAGGACCACGGAGTGACAGCAGGAAGCCAAGTGGCAGGCAGGTGGGCCTCAGTCTGAGAAGGATGACAATTATACTAATGGGTGAGTGAGGGCAGAATTATCTGGAACAAAACAGACCTGAGGGGCAAGTAGACCTGGGTTCTAGTTCAGCGCACGCCACTAGTCGACATCCAGCCACATGCACGTCATCAGGGAAACATCAGTTCAGAGCTTTCCTGTCCTGGTTCCACGGGCCAAACTGCTGAGAGAGCCAGCAGGCACCATGAAGCCACACACAGCACCACACACAGCACCCCACACACAGCTCCCCACACACAGCTCCCCACACAGCATCACACACAGCACCCCACACACAGCACCCCACACAGCACCCCACACAGCACCCCACACAGCATCATATACAGCACCACACACAGCACCCCACAGACAGCACCCCACACAGCATCACACACAGCACCCCACACACAGTACCACACACAGCACCCCACATAGCACCCCACACAGCACCACACACAGCACCCCACACACAGTACCACACACAGCACCCCACATAGCACCCCACACAGCGCCACATACAGCATCACACACAGCACCACACACAGCACCCCACACAGCGCCCCACACACAGTGCCCCACACACAGCACCCCACGCAGCGCCCCACACACAGCGTCCCACACATAGCACCCCACACAGTGCCACACACAGCATCACACACAGCATCACACACAACACCCCACACAGCACCCCACACAGCACCACACACAGCACCTCACACAGCGCCCCACACACAGCGCCCCATATAGCACCCCACACAGCGCCACACACAGCACCCGCAAACAGCACCCCACACAGCAACACACACAGCACCCCACACAGCACCCCACACAGCATCACACACAGCACCCCACACAGCACCACACACAGCATCCCACACACAGCACCCCACACAGCACCCCACATAGTACCACACACAGCACCCACACCGTTATAGGGGGCATTCTCTCCCTGGTCTGAGTTGAAAATCCCTCCAACTTGTCCAAGAAGGAAACGCTAATGGGAAAATGTAAGAGTTGCTTGTATTTATGGAATGTTTATGGAATCCATCTCAAGGGATGGATTCTGTCACTGTCCCCAGGGGTGTAGAGAGGTTACAGCCCTGCTCAAGGACACAGCTTAGGGAGCTACTGTGCAGGACCCAGGCCCACGTGTCTCTGACCCCACAGACCATGTGGCACCACGGCAGTTCCTGTTTAGGGCAAATGGGTGGTTCATCCTAAGCAGATGGCCAGAGGGGCTGTGGTTTTCCCAGGGGCATTTGCACAGCCGTCCGGTTTTCTAACGCAGACGCCGAGCTGGCCAGACCAGGTTGTGGTGAGAGCCTCGCGTAGCCTGTCATCCACCATCCTTCGCTGCCTATTATGGCTCCTTCTGGTCAGCCTCAGGGACAGGGGGTGTCACTTGGGGCACTAGAGAGCAGGAGACATGCGGAGACTCCCCGCCAGTGATGGGCACCCTGCGGTTGGATCCACGCTGTTGGTGACTGAGGACTGTCTCCACAGCCAGAGAATGCCCGTACCTGTGGGGCGGTCGCTGGAGAGGTGAAAGGCAGCCAACTGAGAGTCTGTCAAGGAGAGGCTGTTCCTCAGCTTTCACCTGTTGGCCCCCAGGTAATGTGGGGCTGGGATACCCAGGTCTGGTAATTCTGTGTTAAATCAGCCAGAATTTGGATTTTATTTTATTTTATTTTATTTTATTTTTTTGAGGGCAGTGTCACTGGCCCTCCTATGTGGGACCCGAACCGGGGCCGCTGGCTTCCCAGGCCAGCGCTTAACCACCGCGCCACTCGGCCGGCCCCAGAATTTGGATTTTTAAAGGTGAAATCTCCCATCTTTAAAGTGTCAGCAACTAATTTTAAAAACTTTTCAGTTTTGTGCTGGGCATACTCTGGGTCTGTGGGTGGAAGGCAGCCCAGCGCCTGCCCGTTTGAGACTCCTGAGCGCAGGAGAGGGTCAGAGCCAGGGCCTAGGGCCAGTCAGCATTGGGCTCAGGTCCCTGGTCGTCTTCCATTTCCTGGCGGTGCCACTTACGTAAATGACTTGACATCTGGATCAAATGGGGATCCTAGTATCACCTTGCAGATGTGCTATAGGATTAAATGCATGATGCTTTGGAAATGCCTGGTACAGTGCCTGGCAAGCACTAAATGCTTAAAGAATGTTACTGTCATTATGCCTATTGTCACGTCGGGATGGAGGGTGAGCTGCCTGACTTTACCCAGGAGGACGGGAGGGTGCTTTGATGCTATGGTGCCCTTCATAGAACCTCCATGGTCTTCTAACAGCCAAAGAAACTACAGCTTTCTATTTGCCAGGGGGATTCTGATAGGAACTCTCTTACCAAGAAGGTGTAAGGATGCCGTAAGCTTGTGATCCGCGCCTTCAGCACCAGCTTCAGGACAAAAGCACGTGCTCTTACAGCTCACACTTTAAAATAAACACTCATATTCAGGACTTCTCCTCAGCTCTCTGGAAAACCTCCCCTGCACCTGTGTTGGTCATTGCAACATCCTCACTGTGTTTACTCTGTGTAGAAGGGCCTGAGATGGTGGCTTCCTGGCCTGGGATATTCTGGAGGCTCTCCTTTGCTACCCTCTGGAGCGGCACGGAGTCCTTCCCTGGGGAGATGCACTTTCCAAACCTGAGGCCACCTGACTCTTCCCTGCGGTCTCAGCCTACTGTCTGAATCTCATAAAAAGTGTCAGAGATAGTGGGGAGCTCAGCTGCCAAGATGCAGGATAGCCAGAGTAGGAAACAGAATTAGAAATTAGTTCATAGAAAGCTAAATTGCCCCACAGCCTGTCCCAGCACAGTGAAGCGTTGAGACAGAAACACAGACCAGCACTCGAAAAGAATGCTCCACAATCTCAATCTAAAAACAGGGTTTCAAAAGTTTAGCACCAATTCCATTCGTAACACACAACACAATTTCTCTGAATATTCTCTCTCTCTCTCTCTCTCTCTCTCTCTCTCTCTCTCTCTCTCTCTCTCTCTCCCCCCCCCCTCCCTTTCTCTCCCTCTCCCTACAGGTAAGGTAGATAGATAGCATTTTCCTATTTTTCAGTTGAGAAAACTGGGGCCAAAGAGGTTAAGAGACCCACCCAGGTCACACAGCTTGTGAATGGCATAGCTGGGAAGAATGGGAAAAGCACACGGGTGTTTTGACTTGGTTGAATGCTCTTCTGTAGCCCCATGCCGCCTCTCCTGCTAGGACACTCTTTCCTCCATGGGGCTGTGAAGTCAGCCATGGGGCAGCCTCAACTCTGCCAATCTGTTACCCTGTCCCTTAAAATGATTATAAAGTAGAAACCATGAAATCAGCAGCTTCAAGAATGGCAGGAATTCTGCCTCAAATAGGCACAAATCCTGGAAGCCAGCAGTTAATGCTGAAGTCACTGGGAGCCTCATGGAATCTTTTTTTAAGGGATTGCCAGCTATGAATGTCTGGGAGGAGGCCAATGATCTGTTGTAAGCACTAAATAATTTGTAAGTCAAGCCTCTCTATTGATGGCAATGGGATGTCAAAAATCACTCGACTTAACGCACGTTGAAAAGACAAATCAATTATCCCTGGGCCTCTCCAAAGGTGCTTTGGGAAAGCAGCACATGGATATGTAAGTATGCATCAACATATATATTTAATGGAGCACGGAAGGACCAAAAACTGGCATAATAATCCAAGAATCTTATGGACTCGACCGTTTTGCATGCTGGGAAGTCTGCCCAGCCAAGAACCCACAAGTCCCCTGAATCAAGTAGGCACTCCCTCCTCACCCACTGGGCTTAGCAGGAAGTGGAACTCCTGCTACCCGGGGCAGAGCCTCCAGAACCTTCTCAGGCCCCTTTCTGCGCAATACTCTCACCAGAGCAGAAAACACTGAACACCCCACTCTACTGCCTCCCCCAGGCCCCCTTCAGTCCCTCCTAGGCTCCTATGAGAGCTGCCTGACCATCCTGCTCTCACCAGCCCGCCCTCACCAGCCCGCCCTCACCAGCCCGCCCTCACCAGCCCGCCCTCACCAGCCCGTCCTCACCAGCCCGCCCTCACCAGCCCGCCCTCACCAGCCCGCCCTCACCAGCCTGTCCTCACCAGCCCGCCCTCACCAGCCTGTCCTCACCAGCCTGCCCTCACCAGCCTGCCCTCACCAGCCCGCCCTCACCAGCCTGTCCTCACCAGCCCGCCCTCACCAGCCCGCCCTCCCCAGCCCTCACCAGCCCGCCCTCACCCGCCCGCCCTCACCAGCCTGCCCGCACCAGCCTGCCCTCACCAGCCCGTCCTCACCAGCCCGCCCTCACCAGCCCGCCCTCACCATCCTGCTCTCACCAGCCCGCCCGCACCCCCCGGCCCTCACCAGCCCGCCCACACCAGCCCGCCCTCCCCAGCCCGCCCTCACCAGCCCGCCCTCACCAGCCCGCCCTCACCAGCCCGCCCTCACCAGCCCGCCCTCACCAGCCCGCCCTCACCAGCCTGCCCTCACCATCCTCTTGACTCCACTCTGCCAGCTACTACCCACTTCCATGGAGAAGCCAGACTGTTATATTGAGAACCTGGGTCAGGTCTCCTTGTGGCCCATTGTGGAATCTACTTGTGGAATCGAGAAGAAGATTCCAGCCGTCCACCGAGGCTGATAAAGCCCTGCACCTTTCGACCACTGGCTGTGTCTCTGACCTCTTCTCACACCTCTATCCCTCCCTAAGCTGCAGCCTCCTCTGGCTGGTGTGTGCTTCTGACTTAGTTAGATCAAGATGCCACTGCCTCTCAGCCTCAGCCTGAATGTCCTGCTTTGGACTTAGCACAGCATTCAAGTCTAACTGCAAATGCCACCTCCTGCCATAGAAAGCCTGCAATAGGTTGTATTACCTGTTATGTTTCCTTTAGTATATATCACAATCTGAAAATTTACTTACTCAATTATTATCCATCTCCCCATCATAATGGAAGGTTCCAGAAAGCAAGGACTTGGTCCATCTTACTCACAGATGCCCCTCCCCCCCGCACCCAGCCCGCTACCTGGCTCAGGGCTGACACCCTCATGAAACTTGACGGATTGGACTAATTCCTTTCCCCCCAACCATGGGCTCCATTACCAGTTCAGCAACCATATTGAAGTTTACCAGAGATTCAGTCATTCATTTTAAAATTCATTTGTTCAACAAACATTCAGTAATTCCCTACTATTTCCCAGCCTATGCCAGGCATTGGGGTCGCAGAGCAGCCTCTGACCTCAAAAAATTCAGAACACTCTATATACCTGTTCAGCATGGAAGGGATAATAACAAAGAGAATGGGACCCTAGGTCAGGGGTTTCAAAGAAGGGGTTGCAAAGGGGAGAACCCTGACCTGTACGCTGGAGGACCAACAGGAGTTAGGCAAACAAGGGGCTGCAGTATTCTAAGTGGAGGAAAAGCAAACGTTAAGAGCCCCAGAGCTTCTGGCAGACTTCTGTCACAGGTGGCTGGAGTGACAGACCCCCATGAAGGAAAAGCAGGAACTACAGAGGCTTAGACTCAGAAGGACCTTCCTAATATGAAGGGGTTTGGACTTGATCTTGAATCAACCATAAACGCTTTAAGAAGGGGAGTGAATTTGGGTTCGGTTTCAGGGAAATCACTTTGCCCCAGTGGAGGGCATGTGCCAAAGGGGAAAATGGTGTTCTTAAGAGACCCCAGGGGCCTGGTTAATAGTTGCCTAAGGCTGTTGTAACAATTGCCACAAGCGGGCTGGCTTAAACCAGAAATGATTTCTGTCACAGTTCTGGAGGCCAGAAGTGTGAAATCCAGGTGTAAGGAGGGCCACGCCTCCTCTGTCATCTCTAGAAGAGGAACCTTCTTGCCTCTTCCCACTTCCGGCGGCCTGGGCGTCGCTTGGCTTGTGGCCGCATCACTCCCATGTGTGCCTCAGTCCCCACATGGGCTGTCCTCCTCGTGTGTCCCTGTCTTCATCAAGTATTTCCCTCCTCTTACAGAGCACCCATCATGTTGGATTAAGGCTCACACTGAGGGCCCCGCATCCACAAAGACCCCATTTTGACATAAGGGCCCATTCACAGAGTGGCTTACACACAACAGATATTTAGTTCTCACGGTTCTGGAGGGTGGGAAGTCCAAGATCAAGGCACCAGCAGAGTCCATGTCTGCTGCGAACATCCCTCGGCTTTGCAGACTGCTGACTTCTTGTATCCTCACGTGACAGAAAGAGAGCTCGAGAGCTCTGTACGGGGTTGGTTTTATGTGGCCCCGATCCCATTCATGAGTGCCCCGCACTTTGGGCCTAATACCATCATATTGAGCTTTTGGTTTCAACATTGGAATGGGGCGGGGGGAATACAAATATCCAATCTATAGCACAGGAGTTCGGATTTCAGTATATCTTTTGAGAGGGACATAATTCAACCTCAGGGAGTGAATGGAGAGAAGGGGGTAAATTCTGCTAGAACAGAATGGATTCAATAAGTCTTGGAAGCTAACCGGATGGGAAACTTTGAAGGAGAGGGTGATCTAGAAAGATTCCCATGTTTAGGGTTTATGCAGTCTGGTGGAGGGTAGAGCCATTCATTAAATTATGGAACACATCATATAAGGAGTAAGAACCCCAGATCCTCGTTTTTCTTCTACATATGCTTAGCACATCCTCCAAAGCAATCTTATAGCCTGAAGAACTCCCCTAGAGGGGAAGTAATGGGGAAAAAAAAAAAAAAAAAAGCAACTGCATGAGTAAAGCAAAAGGGAACATTACCTTCTTCAAAATTCAGACCAGAAGCCAAAATGGAAATCAAATTACTGAATTCAATTGATTTCTTAAAAACTAGAGCCACAGACACAACCTGAGTTTTCCTGGTGGAGGAAAAGGAAGGAAGCCTGTTTTCGCAGCCTAATCTATTGACCCTTCATTCATTCGGGAGCCAGGTTGAAATCAATAGTGTCTTGTTCGGTTAGAAACCCTTAGAAAAGGGAGGCCAACTCTAGCGGTAGCACTCAGAAGAGTATTCACTTGCACAGGAAACAGCAGCCTCTACAGGTATAGCACCCTCCACCTTGGCCCCAAGAATCCAGGGTCTTGTTCTGACATGGTTCATCCGGTGCCTGCTGCCGAGCCACTTTGATGTCCAGACCAAACGCAACCCGCTTTCCCATGGGCATCGGAGCCTTTCAGCATGTTTACCTGGAGGCCGTGGCTCCCTGCAAGATCCGTCCGTGCTTTGAAAGAGTGGGGCAGAGGTGGGTGGTGATCCCCGTGAAACGGCCGATTGAACTCGTAGGCACCAGGCAGAGGCGATGATTCAGTATTTCAGCAGTGGCCTGAGAGGAAGCTTGGACGGATGGTGCGGAATGAAATCTACCTTCCTTCTCCTTAGGACCCAGTTCAACCTTGGAAGACCTCAGCAGTATGATCACTTACTGGGGCCGAGACATTGCCACGTCAAGGCCGAAGCGGATATGACCCACCACAGTTTACAGATCGTTGACAGACAGGCTTACTGGCCCTCGCACGCGCATTCTTTTGGACATTTTCCCTCCTCTAGTTCTTCTGACAGTTGGAAAGTCTTGTCTTGGTCTTGACAAGCTTTCTGTTGCCTGAAGCGGGAACCCACCTCTGCTCTTACCCTGACCCAGCTAATCGGCCCTGAGGAAGTGAATTATGTCGAAAGAAGACCCTCATCACATATATCTCCTAAGTACAGGAGACACAAAATGACCACAGCCTTCCTATAACTTTGTTATGGCCCCTTGACCTCTGAGCAATAATAAATAGTATTCTCGCAGGCTGTCCTAAAGATATGAAGACGTTTTGTGAGAACATCTGGCATTCATTGACTCAGGAAAAGGGAAAAAAAAAAAAAAGAAAGAAAAAAAAAAGAAAATCACACTGCCGGGACAGAATTTCATTTTCTTTTCATGTTGCCATGTGGGTGAAGGAGCCCTCTCTGTCTTTAAGCAAATGTGGTATGTGGAGGTGGGGGTGGGGATGGGGATGGGGGGGTATGTAAGTTCCCTTTCAAGTTTTAAAGGGTGCATAAAAATGCACATGCATTTCTGGGAAGATGTCTTCTGGCAGGAGGGGCATCTTTTTGAAGGGGGCCGGGGATGTTCGATTATTGTAACTTACTGTCAGTATGTCTCCTCTCCTCCTATTCTTGTGAACTTTCCTCTGGGCCGCCCTCCGGGAAGACCTGGGTCGCAGATTATGGATTCTGTAGGTTGGTTAGGGGACAACACCAGGGTGTGCAAACTTGACATGGACAAGAGCCCAGAGGGCCGGCGTGCGAGCTCAGTCATTCTCTCTCCAGTTCTATAAAACAACCTAGCTCAGAAGCTCAAAACTCGACACATTTAGATTCCCCTTGGAATGCCATAAAAGTTCACTTCTCATGGTGGATTTTGCTCTTTCCCACAGGATGAGAATATGCTTTCTTCCTCCTTCCCCCCTCCCAAAATTTGGCCTCTCTTTGATCACTGAGTTGAAATCAGAATAGGTCTTAGGTAGCCCAAGTGGCTTAAAATGTTAGCAAACAGTGGGATCCCTTTTAATTTTTAAAGGGAACTCTAATTCTACCCTTTATGACTTGCTTAATTATCCTGGGCCCCTGAACAGCTGTCTATTGATTCCAATTAACGTGATTGACGGCTCCTCTGGAAGGTGAAAGCTAATCAACTACAGGATGCCCCACTGAGAATTCATTTCCTTCTTGGAGTCGCTCCTGGGCAGGAGGAAACTTAGAGAATCAGCACCCACAGCTCTGATTTACTCTTTTATATACAGCCCCACAGTGTCTTGTGGAGAGAAAAAAAGGCTAGAAATTTTTTTAAAAAAAGGCAATTTATTTTTGAATCAAACCAGCATTAATTCTGTTGGCTTTCCTTTTCCTTCCTTTCTACTTTTTGTGAATCTAAATTGATCCCTTGAATGTTTGATTTTCCTTTCCTTTCTGGTTCTGAGGGACCCACCAAGCCAACTCCTGATTACTTCTGACAAGTTCAAAAGTTGACACGGACTTTCTGGTACAGCCCGCTTTCAATTTTCCACTTTTTGGATGCAGACCTCGATGGCTTTCCAGTGGTATTTTCAGATTAAAAAAAAGAAAAAAATCCAAATAAGAGAGAGGTTATGTAAGATAACAAACCAGGCTCCATGAAGATAGCAGAGGCTGGAATGATGCTGAGTCTAAATAAAAGCCATAAAAGAAAGAAAGCCAACAAATTCATTCACATATGTTTCTATTGTGTGCCAGGTCTATAGAACATTCTAGAAGGTATGGATGTGACCTGACTGTGAGGCCTGTGGCGTCTGCTTTGCTCCTAGTCAGAAAGGGAATCTAAGAGTTACAGTTGACATCAGCAAGCTCGATATGAACAGTGTTATGTGGTTGCACGCCCCCCCCCAAAAAAAAAAGTGCTCTTAAGACTGCACAGTATCCAATTCAAAGGGGCAGTGGTTAGGCAACTCCTAACATTAATTGGCATTTTATTTAACTATAAATCTCATTAGGGCTGACATACTATTGTCCAGGCTGATAGCCGCATTCTGATAGCCTAGCACAGTGCTTTGGCTATCACAGATACTGAATGGAAATTTGCTAAATGAATGAATTTTCTGGCCGCAAACCCAATAATTTCAAAGAAACAAGGGCCAACTTTGTGCTCGGAAAGCTGGTCAGAGAGACTAGTTATTGGATGGTGGATGGATGGATGGATGGATGGATGGGCGGGCAGATGGATAAGATGAGATGAAAGGAAATGAAATGAGATTTTGTTTTGGACAAACAACTGGCAATGGGTAGATAAGGCTCAATGTTCGCTGTCAAAGGAGAGCTCCTAGACTCTGGGTAATTGTGCATAAGGAGATACAGCAATCCATCCTCAACTGTTGGATGACTCTCCTTTGGTTAGGGTTGGGCAATGAGTGAGAAGAATGGGGAGACAGCCCTTGCCATCAAGCAGTGTGGTCTGGGAGATCCAGGGCCTGCTAATGTATTTACTCCACACCTTTGCTGACTGAGAAAATAGTCTCCCCAACACACCTCTTTTATCTCTTGTTCTGGACCAATGGCATTTACTAAGAGGAGAAAGAGGGGGAGGGGAGACAGCCACGAAGGAATAAATGGCCTAACCCTGCCAGGAAACCAGTGTCCAAGCCCAACATCACATGGCGACCATCTCTGGGATAAAGATTAAACACTTGTCACAGTATTTCTTGACCAACATGGAGCCGACAACTAAAACAATACCACAAACCCACTCTGGGAGTTACAGCACACTTTTGTTTTGTTTCTCTTTCACCCACTTCCAAATTTAGGTTTTTGTCTAACAGATGTAAGCATGTTGCCTATCATTTGTCATCCCCAAATGCCAGTGTCTATATCTTAATGTCACTTCCTCTTACCACTGCAATAAATCTTGCGGCAAGTAGATACTTCCCAGCTTTCAGCAGGGAGCCTGGAGCCCTAGACTGGACTTCCTGTGGGAAAATGAGTACTTCTGATGCTTCCATTCGTGATCATTCGAAAAGAATTACAGTCTCTCTACATCTTGGGTCTTCCTCTCCACTTCACCACTTCCGTTTCCGGTTGGTTTTTCTTGCTTACAAAGCTTTTAGGGGGACGGGGAGCAGAAGAAGGGTGAATAACATAACCTAAGAGACCAGAGGTCAAACAAAGCAACACCCGATTCCAGGGAATATCTGTATTGATTCCCGCTGATCTGCCCTGGTCACCTTACCAACTGTTAAAGCCCTAAAGCTCTTATTCTTGGAGGAGTCCCCCCTCCCAGCATAGCATACACAGAAAACTGCACTTCTAGCACTCATTAAGTATCATAAATTCACAGAAAAATTGAAGCAATTTTTATCATTTTGCTTCTTATCATTTTGATGTTACACTTTTTTGTATATTGGGGCAAACATCTCCATATGCCCTGAGAAAGCCCAGGGAGCATAGAAATTGACTAACATGCAACAAGGTCCCATAGTAATCCCAGTGGCCTCCTTGTAGGCTGTTGGCTTTTGTAAGGAAATGTCCTGACTGCCCTCTCTGTTTGGTAAAGCTGGATTTTCAGTCCTCCGCTAAAGGTCCAGCATGATGCTCAGCCTCCCGGGGCCCCAAGTTCCAGCCTGTTCTTTACTCAGTCCAGCCAGTACTCCATATTTCCAGAGCAATGTCCTAACTAAGTGGAGGCTTTTTCTGAGCAACCAAACTGGTGAGGCGAGGGAGCTGGGTCCCCTTTTTCAGAGTGCGATTCCTTCCAGGAGAATCCATGTCACATGTAGAAATGAGACAGAGGCGGTAACTGTAACAGCATAATATGGTCATTGTTATTATTGTTATCTAAGCAAAAATACGGTAGTGTTTAATGTGTATTTCTGAACTGGAACTTGTTTCTTTTTATACTCAATGCTAAAAGGTACAAGCAATCTTGGGGTCCTTGGCAGCAACCCTGAAAGAAGTCGGTAGGCAAACTAACTAACTTGCCGTGAACAGCCATGCTTATGATAATGCTTCAGTTGTGATATGTCTGGGTTAAGGAAACCGGTCTCCTTTTTTAATTGCCACACCTCATCTGACACCCCAACTAGACTACCAGCTTCTCCAGGGCAGAGATTGTCTTAGAGTTTGAGGAACTGTATTCGGTCAAAGATCACTAAGGGCAAGAATAAGGACTATTCTGTTATCCTTCTGGTTAAAAATTTAGGCAGCTCTCTGTAGACAAACTGATGATTCTCTGGTTAAGAATGAGGAAACTGAGGCTCTGAGAGGTGAAGTGAGGTTAGGGGAGACCACCCATGGACAGAGGGTGACTATTCAAACCTTTGTCTGCTGTTTTGAGTCTCCTCAGTTTCCACTTTCTAGCTTGAATTTTATTCAAGGGGCATTAAAATAAACGAAGTGAGTTTTGGGGGCAGTAGGTGGACCTTGAGAGCAGTGATGAAATTTGACATTTTCTTCTACTGTGTTTCTGTCTATCCCATCTTCCTTCCTTCCTCCTCCTCCTTCCACAAACATTTATTAGACATTGTGCTGCATTGACTGTACCCTGATCCTGTTTTCAAGTCACTCGCACCTAGAGGATCGCATGACAACACAGGGTATCCCAGTGGCACGTTGGGCTGAGGCCCGTCATACGGTGATGTCCCTAGAGCAGGGGAGAAGGCCAGGGAAGTGGGGGGAGCAAGTCTCCCCACAGAAAAAGAGACAACCTTGTGTGCAAAATCCCAGATGCATGAAAGCACACAGCATGTTCAGGGAGTGACACCGTAATTGGGGATTTCGTTGGGACTGAGTGAACCGAAGAAATCAGCCTTCCGTCAGTGGGAGGTGATGGTCGCCAGGTTCAGTGGGAAGGTTGATTAGAGCCACGAGAGCGATGAAGACCCTTCGGGGTTGCTAAAGGCAGAGACCTCAACAAAGGTAGCCTCAGGGCCTATGTTAGGACGGAAGGGAGCAGGCATCGGGAAAGGGTGGGATTCAAAAGACATTTCAGCTGTAAAATCCACAGGACTCGGAGACATTTGAAAAGATGCCGAGAGGAATAGGGGAAAATGAATTTGAGGTTTTGGGCTGAAGCAATAGGGTGGGTGAGGGTGTTGTTTATCAGGATGAGGTTGAAGAGGCGGCTTGAGAAATTGGTCAGGGAGTCGCCAACAAGTGCAGATTTGGACCTGTTGAGTTGGCCATGCCTCCAGGACACAGGTGAAGTATATTTTGTTCAGCTGTGTATGGCTTTGTTCCTTTGTTTTTCCAAACCTACAAATAGAACTTGAATCCTTAAAGAAGTAAAAATGCCAGGAAAAATAATGCTGGAATTAGTGTGTCTTGACTGTGGCCGGAGCAGACTCCCTGTGGCAAAGCCCAGAATATAGAAAGCAAATGGCAGCCTGGGACAGGCACCCAGCTGCTAAATAGGGGTTTCGGCCTGAGAAGGGGCCGGAAGCAGAGGGCTGCTGGGGAAGGATGGAGTAAAGGGGGCAGGAGAATTATCTCTAAGAAGAAATCACTTTTGTTTTTAATTTCATACACATGGGGCTCATAATACTTTTAAGAACAGGGCTTAGCAGTGGAGAGAGATGGAGAGATAAGAGTGAGAGGCTGGAGGCCTTGCTGCTTTCTGCTGAACAGATCCTGGGCTCCGAAGAATGCACTTTTTGAGCCGGGCGAGGAGAAAGTGGTTCCCAGCCCTTCCCTGGCTTTCTCCATGCTTTGCTTGATGTGCAGCCCACCTCTCAGCCCTGATTTGCCCAGCGTGTACCCTGAAGTTACAGACCTGGAGAAGTTTCAAACACGCAGAAGAAATCCTCGGTCCCTCGCATGCCTCAGTCTTACTTTCTTACCTACTTTTAAAGCAACGTCAGAGGGAACCGGTATCCTCAGCAGTGTATCCAATTCCGGGAGCCTCACCTCCCTTCTTGTATTAATTTAGGAATGTTTCATTTCTGCAAAAATTGCGCTGTGATCTTTGCTTTTCTTTGCATGCCTTTCATCCGGCACTCACAATGTGCTGTACAGATGTTCCACTGCCAGACCCGGTGCCCCCTAATTTGCTTTGAGATCCCCAGCTTGTTACAGTCTCTCTAGGCAATACCACCCCTTATCTGCAGTGAAGCCCACAAATAAGATATGGGGGGTGGGGGGGTCTCCATCCACTTAACTGTTTCCTACGCCTTTGCCTTACCCCATCAAACCCGTATCATTCCCTACCTTCCCTGTCTGTCACTCGTCAAGTCACATTCATTCATTCATTCAGCATGTCTGCACTGAGTGATGCACTCAGTACTATGCTGTAGTATGCTCCCTGGAGGAAATAAGAGCTTGCTATGTTTTGAATCCTGGGTCTATTTACAAACTGTATTATTTTGGGCAAGTCACTTAATTCCTCTGTGGCTTTAAAACATGATAATAAATTAAAATCTTAGTAAAGCAGCTAGCACATAGTAAATGCATAACAAGCCCATATTCATTCAACCATTGATTCATTCATTCATTTATTCATTCACTCCTTCACTCAGTAAATACCTATTGAATACCTACCATGCGCCAGGCAGTATTACTGAGGGTGTGTTCAAGTGTATCCAGATTTTGAAATATCAGTTCTTCTAGGAAGTAAATTACTTCATCTCAGCCCTTTATCTTCTGCAGGGACTGTATTTGCAGAAAGTCTTAGAAGTAAGATTAATACACATTCTCTTCTGCTGCCTGTTGAAGCAACAACCAGGATGCCTCTCCCAGGGGCGAGGGAAGCCCAGGCGGTGAAGAGGCCACAAGCAGAGCTGCACCCCATGAGTGCATACCCAGTCTCACCTCACCTGGGGCTGCAGCCCTGCAGCAGTCACCTCCCCCACATCACGTCCTCCCCCAGCCCATTTCAAATTTAGGCCTGCATACTGTGACAAGCCGCAGAGGAACGCATTGCTCTCCTCTGTTGCTGTCACAAACGGCCTAACAAACCAAATAGAATCCTTCAAGTTTTACACGCACCCACTGCTGTTGCATGCTTGGAATTCTTGGAAATGACACACACTGCTCCCAGCTTTTCCTCAGGGAGAACCTGGCCATCCCATTCACGTGTCCAGCTGCAGCTGTGTCAGACCCCTCACACAGGGCCAGGGGAAGACTGAAGCGCTGCCCCAGCTGAACCTTCGCATGACCCAGCCCCTCTGCCCAGAGCAAGTCCTGAGCGGCGGGGGTTCCTCCCCACCATGGACAGCGGCTGCTTCTCCAGAGCAGATAAGCTTGCCCCTTTGGGAGCTAAGGAAGCCCCTGCCTATTGCCACTGTGGATGCTCCAGAAATGCAGCCACGAATAGATTGCTTCTCCAGGTCTCGAGCACAGACACGCCCTCCAGCCCCACGGAACGGAAGGATGGTAAAGCACCACTGTTTGGGGCCGTTCCCTTCCCAGCAAACCCCTCGCCCTTTCTTTTCTTCTCTTGAGATAGAATTCAAATCATATGATGTTCACCATCTTAAAGTATGCAATTCAGTGGGTTTTAGTATATTCACTATGTCATGCCACCATCCCCACTACCTACATCCCCAAAATAACCTGCTGCCCATCAGCAGTCTCCTCCAAAGGCCCTTCTCACAGCTCTAGCAACCAGTAATCTACATTTTGCCCCTATGGATTTGCCTTTTCTGGGCATTTCATATAAATGTAATATGTGACCTTTTGTTTTTGTCTGACTTCTTTCACGTACATAGTGTTTCCAAGGTTCGTCCATTCTGTAGTGTGTAACAGCACTGCATTCCTTTTTCATGGCTGAATAATATTCTACTGGACAGAGGTACCACATTTTGTTTATCCATTCATCAGTTGATGGGAATTTGATTGTTTCTACATTTTGGTGATTGTGAATAATGCTGCTCTGTACATTTGTGTACAAGTTTTTGTGTGGACATACGTTTTCAGTTATCATAGATGTGGGGTTACTAGGTCATATGGCAATCCTATCTTTAGCTTTTTGAGGAACTTTCAACGTGGCTGTAGCATTTATATTCCTACCAACAACATATGAATGTTCCATTTCTCTACATCCTTGTCAACACTTGTTATTGTCCTTTTTTTTAAGTATAGCCATGCTGGTGCCTACAGGGAGTAAAGCGGTACCCTTTCTGATGTATAGTAATTTGGCCACTCTAGACTTTTTCCACTTCTCTCTACTCATTGCTCCTGTTAGCACAGGTTCCTCCTATCTAGGATCCACATTTTTTGTTTTCCTAGAATGCAAAAAGAGATGATGAACAGTTTTTACTATTTGGGACTCTCATCATGGCAACTTTCTTAGTGTCAACCTGGCCAGAAGATGCACTCCAGGCCTGAGCTCCCAAACCTCATGCCTCTCAAAGGTTAAGGAGCCTCTTCCTCCCCTCTGGGGCTCATTGTAGGGCCTGAATTTGAAAAGCCAGAGATAGCTGCTGCCTCTTAACACTTTGTAAGCGGGCATAAAAAGCTATATGACGCGTTTACTCGTTTCCCGCAAAAAATGTGTTAAATTAGCCGCCCTTCCCATCTGGGCAAATGGAGAGAGGAGAGAAGGAGCTTGCTGCTTTCACGTGCTGTCTCTTTATCTCTTGTTTCTCTTTATTTCTAAACCAAGTGGTTAATGAAATGGACAAAACAAAACAAAACAAAACAAAACAAAACAAAACACCAACCAAACTTGGGTTTGGAAGAAATTGAAAGCAAAGCATAATCCATCAAGGCTTACTGTTCAAGAATTTTCGAGCCCTTGAACATAAGTTTGTATGAAGTGCCCTCAACAGAGAATGTGATATACAAGTTATCACGTTATCCTAAACCAACTTAAGGAAACAAAATATGTTTTTTTTTTCGTGTGTTTTTGTCGTATGTTTCATTGCCTGTGCGTTGGGGTGGTGACTTATAAATTCTTATCATTAAAGCAAGCCCTGAAGGATCCCCTGCAAGCAGTGACATCGCCAACTCATTGTGGATACTTGTGGATAATCTGTGCATATGTCGTGATTCAAACTTTTGTAGCAGATTTAAACTGTCATGTGTCTCAACCGGTGCAAATGAATGAGACTTGAGCGTACAACCATAGCATCTGATTTCTCACAAGACCAGGACAGTGAACTGCAAAGTAACACAGACTTCAGCTTTGAATGCCAGCTCTGCTCTGGCTGTGACCACAGGCAAGTCATTTTTCTGAGTATAAAACGAGGTTCTGGGCCGGCCGAGTGGCGTGGTGGTTAAGCGCTGGCTTGGGAAGCCAGCGGCCCTGGTTCAGGTCCCACATATGAGGATCAGTAATACTGCTCTCAAAAAAACAAACAAACAAACAAACAAAAAACGAGGTTCTGAGAGGTAGATCGCTGGGCTGTTCTGAGCAGTAAATGACATTACTTAGGTAAAGTGTGAGCACAAGAACAGTCACATCAACACCAGACATTCAGTAAGAAGAAGCCATTCACAGTAGCAGTACGATAGATGTACCTTTCTTTAAGTAATAGATGTGCTCCAGAAATGGTACAAGTAAAACCCTTTTTGTTTGTTTGTTTTGTGGACAATGAAGCGTATTTTCTAGATCAGTGATCTGATTTTTAAGAAACCGCACGGTGAGTCCTCTTTTGTAAATGGATGAATCTCTTCAAATTTCATCTGGCTTGTATACTTTTTATTTTTGAATAACAGGGTTTCTTAAAATGGTACCCACCTGTCAATCCTAGGCCCCTATCTCCTGCCTTTGCTTAAAAAATGTCCCAGTGTTATTCTCAAGTTGGCAAATGCTGGTGTGGCCAATGAATGCCACCCCCCTTCATGTGCCCAGACTGTGTGTGAGAGCCTGGGGTCTCTGGGTCCAGGGAGGTACTGCGTGCGCCTGGGGAAAAAAAAAAAGACTGATTTCACTAATCTTGCTCCGCCTTGGGCTTTAAAGGGAAATCTCACACAAACGTTTAGGTTAAAGTGAAAGCAAAAGTGCTCCACGAGAATAAAGATCGCGATTATAACCCTGGGAGAGCAGCTGTGCACTGGATTTGACAGGACCCTCCCAGCACATCTGCCTGTGATAACTTCTAATGCAGACTGTGGAGCCTTTGAAATTAATTGGTCATCCAAAGCAGTGAGAACTTTTTGTTATGTAGAACAGCCCTTACTGGTGCTGACTTTGAGGGTTGAATTAATTTTTCATGAGTTCGTAGTGCTTCAGGCTACCATTCCAGCCTCTCCTAGTTTCTGAGGATTTTTTAACTGTGCAGAATGATTTATTTTAAGCATCTCCACATGAAGGGATTTGAGAAGCTCTGTCTTCTCCATGGTGACTCTCCGGAACGGTGAATCTGCAAAGCTTGAAAATCCTCCAGGTGGCCCTACGAGCTGGCCTCTCCCACTTTGCTGCCGAATATTCTTCCCGAATTTCCCCAGTTTCCTTGCATGTGCCGTGTGTGTCAGCCACATACACACAGCCGCTGAGCCCAAAGGGCAAGCGGGAAAAGCAAACTCCCCTGTCGGAAAGAACTGCAAGGTTTGAATAAAGGATAAGGCCCACAGCTTATTTTCCCCTTATTCATCCTAGGAAGGGGTCTGGAGATCTCTCCCGACCCACCTGGGTTCCTAAGAAGATTTACCTTCCGAAGGCTACTTGCTGGAAATGAAGGTCTTGTCTAGTAGAAGTGGGAAATACTGACTTCATATCCCTTTATCTTAGGCAGCAAAGTCAGCCACCTCATTTTCTGCAGCACCCCCCAAATACTCTAATCCATGCAATTGCCCCATTGTCCAAACTCCTATAGCAGCCATGCTGTCTTCAACCTGGGGTAGGGCATGTCATCATCCATAGCCATTTGTCAGGTAATACATATTCGTGGCAGGAAAAAAAATAGAAAATGCCTTTTAGCCTGCCTTTCCCAGTATTTCATGAATATGCCATATTTTACTAGACTGTGAGTACAAGAATCAAGGAGTGTCTGACAGGGAGGGAGGGAGGGAGGGAGGGAAGGAGGGAGCGAGGCAGGCAGGCTAGGTGGGCTGTGCTATAGTTTAGAAGCCTTAGTCTAAGCACAGCATGCTGCAAATGTGATAGATCACATGAAAAGCTCTGAGAGCCTTCCCTGCCCATCCTCCCAAGCCTGAGGCAGATGCTACTCCTATGTGTCCCCACAGTATCTGGTACGTGGAGCCTTCTAGTCCCCCTCAGTAGACCGTGTTCCCTGAAAACAAGGAACTTGCTGTATGCTGAGATTTTGTTTGCAGGTCTGCCCCTAGCACTTAGCACAAAGGCTACATGCAGCTCAGTAAATGTTGAATGAATAAGGTTGAGTGAATGAATGAAAGTGTCATGTAAATTAATTGTGGCCTCTTCTCAGAAGAAATGATACTGAAAAATACTACGTGAATATCCAAGATAATCAGAATTGATTTGGAGAATGATACCGCAACGTTCATCATTTAATGTGGGCATAATGCTACCAGGAGTCATGGGAAGAGTAGCAAATATGGAATATTGGTCCAGTCAAAAAATTGTGGGAGCTGCATGTTTTGCAACCTTCCTCATGTTCATTGACAGCACCCCTGTTAGTCGCCACCCCCATCTCTTTATCTGCTCACTTTAATCCATCGATTACCATTTGCAGAGGTGAGGAGTAGCAGGAAGGGGCCAGCTGGGAGAGACATGTCTGCCCCTTGAGGGGAGCTAATCAGCAGTGGTCTGCTGCCTGCTGGTGGGATTCTCCTGGTCCTAAGGTATGCACAAGACTCCCTTTTTCCCTCTATTAAGGGATAATTGATGAGGTCAGAAGTTTTGGAGTGTCCTGGGAGATTTTTAATCCAGTGTCATCAGGCAAAGCTTACTACATCAATAAGACGGTTCCGCAGGGGGACGGAGGAGTAATTGAGATGCCACACCAGCTGGAATCCAGATGAAGATGCATTTGGAAGCTTAATCACAATCATGTTCTACACTAAATATTCATCCTTCTGTCTCCCAGAGAGGACAGGAAATTAAGTTGTCAAGGGCAGTGGGATAAGGGTTTAGCTGAAAGAAGAAACCCTCACCTCATTCTTAATCTCGAAATATGCAAGACTGTCTTACATGGTCGAAGTAAAAGCCTCTTCTTTCCAGTTTTATTTCCTGAGAAATATTTGAGTTGTTTATACACAATTTATCAGCTTTACAGTTACCAAAATGGGCTGTTAAGAGAGCTCAGCCTCCTCACTGTGGGATAAATACAGATGAGCAATGCCATCTCAGTAGAAAAAAAATGTTTTATTGAGCCAATATAGAGAAGTATTAAAGTTGTGTAAACAGCGGGAAGGAGCAGGGGAATTCTTAAACAGAGCTGACGGGCTGTGATTGCGCACGGCTTGATGTACTACTGCACCCCGAAAGTTCAACCAAACCCCGGATGTCGTCAGAAGGAATTGCATTACATATCATGGATTTTCTTTCATTTCTTTTTCTCTTTTTTTTTTTTTTTTAATTTCCAACTGAAACTCTTTACGGTCCCATCAAGGCATCTAAATTTCATTGCAAATTGTGATTTGAAAGATGTATGTGGCTGCCATAAATTAGACGAAAGTTTCCTTTCAGATTCTGGCCCAACAGTGTGTGAACCCAGCATTGGCTTTTATTGAAAGGAACTGTGAAGTTCAGTGTCATATTGACCTATGAGAAGGTTGCATTAGGCAGGATGTCATTGGCTGCAAGTAACAGAACTGTCCCCACTCTGATTAGTTTTAATAAGGGAATGTGGCATTTCGCATGATAGGAGCCTTTAGGTGGGGGGTACCCCAGGTACAGAAACTTAGGGCGCCTACTCTGCTCCTCTGAAGCTCTCTTGATGCTCTGCCTGCCCCAGGGTGTTGCCAGCATCCTCTAACTGGGTCGTAGATGGCTGCCGGATGTCCGAGCTGCCATATCTTGATGCTTTAGTCTGGAAGAAGAAAGGGCCGTCTCTTCTCTATGCTTTTCTCTTAGGAAGGACAAACTCCTGAGACTTATCAGTAGACCTGCCCTTGCTAGAAACCTGCTTAGGCCAGCCCACTGGTGATTATTTAGAGCCATCCTTGGCTTGGAGGTGGGGAGAGGAACTCCCATCCTCTTAGCACCCTCTGTGGTATGACCAAGACACAGTTACTGTGACAGCACCAAGCTCCGTGGTGCAGCAGAAAGAGAGTGGGCTGTGAAGTCAGCTCTGCCCCTGCGTCCCATCTCCGCCACTATATAGCTGTGTGACCTTGGTGAGACACTTATCCTCAGTGAGCTTCACCAGCCCGTGGCTAGAAGATGAGCTTGAGAACTGCCCCAGAGAGCTTAGAAGAATTAAAGTGTAGGGCACAGAGCACAGGGAAGCACTGCTCAATCCTGACTCCCTTTTCATGTGAGTCTCGGTATCCACTTGCTAACGTTTCCCTAGGCATGGGTCTCCATTCTGTAATTCTACCTTCTAATTACATGTATGTGTAAAGTATAATTTAACTGATTGTGTGTGCATATCGCTATATTTGGTGTGAATGTATCATGCGTATGTATTATATGTAGATAGCATGTGCATATACAAGTATGTTATATATACATATATACTCAACCAACAGTTACATGCTGAGGAGCTATGTTCCACATGGTTCCAGGCAGTCCCGTGTTCCGGTTTAGTGCTGCTCAAAATGTGGCCCATGGATCGGTGCCAGTTGGCAAACTGGTTGTTACTAGTCTGAGACAGGTATGTACAGAAACTGAGAGTAAGCATTTAGACACATAGGGATTTGACACCCCTAAAACATCCATGCCCATGTTCATTTTTCCAATGCCTCACTTGTGTTCTACAATATAATAAATACTCTACAGTATCAGTGAGTGACAAATTGCCAATTAAAAAGCAAGCACACTGGCCCTTCATGGAGTCCATGGAGTTTGTGGAAACAGACACACAAAGCTTTCCAGGTGCTAAGGTTTTTCTGAAGTGAACAGAGATGGTGGCACAAAGTTGTCACAACAGTACAGATACAATAGTGAACTATGATGTCACAGGCAATCATGAGTGACCCAGTGCCACATCAGTGGTTGCAATAACGCGCGCCACAGGTGTCCACGGGAGGACGAGGTCACGGCGTGGCCGTCGACAGGAAAGTCTTCCCTGAGCAGGTGGACTGGTTTTGATTTCCCCTGCGTCCCGGGTCGCCTGTCAGGGTCTGCTCTGTCCCTTTTCACTCAGTTGCTGCTCGGGTTAATCTCCTGGTGAGCGAGGGCCTGCGAATGAAACTGGAGAGAGTTATATGTCAGACTGCAACAGGCATGCACTCAGTATCTCGCCCCATTATCCCCGACAGGCTTTGATGTTAGCGCAAAACACGTCAGATTACACAGGACGTCATGTCATGTGTCAAATCAGGGTTGGGGCCCCATCCTGACACTTTAATTAGTATGGGTGGAGGGAAAGGGTGTATTATTTTTCTCTTTCAAGGCAAAGACCCTGACACCCACTGAGAACTGTTTGGTTATGCCCAAGCCTGAATGCAGGCTCCTCTCCTTTTAAAAACACAGCCCTCGTCCCCTAGGACGGTGGCCAGAATGTCAGCTGATGAAAAGAGCTGGGGCCAGGAGATATAAGTCTTAGGAGATTTTAGCCCCCCGGAACAACTCACACCCCCACCCCCAAGTGTCCTCATCTTCAGCAGCATAAACCTTCGGTAATGATTGACTCTACAGGTTTCTCAGCCTTCAAAAGCAGCTACTGATGCTCTTGTGTATCTCACAGAAGTATTAGCTGCTGAAAGGGGAGAAGACCTCTGACAGTGCCTCAGGTGCCATGAGTGATGCCACCTAGGTAGGCGGGGTGGAGGGAAGGAGGGTTGCAGACCCTGGCTTTTAGGAACCCCCTGGTCAATTAGCAGCAGTTTACCCCACAGCTAGAAACACCCTGCTTGGCTTGTGCCATGACACACAGGTGTGGGTATCCAAGTTCAGGAATGTATTCCACCCAGAAAAGTGTCCGGGCATGACCGTAGCCCTTTGTCATTTGTGAACGTGGCCTTGAGAAACGAGAACCCTGCACTTCGCTCTCTGCTCCCGGAAGAAGGTCGTCCAACTTAATATTGAGTGAAGTTTCTGACCGTCAATAAGCTGCATTCATTTTGGCCTCTAGACTCCCGTGTAATTAAGACCTCAGGTCTGGCGCTGGGCTTATCAGTGTGTGTCGATTCTCATTTACATGACTTTGGGTTTTCCCACATCTCTGCACAGACACCGCCAAAAAAAAGTACTATTAACAATGAAAGGGCTAAGGATAGAGTTACACAGCCCATCGTGTCTCTAATCCCTACTTACCATTCCCCTTAAAAAGAACATTGCCCTATTCGGAAGTGAAAAGCAACGTGTTTAAATGTTCTTTATGGTGGGAGAAGGAAGGTCAGTTTTCCACCGCTTTATTCTGAGCCTGAAAAACATCCGATTTCGTGCCCCTTACTCAGCTCTGCTGCACAATTGGGGGGTGGTGTCTTCATCCTGCTTTTAGAAAACAACAAGCTCCCCTCATCTCCCTGTAGCTGGACACTAAAATCGGAGGCTGGACTCAAAGATCCCCTAAATGTGTCAATCTGGTATCATTTATTCAGACTGAAGTCTGTTGGGTGTAACTGGATCCAACAAAAGAGAAAAGTGACTCCTGGGGCTGCTGGCAGCCGTCCTTCCCTCCTTCTAGAGCTCTCTCCAGGGCAAGGAATGGCGGGGACCAACACTGGGTGCCTGCTCTCCTCCCGGCTTTCGTGGCTACAAGGCAAAGGGTTTATTTTTGCAACTGGAGTGAGAAAAGCCATGTCCAAGAGAAGTTAGGGGACGCTCACCAGACCACACATGTAGTTGGTTATATGACCTGGGAAGTCACCCAGGCTCTATAGGCCTTCATTTGCACATTAAGATGTGCTTGTCTGTAAAATTAGGGATGGGGGATGGGGGAGCCTAATAATAGGCAGAGAAAGGTTGTATAACAGGACTCTGGGCGCTAACACACCTGCTTTAAGTAGGAAGCCTAAGGAAGGAAGGGAACTTGAGGTTGCTTCAAAGACCCTCCCATTTCAGCTCTACCACTTACCACGATGTGACCTTGGAAAAGTAACCTCTCTGGCCTCAGATGCCTCATCTTAGAAATAGATCATCATGGTGCTTTTTTTTTTTTTTGCTGTGAAGTGTTGCTGTGAAGATTAAATGAAATAATTCCTATAAAGTACTTAGAAGAGAAACTGACGTAAAGTCAGCCCTCAATTCGTGTTGCCTATTATTAGTAATATTATGACTACTGCTACTGTTATTGATCGAGATGGCTGTTCCCTTCTAAATGAGACAAAAACAGTGATTGAGTCCGTTACTGCCAGGTTCTCCCCTGTACCTCAATGTGGGTCCAGTCCTAGGAGGCCTAGATTGTCCTGGAAGGCATCCAAGAACCCAGCTGGTTCTCAGCCTGGGTTCACAAGAATCAGCCCAGGAACTTCAAACAATACGGATGCTTGGTTCTCATTCGCAGAGATTGTGTGATTTAATTGCTCTGGAGTCTCGCTTGGCATGAATCGTTTTTAAGAGCTCTCTAGGTGATGAGTTAAGAATCACTGGGCTAGTGGAAGGCCCGATTAGTTTTGATATTAAAAAAGGATCTGAAATATGAGTGGTATAAGCTACTGTTTCCCAAGCATAGTGTTTACTGGTGGTGTCCTGTGAGAGCTGTTAGGTACTTCATTGATATGTTAATAGAGCTACAACTATCTTAATGTAAATTAGGAAAAAATGTAGCTAGCATATCAACCCTGTGATTTCACAGGAAATATTCTTTAGGTTGAAATTTCTGTTAAAAAAAAAATGTGGAGGGTAATGTATATAAAGTCAATTTACATAAAATATCAAGTTAATATTTACGATTTATAGTATAAAATATTGGCTTGTCAGAAAAGTCATGATGCATTTTTGCAACAAAAAACATAGAAAAATACGTCATGACTTTTCCGAAAACCCAATATAACTTTGGTACATAAAGGACTAAGGTTTGGGAAATATAGTCTGAAACAAATATGATTATAATTCTGAGCAAATGTGATAATTCTAAAGAATAAAATTATTCAGTAATTATGTATTTCTCAGCATTATAAAAAAATTTAGATTTATGAAATATTGCGAAACTTCTAACCAATCTAAGAACACAAAACCCTTAATTTCTAGTAACTTATTTTCAGGATGCAATAGGGCATAAAAGTGTTATTCCATGTTTACTCTGAACTGTAATTACTTTGTATATATTGTCATGGTTAATAATAATCACATCCCTCATTTTAATAATGCTTTGCTGTTTACGAAGCACTTGCACTTACATTATTTAATTGGGCTTCCTAACAACTGAGGTTGGATTATTAGCTCTTGTCACAAATGGGGTAAAGGAGGCCCAAAGGAGTCAGTTAAGTGGCCTGTCCCACGTTATGTGTCTACGACTGGGACCTCATCACCTACATCCAGTGTAGGACTTCGTATTTTTTTAACACTCTTGCTTTTTGAAGTCTTGTCCATGCTGCCAGTTTTCTCTCCCTCCTAGTTATAAACTCACTCAGGGGCATCTCTCATTGTGTGTCTGTGGACTTTCTTTTTCATAACTTGTTCCTCACCCAAGAGCATTCAGTGTTTCCAGTACCAGAAATTAATTGGGCGAGTTAGGTCACATTAGAGAAAAACCACCATAATCACTTCCCCACAAATCTCTTCATTTACACTCTTGACCTACCGGACAGTAGCCAAAGCCATCTTGAAAACATGTCAATCCTTCATGACACTCCTGACTTAGAACCCTGCAATGACCACCCTTTTCCCTGTGCACAAATTGTACGCCCTGCTCCTCCTGACCCATCTCCCATCTTCTGACACTCCGGCCTTGCTCCCTGGGCGCCGGCAGCCTCATCTCGATTCTTAAACAGGCCACATGCTTGTCACCTCACATCTAGACAACTCTGTTCCATATGACAGGACTGCTCTCCCTCGCTCTGTCTCCTCCGCTGAGAAAACCCAGCGTCAATGTTATCTCCAGTCTCTACCGGGAGTAGAACCCCCTGACCTCCTAATTAGTGGGGTGAGATCCCCCTCTTTACTCTTACGCAGCAGACAGATTTTTCCTTCCTGGCTCTCATTAAGATTTCGATTGTTTATCGGTGTGAAGCTGCCTGAGGAGAGATGGAATCCTCCCCATATTGCTTTGCTACCATTCCAGTCCCAGACCCTAGCACAAAACGTAAGTACATGTAATTGCTCAACAAATATTTGTCTGTCTGATGAACAGAATATGCAGGGGCTGAGGGGGCGCTTACCCTCCGTGGACAGAGTGCAGCTTTCACTGCCAATGCTGAGAGCAAGCCAGGAGGCCGCAAGTGCTTGCAAGAACTTTCAGGCCGATTGGGCCGCCTGTGACTATATTACCCCTCAGCTCCTGTCTACACCTGACAGTGCTACTGCTATGCTGGGTAATCCAGACAGGAAGTGCGACCCTGCCAGCAGCTCCCAAGCTGCCGCTGTAGGGAGAGAACGTTCTAGTTAAACCCAGGGTAGAATTCCCAGAGCTCTGCCGGCCCCACCTTTCCATGGCTCTCCCCCAGAAGTTCCTGAGGCAGCATGTAAGAGCCCTGGGGGCTCTCAGGAACATAATTTTAAAACCGCATATCTAGTAGATAAACACAGCCCAGAAATTAAAAATCTGTAACCTATTCCCAGTGATCTACCACTTTCTGCTTCTGAGCCAGTAAGTTGCTTTTATTGGCCAAGCGTCAGTTTTCTTACCATTAAAATAGGTGTAATATTGCTTATCCTGCTTAGCTCATTGGATTGTTTTGTAGACAAAATAAGATAAAATGAAAATATTTTGAATAAGTGGAAGCACTTTGCATTATTATTTGAGCCCGAGTTACACAGATATGACTTCTTCCCCTTACAGACTTTTAAATGGAGGAAGATGCACTGATTTTCACAGATACCGAGGCAGTCCAAAAACATAAACATGGTGAAGAACAAATGCAGTTTTCACTGGCATTATGGATTTGGGTGGGTGGGATTGCAGGGAGAAACTCGCCTGCAGATCAGGAGACCTGGGTTTGAACCCATCTTGTCATCCAGTGAGGAGCTGTGTGAGTTTGGTAGGTCATATAACCCCTGGAAGCCTCAGTGGCCCCATCTGCAAACGGCAGGGGGGCGGAGTGGGTGAGGAAGTGAAGAATGGTAATGACATTATGGAGTTTGCAGGATGGAATGAAAACTGCCAAGTGCCTTAGCAATGTGAGGTGTTAACCTTCTCCAAGCACTTGCATTACTTAGCCAAGGGGCAGGCAAGGGGTTGTCAGGGAAGGCCACCCAAAATAGCAAGGAAGTATGGAGAATGACTGGAGTAATGGCAGGCTGAGGGCAGGTCTAACAACAGAGAGAGAGAGAGAGAGAGAGAGAGAGAGAGAGAGAGAGAGAGAGAGAGAGAGAGAGAGAGAGGGAGAGAGAGAGAGAGAGAGAGAGAGAGAGAGAGAGAGAGAGAGAGAGGAAGGGAGGAAGGGAGGGAGGGAGGGAGAGAGAGAGAGAGAGAGAGAGAGAGAGAGGGTGAGAGAGAGAGAGAGAGAGAGAGAGAGAGACCGGTGCTTCAGGCGAGGGTGCAGCCTGGGAGAGGGCTTATTTCCAAGGGGCTGGCAAGACCCAGCCAAGACGATGGGTAGCGCCCCCCCACCCCGCCCCTACTTGCAGGAGCTGAAGTGGCTCCTAAAAGCTGTGGATTACAGGGCAGAAGACAGCATTCAGGTGGGCAGACGTGTTAAAAGGATCCCAAGTACACTCAAGGGTGTTTGTTTTTGATTAGAAGATGAGGCTTACCTGGATTAATGCAGCCTCATGGATGGAGAATATGCAGACTCTAATTGCACCTAAATTACAGTGGATTCCATTGGAATTGTGTATTCTCCTTCACAAGCCTAACCGCTGCCCACCCTCCCTCCCTCTTCACACAATACTAAATGAACGTGTCATTTGAACGGAGATGAAAGGCCTTGAAATTTATTTTCCACTTCCCTCCAAGATCCCTTGTTTGCAAAATACAAGAGGACCTAGGTTACTAATCTAGTTCCAGTTTATATCATACCAAAAAAAAAAAAATGTATTTCGGGGATTTGGATTTCTGGAAGGCTTTTTTCCAAGTCCTCTTTCCTTGCTAGGTTTTTCTACCACATCAGTGACAAAAATCAGCAGGTCTCAGAGATGAGTGGGCTTTGAATCCTCCGAGACCCTGTCACAAAGCCCAGCACGATCCCGGGCCCTACCCCAGAGTCTCCAAGGCAATAGGCCAAGGAGGTTCCCCCCGCCAAACCTGCATTTCTAACCGGTAACGCTGATGGTGCTGCTCCCCAGACAGTCTTTGAAAACCCATTAAACTAGGGAAATATCTAAGTATTTTAAAGAACCTGGGGAAAGAAAAGAGAATGCAAACCTCACGGCCCTAGGGCTGCATCACCTTGGAAGAAGCGGTGCAGTCACTCAGAACTTCAAAACTAGTTCCTAAGTCAAATATGGACGTATTCTCTTGGCGTTTGCAAAGCGTATGGCTTATAGAAGGGTGCTTTGCTGTATGTGCCAAAGGGCGCTGGGAACCAGGGCGGGTCCTTCCTGGCGCCCCCCCCCTTCAGTCCTGTTTGCATAGCCTTCTATTCGGGGTCTTACTGACAAGTGGTTTTATGACAATTCCACCAACCTCACACCTCCAGACCCCCAGACATTCCCTCTTCCTCGATGCCACCAAGTGCCCAATCCTACACCACTTTTATTTGCAGGCTGCTTCTCCTGTGAGAGGCTGGGTAAGGCTTGGGCTACTTTTGCTAATGTTCCCAGAACCTTTGCAAAGCACTAGACAGTGAGTCAACAAATGTGGGGGTTTAGCTCTGGCCTTGCATCTGTCTTACCATGTGACCGTGGAAAAAGCGTTTTTAAACCCCTGGGCATGATTTCACTCATCAATTAAAGGAGAGAGTTAGTCTAGCTAGATTAGTGGTTCTTCCTCTTTAGGGAAAAACTGAAAATGAAATGTATGGACCTCTTCCCACGAAAATGCATATGTGCACATAAATGCAAAATGTTGCTTATAGTGTTTAGACGGCATCACTAAAAAGGTAGTGATGATCAAGGATGGAGTAGAGGCTTGATCCCTGCACTGTACACCTGAAGCTGATGTTGTATAATATTGTATGCCAACTGTAATTGAATATATAGATAGTCATGGGATGTGGATTATAAGGTGGAAGGGAGTCAAAGGAATTGTAATAGATAGTATGATATGGGGGGGAGGAGTGGGGGGCAGAATTGGGGGAGGGGGGTTGTCACTTTGAGGGGTAAAAAGTATAACTATTGCACTGTGTTGTACACTTGAAGCTAATTAAAATAAAATAAAAATAAATAAATAAAAAGGTAATGATGATAACAAGCGATAATAATAGCTGGCCTTTATCGAGTGCCAACTACGTGTGAAGTACCAGGCAGAGCACTTTACCTGTGTTATCGTATTTCACACCGTGAGGCCATCACACCCAATTTCTAGATGAGACAATCATGTCAGAGATGGGAGGGCATTCATCTCAGGTCAGATTTGAGACAGCCCACACTGGCTTCAGGCTGATAAATGATCCCCGGGCACGTATGACTGAGTTAAGAGTGCATCCTGTTTAGGTGATATTTCAAGTTCCTTGAGCTCCGAAGTCTCAGGATTCAAAACTTTTATCGGTCCTAAGAACCAAATGTTGTGGAAATGACCCATGGTGTTCTTCAGGCTTTTATGTATCAGAGGTGGTCACAAAACTTAGACTTTAAAGGAAATTTAGAGTTGGGACTCAGAAAAGCCAGCTATTTCTGTCCTTTGTGTCGGTCTTAAAAACGAATGCTTTCTTATCATAGTTTCTAACCAGAGGCAGGCTCCTTTCAAGACAGGCAGAGGAACCCATCGCGGCTTGAGCAGGTCAGTAATGTGACGAGATAAAGGGCAGTTTCTTAATGAAAACCACTCTGCCTCCTGCCAGCAAAGGAGTTTTCTTAGTGCATTTCAAGTCCGCTAACACCTCTTCCCAGATCAATGGCTTTTCATAAATGCACCAGGAGATCTTTGAACCACTAATGCTTCAGGGGCTGTTTAGGTTTGGAGTCAAACTGTTTAATATAACTCTCCTCCAAGTCTGGCTCTATTGAAAGGTCTCAGGAAACAAGGCGGGGGGATGTATAAAAAGGAGAACCGCCATGGCCAACTGACGTCCCCTGCCTCGGCCTCCTGTTTATACAAGCAAATTGGACCAGGCTGATTACTTTCAGGAGGGGAAAGGAGGATTGGAATGACATGTGGGTCATGGTGGAGAGTTGAGTGAAAAGGAATCAGATTAAAGGTGCCTTTTGATTGGAGTGAGGCAAGTCATTTGCTTAGGAACAGGGGGTGAGGGGGCGTGGGGGGAGCCATTGACTGGCTTCATCAACAGATTAAGTCACCAGCAGATTAAGGAGTACAATAAAAACTGCATTGTGCCAGGGAAGTGTGCCAGGCTTCCCATGTGCCTGGGAAAGGGAGCGCTGTTTAATTTAAAACATGTTTAAACACTTGAGCTAAAGGAAGGGCACTTTTCAGAAGGTAGATAGATGGCTGCACCCATCCAGGAGATGGTATGCCAAGGGCAGCCTTGCTTTCTTCTATCTGTTCCCACACCTGCTTTCACAGAGCCCTTGGTGAGAATGATAGTAATAAAGTACCGTAATACCTTGGTTTGCGAGCATAATTTATTCTGGAAACAAACTACTCGTATTATGGCAAGACATCACTCGTTTACCACATTAACATGTATTAGAAATGTTTGCTTGTCATGTGGAACACTCGCAAACCACGTTGTTACTCTCGCAATCCAAGGTTTTACTGTAATAACAATAGTTGGCATTTCCTTAATGTACCCCCTGCAGGTACTGCGTTATGTCTTTAACTCATCTAAACCTCTCAGCAGTTCTCTGAGGCAGACCTCCACTGTTAGTAACTCCACTTCCCAGACCTCAGGGCAGATGAGCAACTTGACCAATGTCACCTCCATGTGTGATGGGAACCTTGGTGATCTCTTCTTCTTTACCACCAAGTTCTCTGTCACCCATGTGAATGTGGTCCACCGTCAGCTAACGTTTAGCTTATTTACTCTTAAAAACCTGTGACTTCCTCAGTGGTTATTTCCTGTACCACCTCTTTTAGACTTTAGGCCCCTTGAGGACAGGGGCCAAGTGGTCCTTTAATTTTGTCTCTCCACTGCATCTGGCCCAGGAGAGAGACCTCATCTCTGTCTTTTGTTCTTGAAAAAATCTAAAAGGAGTTTTAGGGTTTTGGGTTTTGTTTTCTCTGACAATAATTGATATAAGCTCACTGCATAAAATATTTCTTTAGTTACCAAAATTATATGAAGACAAAAAGAAGAAACCAGCAGAGGCAACAGTTCTTAATAGTTTGGTGTATTGCCTTCTCCTCTTTTCTTCATGTACATATGCCCACAAAGATATACTTTATATGGGATTATGCTCCATATGTTGTTTTGCAGCCTGATTTTTTGCTAACAGCATATCATGGGCACCTTTCTGCATCAGTAACCATAGATGGTCAGCAGTGAGTAGGTCATAACCTGGCTTACTTGGCGGCTGTGTCAGAATTCACTAAGACACATCTGATGGACCTGTGAGGTCCCTGGCGTTTGCCTGTCTCTGCAAAGACTTAGCAAACACACCTGCACTTACAAGCCGGCGTTCCTGTCTTTCCGTCCCTCTTCTTGTCCCCACTTCTTGAAAATGTCACATTCATAGCAGTGGCTTGGGCTTCAGTCCCCCTAGAAATGGCAAAGCCTATGCATTGTCTGTTTCAGGGTGCCTGGGAGATTTCTACAATTCACTTTTTAATATAAAAATTAGGCTATTTTGGGCCAGCTGAGTGGTGCATTGGTTAAGAGTTAATTTGTGATGCCAGCTCTGAGCAGCAGGGCCCTGGTTTGGATCCCAGATGAGGGGCAGAGACACTGCTCCCTCTACAGCTAAGATGGTGAACAACAGCTCCACCTGGAGCTGGGCTGTGAGTCGCCAGCTACAGCGTAGGCTGCAGCCCCTGCTGCAGTGGGGCTGCCATAAGCTACCGTGAGTGGCTGTCCAGCGTGAGCTGCCGGGAGCCACCGTGAGTGGTCACCCAATGACCTGCAACTGGCTGCCTCACCCGGGAAGAGCACAATGATCACAATGCCAACATGGGCCAGTGAAGTGATATCCTCCACAACTAGACTGAAGAACAAAAGGACAGCACCTTGCCTGTTCCCCTCCCCCAATTCCCCCAATAAAATCCTTTAAAAAAAAAATGAGGCCATTTCCCTTAGCACAGAAGGAATCACAAGTGCCATTCCTGACTCAGTCCTTCAGGGCATCTTAGTCTTCTCTGCTACCAGCACCCTGTACCTGGAGTCGCCCCAGCCTGGGGCTCAGAGCCATTTCCATAAATGGCCTGTGTGTGGAATTGCTGTGGACAGCCAGTAAACCTGGGGTCAGAGGTTAATGACTGCCAGCCAGAGCATGGGGAGAGGAGGCAGGCTGGGTACTTGGGCGTTTGGGGAACGTTTGGGAACTTTTAAGTTCATGGGCTCGAGTGCACCCTGGGGAATCACAGGTGGTGATAGCTATGCAAGGACCGGCCAGGTAAGAAGATGGGGCTAGGGGACAGCTAGGAGTGCTAGTGAGAGTGAATACAAAGAGCAGGCCCCAGGAGTCCTATTTATTATTTTTCATCAGCCAAATGAGGGCAATTTTTAGATGACTTTTTTTGAGGAGCTGTCACCATGGAGATGGAATTGGAATTTCTTTTTTGACAACATTGCTGTTAAACCATTTGTTGGATTATTTGCATATCGTGACTCTAGAAGGGCCCTGGAACTCTGTGCTTCCCTCTCTATGAAGAAGAGAGTTGATCTCAACCATCACTTGAACTCTTTACCTCAGAGGGGGCCAGGTGTCCCATGTGCTGCCTGGTCTCTACCAAGGTGGCATGAGGCTCCTGGATCCCCCATAGGCCGACCTACAAAAGGAACTCATGAGGCAGGACCAAAGACAAGAAGAGGAGCAAAGAATTTCCCATGTGTGCCTGGGAAATGGTTGTGAGTGTGTCCACTTCTCTGGACCCGATGCTGTGGCCTCTTGTACATCACATTTACAAACTCCACCACAGGCCAGAGATGTTGGAGGAAACATGCAATAAGTATGACCTTCCAGAAAGATCTGGGAACTCAGGAGCTCAACCTGCTGCTTTCACTACTGGGCAGAAGCCTTTTCTGAATGCACCTCTTTCCTTCCCTGAGTGATAGTATCTTTAAGACTCCAGATGGACCTGAGACAGATTTTCCAACATCCTCTCTCTGACGTCTCGGACTGTTCCAGTGTAGCCCCTTCTGAACACCCTCCTCCGTCTGTGGCCCCGCAGAAGAGGAGTTGGCATGCTGCGGCTTCCCACACTCTGACTCGCACTTCCGTTCAGACCTGTTTGCTGAAAAGGCACCGGCGCAGATAATGAAGGACAGTGCCCCGATGAGAAGTAATGTAATCATTTTGCGAGTTTTCTTCTCGTTTGGTGACATTTGGAGGTGATTGGAGACTTCTGGAATCCCTGTCACCCTCGAACCCCTTGGCCCCCAGAGGAGTCCATATGCCTGGATAGGAATAGTTTGAAGCTGAACCTCTCTTGGGTTTGGATCTCTTCTGTATTTTGTCTCCCCCCCACCCCCGCCCATTACTCTGCTACTCTACTTTAGACAAGTGGGGGTGGAGGGGGGGCGTTATTGTGGGCTGTTATCAGTTTGCTTCTGGAGGACATGGTGCGTGTGACAGCTTGGGCAAGGCATGGGGCCCAGGCTGTTTGTGTCACACTCCGTTCCCACCGACAAACACTGTTGCTCGCCTCCCTGTCCAAATCAGATACCACGTATGTTTTCTCAGCTCTGCGCTGTTGCTCTGGAAACAAGCAGCAGCAGCGAGATCCGGAGCAGGATCGTGGCCTAGTCGACCGGAAATGTCTCACCGCCTTTCTGGCAACTTCCGGCAGAAAAAGCGCGTCTGACCCCACTGCCCAATGAGGAGGTTTTGACGGATGGCTTCTCCTCCCCAGTGGAAATGTCCGCCTGTCAAAGTTAGACAATGTATGCTTGCCCACAGCTCACTTTGGGGACAGTATAGTTTATTAGAAGAGGACTCTAACTCATATGACCCCCAGCCCTGCACTTACTAGGTAAGGCACCCGGACAGTGCTCAGTAAATATGAGCTCTTGTCACATCGTCTTGGGACACCCCGCCACTTTCTCCTGGGGTGGACTTGCCGTTCTGGAGTCTCCCGGTTGTTAAACCTGGGTGCTGTGCTCACATGCATGGCCTTGCTCTCAGAGGCTTACCAACTGGGTGACTGGCCACGTCCTTCACCTTTCTGATCCTCCTGTGGTTATCCATACAAGGAAAATAATGACACCTACCTCAGAGCTGGTTGGGGGGCAAATAAAGTAGCATGCATGAGCCCCACAGTTAAAAAGGTGGAGTGATCAAATTCCTCAACTTCAGGATATGAGTGCTTCCGCTAGGGAGAGAAAACAGCTTTCCCTTTTCTCTGGATTCTGTCCTCATGCCTTTCTGGAGATGCGCCTGCCCTTATGACACCTGCTCCCTGTCTGCAGAGATGGGGAAGCCCAGGTAGGAGGCGCAGGCTCTGACCCCCTTTCCTCACACAGCAGACACCCCCACACACACACCTGAGCCTTATTACCTCTGCTGGCACCTTGCAGGCAAGGCCTTCAATATGACGAGGGGAGCCCAAGAGTTGAGGGTGAAGAAGGCGGGTGAGGATTCCAGAAGACGATAGGGAGAGAAAGTAGCTGGAGTGGGAAGGACAGAGAAGAGAAGGTGGAAACAGGAGAGGAATAGGAGAGGAAAGTGGGAGGGAGAGAGGAGGTCTCCCAATGAGCCAAGATGCAGAAACTTTTGAGGAAGGTGAATCATACTCTCTCTTCAATGCCAGTGCCTCCAACCGAGAGCTCTCAAGCTGCCTCCAAAGAGATGTCAGGGCCTTTGAAAACCTTTAGTCTTGTAATCATTCTTCTTTAAAAGAATATTCCATGCGCCTTCTCCATTTTTTTAATAGAGCCCTAAAAGAACTCAACCCATTCTTTTTACAAAGAACAAAGCATTTTTCACAGTGACAGAGGCCGTGAAACCCCAAGGCCATCGTGGAGGTGCCCCCTGCCCTGGGCACCAGCATGCGGGCCTCTCCGAGGGGCTCCTAGCACGGCCCTGGCTCTCAGGATCTTCCTCGGTGCTCGCATTGTACGTAGCTCGGTGCGTCTGGACATCTGACAACTCCTCACCAGGAGATGGGCACTCAGATGGATGATAATGTGGCTGGTGTGACGCTGAATAACTCAACCAAGAAATTATTCAAGAGCATATTAAGACATTATGCTCAGATGACAGAAGCTAGAACTTCCATTCCTTTAGACACCTTCAGATGTGCAGCGAACGTCGTTTTGGGGTGGGTGTCACCAGAGGTATGGACAATACAGTGCTTTTACTGAGAAGGTGATGCATTTTTTGCTTAATACCCATTCACCTTTTTTTTTAAAAAAAGATTTTATTGGGGAATTGGGGGAGGGGAACAGTGCTGGGGAATCGGGGAAGGGGAACAGACAAGTTGCTGTCTTTTTGCTCTTCAGTCTAGTTGCGGAGGACGTTGCTTCACTGGTCCATGTTGGTATCGTCATTGCGCTCTTCCAGGATGAGGCAGATTGGTCGCCGGCTTCTGGATGGTCGCTCACTGCGGCTATTGGCAGCTCACGCTGGCTACCAGCCATTCACGCTGGCTGCCGGCCACTCACTGTAGCCTATGGCAGCCGACTGCAGCAGGGGCTGCAGCCTACACCATTGCAGGGGCTCGCACAGCCCAGCTCCAGGTGGAGCTGTTGTTAGTTGTAGAGGGCAGTGTCACTGGCCCTCATATGTGGGATCCGAACCGGGGCCACTGGCATCCCAAAACCAGCTCTTAACCAATGCACCACGCGGCTGGCCCAATACCTGTTCACCTTTTGTTCATTTTCTGGTGGAACAAAGCAGGGCTTTATGCTTAGATGGGGTGTGTTCTCACTTGGTGCACTTCCGTGTTGAAGCCTAGGGCACGCTCCTGTTTACTTGGCATGGCCCTTGCTCCCCTCGGGAGGGCTGTCAGGGCACACGTGGGAGAACTCTGTCACCTCTACACACCCAGCAATTCATCTAAAACAGTGAGAGGCCTCAAACCCCTTCCTCTGTCTGCCTGTTGGACCCCAAAACCGGTTTTATCCAATAGGATGCTTTTAGGGCCAAGAAACTGAGTTCTCTGACTCACGTTAAGTTTTCAACCTTTCGTTGTTTTCATCAACAAGATTGGTTTTAGATGAGGCAAGTGTAAGAAATACATAGTGGGTATAAACTCAAGTCTGGAAACGTCAGTATATACAACAATTTCTCACCCATGTCCACTTTCCACTTTCCACACAGACTAAATCTCAGGTACTTCTGAGCCCATCATCCCCCTTCCGCAGGGCTGTGTCCAGGTTCCAGGGTGTTTAAATGGTGTCCAGCATTTGGGAGGCAGTGCTGGGCATCTTCAGTCTATCCACCTTGGCATCCAATGAGATAAGCCTTTTTCACGCAGCTCGCATCTTCCTGCAGTTCTCCAGGGAAGAGGAAATTACCCTTCTATTTCCTGGCTCCTCAGAGCAATGAGAAACCGTTGAAGGCTGTCTTTCCAGCAAGACTGCCATTTGCCACTATGAGTCTATCAGTCTTCCAACTCTCCTGCACCAGAAGAGAGCCTTGGGGGTTCTGGGAGTCCTTGCCGCCTGGTGGAGGGGTGAACGTCTCCTCAGACCTCAGCTTTGGTCTTTCCCCTTCATCCCACCCACTTGCATCCTGGTACAGAACAGATTTTTAAAAAGGGGCCTCTTATCGTGTGTGCATCTGCGTCGCAGCTCCTTCACCACGTTTTTATTTTCCCAAGCTGGAGAAATCTTGGGAGGAGGGAGGTTACTAATGCTGACTAGTCACGTCTACCCTGAGCCCACTCAGTGCTGTCCAGCAGGACTCTCTGTGATGACGGAGATGGTCACCATGGTGGCCACAGCTGCACGTTACTGGTGTGACTCATGAACGGAGTGTTTCATTTTAATTGACTGAAATACAAATAGCCACCTGTGGCTAGTGGCTGCCATACTGGACAGCGCATGTCTGGACTTTTAAACTTAAAAGCCAGGACTTAATGTCTTTGTTCTCTGTGTTGCATTGGGACAATACATCCCTAAGGCAAAGGTGGGTCATATCCTGTCTGTTTGGGTGCAAGACATTTTACATGGATTGGAAGGTGCAGCATGGAACACATCAGTTACAACTTCAATCCCACCACAAATAAATAAAAAAGTTGTGTTGTGCTGATTGAATCAGTGGGCAACCCAGAATCTGCCCATTGCCCATCCCGTAAACATTGCAGAAGATACTGAGGCACCTCTGAAGGATCACGGGGTCCTGGGAACTGACTTAGGAAATCACTGAGCTGGTTATATCTGAAATCCAGCCTGGTTCATGCATTTGAAAAGATAGGGTTGTATAGATGAGGAAGCCGTGGCTTCCAAGGGGGTGGTGACTTGCCATAAGCTACACAGCTAATTTTTGCAGGAAATATCGGAGAGCCAGTTCTGCCCACCTTATTCAGAACTCTTTCCGCTCTACCTCATAGCTTTCTACAGGATTTTAACTTGACACTAGACTGTTCCATCCCCCCTGGAAATAATTATTTCCTGGAGAAAGGGGCATGTCTTATCCTCTAGCTCTGAAGGTGGTAGGGCACCTCCCAGTCATCAGTGGGGAGAACCAACCCAGTGTGCTGGTGTTGTAGGACATGTGGGAATAATTCCCACAACCACGACTCTGTCTGAGTCTCCTCCATCCTCTCTTTTCCTTGTATACAAGTAGCAGTCCCTATACTTCCCATCCATTCTTTCAGAAATGCTAAGGGTGTTCTGAACAAGGAAAGGACGGCCCGCCCCCTTAACCCTCTCTAATATCTACCCCATGGAAGGAGGCCCTCTGTTTAAGGTAAATTAAATTGGACCTCTGCAACAAATGAATTGGGTATAATGTATAATGACTCAAACTGATTGAGGTTTATTTCTGTCTCATATAAAATCCAAAATGGCTTTTCCTGATGGGTGAGTGGGCTTGCCTCCAAGTAGTGACTAAGAGAATCAAGCTCCTTCATGAGGCTCTGTCACTTTCAGCGAGAGATTGCCTAGGATCAAGGCTAGGCTTGTCTGCAGCATGGAGGATTGATTTAGGGAGATTTAATAGGCCAGGCCAGGCTAGACTCATACTGTTTTCTTTCAAGCCATCTTGACCAGAACTCAGTCACATGACCATGCCTAACTGCAAGGGAGGCTGGGAAATGTAGTCTAGGTATATGTCCAGGAAGACAAGGAAATGAGTTTATTAAATAGCTAGCCAGTCTCTGCTACCCTTCTAAACCAGTGTTGAGCAAATTTTTTCTACAGAAAGGCAGATAGTAAATATTTTAGGGTTTGCAGGCCCTGCTGTCTGTTGCAAATACCTCTATCACTGTAGTATAAAAGTAGCCAAAGCCAATATGTATACAAAATGGTGTGTCCATTTTTCAATAAAACTTTATTACAAAAACAGGCAGTGGGCCATATTTGGCCCAAGGACTCTAGTTTGACAGGGAAGACATGTGTTCCCAAGCCAAACATAGCACAGGCACATTTTAGACTATTTGCAAAGACCTGAAAAACATTGTGTGTATTTTCTCTGGGCCCTAAGACGCAGCAAAAGAAAGTGGGTTAAAGGGATTAAAAGGAGTCAGTAATGTATTTAATTAATCCTTTACAAAAAGAGAAATGTTTTCCGCTGTGCTTCAAAGGAAAGGAGTGATAGTTATGAAGTGGAAGTTTACTATAAATGTAGATTTCAAGATTCCACCCTCAGTGTCTTTGGGGTGGGGCCCAGGAATCTTCATTTTCCGGACTCTCTCCGGCTAGCTTTAAACAAACGGTAGAGGTGGTGGGTGGTCACAGTTTGCTAGATACCACTAAGCCGTTAGCTTGTCTGGCTCTCATGGATGTAACCAGCCCTGAGCCTTTGGGGTACATCAGAAGTAACATGCGGGGTTTGCACAGATCCACTGACCTGGGTGAGCATAAGTCTTTTTCCTTCAAGGAAGCTATCAGAAGGCAAGGGAGTGGGGGCAAGCTCATAGGTCTTTCTAATTTATTATTTTAAGTGATCAGCTAATTATTAACGGATTGTGCATGGCACAACCCTCAGCTAGTTGTGACGCAAGGAGCAGGGAGTCAAACCTTCCAATCAGGCTGTGCCCGGCAGGCAACTTTGCTTCTTTTAAGCACTCCATCACTTACTTGCCTCCTCTGAAGAGTGTTGACCCCCAGATCAGAGAAGGGACAGTGTTTGCACTGGCAAGAGGGCTTCGCAGTCTTAGGGAATGAGTTGACACAGCTGGGTGACTCTGATTTCTAACACCGTGTCACTTCCCTTCCCCTCCCCACTACACAGCTCAAAAGTTCCCCCTTTGAAGGCGATGAAACAGTTAGTCCTGGCCACCTGCTTCCCCTCCTGTCCCCCCAGCAGCCCAGAGTGGGAAGAGGCAAATCGACCTGGGAAAGTCAGGAGTGGCTAGTTGTCAAAGCCGGGTGCTATGGACACCCCAATGGAGAGAGGCAGAAATGTGTTCTGGGTGACCTTGAGAAAGTCACCACAGGAGTGCCCAGGCTTGGAGGGAGTCCCATATGCCAACCCATGTGTTCATGTTCTAAAGATGTAGTAGAAATATAAGGGGAAAGCAACCTGCCTTGGAGCCCTCTCCTTTCCCTAGAATTAGCCAGTCACCTACCATCAGAATCCCTGGGCGTGTTCTCAGTTCCCTCAGCAAGAAGACTGCAAAGCACTGAAGAGTGAAGAGCAAATCAATAAGTGTGTTTCCACAGTTCACCACCCAACTGGGAGATAAGAGGAGGATAGATAATCTCTCTAAGGTTTATCTCTTTCCCTCGTAGAGGATGGTGGTCCTGTGCTCACATCTGATTTCTAGGCGTGGGGACTTGCCCTAAAGTGAAGTTTCTCTCGATCCCTTCTAAGAGGAAGCCCGGCAGCCCCCTGACCTGTCTGTCTGCAAACAAGCATGGCCAAAGCCAGACCATCCTCTTCAACCCAACAACTTGGCAGTGCCCTGGGCTTGGGGTGGTGCTCTGGCATCTCCCTGGAAAAGGCAGCTTTTATTTTTATTTTAGTGCCCCTGCCAGCAGCCCTCTGATGGGTTTGGTAAAATGTGTGTACAGTCAGAGAAAGCAAGGAAAGAGTCAACTTGCATTGGTTCACTCCCCTAATGCAGACAGAGGACTGTCCAGCGACTTCAGTATACACAGGGCTCACCTTGGTAGCTTGTAAAAATGTGGGGTACAGGGCACCACCACCCCCAGGGATTCTGACTCAGAAGTCTGGGGTGGGGCCTGAGAACTTGTATTTATATAAGCCTTCCAGGAGATTCTCATGCAGGTAATGCTGGGAGAAGTGTTATAAATAGGAAGCATACAGGATCTCAGGGGTTGGGGGGGAGAGGGGTGTTTTATTTGGGAATTATATTTTGAAGATTTTGGGGTAGACCCATAACCTCCTCAGCAGTGAAATCTAACAGCCTCATCAGTTTGCATTCGAAAAGGACTTCCTTTTGTTCAACTGGAATTTCCTCTCACCTAAGCCTGTTTGCCTTTCTTTGCTCCTCAGTGGCTCCAAATTACCTCTCTGATTCTTCCTCATAAAAGCAAATAAACTAAATAAGAGCTGCTTGAAGACACTCAGTCATTCCTTAGACTCTTTCCTTTTTTTTTTTGCCTTATAGACAAAATACCTTTAGGATTTCTTCCTAAGACAGGTGATCCATGCCATTTCTGTCACCCTTCCTAGAGTTACCGCGGCAACATACCTTCGAGGTCATCCATTTCTGCAGGAAACTTGGCCCCGTTGCTCCGCGGAATGCTCAGGGAAGCATTCCGCGGACTCGGAGGTGCTGGCTGCAGATGGTGTGAACTTAGCCTGTCCTTCCCAGCCCTGCTGCAAACAAGGGCTGGCAGAAGCCTTACGAATGTTCCCCAAGCTGCCAAGGTGGCCGCTTTCCCTTCCGTAAAAGCTTCCTTCGGAAGCCTCCCGTGTTCCCGGGTCTGTGCCTCCCTGCGCCGTCCCTTGCCATCACCCTTCCTTGGCTCATGCCTCCGCACTGCTGTGTTCGGGACACCCAGCATCTGATGTGAGCTGGGTCATTAAGGAAGGAGCAGAAGGCATTGTCCCAGAATGTGGGCTGGGCGAGGAATCACAGAGGATGCACGAAGCAGCCTGATCTGCCCGCCTCTGAGTAAAAACTCTACTTAAGGCCCGACTGCATATGCCCCAAATTGGCCTGACCTTAGCAGGGCAAAACTATTTGAACTGCAGATCCATCATGACTTTTAAAGGTAGGTTGCAGGACAGATCACATAGAAGGTGTGCAGTTTACTTGAACCTTGAAAGCAGGTGCCATCAAACAGCCTTAAGTTCAGCAGTGATCGTTTACATCACAAGGGACAGCAGACAGACAGAGCTGGCTTCAAACCCTGTACGAGCTGTGTGACCTTGGACAGGTCACGTAACACTCTCTAGGCACTAGTAGCCATACATCGGAAAACGATGCTAAAAACAATAAATTACATTTGTGGAGCATTATACTACATTCTTACCATTGCGTCCCATGCTTTACATAATTTTGTAATTGAAAAGCCATGCCATCCCTTTGAAGCGTCTACTGTTATTGGTCCCATTTCGCAGATGATGAGCAGGGAAGGGCCGAATCTGTGTGACTATTAACATGCTTCTAACACTGTGCTAACATTTTTTTGTGAGGATTGAATGAAATGTGTATGAGGAACTCAGCACAGCTCATAGCATGCAGTGCTCAATAAATGATAATTATGTGTATTATATATGTTTAATGGACGGGCCTGTCCCAAATGGAGTGATCTCTCAATTTATGGAAAAAGACGTACTTAACGAAAAATGATATTATGTTTCGCTAACCTTGTTCATTATGTGGCCTCTCCCAGGAAAAATTTCTGGATCCATAAAATGCATGCCTCCCATATTCAGCAGGATACCTGAGTTGCTAGTATCTCACCCGTTAGCTCTCTGTCTTGATTTCTGCAGCAGGACTTTTTTCCCCATTGAATTATTTTGTTTTCTTTTTCTATTGAGGTGTAATTGACATATACCATTATATTAGTTTCAGGTGTATACGATAACGATTCAATATTTGTAGAGATTAGAGCAGAAATGTTGCCTTTCTGTAGACACCTGTTCCTGTGTTAGACCAAACCCTGAGACCAGGACTCACTTAGCAGGCCCTTGCTGGCTGCCTGGCTGGACTTCTTCTTTATTGCTCAACGGGAGACTTGGGGATTTGCCCGGGAGCCTAATAGTCCAGTTGAGAGGTTGTACTTAGTTGAATTGGGACAATGATACTTTGAAAGGAATTGAGGGGCCAGATGTGAGAGGCATGTTAGAGGTGAAACAGGTAAAACTTGGAGACAGATTGGATTACTAGCCATGAGGAAAAGAGAATGACTCTCATGTTTCTAGCTCTGATAGCTGGAAGTGATGGTACCATTAAGTAAAACAGGAACTTTCCTGTCAGGAAAAAAATAAAGCTTTTATTTTAGGTTTTTGGTTTGTTTTGCTTCGCTTTTCTTTTGTTGTGCATTTAGGGAAATGAAGATGGGAAGAAAACTTTTTTGTACATATTGAGTTTGAGGTATTTTCAAGGTGTTCACTACGTATATGAGGTATTTTTAAGGTATTCAAGAGCAGATTGAAAAATCTCAGAGTAGAGTTCAGAGAAAAGCATGTGGATGAATACTTTTTCTTCTAAGACATGAGGGAAGAATTTGAGTATGAATAAATACATTTTTAAATTATAAATATATTTTTCAAGCTTTCTATATTTTTCAGCTCTCTAGAGCTGAAGCATAATCGTGGAACATCAGCTACTCCAAATCTCATGAAAGCAATTACTGACTTGCCAGTTTCCCCAGCTGGCTGCACGGGTCACTGGCCCTTGTGAGGCAGATGAAGCCACTTGACCAAGAGGAAGGACAGAAGACAGGCAGGGGAAGAACACGGGAGAGAGGAAGCCAGAGAGCAGAGAGTACTGTTTGTCATAGAAGTGTGGGATTTGTAGCCTGGCACATCCTTAGAGAGCACCTATTCCGGTGTCTTATTTTATCAGTGAGGTTAGAAAGGTGTGGAGAGGTCCTTGCACAGCTGCAGATTATGTGGCAGCCGTGGGCAGCTGTGGCAGAAACGTCGCTCCTGCCTGCCCAGCACGCTTGCACGCATGCACGTTGCCAGACTCTGGGTTTGGGGACCTCGTTGCGAGCTGGCTCCTGGAATTCGGAATTCCAGCCTCCCTGTGCAGAGGCACCCACAGATCCAGGGTCTGTCCTACCAGATTCAGGGCCACCAGGGGGCATGCCCTGCCTTCACAGGAGAATGTCTGTGCTGAGGTTACAAGCGGGCCGTGATGGTGACCATGACAGGGGTGGCCAGAGCTGCTCTTGTTTTGTTTTTCTCACAATATACAGAAAATCCATGCTGGGCCAGATATATCAGTCCAGCGAGGGTGCAGCGTTGTCTCTGTTCCGTTAGGGGTTCGCAGTCCATTTCTGTGTGGACACATAGCCTCCCCGATGGCCAGGTTTTGCTTTGTGCCCTCCGGGAAGTCCTGCTCTGTAGCCTACAGTCCTCGCAACCTCCCAGCTGGCTTCTTACGCACCCTGTAAACACCGCTACCCCCTCTCAGCCCTGCTCCCCTCCCTTCCCTGCAGCCCCGGGACCGAGCCAAGGACAGTATGAGTGTCCGTGGAGGGGAAGCCAGCGGGACATTGTCTTGACCTGTCCTTTTTTTTTTTTTTTTAATGTGTCTTAGACTTCTGGCAAAGGAAAGCCCTGACGATTCCAGTCCCTTCCCCCATTTGACCATCCTCTCCCCCCCCCACCCCACCCCACCCCACTTCAGGTTTCTTGGCTCTCATCAAATTTATACTGACTTCCCACTCCATGTGCTTAGGTTCAGGAAATCCACTAGATGTAGCTAGAGAGGGCAGACACAGAATGAGTATGAATATGGATAATGTGTACAGGCAGGTGATACTTCCAGATAAAAGCATCCTGAATTTCTCAGTCCTTGTATGTGATGTCATAGAGTATCTCAGTCCACAAGTGTGGCCTAAAGCTTTGAGGCATTGGGAGTAAAAGAACTCTCTCTTCCTTCCTTCCTTCCTTCCTTCCTTCCTTCCTTCCTTCCTTGCTTCCTTCCTTCCTTCTTCCCTTCTTCCCTTCTTCCCTCCCTCCCTCCCTCCCTCCATTCCAAAACCTTCTCTGCACTTCAAGCCCCACTGGCAGGCAGGTCTCTTGGCTTTTGTGTGGCATTTTATAAATCTTTTACTCTTTTCCCTCATCTACTCAATGTCAAAACTAGCCCATGCCGGGCCAATAGCATGAGCAAGACTGGCAGACTTTCTCTTCTCATGGAGCCGACTGTCTGAGGGCAGCAAGTAAGCAAATATATAAATGAGAGGCTTTGGGATAAGAGGCATGAGGAAATATAAAGGAGAATGGGCCGAGAAGGTAAGAGATGAGCGATTTCATATTTGCAGGTCTGGGAACAAGTCTCCAAGAGACAGGCATTTGAGCAGAAACCTGAATAATTAGAAGGAGCCAACCTTGCTCAAAAAATATTTGTCCACCCAGGAACTGTCCCTGGGCCTGGCTGCCTTGGACCAGCTATTGAGCCAGGGTTTAATTCCAGGTGAGTCCTCACCTCAGGACAGGCTTACAAGAGGTCAAGCAGCTGCTGAAAGTGGGGTAACCCAATCCCGGGGACAAGCCAGCCCTTAATAAGCATCCAGGTAGTCCTTTGAAAAATGAAACCTGTGGGCCAGCCTCCCAAAGCAGAGAGATCGAGTTGCAGTTTTAATTATGAAACCAAAGAGATATCACTGCCCATGTCCCATTTTGCTAAATTTCAGCTTCCCCCAGGAGGGGGTTTCCTGTCTCAGACCCTGTAGGCCCTGGGACGCTTCCCTCCTACAGACCCTGCTCTGTATGGCTGCTCTGATAATGCCGAACGTGGAACTTGAGTTGGACGGGCTCGCGAAGTGGTAGGATGGAAGCAGCAGCCCAGATGTGGTGTGCGAGTGGGTGATGAAAAGCATGTGGGAAGTGAAGACTGGTTGCAGGGGTTTAGAGTTCAGAGAAGTTGGGCTGCAGCTCAGATGATGACATCACAAAAGGATGGGATGGCTTATGAGTCCAGGAGCTTGAATATGTCTTTTCCTCCCGTTAGTTCTTAGGCATCTGGCAAGACCTCTGTTCTGCACGAGATAGAACATTGCCAAGGGGGGGATAGGCCGTGCCAGCAAAAGAACCCCTGTTGATAGCTCACGTTTTTTGCCACTTTCTATGTGCTAGACACTGAGTTAAGCAGTTGATACGCACTATTTTGCTTAACCCTCTCAACATGTTATACAGTAGGTCAGGGTACTAGTCCCATTTTATAGATGCAGAAAGTGAGACTCAGCAATTAGGTAACTCACCCCAGGCCATCCGGGAGCTGGCAATGGCCAGGATTTATCCTGGGTCTGACCTAAGAGTCTGTATTCTTCAGCTTGGCTTCACTGCCTCTGTGTAGGCACCAGACCTGCCATAGTAAGACAGACAGAAAGAGGTGGCCTACCTTCATAACGCTGTTTTCTGAAGGGATTTCTAAAGACATTTGATATGGACAGCTTTCCAGAATTAGCTCAGTTGGTAGCTGCTGTTTAATGGATGAATAAGTGGGATTAGAGACCAGGGGGGATAGTAAGAGGGAGACACATGGGTGGAGAATGATTTCCAAGGCTAGATCTTTTCTTTATTTGCCTCTAGTAAAATTTAACGGGACCTTTAATGAAATCCCAGTGCTTAGCAGAGCCTCCACGTTTACAAGTCACCAGCTCTGGGCAGAGGAAGGGAACCCGGGACCCTGGCGCTGAGCTCAGCCCTGCTGACCTTCTCTCCGCTCAGGTGAGCCAGGCGGGGAAGACGAGCATCACCCCGCAAGGAGCACACTCATGCCCAGACTCGGTGGCTGAGAGTCCTCACACTGACACAGGGCTGGCCCCAGCTCCTTGGAGGTGGCGTCCTTCCAAGGATAAGCCTCAAGTCCACGGCTGCCAGTCGATGAGATCCTTGAAAAAAATATACAGATTATCACAGGTCCACGGAGCTTCGCATCATTTTGCTTTGGAAATATTACAAAATAGATGTTTACAATGAATGTTTTGGTGATCATCAAAATCCTTGCCTCATTTCCCAGTCTAGAAGTTGGCCTTTCCCAAAACCAAATAATGGCGTCCACCAACAATGAAGAGTAATTTCTGCTTGGATTAACTACTTAATGGATAATAAATAATATTTATAACATATCGAGGCATAAGGAATTTTAAAAATGACAATTAAACTGGTTCCTGTCTTCCAACACCCATTAAAAAAAAAAAAAAAAGAAAGGACATTTCCCTGGCCCTTGGTCCCCTATGTAGTGTGAGAAATGAAATTTGTATCAAAGTGGGCAGTGGTATACATGGAGATTCCCCAGAATCATTGCTTTATTTCTAAAACATGTGTTGTTGTTTTTTAAAAAGCACTAGTTTTTGCAACAAACAGCTGCAGCCCATTCGCTGACAGCAGCACCAGGTGACTTTTTGAGTCTGGCTGAGCTCTCCCCTTCCCTTTGACCTGATGTCCATAAGTAAAGATTTTAGGATGTGTAAAACCCTGAGCTCCGACAGGGGGTTCCTCCCCCGGGCAGACGGCCGTCTTGAGTGTGCTGGACAGAGTGTTCCACAGCCTGCTTTCCTCAGGGTCCACAAGGCATCCCCAAAGTCTGGCCTCATTCTTTGCACAGCTCTCCTCTCTGTAAATCACCATCCACCCCATCCTCGCTGAGCGGCTGCAAGGTCAAGCCATCTTCTGATAGGGTGGTGTTGCCTGGCGTGGAAAAAGATGAACCAGAGGGTTAGTATCCAAGCCTCTTAGAGGCGTGTCCTACTGGAACCCACAAGCAATGGGGACTTGACTGCTATCACCTCACCAAGTAGAACCATTGCCTCGTTCCTGCTCTTCTGCAAATCAGAAGTCATCTGGAATCAGACACCCCTAAAATTTCATGCTTCACAAAAGCTTGAGAGGCATTGTACATTGTGGGAGGCATTCGGGAACTGATTTGAGTAGTGTCATTTCTGGCACGCTGGCGCCTGGACCTCAGAGGCGGTGCAGGGTCCCAGAGCAGAGCCACCTGGGAGCTGAAGCAGGTTTGGGTGACAGCTTTGGACCATATGGACTTTGTGTCTTCAGCAGGCTTAACTTCCCTGAGCCCTGGTCTCTTTTTCTGGAAAAATTTAGACCACAGCGCTCATCTCACCAGGTTATCGAGAGAATCAAATGATAGTATATGTGAGGGAGCTTCATAAACTGTAAAGTCCTCTAAAACTGAAAGGCCTTGTATTTGAATGGGTATAAATCTCAGCCTGCAAATTTAGTTCTACAAACTCAGGTATAAATTTTCATCCAAATCATTTCTATTAACTGAATTTCAACTTGAAGCCCAATCTAGGGCTGCCAGATGTGGCAAATAAAACCATGGGACACAGTACCAGGCCGACCTATATCGGGTCTGGCAACCTTGGCCCTCTCCCTCCGACCAGCGGTCACTATGGTAGGAGTTGCGTGGGTTCCGCCCTTCGTCTGGCCCACAGTTCTAGGGACTTGCGCATTGTCAAAGCGAGGCAGACGCCTAACAGGTTACCTCTGGCTGCCCCTTCTCCCCTCCGTAGGGCATCGGGAGGGCCAGCAGCTCTCTGTGGTCACCCTGGGAACCTAAGACATTTTTTTTTTTGCAGAATCACCCCTGTTCTTGTGTTTGCCTGAACATACCACACAGCCATTGCTTTTGGGGGTCTCGCTCAGGCAAGACTCTTGGGGTTAAGTCCCCTTTGCCTAAGCACCCAACAATCCCAGACTCAGTCAGTCTCTCCCGCTCTCTCATTCTCACCTGCCTCCGTTCCCAACCCAGGATGTTTTTCCCAGAAGGGAGAAAGCCTCTCTCTACCTTGGCTTTCTCCAGCTCTCTTTGCTTCTTCCTCCAATATTTCTTTGTTCCCCTTCCTTCTCCATAAACCCCACTGGTTCAACTCTGGGCACCAGCTTTTGGAATATTAAATCCGGGGCATCTTATAAATGACTTCTCTCTCTCTCTCTGCAATGAACCATCTTTGAGTCCATGAAAACAAGGCTGATCGGCTGCTTGCTTGAGGAGAGCTGACAGGAAATGAAAACTAAACACAAATTGAGAGTTCAAAATATGTTCCAGCCCTAATTTAAAAAGTGTTGATTTAGCGTGTAGTTGATCATCCCCTATATCGTGGCATTTCTTCACTGGTCGTTTCCTGGTCTACATTTACAATTTGGGGAGGGGTAGACGCCATACTGGATCATGTCTGCTATCCAACCCGAAGGAAGTGCTCAGTGAATGTTTGTCGAACTTGTTTTGGTGGCTTATAGCTGCTGAGTGGTGTTGGGATGTGGCATCCATCAGCTGCAGGGCTCTCACCATCTGACGCCTGAGCACCTTTCAGGATAGTGAGCTGCTGCTGCTGACAACAGTGGACCAGATTATACCTCCACGGGTGACTGGCAGTCCATTCTTCACCAGCAGAGTCGCTGAGTGGGCCTGGCATGGAGAGGAGCTGCTGGCTACACAGAATGCTTGCCCCTTGGCGAGGAGGGAGGGGCGTGTTTGCAAACAGACTCCCTGTGACATTTGGTATCATTTCCAACTAAAGATATCTTTGCAAGAGTCTTGCAGACATTGACAGATGACTCACCCTAGTTATGGTCATCCAGAGACATGGCTGCCTGGATCTGGAAAATGAATTAGCCGGCCGTGGCTTTTCAAAGCTGTGGAGGAGGGAAAACGGCCGTTTCAAGAAGAGGAAGGTGATTTTCAGGCTGACACCTTTTGAAGGTCTTTCATACTTGCTTTGTGTTCCAAGGAGATTTCTCTCTCCTAATTTGCCTTTCCTGTTTCTTCTAAAAGGAGCGGTAACTTTGGCTCATATTGAAATGTGACCTTGGGTGCAGGAAGGTCGGAACTGGTTTTGCTCAAACCCCAGCTTACCCACTTAGGTGTGGTATGACCTCAGACAAGTGAGCTCATTCCTGAACTTCAGCTTTCTCGTCAGAAAAACGCAAATAATAATAATAGCACATACGTGTGTTTGTTGTGAGGCAGTGCAATGGGCACGTGAAAAAATGTGTCCAAGCACTGGCTGCTGCACCAGGCATGTGACAAGGATGCGGCGAGTGAGTGCTGTCACTGCTTCTGGAATAACTTTTCTGTGAGGAAAGGAGGGCAGCAGATTTCTCATTTTAAAAAGGGGGTGGTGAGACCCAGAGAGGCCACGTGGCTTGTCCAGACCTACGAGGGACGTCAGCCGCTGAGCTGGGCGCCCTCTTCCTCAGTAAAGCTAGACCTGGCCAGGATCACAAGCTGTGTCCGCTCTGGTTCTTTCCCAATGCCAGCTCTAATCACGGCATCTTTCCCAAGCCTCCGTGCTCTTGTGTGCAGCCAGGGAACTCAGGGCCCATTCTCTAGGGCTTCCTCCTTATTCTGGGACTTCCTCCCACCCTCTCAGCTCCATTGACACAGAGTATGTCGTGACCCAAAGATGAGTGACCTTGTCTCGTAGGAGGCTAGGATACTCTTCTCCATGGGACCCCGAGTTTTTTCTAACTCACATCCTGCCAGAGATGATTTCTTTCCATCACAAAAAATTGATCTTATTTTGGCTTTTTGGCCTCCGTCTTTCCTTGAATGGACTTTACCCAAGAGAAGGATAAAATTACCACTTCACTAAGCACCATATAGAGCTGGGAGGAAATGTCCAACACCATGGCAGGACCACTGCTGTCTGCCCACTAATACTCAAGGCCTGTGGCAATTGTCCTGATCCTGGGCGCCGTGGAGCCGAGCACCAGACCTCCTCACAGGCTGGCTGCTTGCAAGGAGGTCACTGTGTGGTGTCCCATTAAGACCACAGGGAAAAGGGGGATTAACAGGGAAGGTTCACGTCCCCATTGACACCCAGAGATGACTTCCTGGGCTCTGAGTGCTCCAGCAAGAGAAGCCACGGGTAACCCAAGACTTCTAAAAGCGAAGTATGCGCCTGTGTGTATATATATGTGTGTGCATGTGTGCACATACATGCCTGTATACATATGTGTGTGTGCACATACACACATCTGTGCATATGTGTGTCTGTGCACATACACACACGCCTGTGTACATATGTGTGTGGCTGTGCACATACACACACCTGTGCATATTGTGTGGCTGTGCACATACACATGGCTGTGTACATATGTGTGTGGCTGTGCACATACACACACCTGTGCATATTGTGTGGCTGTGCACATACACACACGCCTGTGTACATATGTGTGTGGCTGTGCACATACACACACGCCTGTGTACACACAGCATAGTTGCATTGGGAAGAGGCCATCTCCAGCTCTGACAAACCTTGGGAAGAGAAGCTGTTGAGAAGAACATTCTACTTTGAGAAAGTTAAAGCAGACAGACTGTAGCATACATAGACAAACATTCTCAAACTGTGCACCCCAAAATATGCGCTTTCAAGAACACAAACGCACACATGCACAAGCGTAATAGAAACACATTTACACACCTATCCAAGGACTCCTGGATATAATCTCATTTTAAAGTCTATTATTTGGGGATCAAAGAATGTATAGAATGAGGCTGGCACCAGAGGGGTGACCACATGGCCTGCCCTTCCATCCTTGATGATCAGGACATGTCCCTGAAATGGTCAGTGAGTCATGATGACAGAATAGGAAAATGTCCAAAATTCTGAGAGCTGGCAGGTATGCAGGTGGCAGTTGGGGAGTGGGGTGGGCAGAGCTGTGTGACAGGAGTGGCATGGCACGCCGAGTGCCCAGGCCACTTCCTGGGCATCACATGTGCCTCCTCGCACTCTGCCAGAGAATGACAGCGGAGACGGCCAAAGGGATTGGCTTTACCCTCTGATAACAGGGATGCTTGGGTGGGAGGCACTTGGGGCTCCTGCTAGAGCGAGCTCTCACAGGGGGAACTTGGGCAGGAAAAAACAAGGGGGGGGGTCAAGAGCTAGGTTTTCTTGTATTAGAAACAAATCCTGTTTCTAATAGTAAACCCCAATAGTCATCAGCTCTTTGTACTCAGAGGGTGTGTGTGTGTGTGTGTGTGTGTGTGTGTGTGTGTGTGTGTGTGTGAGAGAGAGAGAGAGAGAGAGAGAGAGAGAGATGGGGAGGAAGGAGTCTTTAAATTTTAATTGGTCTGCAGTGAAAGATTTAACTGTTTAAAAAAAAAAAAAACCCTCTTAGTCCCAGAACACAACTTATGTGCTAATGTGGGAGGCAGGGGGCTAGTGAAGACAGCAGGAGGGGAGGGGCAGATTCCCGTGGGTCCCATGGGGAGTCCTGCTGGTGAGGGCTGGGAGCCAGCCATCGGACAGGGCAGTCGGATACAGTCAGATCCACTACATTCCCCAGGTGTTGTCCCATCTCTGACAAGGGGGAAGGTAATCTCTGTTTTCCTTATTTTTAAGATTATCTTGTAAATGAAATAGATGATTAGAACATGCAAAGTTGGTTTGCAGTTTAGCCTACACAGCGCTCCAGAAGATGAGCTGGCTGGTGGATGGTTACACTGTTAAGGCCCTGAAATACAGGGATATGGCAGATGCCGTGGGGATCTGGCCTGACGTTTCGTAGGATGATTGTTTTTTTGTCTACCTTCTCCCTCTACTTGGATTTCGAGCCCTAATCTCTTCTGCTGGGACGGTGCCTGCTTTGCACACCATAGCATTCCCCAGGCCTGGCATAGCACTTGCTACTGAGGAGATGTCAGAAAATACCTATGGGGTTTCCTGTGAGCCTTTGGGGGAGACGACGGCACCTAAGTCGCCCTGACGACTCCAGTGCCCCGTCATTTGGTTGTAAAACTAAACTTGAATGATAACTCAGGCGTCTTGCATTGTATTTGCTGAGGCTGTGTTACAGCCACGATGGCAGAGGTGATGGTACTCCCCGAAGGAAAAGACTGTGTCCCTCCTGCTTACGGCTGTACCCCGCCCCCAGAGAAGTGTCTGGAACAGAGCATGACATTTGCTGAATGAATGAATGTTATAGCTGTGTCTTTTCCCACATCCGGAATTGTCTAGCTGAAGAATGAAACTGGGTGTATGTGAGTGTGTGTGTGTGTGTATGAGTGTGTGTGTGAATATATGTATGTGAGTGTGTGGGCGTGTGTGTGTGTGTGAGTGTGTGTGAGTGTGTGTGTGTGAGTGTGTGTGAGCACACACACTGGCGCTATCATAAACGCCATTTGCAAATCCATTCTAAATGCCGTTGAGTTGAGCCTAATGCATTTGTTCTTCTTCATCGTGGGCCCAGGTCCCCAGAGAAGATATTGGTGGTGATATGCTCACCATGAATGAGAGCCTACCTTGGGCCAGGGAGTCTTCTATACATCTTACATGCGCCATCTCACTGAAGCCTCCTAGCCGCCCTGTAATGCATTTACTCGATTCCTCTCGATTTCACAGAAACTGAAGCCCAGAGGACTTAGCCTAGGTGCCCAAAGCCCCTTACTTAGGAAAGTATGGAGGCAGCATTTTAACCCAAGTGTGTTGTACAACCCCAAGGCCGCTACTCTTACCTCTCTACCATGCTGAGCAATATCAGACTTGGCATTGGAGGAAGGTCCAGAGAGGTCAATAAAAGCAACAGAAGAAAACCAAATTGTAGGGAGTCTATGATGGTTGCTCTGACAAGCCTTGTAATGGCCTTATTTTCTCCAGAGGACATTCTGAAAGCCAGTGGTTTACCATGGCTCCCTGACTAGGGGAGATGTCCAGCCCCTCCCTGTACCCCAGGGCCCCGAGACTAACCCGCAGGGCCTACCCCGCAGAAACCATTCCCATCCACCGTTCCTTCTCTGAGACACAGGGAATGTCAGCCCCTCCGATTTTGTGGGATTTTTCCAGGCAGGTCATGGGCTTCCAGCCAAAACTCCTTTCAATTAATGGACAAGGAGCAGCACCCATGAAGAAAATTAAAAACAGATAAGAGAAGGGCCCCGTTGCTCACAGCTGAGGAATGGAGTAATTCTTGGATTATGCTGATGATTTACCAGTGTTTTCCTAACGTGAGAATCGGTCAGCAGGGGCCTGGGTTTTTTATGAGGGAGGAACCTCTTCCAGACAGCTCACTCCCCAGCCTCCCTGATAAATCCCCACACCCCCACTTCCAGTGAGAGCGCTGCCCTCGCCAGAGTCACCGTGTCAAAGACTGCTTAGCTGTTCTGTACTTATCAGCCGCAACCCCAACATTAGTTCATGCTTGGAATATGAAGCCATTTCATATTTATTCTTGTTTTATCTGGCAAGGAGCCTTAAAAGAAAAAGGAGTCCCCTGCTGGTGCTGTTCAGCTCTTATATCTTTATAGTCTCTTGAATTGATTTGACAGAGCAATCACAAGCCACAGGCCGTGGGTGAGAGCAAACACGTCTCTCAGCAGCAGGCTGGGAGAATGGATGGGCTGCTCACCTCCCTGGGGCTGGTCGAGCCGCGGCCGGGTTCTGCCTGGAGCGGGGCGTATGCATACCCTTTTCGGCTCTGGACCCTGCAGACCAGCACCATATAAAGCGTTCCTTGTGGCAATTGTCTGGTGGGGGCTTCGGAAAAGAGCAAGGGGCCCTAGGGAGCTGTTAGGAATGGTTTTCACCACAGAACATTCTAGAAGCTGAGTGGGGTCAGATTCCCCCAGAGGGTGTTCCAGGCTCTTGGACGAACTTCTCCAAAGCCATGGTGACCTTTAGGAAGATGTGCCAAGTAACCTGGCTTGCTGGGAAGCTAAGGTTCACATTCGCAAGCCTCAGACAAGTCAAGAAGGATTTGAACCCAAGGGACAGTGAGAACTTGAAATGATATACGGAATTGTGTGTGTGTGTGTGTGTGTGTGTGTGTGCGCACGCAGACACACATTCAGTGTTCTGAGGTAAGGGTCTGTAGATCTTAGTAGGTAGGCAAAGGAATCGGGGGGCCCAGGAAGCGTAAAACCCATGAACTGAGGCAGCTTTCTCCTAAGTATACATACCCTGCTGGCAGTTGGAGATGATTTTAAGTACAACTCAGACAAAATTCTTCTTTTACTAGCCATGTACTTATTTTTGTGTGGGCTAAATACGTGTGTGTGTGTGTGTGTGTGTGTGTGTGTGTATCAACTTTATGCTTTTAAATATTACAGATTGAGGTGAGGCTAAATCAGATGATTTAAGTAAACATAAGAGTCAAGTTATTAGTGAATAAGGATAAGTAAATAGTACAGGTTCTATGCATCCATGGCAAAATTCGCACATGCTGAACAAGGAAATACTTGGATTAAGGAAGAAAAACATGGAAGTAACGCAGCCTTCCTCACCTCTTGTCCCCATTAGAGAGGGCTCTGAACTAGACCCTCACTCTGGCCTCTTCATCAGGTGCCTGCACACCGTTGTCACCCTTACACCCACTCAGGTCACAAGCGTCTCCTGCCCCAGAACGCATGATGGCGCCCCGTGGCCACCACATTGTCCAAATTCCCCCACGTGGGTTTTCCAGACCAGCTGCCTGCCCCGTGCTCTCTCTGCTGTTTCCTCTGTCAGACGCTTCTTCTTTTCCCTGTCCTCTGCAACTCCCCAGGTTCCATGTCCGTTTCCGCCTCTTCGCTTTCGCCAGGGTGACTCCCTCCAGGTCCCTGGGCTTTTTCTTCCTCTCTTGAGCCCCCGCTGCCTTAGAAATCTGTTTGCAGTTTGCACCAGTGCCTCCCTTCTGGGGAACATCTCTGCCTTGCAGTTGTGCATATCACAAGAAAGGGGACTTCGGGTTAACGACCGCTTTATTTGGCACCAGTCAGCCTAGACACAGAGCGGGGCTACAGCCAGGTGTCTGAAACGTCCCTTTTGGCTTGTTGAAGTTGTTGACGAAATAGGATAAGTTTGCGATTATTCATTGCAAAACAAGTGATATAAACTCCTGGGTTCCAGAAATATTAACTCCTTGGTCCTCATCCCTGCGTAGGTTATCAAAACCAAGAATTGTTCGTTTTTCACAGTTTATGAGGTTTATCTTCGGCCTGTCATGAGATGCTGACAGAAAAATGAAATTGGTCTGTTTCTAGTCTGTTTCACTTTCTCGTTCCCACTCTCTTATAACAAGATGAAATGCTCCAGTGTAAACACATAGAGACATGAGCAGCGAGTGTGCGGGGACCTCAGAGAGTTATTTTGCGTTTTTATCTCAGTCTTTTTTATTTTAAGGCCAGGCTCAAAAGATGGGGGCGGGGCTCTCCCTCCATTTCAAGCAGAAGGTAAATTTTAAGTGAGTGGGGAGAGGACAGTGACTGCAGATTAATAAGTGTGGGTAGTTTGAGAACTTTTTATTTTCTCAGGATTAGGATGATGGAGAGGCACTAGATGTGAGGAACTTCTGAAAGTGTTGGCTGACCTATTTTCATTTCATCTCCATCAGACATTCATTAAAAATTAGCAAAGCATTTGGGTAAATATGGAAGTGGTTTAAAATGTGAGCAGTACTATGCGTTTTCGGAAAAGCATTTTTTTGTCAATTGAACGGGACTATTTATACCCCTCTGACATGTCACAACTTTACTAATAAATAAAATGACAAAGTGATAGGTTTCTTACCCGGGACCCTGCTCAGTGCAGAATTCACTATGAAAGGTTTTTGAAACAACTCAGATGCCAGATTGGCAGGAAAAGTTATTTAAGAGAGGTTTTAGAACTAAACCTCCAATAATGAGCATCTAAGATAAAATAAATAATGACTTAAAGAATAGCTTCTCAGGACTGTTATTATCAGAATCTGTCAGTCTATTTATCTGATGCTTACTGTATGCCCAGGGTTTTCATAGCTGGCAGGTGCGTGTCTTTCATTTTGTGGCTATCGTTGTATTAACATAATTTCCCAGCATTCTTTTTTTTTTTAATCTTTAATTTATTTTTATTAGTTTCAGGTGTACAACACAATGCCATAGTTATACTCTTTACCCCCCAAAGAGACAACCCCCCTCCCCCAGTTTGCCACCCCACTCCCCCCCATATCATACATATCTATCACAACTCCCCTGACTCCCCTCCACAGTATACTCCCCATCCCGTGACCATCCACATATTCAGTTACAGTTGGCATACAATACTATACAACATCAGTTTCAGGTGTACAGTGCAGTGATCAAGCCTCTACTCCATCCATGAAGTGGTCTCCCTAATAGGACATGTGACTATCTGACACGCCACAAAATTTTTTACAACATTATTATATTCCCCGAACTGTGTTTCATATCCCTGTGGCAATATTGTAGTTGTCTATTTATGCTAATCCCTTCCCCTTCCCCCCATCCCCACCCCCCTCCCAACTAGCCACCCTCAGTTTTTCCTCTACATCTACGAGTCTGTTTACGTTGATCATTCACTCAGCTCTTCAGACTCCACACACAAGTGAGATCACATGCTACCTGTCCTTCTCCGACTGACTTATTTCACACAACATAATAGTCTCTTCACAACATTATCAATTACCTTCCCAGAACTGCCCCCATCTCCCTGCGGCAACATTGTAGTCCCATCTACACTGTCCAAAACCTTCCCCCTCTCCCTCTTCCTCACTCCCTCCCAGCCAACAACCATCAGTTTTTCCTTTATATCAACTCTTTCTGTGTTGATTTTCTGTCTAAATGGTCTGTCCATTGGTGACAATGGTGTTGAAGTCCCCTACAATGATAGTGTTACTGTTGATCTCTGTCTTTATGTCTGTCAAAATCTGTTATATGTAATTAGGAGCTCCTATGTTGGGTGCATAGATGTTTATTAGGTTATAGTGCCCTTCTTTGTCTTTTACTGTAGTCTTCATTTTAAAGTCTATTTTGTCCAAAATAAGTACTGCTACTCCAGCTTTATTTTTTCTCATTTCCATTTGCATGAAATATCTTATTCCATCTGTAAACAGCATATACATGTGTCCTATTTTCTTATCCACTCAGCCACTCTTTGTCTTTTGATTGCAGCATTTAGCCCATTCACCTTTAAAATGACTATTGATAGGTGCATATGTATTGCCATTTTGTTATTTGTATTCCTGGTCTCCCTGGGTTAGCTTGTTTACCCCTTTCTTTTGTTTAAAAAAGCCCTTTTAACATTTCTTGCAATGCTGGCTTAGTGGTAATGAATTCCTTAAGCTTATTCTTTTCTGAGAAGCTCTTTATTTCTCCTTCAATTGTAAGTGATAGCCGTGCTGGGTAGAGCAATCTTGGTTGTAGGCCTTTATTTTGTGTCACTTTGAGTATCTCCTGCCACTCCCTTCTGGCCTGCAGAGTTTCTGTAGACAAGTCAGCTGTTAGTCTAACAGGAGTTCCTTTGTATGTAACCTGCTGTCTTTCTCTTGCAGCCTCTAGGATTCTGTCTCTGTCTTTAACCTTTGCCATTTTAATTATGATGTGTCTTGGTGTGGACCTGTTTGGGTTCAGCTTGCTTGGAACCCTCTGCACTTCCTGGGCATGTATGTTGATTTCCTTCACCAGGGTAGAGAAGTTTTCAGTCACTATTTTTTCAAATACATTCGCAACCCCTTCTTCTCTTCTCCTTCTGGTATTCCTATGAGTCTAAGGTGGTTGCGTTTCACCTTGTCCCATAAGGCTCTTAAACTATTTTCATTGTTTTTTATTCTTTGGTCTTTTTGCTGTGCCAACTGGGTGATTTCTGCTATTTTATCTTCCAAATCGCTGATCCGCTCCTCTGCTTCATCTACTCTACTGGTGATTCCTTCGAGTGTGTTCTTCATTTCAGTTATTGTATTCTTTAGTTCTGACAGGTTGTTTTTTATGGTTTCTCTATCCTTCTTTATGTCCTTGCTAAGTTCCTTAAACATTCTTATCATCAGGGTTCTAAACTCTGTCTCTGAAAAGTTGGATCCCTCTGTTTCATTTGGTTCCATTTCTAGAGGTTTCTTCTGATCTTTTACTTGTGACATGTTTCTTTGTTTTCCCATTCTGGCTGTCGCTCTTTCCCAGCATTCTTCAATGCAGATGATGCATAGCAGGCCTGTGATGTTCAACTCTGCATTATATGATTCACTTTATGCTCTCTCTGACTTCTAATACCATAAAGTTTCTGTTATTCGTTCTTAGCTAAAGGTTTTTTGTTATTATTGTTTTGCGGTTTTCGAACATTTTCTGAGATTCCTCTATTGTTTTCCTCTTTGTATAATTCTGAATTGCAGACTTAAGCCTTAATGGAACTAAAAGAACTTTCCAATTCTGAAATGGGTCATGTTAATAACTCTTACAATTCCTTGTGCTCTTTAAGTACTGGTTTTTGAGGCGAGGCACACACATGTCTCAGAATTCCCAGTCTCGCCTGGGCCAGCCAGTGGATCAGTGCTATAGTCCCATGGCTGGAGATGCAGGCCCTGCAGGCAGACCTGACCTTGAATTTGGTGGGTCCCCCACTCCCTGACGGTGTCACCTTGGCTACTGGCTGAACATCTTGTGCTTCAGTTTCCTCCTGTGACAACTGAAGTGAAAAATATTACACCTGCCCCGTAGTGGCGGAGTGAGAATTATTGGCTTAATATGCTGAGTCATCCATGCCTCTCCCATATTCACCTCCCCATGCATGGTGACTATTGCTCTTCCTGCCTCAAGGTAAGCATTCCGCATTACCACTTCTTTCTTGTAGCAATCTGAAATTATCATATAACTTCTTACTAACGATCACAGCATTTATTAAGCACAGGTTTTTTGCTAGTGATGGGGAATGCTTGGTTCCCCCCACACTCCTATTTCCGTAGAGGGGCTGGACCATCAAGGCTCCCAGAGGAAGAATCATGAGGGGCCTCAGGCTGTCGTCCACGCGCCTTCACACTTGTCCCTGCTCTGAGCCCAAGGCTTCAAGGTCTATGAGGTCAAGAGAACCACCTGAGCCCAGCAGGTCCCTTTTGCATAGATCTGCCAGCTCGCACCTCTGCCCAAACTCGTGGGGTTAGACAGCATGGGGCAGTGATTCCAGTTCAATGTGCCTCCTCTGCATACCCACCACTACCTCCAAACCACCCTTCTGGGGACCTTGTCCAAAGTTCTGGGAGACGGCATGAGGAAGCCCAAGGGTGGGTGATGGCCACTCACCTGAGTCACATCCTTCCATGGAGCCTTAGCAGAAATAAAGCCAATGTTCTGCTCTCCATCTGCCTGGTTCAGGTTGGTCTGGAACTTGGAGCGGATGGCTATGACTGGTTTTCACAAAGCACCACCACCACTCCCACACCAGGCCTTGTAGATGTGCTGTTTCACTTGATCCGACGATCCTATGAGATGGTTATTACTGTTTATCCCATCAGAGAACCATGCTGAGAAAGATGAAACCGGCCACACAAGACAAACAGCCTAGTGACTGAGCATCCGGGATTCAAACCCAGACCTCAGCCTCTCAGTGCCCTTGCCTGAGGTTCTCACACTTGGAAGGCCACCCAGCTTCCCCCAGGGGATTCATTAAAACAAAGGTTGCTGGGCCCTCTCCCAGAGTTTCTGAGTCAGTGCGTCTGGAGTGGGGCCCTAGAATTTGCATTTTTATCCAGTTCCCCGGTGATTCTGATACTGCTGATCCAAGCACCCCAATGTAAGAACACTGCTGTAAAATCAACCTCGTCCTGTCCAATGGCCATTTCTTAGTTCCAAGCTTCGGAGTTCACCAGTGCCTGAGGGTGGTATAAAACTTTGGTGCAAAACACTAGAACTAGGAAAGTCAGCTTATTTGAATTATTAACTAAGATAGCTATGATTTTGCATAAAAAACAGATCTTTTTGAAGGCCTTTTGGAGTTATTTGTGCTTTCTAAAGCTAAAATGAATTGAGGAAAGAATGTGTCCCTTTAAGGCTGACAGAATATTTCATTCTTAAAATACATTTTCTGGTGACATTTTCTTTTAGAGGCAATCTCAGTGGCTTTTCTTCTTGTAACTATGAAACTAGGAACCATTCCTAAGTCCCAAGAAATTCCTAGAATTTCTTCCTGAGAGCTTCCATGTAGTTTTGAATATGAATAGCCAAGAGAGAGAGACAGAGATGGAGATCAATAGTTTGGGAATTGGTCCCAAATTCAGGGAAAGGTGACTACATGATGAATAGAACCCCTGGTCCCTTATAGACACCAAAGATAAGACCAAACAAGGTCTACATGTGGGTGTGACATGCCCAGGACAAACTCAGGCGTGTAAGAAACACCGTTGCCATGAACCTGGTTTTGACCCTTAAGTCCCCATATTACCTTGCTGGTTGGAAATTCCATGCCAGTCACTGTCCGGGTCTTCTCCCTTCTGCCTTCCAGCATCTCTCCCAGCAGAGTTAAGAGTCTGCCTGGTGCCTAGAAACAAAGGATGGCTTGTACCGGGCCCCCACTGCCCAGGCCCACTGAGGTCCCTCAGAAGGGGAGTTTGGGGTCAGGCTTCAGCTGTGACTCTTGGGCTCTTTCCCCCTCCTTGGGGCCCAGCAGGGAGTGAGGCCACTCCCAAATCTTTGTGCCTTATGAGTATCTTCCCCACCCTCATCCCTTTCTAGTTTTCAGGAAAGAAATCCCTTCGCATCTCTTTTCCGGGTCACTCTCCTTCTCCTTTCAAATCCCATTCTTCCCCAGGAAGACTTGATGCCCAGAGCCCCAGAGCCCCAAATCCCTTCGCATCTCTTTTCCGGGTCACTCTCCTTCTCCTTTCAAATCCCATTCTTCCCCAGGAAGACTTGATGCCCAGAGCCCCAGAGCCCCAAATCCCTTCGCATCTCTTTTCCGGGTCACTCTCCTTCTCCTTTCAAATCCCATTCTTCCCCAGGAAGACTTGATGCCCAGAGCCCCAGAGCCCCAAATGCTCAACTCTTTCCAGGTTTTGCAGAAAAACAGTTGCACCCTATCCTTCTAGGAAAAGCAGCAGAACTCAGATTTGATCCTGAAATGATGTGACTGACCTTAGGTGAGAGCCACAGTTCTCAGAGAAGGGGGTGCCCCTCGCCAGCGCCCACACCCTAGGGGTCAGCACACCAGAGGCATAGCTTTCCTGGGTCATGATGTGAACTCCTAGGGGCCCAGCTTCCAGGCCATGTATCCTGGAGAGGGCAGATGTCATTTTAGGGAGGGGGCTGACAAGTGTCCACTCCCCTGCTGTATGGGGCAGAAGGGCGAGTCCCGCTGCGGTAGAAACTGGGAATGCGAGGAGATATAGGAAGCTCTCTCAGTGAGGAAGCTAGTCCGTCCTTCCCACCATGGTATCTTGAGGGGATCCTCACCTCCCAAAGCACACCTGCCGCAGTCACCTGATGGCCCTGCAATAGCTGAGAGGCTCCTAAACTCTGTCCGGCCGTGAGCCAGACTCAACTCTACACCAGCATGAGGCAGGCCTGAGTGTCGCTGGCTTCTGCCTCCCATTGGAGGCCATCAGGAGGGGAGTGCTGCTTCCAATCACCATGCCTGAGGATTACGTGGATGGCTGAATGCTAAATTGCTGACCAGCCCACAGCAGCATGACCATGTGTGAAGGGCCACTTAAAAATCCACTGCTGTGGGCCGGCCAAGTGGCGCGGTGGTTAAGCGCTGGCTTGGGAAGCCAGCGGCCCCGGTTTGGGTCCCACATAAGAGGGCCAGTGACACTGCCCTCACAAAAAAAAAATGTCCATTGCTGTACCTCTCATCAAGCCCATTCCTACAAGCCGAGAGTTGCTGAGGGTTAGTGGACCGTTCCTTACGGGTTTCTGAATTCACAGTTTTTAAGAGATCCCACAGTGGCATCAATCAGGAAGGGGCTTGACTTTGTAGCTGAGGCCCCCAAATGTGTGCAATCCCGGGGTTTTTGGGAATCGTAGGTGATTCCTCATGCATGGGTGTGTGTGTGTCGGGGGCGTATGAGAACCTAGGGGCAGTTTATTGGTGTTCATCAGAAACAAAGCGTCAGCTCCAGGGCTCCCTCTTCCCAGCCCCCCTGCACTTCACATGGAACCATTTTCTGTCACGGGTGTGACATGAGACACCCTGCCTGTAGGTCGGATGTCCCATGTTGACTTAGGCCTAGGTAAATCGTGTGTCTGCCGAGGGGGAGAGCAGGCCAGGCTTTGGAGGTCTCTGCCTGCAGACCTAGCACCTGCGTGTTTGTTCCTCTGTCTGAAAGGGCAGCGACCTGCCTTGAAGGGAAGCGCCGTCCCCAGAACAGAAGCCCCTCACTCCTGCCCTGTGCCTGGTGCTGTGCTGAGGGTTCTCGTGGACAGGAATGACCTTGGCAGTCACCAGTGGCATGGGGTTGGGGAGAGGGTGGTAGGGCTACTCATGGTTGGTCAGGAGGAGCCAGACAGAATATCTCATGCTGGGGGAGTTGGATTCAAAGGTGATCCTCCTCCGGTAAACCAGCCACAGTTCTCAGGCTCCGTGCGATAACAGAGGCCCAGAGGCCCCGCACGCTCTGGCCCTGCCGTCCAGGAGCTGAGCCGTGTGCAGTCGGCAGGTGCCAGCTTGACGCTGGTTTGCCAAGTAAGCAATTATGCCACAAAAGGGGGTGCGGAAGGGTTACAAGGGACACCGCCATGGAGACCCCAAGTTCCCGAGCCATTGGAACCATTTACATCTAACTAATGACAATCATTTATTTTGCAAATGTGTCAAGTGGGTCCACTCAGGGGAAGAGCCTTCTTGACACTGGTGGTTCTCAATTTCCTGATAATGGACTACCACATTTTCTTCTTCTCCTTCTCCTTCCCTAACACAATTCAAATCATTTTCTTTCATCACTTACCCATTGAGTACCCAGGAAAGGCAAACTAGTTTTAGTGTTAGCTTGTACAAACCATGACTAAGGTGTCACAATTAGGAAGGGGGGAGATATATTTTAAAATCATGTGGTGAATCTGAGCACAGAATAAGGGACTTCAGGGGTGTCCATCCTCTTGGATGATCCCAAAGGCTCCTTTTCCCCAGTCCTCTCCCACACTGCCCCCTTTGCAGCCCAGCCCTGCGCAGTTCCTCTGCGAACATCTTCCTGCCCTGTGTGCAGACAGGCCCTGGGTGTTCTCCCACAGTGCTGGCTGGCCTGGTTGCGCCGTGCGCATCCTGCAGTGCAGATGCATACTGCCTTTGAGGGGCCTGCATAAAAGATGGGAACGTTAAGGAGGTTGGTTTGAATCTTGCCTCTGCCCCCTACTAATCGTGTGACCTTAGGCAACATACCAGATTCCTCTGTGCCTCAATTCCCGCACGTAAAAATGGAGATAATGATAGCTCCTAACTCCATTGGCTTGTTACAAGCACTAAATGAGGCCATACGTGCAAAGTAGACAGCCTGACACATGGCAGGGTTTAATAGGCTAAATATTATTACTCTGTCCGTCACCATTCTGACCAGCGGATGCAGGGGCTGTCAATCTTGGCCACGAGGCGGGGTTAGTGTAAGCATGTAAATGATTATGTGGTTGGGAGCAGGAGGAGATGGAAACCGACAGATAGCTGAATCCTGGGATGCCCCTTTCACCCTTCCTGGGGTACAGGTAAGTCCCAGGTCAGAAAGTGTGGAAAATAAAAGGAGAGGACTGGGGAAGTTAGGGCTTGTTTTCTGTAGGAACCCAGGAGATGCCTTTTGATTCTCTGTATGTCCCAGAAAGCCCTGAGAGCAGCACTGCGTCAACCCCTCCCAGCACCGAGGGTCCCATTTACCTCGTTTGTTCTTCAGTCCATGGGGCCCTGGAGGCTTCCACGGATCCCATGCAGTCCTCCCCTCCAGTGTCCGTGGGACACACGTGTCTACGGGCAGCCTGATAAAGTCCTTTTCCTCTCCATCTCTTTCTGGAGCCACCCCGCTAGTTTGTGAGGGGTGAGGTCAGCACGAGAACCCCAGCCCCGCCCGAGTTCTCGTCTCCATAGGCCTCCGCCACCCCAGGCTCCCCACAGGCCTCAGTCAGCTGCTGTCAGAAACTTACATTCTGTGGGCTTGTGCTGCGCTTCCATGTTACGGACGCTGTAATACAACATCAAGAGAAACCCCAGGGCTTTGCAGACTGGGGGAGAGGTAGGGTGATCTGATCACTTTTCAGAAGGGGCTCGATCGCTAATGCAGCAGTGGGGATACCACCACCCAGCAACGAAGCAACGGCTTCCCCGGCTGGTCAACAGTTTCTTGTTTCCGCCTTTCCTCCTGTAGCTGGGATTCTTCTTTCCTGGTAACTTAGAAAGTATATGAGAAAGCAAAGACCCCTTTTCCATCAGTCTTGGTGAGGAGATAGAAAGCTCATGGTCACTACAAATGGAAAACGCTTCTAAGACTCAGCACTTCAGAGCAGGCAGCTAAGGAAAGGGACTGCCCACCTGGGGGTTTTCTCGTTGACCTTTCACCCCACACCTCCTCATTGCCCATGTCTGTATAGTGGCTTACTGTCCGTCCTGCTTGTGTCAGAGGGTTATGGGTGGAGTCTCTGAAAAAGCGAGACTAGGGGCCTTGGCAGTGAGGCCTGTGTAAGCACAGACGAGCGAGTTGGAGCTCATCCCCTGACCCTGGGAGCCCCGACAGCACAGAACCCCGAGTCCTGCCCTGTCACAGCAGGCTGTGTGCAGCGCCCCCAGGGTCTGGCCGTTCTGGGCTAGGCTGACGTCTCAGCTTTCCTCGGGCCCTTAGGAGATGGAGAGGAAATGTGTATTTTTGGTTGGAAAAGGAAGATAAATCTCTAAATGTCAGAACCCAAAACTTGCAGTGAGCACATAAGGATTGTTTTCATTTGGGCCCTAAAAGAAATGCATGGGTTTCCCCGCAACCCTCCTCCCCGTCTCCCCCGCACCAACATCCACCTACTGAAGCCCCAGGAACTGACCCTCCTTGAGAGGCTCAGGGCCAAATCCTGCACCTAGTCACCCTTTCAAATAAAGAGAACGCTTTGAAGTCACACCAAGCTCTGTGACCATTGTACTGCCTGTGGGGAGCCTGTGCTAACACCCACCCCACTGGCATTTTCTAGTACAAGGGGGCCACTGTCTCCACCCCCGTGAAAACAGAAAATGACACTGGGATATGCAGCGTGGTGCCCCTTCTGTGTTCCGTGATCCTGGGTAGCAGAGGCTCGGAAACATGTCCCAAGAAGTGTTCACGCAGTTGGAGCAATGTTTCTCAAACTGCGATCCTCAGAACACTGAGGTTCCATGGAGAGGTCAGAGGCTGGGACGGCTTGGGGACAGGAAGAAAGGGGCAGGCCACTGAGAAGCCCAGTGGGCAAGGCTCCGGCCTCCACCCTGACCCTCTGCTCTCATCCCTCCTTTATGTGGTGGTTCTGCGCACCGTTCCATTCACAGGAGGCTCCACTGCTTTTTAAAGAGCTGGAAGGCCACTGGCTGACTGAGAGATTCTACCCGCAGGATCCAAGCTATAATTATATTCACAGGAAGAAGTAAATAAAAACCCATTTACAAATCCAGCTTAATTAGCCCTTGCATAAAGTGAAAGTAAACCTCAGCAGAATTCTACAGCATTCTGAGTCACCATAATCCTTCTTTTCCCTTTCGGATGTAGTTGAGGGTCCTTGCATCGGTCATCAAGCCCCGCTCTCCCCCTACCCCCACCCACTCCTAATTCATAAGGTTTCCCTGCATTCTGTGTGAGTAACTTCCATGGACTCTGGCTGGAGAGAGAGAAAACTTGAGAAATCTTCCCTGTTTGAACAAAACACAGGGGGCCAGTCTCTTTTCTGCAAGGGGCAATTTCTCAATCACTAAATGGTGGCCCAGGAGAGGGGGTGGGGTAGGGGGCAAGTCCAAAGACAAACATAATGGCTTTGAGCCAAAGGGCAAAATGCACGTTTTCAGGAAAATTCGATCAATTTGCTCGAAGCCAGTCCAGCTGGCACTCTGAGTTCTTATAGGGGCCTTTTTACATGGCTGATTGCTTTGCTTTTAAATAAAAAAATGAGTGCCTGCCAGCCAGGGGGCCCTGGAAGGGACTACACAGCGCTGCCCCACCCCCACTCCCAGGCTGCAGGGTCAGAGGCAGATGGGAGCTGCCAGCCCAGCGTCAAGAGGGACTGTGGGGGGTGGGGGGTAGCAGGGGTCCCGGCTGGGTTTGTAGGGTGAAGGGCAGACAGGGGTGGCCACTCTGAGAAAGGCGTTTTCTCCGCTCAGGTTTCTGCAGCGAGTCCTTGAAAACGACTTGCCTGCTCTAGAAAGACTGACAGGGAACTTCCTAAGGGTCTCAGGCCAACCCGGGGAGGGGAGAGCCTTTTCCTGGTTCGCCCCAGAGACCACCTGGCACCGCAGTGCCCCGATCCTGGCTGCCGGGTTGAACATCTCTGGTTTCTGATGCCTGTGACCTCGCCCAGCTCCTGGAGGGCTCCGGCTGGCAGAGCACCTGGGCTGCCGTGCCCCTCCGAGTCGGGGCCTGCGAGCACTCTTACTCTCTTGGGCCAAAGGGCAAAAGGCCGTTTTCAAGAAACTTCGATGAATTTGCCGAAGGCAGGTCTTATTTGCACACTGAGTTCTTCTACAGGCCCTTTTACAAGGCTGTTTGCTTTGCTTTTAAATGAAAAATGAGTGCCTGGCAGCCAGTAGGCAGGGCGAGGCTGTGCTGGCCGGGCGCTGGTGAGAGTAGGAACCTTGGAGTGTTTCAAATGCTACCCCGCCACTTTCTCCTTTTGGGCCCTCTGAGCCTCAGTTTCCTCAGCTCTAAAATGGGGATATGAATAGCGCTTGCTCTGTAGGCTTTTGGAAGGATGAAAGAAGACAGTCTTTATGAAACCTACGGCTCAGTCCTTAGCACATAGGAACACTCCATAAACATCAGCAGTTATTAGTGAAGTTACGCTTGGTGGGAAAAAGTACTCTAATATAATGTGTAGTGAAGGTATGTGTTTTGCAGTAAAAAAGATCGGGGTCCCCTTCTCAGCTGTGCCAATTGCTAGCTGTGTGATTTTGGATAAATTCCTTGACCTCTCTGAGCTTCAGTGTCCCCTTTTGCTGAATAAAGATGATAGTGCCCATCTCACAAGGCAGCAGTGACCAATGAAAGGAGATAATACAAGTTAAGTGCCTAGCACAGGGTTTGGCACCTCCTTAGTCAGCAGTCAATAAATGGTAGGCATTATTAATGCTAGCTCTGAAGTATGGCATTCTCCAAGGAGAACTTGTACTTTTATTCCCCTAAAGTCTCCTCAGATTGTGTTCCCTGAGCTGAACCAGCGGCCAGATGACAGAGTGCTAACCCACGAGAGAGGGACACGGTGCCACCGCCACGCCCCCCACGGGCCTCCACCCCGGTCCTCTTGGGCCTCCTTTTGGAGCCATGGTGTTCAGGTTGTGGCTGGGACAGGGACATATTGTTTTACACTTTTTGATTCTCATCAGATTTAATAAAGATAACACTCTTAAGGCTGTGAGGTAATGGAGGAAGGTATGGTGACAGATAAAGACCTAAATATGAGAGTGAAATTGAAGTGACAAGATTTCACGGGATCTGAGTCATGTAAAAACAAAACAAAAACATATAGCATGAAACCAAAAGCTTTCTCTGAAAGTTTTTCACCAGGTCCCGCCCTCACGATCCCCTTTTGCTGCCTCCTTTGTCGATGGCGGCGTGGGGGCCAGTGGGGGCCAGTGAGAGAGGAGACAGGAAGGTGCTCGTGACCCAAATGCCCCCCTGGCCGCGGTGACCGAGGGCAGAGACAGGACTTCCTGACGGCTGCACGGGAGCATGCCGAGACGCCGCCCGACAGGAGTCAGCAAGCCCATCCCTTCACACCTTCAGGGGAACGGCCCCCAGGATCTGCCTGCCCTGTCTGACCTCCAAGGACATTCCCCCTGACCCCATGATGTCACAGGAAAAGGAAGTGATCCTCAGGGGGCTAACTTGTCCAGGTCTCTCTGCTGGGTTCTGGCTGCCCTGGGGTTTAAGTCCAGAGTGCTCAGCTGATGACCTGTTTCTCAGCCCTTCTCTCTGGTCCTCCCATTGTAGTGGACCTAGGGGACAATGATGGCCACTTCCTTTTCCGGGACAGTGACAGCCACTTCCTTTCTGGGACAGTGACGGCCACTTCCTTTTCTGGGATGGTGATGGCCACTTCCTTTTCTAGGACGGTGACGGCCACTTCCTTTCCGGGACAGTGATGGCCACTTCCTTTCCTGGACAGTGACGGCCACTTCCTTTTCCGGGACAGTGACAGCCACTTCCTTTTCCGGGACAGTGACGGCCACTTCCTTTTCCGGGACAGTGATGGCCACTTCCTTTCCGGGACAGTGACGGCCACTTCCTTTTCCGGGTCTCTTGCCCGACTGCCCTGCGTTCGTTTGTGTCTGCCTGACCATTCTCGTGAGTGCTGGTTACAGCTCAGACTTCTCCAGCTCTTTTAGGACCCTGCTGGCTCACATGTCAAACACTTGGAATGACATTAGATGCAGAGCTAAGCTGTGACTGGTCCCCAGTCTTCCCTTTCTGAGGCTGGGGGGCGGGGGCAGGAGGAGGACAAGCTTGGCACATTCCCACAGATTTGGGGAAGTCTTTCTACTGTGTTCTTAGAGGATTTCATTCAAGAAACTAAACCTGAGTTTATAGTTCGTCTTCTATTTTGTAGAAGAATCACTTGGCTTTGTTTTTTCCTTCTTTTTGTAGAGACTTTCATTCCCTGCAAACTTTGTTTTGGGAAACCGATTTCTACATATTTTTACTACTAACACAGGTTTTGTTGTGTGAGAGTTTTTAACCAAAAAACCCTAAAGAGATCATTTCTTAAAGATGTATACTTACCCTATTCAATCATGAATGGATTTGCCCGGTTTTCCTGGCTCTGTAAAAGAGGCATTCTTTCTGTCCTGTTTTGCAAAGCTTTTCTGCATTCAGTTTAGCTTTCTAATAAAAAACTTACGTTCAGCGGTGTGTCTCTGAGGCAAATCAATTTAGTGCCAGGGCTGAAACTGTGGAGATGTAAATGTCCGATAACATTGAGAGCAGGAGTTTGCTTCAGCTGGATTTGTTAATGAAAATAAATCCAGAAAATTTTGCTTTCTGAAGTGAACACGGGGAGCAACCACTGGCGCTGCGGAGACAGAGAGCGGCAGAGAGACTCCAGAAGAAAGCTGGTGTGCTCTTTTCTCTGGAGGCCGAACCCGGCATGCTTCCAAAGCTCAGTGCTTGCCCTGCTGGCCCAGGGGAGCCTCCTAGTTGATCCTCCTCCAGCCGACTAAAGTGATATCTGGGGAAGTTTGCCACCGAGGTTAAATTGAAACCCTGCCGCTTACCCTCATATCCAATGTGTGTGAGTTGAGGACCACATGAGTTATATCCCTAAATACCTGGTGTGAAGTTTGCTTTGAGTTAGACCATCCAGCCTTCCTGAGTGTCCGGCCCTGGGCTGCCCATTTCCAGAAGCTCTTCTGAGAGAGTGGCCAGGAAGTCAGACTCCCCCTCCTCTGTACCCTCTGGCGCCACGTGGATTAGAAGCCCCTCGAAAGAGCTGTGGAGGAGACTTGAAGGCCTGGACATTTCATATGGCCTGGCCAAGCCCTTTCCACTTTCCCCATCCTGTGTCATCTGTGACCCCTTCCAAATATAAAATTAAAGAATTCTAGGGCTTTGGCAAATTTCTGTCTACATCATTGAGAAAAACAGAAAAAAAACATGTCGTTGAATTAGAGGACCAACGGGACAGAGAAATGCCCTAGATTGATCAGTTGTCCTGGTTTGCATGGGACCAAAGGACTTCCCAGGACCCGGGACTTTCCGTTTTCAAACCAGGAAAGTGTTGGACAGAACGGTCACCCAGGTGTACTTGGCGGTGCCCTGCACCAGCCTCCCAGAAGCCCTAATGTAGACATGGCGTAGGGGAAGCCCAGCCTAGCGGATTTCTAAACCCAGCAAGCTTCCTGATGCAGCCTGGCTGATGGAATGAGGAGGGTAGGTGCCAACCACATTCCCCCAAATAAAACACCTTCACTTGCAGTTGCCTTGTATAATCAGTTTCAGCGGTGCCATTTTGGGCTGTTGTGCACTATTATTAAACTCACAGAAAGTGGAAGCAGAAGCCTGAGGATTTTCAGGCCACCCCCAAAAGGAAAAAGAAAGCTCCTCTATGTATTCCGTAAGCAATCATTTCATCCTCTCCCTGTTCTGGGGCTAAAGCTGCCTCTCTAATGGATAGGCTGCCACCTCGTGGCCGTGAGGGGGAATGTGGGAGAGCCCAGGGAAGCAGGGAGAGGAAATGCCTCTGGGTTAAATCAATGCGGCCCCTGCCTGGCAAAGAAGCAGCAAGCTCAGTGCTGTGCAGCTAAGATTGTAACGAGCTGACCAAGGGTCGAACTTGCCTTGTGCGTGTGATAAACAAACATGCTTAGCATCTTGCATGTGGTGATTCCTAGTTCCCAACACCCCTGAGGGGTAGGTATTATTATTACCACCGGTCTACAGGTGAGGAAAGTGAGACAGAGGCCGTCACTTTTTTAAGAGCTAGAGCCTGAAACCAGGCGAGCTTGGTCCTAAATGTCATGACGTTGACCACCTGGCTATCCCGGAGGTAAGACGACCATGAACAGAGACCCAGGACACACCAATATTCAGAGTGGAGAAACCGGTCATCCTGAGTATATGGACAAAGGACGGGCGCCAGTCAGGGCATGGCTCTGACATCGGATGCATGGAACCCACAGTAGAGGGGAGAGACAACTCGAGTTGAGAGGGTTAAAGATTAAGGCTTTGCAGTAGCCACTGAAGGAGAGACAAGCAAGCTGCAGCTTAGGAACCACGACGTGATGTGCAGACAGAGTCCGTGCTCCGTAAATATTGGCTTCTGTTAACCGGATTTATGATCGGTATTAGTGAGACCCATGCTGAGGGTTTGACACATCTCAAATTTGCAAAAGCTCCATGAGACCTGATTACGAACCCCATTTTCTAGGAGAGGAAACTGAGCCTTCAGGAGGTTGTCATTTACACTTGGTCGTATCCACAAGTGAGAGTCACCATCTGAACCCAGGCCCTTGTGACCCAAAGCCCATGCTAACACCTCGACGTGTTTCCTGGTGGAGGAAAACAGAACTGGCACCGCCACGGAGCACAATATTCACAGTATTTCTGGAAGAGTCCACGTCATGCAGCATCCTAGGTGGGTTTGTGCAGGGGAGAGATGGGTGAGGGCCTTGGGGACTGAGCTGAGGCCTGGATACCAGTGTTCCGGCTGATGATTATGGTGAAAGCTCTCACCAGCTACCAACATGGGCCAAGAGCTGCCTTCATACTGCCAGGGGAGAAGAGGGCCATGTGGCCCAAGAGAGAAGGACCCCACTGTCCTAGGGGTGACTTTCCCTTATCCACACCCATGCGCTGTGCAGAGGTCTGACTGTTTCACTGATTCATTGACCTCGGGCAAGTAACTCGTCCTCGTTGACCTCAGTTGCCTCGTGTCTCATACAGGGGTCACCATTGTTGCCCTACCTCATGCAATTTACCTAAGTAGTAGCATGTAGCACTGCAGGATGGGAAGTTGTGAGAATCAAATGTCAGAAGAGAAGTGAAAGAACTGACCTCTAGGCTGTATTCTGATTTCCTCAGCTGAATGTATATGCTTGATGGGGCAGCCTGGGGGTCAGCATCTTTGCAACAAAGAAAGTAGAAGTCATGTTTTCTTTGTGAGGCTGGACAGCTCATGCAAAATTCCGGACTATAATACACTAGTTAGGTGTCTTTCAGTTACAAAGGTTTAGGAAAAGCCAATCCAAGTTTATTTTTTTTGAAAAGGAAGAAAGATGATTGCCTCATGGATCTGAAAAGCCCAGGGGCGAGAGTAGAGCACCCTGCAGGATGCTATAATCAGGGGTTCAGATATAACCACCACAGCCAGTTTCTTTCCTTCCCTTTCACCCTTCCTCCCTCTCCACTAGTGTTCTCTTCAGAGGCTCCATTTGCAGAAATGGCGAGATGGCCATCACAGCTGCAGACCTTACACCCCCCAGGTTCAAGTGGAGTAGAGAATAATACCCACCTTTGTTTTTGTTCCCGAGTCCCTGCAAACACTCCTTCTCCCATTGGTTCCAGCTGAGTCATGGGACAGAAAAATGAGGCGCTCTGATTGGCTTAGCCCAGGACCACATGCCCCTCCTACTCATACACAGGAACTGAAATGTGGGGGAGACTGGCTCTGCAGACAAAAATTTGGGCTGTTGCAATTCAAACAAAAAACAGGGAAAGAAATGGGAGATAAATCATTAATCAACAGATCAACAGCTGACCCCATCATTGCCTTGCCCTTCAGTTTGGGCCACAGACTCCCCGCTGTGGAACAAAGCTGCTACTTTGTTCTTCTGATGACTTGCTAATAGTGACAGAAGAGCAGAGATTGCTGAAGCCTAATCTCTTTTTACTTCCTAAGACTTGGCAAAACCAACAAAAATGTGCAGTCACCTTGGGGACCAGGATGGCATATTCCTTGCTCAGCCCAGATGAGAGCTATAAGAGAGATAGATCCTGACTCCTCAGCTGGTTGTTGAAAGGGTCAAATGATCTTAGGCTGCAGTTCAGTTCCCTTCCCAGGGATTGAGCTCTTCCTTTCGAGTTCAGAGCCCAGGTGACTGCAGGTACAACACGGAAGGAATTTTCATCTCATAGGCCCGTGAGGAGCAAGTCACTGTAATTCCAGGAAAGAACCAGAAAATTTCAGATGACTCCTTGATGGTCTCTTGTTGCTTTTCTCTTAGCGTTTCGCTCCTATGTGTGATGTTTCTGGGTTCTTATTTCTTAAAGGTCATTGTTGGAATCGCCTGGGTGCTTGCAGGTGCAGATCTCTCCTGCCATGGACCTCGTGGTTCAGAATGAGGGGTAGGAGAACAGGGCCTGCCTGGGGAGCAAGCTCCCTAGGCCGCTAAGTTTGGGGTGCTCTTCCATTACGTACACATTTCCCCTGTAGCTCCCATTGTATCATCACTTAACCAAAAATCAGTGCCATACTCCCAATTATTTTCATCTGAATTCTGAAAGTAATCCATTAGGGAGCAGAAAACATTGTAAATGGGGCACCTCCTCTTGGAAAAGTAGGGCAGGCAAGAGGTGTTCACGGTTACCCTGACATTTTCCCCCAAAGAGGCCATTCAGCCCATGCAGCCTCACCGTGATATCTCTCGGGGACTGGGAGAAGCAGCCTTCTTTGGTTGGTCTTATATAGACAGACAGCATGGCTTCTCTAACTGCATGATGATTGGAGGCCATAATGGTTAAAAGACAGAGCCAGCTGACAGCGAGAGTCACGACAGGAAGCACTAAGCCAGGTGACTGAATTGAATTTGGGCAATTCAGATGGGGTAGCTGGTTCTCATTTAGGAAATTCAGATTGAATAACCAGTTTCCTTGTTAAAGAAGGCTGTGCAATCTGAGAAGTCTGCACCGGGCACTGACAACCCAGCCAGCTCAACCCCGAGTTCTCACGTCTCGTCATGTTCACTGGCATTTTAAACTCACGATGCATTTGTCTGTTTCCTCCGCCCTAGGGGCTGCTATTATTATTTTTTAATTTTATAATACAAGCAAACCTCTTCGTGTGTGTGTGTGTGTGTGTGTGTGTGTGTGTGTGTGTGTGTTTGAGTGCGTGCGCACACATGCTTGTGCATGATACTTGCTTTACTGTGGTGGTCTGGACTCAAACACACAGTATCTCCCAAGTAGGACTGTACTTAGTTCCAAAGCCAAGTGGTATTCTGGTTTGTCATGAGTGCATTTTACAATGTTGGCCCTTCTTTTATCCATTATTTTTCCTATCAAATTCTCCATCTCTTTTTTCTTTCTTCCTTGGCCTCCTTTTACGATGGTAATGATATCCTAATATAGTTTCATTCCAAGACTCAAATTTGGGGGGAGGGTTCTTTTGAGAAAGGAAAATTTTTCTATAATTTCTCTATCCATATCATGCACCTAAAAAAACCTTCTGGGAATAACTTATACCCTCTTAAATAAATAATTACTGCAGCTAATATTTACTATGTGCCAAGCACTGTTCTAAGTGCTTTAGAATTTGATTTTTACAATAACCCTAGGAATCAGCGTCCTTCATTTTACGGATGAGGAAACTGAGGCACAGAGCCGGTCAGTGATTGCCCTCCAGGCCCAGAGCTAAAAGGGGCAGAGCAGGCACCTGTCTCCCCACCACCCTGTGCCATCTCCTGGGAAGAATCTCAGCCTCAGAGAAACAAGGCCATATCAAAGCCTCACTTAGGATTTGCAATATCACTGATAAAGAAGATATTTGCTCCCCTCCTAGGGGAAGGGATTGCAGGGCTTAAGTGGAAAAAACCTTAACGCTAACCTACTATTGATTTATGTGAGCAGATAAATTGGCACCAGACAGGGAAATCCCTGGCTTTAGGTAACCTTGGGGAGTTTACCTGGGGGATAAGTTTTGTGAGAGCTCTACAAAGTGAGGGGCATTTTATGGTCCAGAGAGGGATGTTTTGATTGCTAAATTTTCTGGAGCCAGTAGATATCAGAAGTCTGACTTAGCCTTTTGACATTCCAATCCATCTCGAATGCAAATGGAACTGTCCCCTGAGACAGAGGCATCGATTCAGCCAGATTCCAGGATGGTAGTGTGACCACTTCTCACCCTCCAGTTTGGCTATTCTGTGGCTTCAATAGTCTGGCTGAAAATGCATGGTTACTTTCTCAAAGGAAACCAATCAAGTAAGTTAAATGCAATAGGGCTGACAGTTTAGCCCGCCCACACATCCACACGCCATCGCATATACACGTTCTTGTGGCAGAGGCTGTTTTCAATACAGTGTTGATGTTGCTGGGCACAATTATGTGGTCCAAAATGTTTGATGAGATTTCCAAAAGGCAGGGTGCAGTGGGGATAATGACCGTTGGAAAGAAGGATGTTAATAACCAGCAGTCCCTGGGCACAAAGTAAGGCAATTACAGTCCAGAATTCTCTCTGTCACTGACCTTCTCATCAGTTTAGTCCAAAGGAATTCTTAGAAGGCCATCCATCTGGAGTTCTACTCAAAGACAAAGCTGGACCCGAAAAGCCAGCTCTGGTCAACTCTTGATTAGCTCTATTTAAAAAACAACAACACATGGGGCCGGCCGAGTGGCGTGGTGGTTAAGCGCTGGCTTGGGAAGCCAGCGGCCCCGGTTCGGTCCCACATATGAGGGCTAGTGACACTGCCCTCAAAAAAATAAATAAATAAATAAAAAGCAACAACACAAAAAAAACCCTGAAAGGACTGAGCCCAAACTACCTGTGGATATAGACTTTTTACCTTAAAAAAAAGTCTCCAGGGGTGGCCGGTTGGCTCAGTTGGTTAGAGCGTGGTGCTCATAACACCAAGGTTGCCTGTTCGATTCCCACATGGACCACTGAGCTGCTCCCTCCACAACTAGATTGAAGACAATGGCTTGACTTGGAGCTGGTGAGTCCTGGAAAAGCACACAGTTCCCTAATAAAGTTTCAAATTTTTTTTTATAAAAGTCTCCAACCTATAGATTAATGCATTTCCAAACATAATAAAAATGACCCTGGTAATGGAATAAAAAAGACACACCAAATAAAAGCCTGGATATTTAAATATTAAACAAGCCTAGAATGAAATTTCCCAAAAATATCAGCATACACATAATAAGTAAAAGGGAAAATAATTACACCACTGGGCACACTGGTCATGAAAAGAAAGGGTATGTATAGGCAATTAGCCTCACTTACTAGGCAGGATGTGGCAACACCAAATTGTTGTAAAAGTGTCTAGATAACTTACTCTCACCTTCTGTATTACGTCTTCAGAGACCTGTAATCAACCGTTCATGGACTGGCAGTGATCACCTGAGAGCTCGTGGTCCCCAGTCTTAGCTCCCACCTCTGCGCCCTTAAATATCCAGGGTCCTAGGAATCGCTTCTTGGGGAACGTGATGCCTTTGATACAGTTGTCCAGAACTGTAGGAGTAATGCACCTGACATTGATTCAAACCATGTATCGGAGGGATATGAGAGCCCTCGATGTACCTTTAGAACTCAGGCATGGCATTATTGATCGGAGATGAAATGAAAACTTATGATTATTGTAGTAAAGGGCGGGAGAGATGGGGGCAGCAGTTGAATGGGTAACTCGTTTGACCGGATCTGCAGTCATCAAAGTCAGGGAGTGTTGGCCGGGAACAGTGCCCGTCGATCAGGCCTGCTCTCGGCCCTGCTGGGCCTGCCACCTGAGGCTTTATTTATTATATTTTATTTAGTTTTATTTTGAAGGGTGGGAGGGAGGATCTATGTGTGCATTGGCCCTACTGTTTAAGAGGGAGGAATAACCCCCCTGCTTCCTCCTCAGGCTCCCCCAGGCCTCATTGCAGTCCTTCGCCTTCTCCACTTCTCTCTTCAGATCCCATCCCACCTCCCTTGGACCCCCCCATTTACCAAAATCTGACCTGTTGCATTGACAGATTCCTTTTAGCGCATACCCCACTGTGTGCCAAGTACACAATGATAAACCAATGTGTGATTCAAAGTACATATATATTGACAAACGAAAGCAACCTTGCTCGTATATAGTCATCCTCACACACATAATACAGAATCACATATTAAGACAGTCTCTAAAAGTAGTGTTTTGCACATGATTGTTGAAAATTGTTTTTAATGATTTTTAAAAAAATTTTTTAATGCGTTTTTAGGAAAAATGCAAATTAGCAAAAAGCAGAAAGCTTTCTAAGTCAGTTCTTTTATAGAACTCAATCGGGCCGGCCGAGTGGCATGGTGGTTAAGCGCTGGCTTGGGATGCCAGCAGCCCCGGTTTGGGTCCCACATATGAGGGCCAGTGACACTGCCCTCAAAAAAAAGAACTCAATCATGGTTTTTCTTAGCATCATAATATCCCATCATCTGCCTATACTAACATGGATGTAACCGTTACTTCATTGATGGACGTTTGGTTGCACATTCATTTTTTTCTCATTTAACATTACATTGTAAACATCTCTATGCCATTAAACACTCTTTAATCCTAGTGACTTAATGACTATAGCACAATATTCTATTGTATAGAAATAATACCCTATGTTTCTCCCAAATTTCTGCTGTTATCAGCAGTGTTACTGAACATCTTTATAAATATACCTTCGCCTGCCATCATGATTATTTTCTTAGGTGCATTCCATAGCCTCATAAGCACTGGATGAAAGGGCCAGGAAAACTCGGGGGCCTCCTGAAGCCTTGCCCTATTGCCCAAGTCAATATGGACAGACGAGATCTTGGACTGTGGAGAAACCCAGGCCTTGGTCCCAATCCCCGCTCTGTCGCTCGCCAAGCCCGGTGACCTGCATGAAGGGCCGACTTCTCCGAGCCTCACTTGCCTCTCTGTCACAGGGGTGAAAGCAAAAGCATTTGGAAACTCACATAAAATCTTGCATTTCAAGCCCTGAGCGCAGTTTCTGGCCTACGAAGCGGCCTTCCTTTTGGTCAAATGGCATGTGAATGAGGACCCGTTTTTAACTGCCTGCCATCTCCATCAGCGTTTACACGAGTCTCCCACCCGGGCATCCGTCCATAGTACATTTCAGGCGGGAAGAGGGGTGGCTGGAACTTCAAAGGTGTGCAGAGCTGGCCTGGCCTTCTGTGATGTGAACACATGGCTCCCGGACGGAATGGGTTTGGGGTTTGGGTCTTCTGGGGGTCATGTCCCATCCTCTGGGAGTGCAGGGCCTCAGAGATGTGTGTCTGCTTCCTTGATGAACAAGAGGACAGTGCCGGGCTCTGCAATCCCAGAAACTGAAAAAGAGTCCCTCTGGCCCTGTTTTCACTCTCCCAGGGTTCACCGTGAAGCAAGCTCCTGAGGATGGAGGGGAGAAAGAGGAATGGCAAAACTGCGCCCAGCTCCCTGTGATCTGTTCTGCTTGAAACCTACAAAGGTTAAAACTGAGAAAGCTCCCAGGGATGGCAAATGGTGTGCGGTGAGCTTTGTTTGGGAGCCCGAGTCCCCGCGTCTGCCCTTGCTCCTGCAGCAGGCACATTTGTATGTTTGGATTTTCCAGAAGGGATAAATCACACAAACAGAGCCCCTCAGGAACCCTTTGGGGAGTCAGCGCTGCTCCGGCCCCCCTCCTGTTAAACACATGCCCCATTCTCCGGGCTGTGGGGAGCACTGCACACACTGCCCTTGTCTGAAGAGCTTTTTCTGGAAAACTCATTCTTGGAGAGAACTTTCTTTGTGCAATAGTTCAGCCTTTTAGACTAAACAGACGATGAGAAAATAGCGAAGCATAGAAAAAAAGAAGGAAAAAAAAGAGCTCCTTTTGGTAAATAAAGAAGGACTTGCTTTGGGTTTGACAGCCTCTACCTCTTGGATTCGTGGGCTCCCTGTGAACAGTGGCACCTAAGCCAAGAAAGATACTGAGAAACAGAGCCTCATCGCTTGGATGGTTCTGGGAGCCTGTCTGGCCTCAAGCGCACATCTTATCCTCCCCAGTCCCCAACACAGGCCCAAGGCGTTTGGCCCGCAGAGCAGCATTCGTTTACAATCGAAGCTTCAAAGGCTGGTCTGCGTCGAGAACAACCCGGGGGCATGGGATGCCTTGGCATGGGAGCCCCTTGGGGCTGAGTAGAAAGACAAGAGTCTAGTTTCCCCAGGATGAGCCCCAAGTGATGCTGAAGGATTGTCTCGTGGTCGATGGGCCTGACTCTGCAGCCATGGCCAGCACAGAGCCCAGGCCTCCCTCCGTGTCCTTCCTCCGGTCCGGCCGGTCTGGGGTGCGCACATCCGGTTTCTATTACGAGGCGCATTTTACTCCCAGCCCCTCCTGCTCTAGTCGCCGCCGTGCCCCCCACATCCTGTGAGATGAGTCCCAGTTCCATGAATGTGCGGATGGAGTCAGGGCAGATGACAGCACCGCCCAAGGTTGAGCTTCCAACTGAAGAGGGGGAGAATCTTGGACCGGCAATTTCGGGAGACAGTTAAAAGATTAGATAGTAAATTTACTTAGCAGAGACTAATCGCCTGGGACTGGGTTTCATATCCTGTTTTGAAATAATGTATTTTCTTTTGTGCTCTGGTCTGAATCTGTCATCCCTGCTCTAATAATGAGAGGCAGCGATTTTTAATCTTTGACCCTCTTCCACATAATCTAATCACACTGGTTTTCGGATCCTCTTCTCCTTATTTGGTGAAGTTCAGAGAAGAGAAAAGAACTCAATTTCTCTGGCATCGTGGGCCACCCTGTACTTTGTAGAAGGGGCTGGACAGGTGGTACACTCCCGCTCTACCTGTTGGAGGGAAGTTCCGCTCTGTGCTCTTCAGATGGGGGCGGAGAGGGGAAGCAGAGGAGAAGAAAAGGAAAGACAGGAAGGCCAACCACTGTCTGAATCAGATGAATGCAGGGCGGCAAGTCTGAACCACAGGAGAGCAGCTGTGACATCGGCTTCTTACCCAAGCTGCCTCCCCAGCTGTGAGTCACAAAATGGGAGCAGCCTTAGGTGAGGCTGGTCTCCTCCCACCAACTCTGGAGGGTTAGCAGGGTCAGGAAGGAGAGCCAGGTAATCCTCCGATTGTCTGCACGTGGAAACTCTTACGCATGTGGCCTCCTCCCCGTCCCTTTCAAGCTGGGAGGTCTTGGGTGTCTCTCCTTCCGCTCTGGGTTTGGCTCATAGGCGGCTGTTTGACCCCAGGCAACTGGTGCTGAGGTCTTCCTTCGGGGAGGGGGGTGGGGCGTGCCAGATGGGGTGTCTCTCCAGGCTCTCTGGCTTTGGGATCGCCCCAACAGGAATCCTGGGGGCGGGGAGGTTGGGCTCAGTTCGAATTATTGCAGAACTGGGAGAAAGTGAACAGAGGGAGGCTTTCGCTTTTTCTCCTACCCATCCATCTCTCCTCATTTACGCGATTGTTGCTCGGTTGACACGAGAGGCATAGAGACAAGGTGTCCAGCTCCTTTGCCATTTCTCAGGGCTCAGTGACATTCCAGGCACTCCTTTGGCTGCCTAGCCAGCTCTCTGGGTGAAAGTAACAAACCACCACAAATCGAGTTACATAAAAAGGGATTTTTTTTTTTTTTTAAAGCACGTGGGATGGGGCATCTCGACTCAAAGGAAAGGTTGAAAATCAGGGCTTGCAAAGACAGGTACTGATGATCTTCAGAGTGTCTTAAAAGCAGCAGTCACTTAGCAGTCATACCCAGGCACCAGTGCTAATGATAGATGCCAACTACATTCAGTTGTTTCAGTCCCTTTGCCTATATAATTCAAGTGCCACAGACAGAGACTCTCAGGGGCCCGGCTTGGGCCATGCATTTGGCCAGGCAATGGCAGGGCATCTTGATGGGTGGTCCTACCAGACTCTATGCAGGGAAAGGCCACTTCCCAGTAGGTAGCAGGACAGGGAGCTGTTATCCAAAGAAGATGAAGGGCATGGTGGACAGCCAAGAAGCAGCCATTTTCAGCCAAAATCCGCAATTTCAGGTCTCACTAGGACATGAACTGGCTAGGTGGGCCTTGCTATGGTAGCACACAGAGCAGAGCAGGATAAAGGGCATTACAAGAGAAGCTGGTGAGAGTCACTTCCCTGGCTTCCTTCCCTTCGCTCATCCACACCCGTCCTCCTGTCAGTATCAGAATGGGCAGACGGAGTCCCAGAAGAGGACCTTTTGAGTTCAGCCTATTTCTTTTGAATCTCCAAGATTCTAGTCCTCACTTGTTTTCATTAACTTCCCTCCTGGGTCCCCTTGTTCCCCATTCAGATCTCCGTCCCAACCCTCCCCCGAATTCACAGCTAAGATAAATAATTCACAGGCAAAATAAATATCCAGCCCCCATCCCCAGCTCTGGGTAATTACCTCTCTGCTGTGTGTTGGCTTCGCCCTTATGGGAAATGTGAGAAGGGAAATGGGTCCTTTTAGCCCGTGAATGGTGCTTTATTATTTTGATGCATGAATGCAGAAGGAATAAGAGACAAAATAAAGTTAATAATACATTGCAGTGTAGATAATTCATCACTTAAATCAATAGGAACTGCAGGTCACTGAACTGAAACTGGTGTAGCTGTGATCCAAACATGGAATTAATAATTGAAACTACCCTGATCTGTCTTTCTGGAATGGGAAGACAGACATACCCCAGGGAGAGATCTGTGCAGCACAGGAGGAACAAGGCGATAGAGATAGACAGATGATTCATTAATGCCTACGGCTGTCAAATACAGTAAATAGGAAAATCTGCTTTCTATCTGCAATCAGCCTCATTTGGGAGAGAGGTGTGCTGAATTATATCCTCAACTGTGTGTTTATTTTTTCACTTATTGCAGGAATTTCAAATGATTGGTTAGCATGGAATGTCACACTCCCTGAGGATGAAAAGGCTCTCTGGCAGTGACTGGGCAGGGGTATGCATGGCACACGCGGCCCCGCTGCCTCCTAGACGCCTTCCTGGAAATCCTGGGCCTCAGTTTCCCAGGAAGTTGGTTCGACAACCATGGTGAAGACAGTGGAATCTGTAGCAAGCAAATAAGCAAAACGCTAGAGCCAGAAAGACAAATTCTGAAGGAAAGCTCAGCCTGACAACCTTGGCAAGTTACATATTCTCTCTGAGCCTCAGTTTCCCTCCCTGTAAAAGGAGATGGGAGCACCCACCTCATAAGGCACTTGAGAACTGCATGAGATCATCAGCGCAAAGCCCTTAGAATCACGGTGGCCCCTGGTAACCAAACTGTTTGATATGGTTCTCAGTGAGTCGTGGAGTTAATGAGCCAGAGAAAGGCTGAAGTTAGGGGTTAGGGAGTGATATTTATTGCTGTTAGAAATTTTAAAATCTGCCTAGCTGCTGTGGCTCTTAAAGCAGTGGGATCAATTGTAGGCATTAATCTCTGCCCTGTTGCCTTGTGCTTGAAGGAATGAGAATGAATGGGCCCCCGAGCCTGGGGCCCACAGAGAGATATGGACCCATTGCAAAAGTAGGCGCTCCACTTGCAGGTGGGGACTCAGCAGAGTTAAATTGCTCTGCCTAATAAAATGGGAGGAAGTGGGGTGAGGAACAGGTTTGTAGAGGCTTCTTTCAAGACAGAGAAGAGCAAAGGAGAGAATTCAGGGAAGAGCGCAGGAGGTGGGGCCTTGCAGGAAAAGGTGGACTTTTTTAAGAACAGAGATGCTCAACATTCATTGTTTTTAAATTATTTTTTTTCAATTGCAGTTGACATCCAACATCATATTAGTGTACAGCCTAGTGATTACAAATTTATACAACGTATGAACTGATCATCCCAATAGGTCCAGTACCCACCTGACACCACACGTAATTATTGCAGTTTTGTTGACTATTCTCCCTATGCTGCACTTCACATCCTCGTAGCTGTTTTTATAACTGGCAATTTGTACATCTTAATCCCTTCCCCTTTTTCTCCCATCCCTCCAACCCCCCTCTTCCATCTGGCAACCATCAAAATGTCCTCTGTATCTATGAGTTTGTTTCTGTTTTGCTAAACTTCCCTCCATCTCCACTACCTTCACATTAGTCTGCATCTTATAGAAGTGAGTGTGTGTGTGCGTGTGTGTGCGCGCCCGCGTGTGTGGCGGCGTAGGTGTGATGTTCCTAAGCGAAGGAAAGGAAAGGGGGGTTTCCTGGCTGGGAGGACGTGACGGAATAGCACATGGGAGACGGGCCGGATGATCCATAGCTGATCCGCTTGAGCAGAAGTAGGACCTCAGCCCACGAGCTGACTCGGAAAAGCCCTGGTTTCTGCCCCTCCCCCAGATCCTGGGACACTCGAGGGACACAGGGTTTCCTCGGCAGGTGAGGGGAGTCCTGCACCCACTGCCTTTGCTCCTCCACCTACGCCTGTGTAGACTGAGGACGGTCTAGCTGGACACCGTCTGCCAGGCCTAGGAAGCGCTTTGCCCAGGGAGTCCCTTCCTGTGTTTACCTGCAGTTCTGCTCAAGGGTCCGTTTGTCCCTTGTAGTGACCGACTTTTCTACCTAATGGAGCACTGTTCTGAGGATGCTGGCGGGGTGTGACCAACGCTGGGAAAGGGAGTGGTGGGCGAGCAGCCACCAGACGCCGAGGAGGAAGACCCAGCAAAGGAACAGAATTTCTGAAGGGGACACTTGCAGTCCCTTCCCTATCATCAGAGGAGAGGCTAGAGGGTCAGCAGGTGGGAGACCAGGGCCACCTCCTCTGGGGTTTCCGAACCCCCTCCAGCAGCTGGCATCAGATTCATGAGAGCTGGGCAGCAAGAGTGACCCTGGCAGAGGAGAGATTGGTGTGGCTGAGCCTTAGCCTGTCAGGTCAAGGGCTCAGGGTAGAGAGCAGGGGCATAAGAACCTCCCCACGGGCAGAGGAGGCCACATTCCAAACTGTTGCAAAGAGCCACCCCTCCTCTTCTCGCAAGCCTTTTCGAGAGCCCAAGAGCCTAGTCTAAGTGGAACTCTTGTTGAAGGGAAATACAATATAGTTCATTAAATGCAAGTGTTTGGTTCTAAAGTCAGCAGTGATGTGAAAACCTGTACGACCAACTGTACCCTTGAAAAATCCCTTAAATTATCCTTAAATCTCCAGAACCGGGTACCTTCAAAACTCAAAAGCTAAAACAGAAGTCACTTTTTGAAGTCTTCTCTCTTTTTGAGATCTGGCCTTCCCTGGAGTGGTAGAGGCCAAGATCTAGCTTGAACTGGAAAGATGATGGGGTTAACAAAGGATTTTTCTCTTTCTGCTGAGCAGTGTAGCTGTGTTTCATAAGTCAGATGCCCTTACTGATGTGACTTCAGTAAATAATGGTCAGAGTGGAGAAGACAGTGAACCAAGAGGCAAGCTCTGCTGAGGTCTAGCTCTACTGCAAACTAATGATGTGACCTTGAACAAGACATTTGACCTTAATTTTCCAAACTTTAGAACAAACTCAATGAAAATATTTATATAGGTAAGTAGGTAGATACATCAATCCCAGCTTTTTAAAAAAATCTATGAAGTACTCCTTAGGGCCAGCCGAGTGACACGGTGGTTAAGCGCTGGCTTGGGAAGCCAGCGGCCCCGGTTCGGTCCCACATATGAGGGCCAGTGACACTGCCCTCAAAAAAAAAAAAAAGAAAAGAAAAGAAAAAGAAAAAAAACAGTAAAAAATCTATAAAGTATTCCAAACAAGAGGAGAATGGGATTTTTTTATAATTATCATTTTATTGTTATCTGTATTTTTCAGGAAAGCCCTATGAATTTAGAAATTCAACTTTTTCCGCTTAACATTGTTGAATTGGATTACAAATGGCCAGAATGTATATAGAAAGTGTTGAATGTATCCCATCTTAGGACTAAAACCAGCTAATATCTGTTATGTCCTCCTGTCAACAAAGAAAAATCCCTCCTCACTATATGCTGGATTCCATGTGTATTGGAGATAAAGAAATTAAATTAAAGGCAAGTCTTGACTGACAATTTGGCCTCTGGTAGATAACTTCCTAGGAATTCATGATTCTAAGTACCTTGCAGAACTTGGAGAACCATATTGTTTAAGACTTTGTTAAGTTACACTTTTAGGGAATTTACGTCTCGGAGTCTGAATTTACTTACACAGACTGTGAGGATGTTGGGCTAAATCGGTGGTCCTTGCATTCTTTGATTGGGTTCTGTGGACATGCCCCCTTTTTCAGGGTGGAATGGGGAGAAAGGACACGAGGAAATTTCTACCTGTCAAGACTCCGGGTACCCCTGGGCCCCTACTTGCAATGACACAGCTCCATTTTTATTTGATGTATATATTAAGGTTTTTGTGTCAGAATTCATTTAAAGAAAGGGTAGGTCATGAGAAAAAAAAGGAAAAGAGACAGATGATCTTTAAAGCCTAAGATCTCCATATCTAAGTTTTTGTGATCATAAATAGACTAACAGACAGAAATCTAAGCATGCGTCCTGGGCAGATGATTCCTGAGCACCGGGCTAGTTTCCGAGCATGGGTGTGAACTCCTTTTCATCATCCCAGCCACCCCAGGACCACGGAACAAATATACAGACTATTCTCATTCTTCATGGTACTTACAATCTATAGTCTATAAAGCCACCTTGGACCACTGAATTAGTGAATTACCGACACACACACACACACACACACACACACACACACACACTTCACATAGATTATCATCTTAATTCCTAAAAACAACTCATCCTGGCAAATTCTATTTTCTCTATTTTATGATAGAAAAAACAAGGTTCAGAAGTAAGTGTTAAGTGGATTGCCTGAGGCTACCCCACTCAACAGGTGTGACAGGTGGGATTCAACCCCATTCTCCTGGTCTGAGAGCCATCTCCCGTACTCACTGCCCGACCGCCACAATCTCCACCCCCGGCAGTCTCTGGAGGACACCTGACATAAAAAGGCAGAGCGTTACCTTGTTTGGCCTTAGCTGGGGACATCTACATTAGGCAACTCAAGTTTTTGCCACTGTGCACATGTCCACAAATGACCTCAAAAGCACTGCATGTTTTGATTCTGAGGTTACACATACATTTTCACAAGCAGGCGAATTCACAGAGATGCACTCTGCAAATAATGAAAATCAGCTATCTGTGTAACGTCAGTCATTTGCATTCTAGTCAAAACCAGGTAAATTATTCATTCTACTGTTCTGCTGTTCATGTGCACAGTATGTCTCATGTATCTGTTTGCCTTTCCTGGTTACCTATCAGTCAAATGGTCTGAGTGGGCCCCTTAAACAAGTCAGAATGTTCCCATTCCTACTCATGAAAAACCAAAGTGAGAAATGAATGCGCTGTAAGAAAAAAACATAATCCCCATGAATTCCCTCCTTCTTCACCCTCTTCGTTTACTCTCCTCCACCGTTCCCTGCTGCCTGCCTCAGTCCTGCTGTCTGAAAGCAAGGCCTGTTTTTACCACCTTCGTTCCTGGATGCCTTGTGGTGTAAAATCTGGAGCACAAGTAGAGAGACAGGACCTGAGAGGTGGTATCATGGCAAGACTGACAGGGGGTGGGGCAGGTGAGGCATTCAGAGTATCTGGGAGGTACATACATGATGCGTGGAGATCAGGAAAAAGGGGGTCTGAAAAGTCTTTCTCCAGAAAAGTGTAACTTAAGAGATTCAAGTAAATCTTTGAATTCCTTTTTCACTGCCTGTGGTTGCCTAACTGCTTCTTTACATACAGCCCCAACGAGAAACCGAGCCTTCGTTTCATGCGGGTACCAGTCAAACCTCAAGTCTGCATCTGTTGTTGTGTATGTTTGTTTATATCATTCATGCAGCCTTATTTTTCTATGTTGAAGTCATTATAGAGCAGGGAGGCAGATGAAAGCTAGGAAGGTGAATCTCACTGAGAATGAATATAAACTGGGGGGTGGGGCTAAGTGTCACAGGCAGTGTGACCCTTTGGAGAAAAAGTTTTCAGGATCAGCCTATGGCTTTCATGTGTGGTTCTCCTAAAGAGAGAGACAAGCTGAGATGATATCTTCTTCTGTTATTCAGATCCTGTAAAGCTCACTTCCTTATCTGTAAACTAGGGATAAGAAAGCATCCGACTCAGACCAGGCATATGAGAATTTGATGAGATGAATTTAGCACAGATTTGGCACCAACAGACAACACAATACATTTGTTATAACAGTGCTTATCGCCATCCTGTCTGCTTACTCAAAGAGGAGTTTTTAAAAAGTTATTTCTAAAGGGAAGTGAAACCATGTCCACACAAAACCTTGTACACGAATGTTTATAGCAGTTATTATTCATAAAGTGGAAACAAACCAAATATCCATGATGGATAAACAAAATATGAAGTATCTATGCAATGGAGTATTATTCAGCCATAAAGTGCAATGCCATACTGCTACATGCTACCACATGGATGAGTCTTGAAAACATTAAGCTAAGGGAAAGAAGCCAGTCATAAACTATCATGTATTGTTTGAGTCAGTGCCTATGGAAATCCAGAATGGAGTAGCGGTTGCTTAGGGCTGGGGGCAGGGCAGAGGTGGAGTGTGGGGGGATAGCTAAAGGATATGGGAGTTCCTTTTTGAGGTCATGAAATTAACTGTAGTGATGGTTTCATGTACCTGTGACTATACTAAAAACCATTGACTGATGCACTTTGAATGGATTACTTGTAAGGTATATGAATTATGTCTCAACAAAGCTATTAAAAATTTTTCAATGAAGAATAGGGAGGGAAGTTATTTCTAGATGATTCTGCTTCTGACACTGAGTCAGAAGCCAACTGTTAGAAAACTAGTTATATTCATCACAGACATGAAACAAGACAGCAGGAAACCCTCTGTTTCCCCTCATTCCTTTGGGCTCTGCAAGGACCCTACCCAGATTCGATGCTGGGTGGGGACACGGCATCCTGAAGTGGGAAAGAATTTCCAAGGTCACCTAAGGAAAGCGTGCCGCAGTCACTGCCACTGTTCCGCCTCAGCCAAACACTTCTTAATCTCTGCTTTTCCCAGGAAATTACACCTAGAGAGGAGAAGGGGACCTCCAAAGCCATGTGGGGGATATTTGTGGCACAGCATTGGGGGAGGAAGGACTTTGGAAAGAATGCACTTGACCCAGGGAAGAGGAGGAGAAGGCAGAGTGACAACAGCTGCCCTGACGTGTGGGTGAGATGTTGCATGTGCGCAGGCACACGGAGTTCCAACAGGCAGACACAGGTATAAGTGTACAGAAGACGGCAAGGGGAGGACAATGAAAGGGAGCAACAGGCACAGAGCCCTCACTACGAGCTACATATGACACCAGATGCTTCACAGAGTCAGCTCACCTAATCCCCTGTCATCCCTAAAAGTAGGTGCTATTATACCACTTCCACAGATGAGAAACTGAGGTTCAGCCCTGTGTCTGAGCCACGACAGGAACACCTGTTCTGTGATTCACACATGACAGTTGCGAGATGATGATGAAGATGATGATGATAGCAATGGTGAGCATACAGCACCATCTCACAATACTTTCCTCACAATACTCACTGAGCACACTTTCCTTGCTTTAACTTATTTGGTCCCTACATGACGTCTACACAACATAAGCTCCCTAAGAGCAGAAAGCTTGCCTTTTTAACCATAGAATCACCAGCATCTAGAATACCGTCTGGCCTGTACGAGATGTTTAGTAATTGTCTTGTTGGGTGAATGAATAAAGAAGGTGGGTCCTATAAGGATGCAAGCTCTTTGCACCCAGGGGCTATTTGGCTGCGGTTCACCGCCACAGATGCAGTGCCTTAAACATGGCTGACAGGAAATAAGCACTCAATAAATAGTTGCTGAATGAATGACACCTCATTTCACAGGTGGGGAAAACTGAGGCCCAGGGAGATTATGTAACCTGCCCAAGGTCACCTTGCCAGGCATTGGTAAAGTAATGCCTATTCAGACTCGTAATAATTATAAGAAAAGGGGCCTTGCGATTTAAGGGTGGGCATAAAAAAAAGTGCATAGAAAAGCATAAGTGAAGGTGCGGAGTGAATTTGAGGTAGCCCAGATACAAAATGCTGTGATTTGCCAGGCCAGCTTTAAACAATGGCATCTGTGGGCAGAAGGCAGCTCAATGCTGGACTCACACAAAGGTTCTGCTTCTGGGCTTTCTTATGCAGCTCAGATCCGAAGAGTTTTCTTTTTCTTCTTGTTTTTGAAGAAAAGGATGGCGAGGAAGAATTAGGATGTTAACTCACCTTCCGTCGCTATGAAAAGTATTGGTCAAGAACCCTCAAGAGAACCTGAGATAAGCATTCCCTTAACCACCTCCAGGAGCTGGAGCTGCTACAGTGAAATAAAGCAAGTTCCTGGAAACTGCACCTGTCACAGACAAATTCAGGGCATCTCATTCCCATTTATCAAGCTGTCAACTCCTAACCTGTCAGGAAACCATCTAGATGCATTCGCATGTATCAGCCAGATCAAGCTGAGCGGCCCCATCCGGCTGCTTTTCCTGTCCATAGCCTGATGGCTGTTTTTGGGGTGACCCGAGAGGAGGGGATTCTCACCCTGCTGCTGTCCCTCTGCACAGGAGAAACGCAAACAGAGCCCGCACTCTGAGGACATGTAGACGCCAACGACAGAACCGTCTCCGCCCAGGGTCGCACAGGTTGGCTTCGGCTATTTTTGTCCGGTTAAACGCTGGCTCCTGGGCAGTATGAGGCTCAAGGCACAACATGTCAACTGAGGAGAAAATTAAAGCTGAAAACCTCTGTATAATTTATTCATCACAACTGAAAATTGACTCCCTGCTTCTCGGCATTCAGTTTGAGCTCATTTCGTTGCTTCCACTGTGTCCGTTTAAAGAGAAAACAGGAGAATCAGCTCACAAAGTTAAGATAAACCAAAAACACAAAAACTGCTCAACAGTTGTTTCGTTTTATTCCTCAGATGACTTTGTCCCTCTCTGCTGGTGAAGATGAAAATGACTGCATTAAAATGATTATCCTTATTTCAAGTTTGGTGTCTCTTGAAAAACAAAAAGGGGGGCCCTGGATTTTTTTTTTTTTCTGAACAAAAGTGCTCTGAACCAGGAAAGCAAAGCCTCAATCACAGACTCCAACTGTGTTTTCTTCTGTTTCTGAAAACTTTGATGCCCAGTAGACATTATTGTCACCATGTCATAGATGAAGATTAGAGAGGTAGAGTGATTTGCCCAAGGTCACACAGCCAGAAAGAGTCAGAGCTAAGACAGACTTAAGTCTGCCTGAGTCAGAGCCTCCACATTCCCCTGAATTTCATGTAGGAGACTTGGTCAATAGGCAGCGACCTACAAAGGCATGTAGTCGAGACGCAGTGAAGCAAGAGGTAGATTTGGTAAATAGAGAAGTTACTCTAATGTTAGAAAAGTCGTTTGGGTTGACGGGTGAGGTGGGAGCCGGACAGCTGTGGATGAGCACGTTAAGGTTTGTATCCTGTCTCCCCAGTGAGATTTCATGCTCCTTGGAAACAAGTACTTCAAAAGAGCACGTAATTAGGCCTGCAAAAGTCTGTCCTTTGTAATGCACCCAACAGAGCCAACTACAAAGATACTTTCCACAGTTTACAATGATGCCTTTGACAGTGATGGCAGCGAAGGATGCTGCCTGCCAGGGTGATGACAGGGATGGGATCCGCTGCCGTCCAAATGTGGAGACTGGTGCGCCCATCCCAGCCATATTTGGGAAGAGAGGAGCTTGAAATTCCAGGACAACAGGGAGAGGCCAATGAGAAGATTTACGTGTTGTGTTGGGAGACACAGAAGAGCAAGGGCTGAGCAAGGGCGTGGGATGGAGGCAGAGGGCGGGGAGCTTGCTGATAAGGATGGTGAGCAGTACCCCCGCCCGCTGACCCGGGAAAGCAGAGGGGGAGATAGGCTGGGAGAGAAGGAATGCCTTGTGTAATGGAGAGAAGAGATAAATAATTCTTTATCTTTATGTTCAGGGAGGAGGGCGAGGAATCTTAAAAACCCGCTGTTTTCCAAAGCCCAGGGATGCAGTGAGGAAGGCATTTGAACGTCTGCCAGAGCAGGTGAACGAGGCCTGCACTGAGATGCTAGCGGGAGGTGGGAGAGTGTGTGCCCGCAGACCTCCTCTTTTCTGGGAAACTGATGCACTCTGCTTCCTGCAGAGGAAGGCTGACCACACCGAATATCATAGCTGTGGAGCTCTGAGCAGGACAGGTGCAAGTAAGCTAGGTAATAAAAACTCCTGAGAGATTTGACATGGGGGTGCCAGAGGAATGTGAGAGGTTTTTTTTTTAAATAAAAATGTTATACAAGTGTATATTCACTGTGGAAAAATTGCATGATATAGAGAAGCCAAGAAATAAAAATGATTTACTCATAGCCCTTCACCTAGAAATAATCACTATTAATATTTTGGTACAATTTCCTCCAGAACTACCTCTCCCTGTACACACACACACACACACACACACACACACACACATGCAAACATACATGTACACACACTTATGTTTATGGCATTGGATTATGCTGTGCATACTCTTTGGAAACTTCCCTTTTCACTTAAAATATATATACAGAGCCTTTTTCTAAGCTTATGAAGAGCAGCCTTTTTCTAAATGGCCGTTGGTCTCCCATTGTAGTGGTGGGCCATGATCTCCAGCTCCTACAGTGGGGAATTTTAGGTGGTTTCCAGATTTTTCCATCGCCAGGAGTACAGCAGTGAACAGCCTTGTACGTATAATTTTTTTTGTACCTTTGTCAGATTATTTCCTTACAAACAGCATTGCCAAATAAAGCTTATGCACACAGTAAGAGCTTCTGAGATATATTACCAAATTGCCCAACTGAAATGAAAGGCTTTACCAGTTTATGTGCCTTCCAGAAGAGAGTGAGAGCATCTGTCTCCCCGTCCTCCCTTTCACAGGGTGTCATCGTTTTTACTTAGTTTTTTTTTTTTTTTTTAGAAAGTTAATGCTGTTTAAGTTTGAGAGGCTGGAAGGAACGCCATGACCAAACTCTGCTTGGCACCCCCACCAGCGCTTCAGGCTGCAAAGGTGTAGGCACTGGGGATATATAGAGCCTCTGGAGATGCATTTTGGGGAATCAAAATACATAAAAGGCAGACTCATAGATACAGAGAACAAACTGGTGGGGAGGAGAGGGGTGTTGGGGAGCTGGATAAAATAGGGGACGGGATTAAGAAGTACAGATTGGTAGTTACAAAACACAGGGATGGAAAGCACAGCGTAGAGGATCTAGTCAGTAATGTCGCAACAGCTCTGTCTAGTAGTGCCAGGTGGGGACTGGCCTCCGGGGGGGACCACTGCATAAATTATATAAATGTCTGACCACTAGGCTGTACACCTGAAACTAATTAATATTGAATGTCAACTGTAACTGAAAAAAAGTTATAAAAAAACATAAAAGAGTGTGTGTCATGTATGGGCGAGGGCAGTACTTGGGAGGTTCTCTCTGTCAGGTTTGAGAATGAAGAGACAGCCTCTGCCACCAAAACTGACACTTTGAAGAGGACGACGGCCCTAGTAGGAAAACAAGGAGAGCAGGCCCACCGCGGCACCCTGCTGGCTCGCTGGTCGTCTTCCTGTCTTCTTCCTGCAGATGCCAAGCAAGGTTCCAACACTTTTTCTTTCTCTTATAAAAATCACCCTGGCTTTAAAATAGAGAGACCCGCCAAGCTCCTCGGTCTCTTTTCGGCAAAAGATTGAACTTCATCTGGGTGCCATCTGAAGAGAGCAGGCATATGAAAGTCTGACATAAATGGCGCAGATAAGATCGAGAGCTCACCTGGGGAGCCGCACAAGTGTTTCGCATTCAAAGCACATGTCTCTAATGCTAATCAGATCGCCGTAGCGTTTAGCTCTTACATCTGGCACAAAACTCTTGCTTTTATGTGTCCTATTTTTTTTCCCAGAAGGTAATAAAATTCACAATTGTATCTCATAATCAATATAGCATCTCTCCAGGCACTTCTGCACATTACGATCACTGGAGCCCTGGTCCGCCGCCGATAAGAGAACCATATGCTGTGGCTTGTTTCTCCTGGTTGAGATACTCAGTGCTGAGATCTCACCACTGGGTGACTTAGAAGGCAGATCCGCTTCCCCAACTAAACAGGGGACGGGGAGAGTCAGGCTGAGTTTGCAGTTGGGAAGGCAGACACCTCTCAGTGCATTCCGGTGGGATTGTTGAGCTGTTTACCTATAGACACCAGCAGCGCTAATTCAGAATCAGGTGGCGGGTTTGCCCCAGAAAGACAGTGAACTTGTAGGTGTCACTGCTGATAAGTGATGGAGAAGAATTCTGTCTGCACTTAGAGTAGCCGTGTAGCATCCATTCGCAACCGGTCTATCAAAGTGCATTTGGCATGAAGTCCATTTTGGATGGCCAGCAAGAGATAAGGCTGTGAGGGACCCATGCTTGACTAGGCAGAACTCGTCATATGTTCCTGAACTAACCTCAATACTGGTCAAAATGCATTGCGAGTCACAATTATGTATTTCGGGGCTGACTAGAGTAGACCAAGTCCTTTAGTATTCTATAGCTATTTCAAGTTCATGTTAGTAAGAAAAAAAAACGCCCTATCAAAGCTTGCTTCTTAGCTGTTATAACCTTGAACTTCATCTTCCTGTTTTAGCTTTACTTAAAGTATTTTAATATCTTTCCGAGTTAAAGTAAGCAAATCCTCATGCCTAATTAGCATGTTATTATCTCCTAAATGTTATGAGAATCAGTTTATGCCTTAATGTGGTTCGTAACGTTTTGTTGTTAATCGACATTTGTCACCTAAAGATTTTTCGCTTTCCTGATACTCTGTCTGAAGGAAATCATTTTTCCTCTTTGAGAGTGACCCACGTGGGTGGGCTCAGTTGTTCAGAGAAGAGCAAAAGGACCAGGGTGACATGAGCAAGGGGCCCACTGTCCAAGGAGGGCACGCCCTCTCAGCGGTCAAGCACAGGGTCAGCACCTTGGACAGAGTGCCCCCTGCACGGCTTCCGGCTTCCCAGGTGCTCTGCTAGCCTCACCCTCGCCCTGGCTCTGGGCCTGGTGATGCTCTGCAGACGCTTTTCGGACACATCAATGATACTGAGCCGTCTTCACTAGTAGTTTATTAAGGGCCCTCCTAGACGTCAGCAAATGTATTTTGTGTTGTGAGCAGGTGAAGAAGAACAGACATGCCTTATGGGAAAGAGGTCCTTTTTTGCTGGTCTCCAGGTGGCCCAGCTACATGCAGCACAAACTGACTGCTGTTTCTTCTATGTTCAGCCTTGTTTGTGTTGTACCTTTGCCTCCATTACAGCATTTGGGCCAACAGATTTAAAACAAGTCCTGCCAGGTGACCAGAGGACTCAAAGGTTGGCTGTGTTGAACTGGATCATTGTACAGTTTTGTCAGCTGTTGCTTTATTTATAAACAGTGAAGTTCACTTAATTGAATGGACTTCTAACCATTTGTTCAGCATGAAAAATGAAATGAGTTTGTTATCAGTGCTGTGTATTCAGCAGTCTCCTAATTTCCCCTTCTACATCTTCTTAGCCAATAATATGCGAAACTAGGCCTCAGGCTTTCTGGAAGTGCCTGAAATACGTAAATATCTGCGCCTCTCTTATCTCCTATTGTAGTAATTTACCCAGGAAGCTTATTCCAACAGGTTCGGGATTTAACTCCCTCACGGACACATACATTGCACGTCTCTGTGGAAATGATAATTTTCAAAGTATTCCATCACTGAGTCTAGTTAAATTGTTCCTAATGTTTTCCCATGACAGGGTGACTTTAAAAATCTTGGTTGTGCTACAAAAGTGTTTGTCCAAATGTTTCTTAAATTAAGCTTTGCACAGGCACTAACTAGCCTTTTATCAGCAGGAAAGGCGGTCTTTGCCCACTTGGAGAAAAGTCAAGCTAATGTATTTTTTTCCCCAGCCCCTTGCATTTCTCTCCATTTGGGCCGCCTTCTTGGAGCTTGCTGTTTTAACTAGGGACAGCCCACTGTGGTCTCATAAATCAGAATTGTTAATATTTATGGCTCTGTTGGTCTTTTAAAATGCAGTTTGAGGATTTGTTCTTTTTCCTTTCTCTTAAAACTTTACCATTTGTTCTTTTTTAAAGGCACAATGTTATGGAACTAAAAGTATCTTCTCCTGATGTTTAACCACAGACTAAGTTCAAAAGACAACTCTTAAACAATGTTAAAAAAAACAAAAAAAAAAACCCGAAGAGTCTGGGTTTAAAGATGCAAGTCATCCTGTTGGTCATTGACTCAGCAACCCCAACCTAACGTTTTCAAGGTCTGTCTGTCAACAAATGCTTCTCGAGTGTCCTTATGGGCCAGACGCCCGGCTAGAAGCTAGTAACACATTGGTGAACAAGACAGGCTTCATCTCTGCACTCGTGGAGTTTACTTTCTAACACAAGGGTCTGAACTCTTCCGTAATAGGGCTGGAGGGTGACATCTTAGGCCTGGGAAGTCTCATAGTCTCTGTCACAACCACTCAACTCTGCCATGTGTGACAACAGCAGCCAGACGGTCGGCGAAGAAATGAGCAAGAGTGACTGTCCCAACACAACTTTATTTACAAAAACAGGCAGTGGATCGGATTTGGCCCGGGGGCCAAGGTTTGCTGACCCCTGGCCAAAATAAAGGAGTGAAAATAAGGGAGAACTAACTGTAATCATCCCGCAGGTAATCATTGCCCTAGAAGAAGCAGGGCGCTGATGGGCAGGGGCAGCCTGGGAAGGAATGGCTGCTTTGGAGGGGTGTCGCTGTACCCTGAGTCCTGAAGGAGGTCAGCAGCATCAAGCCCTGGGTTTCAGGCAGTGAGAAGGGCAGGTTCAGAGGCCCCAGGGAGGGAAAGTGCTTGGTGGCCCCTACTGGGGCCCCCTTTCATCCCTCCCAGCTTCCTTCATGCCTGAAGTGGGGTGTTCCTGTGAAATGTGGGCCATCTCTTGGCACACCCCAGAACCGGGCAGTGGAGGTGGCTGCTCAGGCTGCCCTGAGGATCCCTTGGGATTTCCAGTATATGGATAACGACTTCTCCTCTAGCCATACAGGGAAGATGGGGGTTGGGCTCACCTTTTTTTTCTTTCATTCTTTTTTTTTTTTTTTACTTCTGCTTCTTAAGAGAGGACCTTTCACCAGCACATGGAATACAGAAAGCTTCTTTGGAATGTGTCAGGCTAAGCAAAAACACATGGTCTGGATATATTCTCCTAAAATAGAACAAGAGAAAGGCGGGAAACAGAGCAGCCTCCCATAAATCATCATTTGTCCAGGGAAAAGATTTCTGACAGATATGCAGGGTACCCGTATATGTGCCTCTGTGTGTGTGTGTGTGTGCATGCATGTGCATGCATGTGTGCGCGCGCGTGTGCATGTGCGCACGCATGTGTGTGCGTGTGTGCATGTGTGCGTGTGCATGTGTGCATGCGTGTGCATGCACGCGTGTGTGCATGCGTGTATATGCATGTGTGTATGCATGCGTGTGCATGCACGTGTATCTGTGTGCTTGCGTGTGTGTGCATGTGTTTGCATGCATGTGTGTGTGTGTGTGTGTTGTTTGATTTCCATGGCAGAGCTTCAGCCTCTGGTCCTGTCTGGAAAGTGAAATGTTTGTGCTTCCTACATCTGGAAGCCGCTTCTCCAGTGTGGCCAGGCACTAGAGAGATGCCCGGAAGCCCATGGCTACCAGGATGGTCAGAGATTTCTGGAGAGGGCAGGAGCAGGGCAGGTGGATGAGAGCATCAGAGTCCGTAGGTCTGCCCAGGAAGAATGCTGAAACTGCAGTCCCATGGCCCTCTGGCCTGGCCGCACCTCCCTGCACTTCCCCATCCAGGCGCCATACAATACGCAAAATGATCACAAAGCACAGCGCGCTCTCTCTCTCTCTCTCTCTCTCTCTCTCTCTCTCTCTCTCTCTCTCTCTCTCTCTCTCTCTCTCTCTCACACACACACACGCGCACACACACACACACACACACATATGCACACCTTAATGGTACCCTATTGCTTTGAAGATAAAGATAAATTTCCTAACATGGGATAAAATATCCCTATCGTTAAGCCCTTGGCTTCTTTCTTCTCCAGAGTCATCGTGTGTTTTCTCCTGCCTCACTGAACTTTGTATCAGTTCACCCCCTGCACCCTGCTTCCTCCCACCACAGAGCCGCTGCACCTGTGTGGAAAGCTCTGCTCCCTGGCACCTCTTCACCTTGTTCTCACTCAAACACCTGGCCTCCTTATTAGGTCCATTTTCTCCTTTCTACACTCCTGTGACACTCTGTATTTCCTTTCGAAGCATCTACTACTACTACTGTCGTTTTATATTTACTTATATTATTTGATGAATGTTAATTAATCTGCAGTCAGTCTGGTTTCTCATCCCCCACCCTCCTCATCAATCCTGGGGCAAGAAACAGGGCAGGGTCTGGGTATAGGGTTAATTCTGCTTTTGTTCATTGTTGCACTAAAATGGTACCTGGTTGAAGCTAAATACACTTTTTTAAAAATAAGTGAGTGAATTTGCTGGCTATTCCCTCCTGCAGTGGGCACCTGAGTAGACTTCAGTAATTATATCCTATTACCTTGGGGTTTCTCCTCTACCAGGACTTCTTCCAATTAAAGATGCATTGGTCCCTGACTGGGTATTTCCATGATGAAAAGGGAAGGGGAGGAGGGAGGAGTGATCATTCTTTCTGGAAATGAAGATTTTCTGAGCGAAGGGGGAGAAAAGATTATCCATTGACTCCTCTTTGTACAGGTGAGGAGCTAAAGGTTTTCAAGGTCAAGAGCATATTAGATTATCAGCCACCTTAACAGCCCTAATGGTCAGTTCTTAGGACACAGATTTTGACCAGAAGTCTTGCTGCCTGCCCTCAGTCTTAGTCCAAGATCTTTCCTGAGTGCAGTGCCTTTTTTATTTTTCTTAAGACAAATTTAATCTTCAGCAGACTAGTAAAGGTCCAGCTTCCGGTCCCCTTCCCCTCCCCTTGGGTTCTTCCTCTCCACTCTCCCCACCCCCAGCCCAGAGCCCTTTTCTACCCCAAAGGCGTTCAGCATTTTCTAGAAGGTGCCCCTTAGGCCCAACTCCTCTGACATAATATTATCATCCTCAAAAGTTACCTGTCCTCTATCCATGTGCATTGATTTTTACCTTTGCTGACTTACCTGTCAAACAGTCCACCTGGATGTGTTCATGACTTTGTATGCAGTTCAGCTCAGCTAACCTACAGGAACTGCTTAGCAGTGGGACCTTGGGACACTGTCGCAAACCACTGTGGGAGCTTTTCACCCCACTTAGCTAGCCCAGCCCTGCTCTCAGCAGAAAACGCACTAGACTCACCTCTAAAACAGGGATATCTCCTCCCCCTGCTTACTAGGTGCCTTCATGTTCTTTCCTTTAATTGGGCAAGGGGCAGGGGTGGGGGAGTGAGTAATTAATTAGATTCATTGTCTCATACCTGGGAAGCATGGGTAAAAAGAGCAAGGGGTCATACAATGGGGAGTGGTAGAGAGCATGGTTATTGGAGAGGATGTGCCCAGCAAGGGGACAGCAGGATCTAGTGGACAATGAAGCTACATCCAACATCAACCCTGTCCCTCTCGCACTGGGTAGCAGCCATGTGCTTATAGTGGGACCACCCCAAAGCCACATGTTATGCCCCTGACTGGTATAAACGAATCCAAAAAACCCCATACACCTTGTTATATGATTGTCTCAGGTAATCCAGTTGTAAGCCAACCTAGGGCATAGTATTCCCAAAGCCACAGGTAATGGTTAAGGGTAGCCCAGTCAGCCACTGTCCATTTTGCCCCATCAATGAGCCAACTTTATAATGAAGCCAATATCTTAGAAGAAAGAATGGGGACACAGGAATAAATAGGGTCCTTGATGACCTTATTAAGCTCTCAATCTAACCAACCATGCCTTCTCATCCAGTTCTGGGGTTTTCAGGTAATTGGCTTGGATTTCCCTTGTGACAAGATTCTTACTGGATTCACTCCATCCAATATTTGCCATGTGAGAGTGAAGGCTCACAGTTTTCAGATCTTCCTTGTTTTCCCCAAGAAAATCTGGAAATTTGGATGTTTAGCTCAAATTTCATTATTAAAACACTCTGTGGGCCAAATAAAGCATCTCTGTGAGCTTCTAGTTCGTACCTCCCAATGCTCTAGGGGTCTTACTTCGGTATTCCCTGGTTCTATGACTACAAATCCTTGCTGCACCCCAAGACATTTTCCTTCCAATAACCATAACCTGGCTTTGCATTGTCAGCTCTGTCTTAAAATAATAGCATTCTTTGGGACGCTGAAGAAAGAGCCACCAGTTTCTGCCATTGAGCTCATGAATGTCTGAATGAGTTAAAGGCTTTGAAGCTTCCCAAGGTTTAGGCAGGTCAGGAAAATTTAGGGGGAAAAGAAATCTAAGGCTGGCCCATCCATCTTTCCTTCGCAGTCTTCTTCAGCACCTCCTCTGGCTGCCCAGAGGGAGGGCACCTTCTCCCAGCTCCAGCAACGCCGCTGCTGCATCCCCTGCCATCTCCTGGGCTCTGTTTCAGCCACCAAGTCACAGACCATTAGAATTGGGAAGTACTTCAGCGGTCATTTGCTTGAACCTCTTCATTTTACACGGGGTTCCAGATGGGAGAAACTTCCTGTGACTACATCATTAAGGTGTCACGCTAAAATCTACAACTTCTGACGCTCCATTTCATCTGATCTACATGTTGCGATGTTGTGGCCCTTTATTGTCTCCCAAACCAAACTACCTAGTCCAAGAAGGCATCTTTGACTGAAGGTAGCTCTGACAGGGACTGGTTTAATTGTGGACTCACCCTGGTAAGAACACACAGTCACGGAGCAACCATGGCACTTTGGAGTCAGCTGGTTCTGAGTTTGAATCCCAGCTCTGCCATTGACATCTACGGGATCTTGGGCAATTTCCTTAAGCCCCCAGAGCCTCACCCCCACCTTCCCCCATATGTAAAGGAAGGATGACATTGTACCTCATGTACTTGCTAGGACAATGAAAGAGACCAATCACGGAAAACATTTAGCACACTCTCTGGCATATAGTGGGCATTTAACAAATGCGTTAAACTCTGTTTTTGGAAAGCTTAGCATTCTAGGGAGGAGGTATTACTCCTAAACTCCTGAGTGCCGAATTATATTCACTCCTCTATTCCTGCATGCGTTATAAGTCAGTCACTGAGCACCTACTCCGTGCCATGTGTCTGCCGGGCACCCCAGTCATGGTAGTGAACAAGGAAGACACAGCCCCTGGAAGATAGTTATTTAAACAGGAAAATACGTAACAGAGTCCCTGAGTCTCGTTAGAGCCAGCAGCCGTGTTAGGGAGATGGTGTGACATGTGGCTGAGATGAAGGGCTCTGGAGTCTGCCTGCCTGCGGCTGAGTTCTGGCTCTGCCCCCCTCCCAGTGGGTCACCTTGGGCACGTTACTGAACCTCCCCTCAGTCCCCTTATCTCTGAAATGAGGAGACTGACAGTCCCTGCCCGGTAGGACTGTTGCAAGGACTCAAGTGCATGTAATCGTGCCTGGCACGGAGAGATCTCTCCATGAAGGTCCCCGGTTATTATGTGGGCAACATGGCTCTCACAAGGCCAGACGTCGTCTTTTACATTCGGAAGCCGTAGCCACGGCCCTGCATGTCTGAGCAAAACAGAGGAGAAGAACGTCGAGCTGCCCCCCACCCCGACCCTGAGGCACAGGGGAGACAGCTAGGGGCTTGGGGCTGCGGGAGAACCGAGCAGCCGTGTCCTCAAGGTTCTGAATCCCTCTGGCCACATCACAGGACAGGTTCTTGGCCCCACACTTCAGGTTCCATTCTGCAGAGATCACCTGCTCGCCCCAGGCAGCTGGGGAGGTACGCCCTCTGCCAGGTTGTCGCTCATAATTTGAGCAAATGATATTGTGTTTGCTTTTTCTTCTACTTACAGACACTTGATTCTGCAAACGAGGTAGAATAGTGGTCTCTCCGGGGTGGTATTCATATGTGTGTGTGTGATTCTTACACAAGCTTGGCTGTGCAGTCATATTAACCAGCACAGACAGAGCCGCTCTTTCCCCTGATGAGCTCCACCTGGCTTTGAACACCTGTCAGAACCTAGGCTGTTATTCTTGGGCGAGCCTTTACAGTCTCTAGGGCCTAGTCCATAGGCCAACTCCTTCACGTACAGATGGGTAAACTGAAGCCCAGGCTGAGACACAACCTCCATGTGTGGGCCGGGGGGAGATAAAATGAAATGGTTTGGTGATCATTCCAGTGTTTAAAATATATTTACTAAAAATAGGAAAGAATTCATGTTTAGGTAACCAAACTGGGCTATTAATATTGAACCCCCACCCGAGTGTTGAGCTGAAGATCTTGAGACTCAGAGTGGTTAAGTGACTTGTCTAAGGGCACACAGTAGAAGAACCAGGACTAGAAGCCATGACACCATGACACCTTGGCTGTCTGGAAGAGGGAGGTGAGGGAGGCAGAGCGGGGAGCAGTTTAGTCCAAACCATTAGTATTCGCAACTTCAAGAAAACAGCCACATGGAGTCCCTTTTGGGAGAGCGTCCAGGGAGCACTGCTGTCTAACCTGCAAAAATAGAAAAATAATTTTCTTTTCAAAAATGCCACATTACCCAATTGATTTGCTAATGGGTTCTGGCAGCCTTTGTATTAGTCTGAGAAGCCATTCAGACCACCACTGACAATGTCAAACTTGGAAATTGTTCTTGTTAAAAACCTGCACATCAAAATTAAATAGGAAACACCTGGTGAGCTGGGCCCCCACCATGGGGAAGGCCAGGAGAGCTGCTAGGTGGCCAGGGAAGTGTGGCCAGGGGACAAGCCTTCCTCTGGAAGGCAAAATGACATCCTGAAGTCCCTGGAAGCAGAGGTGGGGGCAGGGACCTGGAGGACTTAGGACCAAGGGTCAAATCTCACAGTAGGTACTCCTTTTTTTTATTTTATTTTATTTGTCACCATTAAGAATCCAGAGTTTTTGTTTTGCTTGGAAATCTGAAGACCTGGACACCCTGACCCACATTCTTTTATGGCAGCAATCAGCTGGCACAGCTGCCCCTTTAGTGTCCATTGTACCAAACAGTGGCTTTACCTCCAGCCACTCAATCTTCTGTCCCACCCTCCTGGCCCCTCACCCGTGTGGGAGTTTGAGCTCCCTGAGTTCTTAGACTTTGGAGACAGAGCCTTGGCTTCAAACGACCTTGAAAGGTCATATCCTGCCTGTACACCTTGGTTTTCTCGACTGTGAAATGGAGGTGATAATGTAATGCCCATATGGTAGCATTTTGTCAATTAACCAAAAGAATACTTATCTCTGGGAACCTACTTTGCAGAGTGTTTACCAGCTTAAAACTATGAGACAAGAATCTTGAAGGCATTAGAAAGGAGTATTCTTCTTTCCCTCTCAAGGAGCTTCCCTTACTCTCAAGATGTGTTTTGGCTCCCCAGATCCCAGCCAGAGCTAAGCCGCTATTTCTAATTAAAAAATAATAATGATTATGATAATAGCTAACATTTATGGAGAGCCTTATATGTGCCTTATATGTGCCAGACACATTTCTCTCACTCGATGTCTGTTATCTGTGCTCCCCGCACCAGCCCAATGGGGTTGCGGTTATTCTTCCTAGCTCATTGATGAGAAGTTAGGGCCCAGGAGGTTTGATAACTCATTCGGAGGTTTGATAACTGTCCCCCTCCACTGCCACTGCCTTCTTTCCCGGCCTTGATCCTCTAGAATAAGACAATTTTCAGTGAATTGTTGGGCTCTGGAGTGACACCCTTTTCCCCAGAGCAGCAATGACACCTTTGAAGTAAAATGTTCTCAGCTCCCAGCTCCATAGGAAAAGCCTATTTGGGGCCCATTATGGCAGCATGCTAGAAGCCGTCAACTCGGCTGCTTCAACGGGGCATTTCTTCCGTGCTCAGCTGCCGGCAGCAGAGAAAACATTTTGAAGGGCAAATAAATATTTATGTACGAGGGCTCTTTGTGCACAGCAAATGTTTGATTCTGTTGTCCCAATTCCCTGGGCTGAGAGTCAATTATGGAGCCCCAAAGAGGTAAAAACGCTTTCAGCACCGCCGTTCCGTCAGCAAGGTGGCGCGAAGCGTGTGCCGTGTGCACTGGGCCTCGCGTCTGTCGGTGATAAGGGCTTAGGATGTGCTCGCTCTCAGAAGCCTGGAGACCGGCGCAGTGCTTTGCCCTAATCTTTCATTGACACAACCCTTCATTGTACAGATGAGAACCGGCTAAGTTTGGTTTTCACTGATCTGTTGTGTGTAGTAGACACAGGCCAAGAAAGGAAAGATGCTATTCTCACTTCTTTCCCTTGCGTTTCCTCCCCAAATTGTAAGTTCAATGGGATGATAATAGCTGCTAAGCTGCTGGTGGGCCCTTCCGAGGGTGCAGCCCCTCGGCTAAGCAATAGCTGTTTGGCCCCTCACAGCACCCTCCTGACATGGGCATGATAAATGCCGCAGACATGCATGTGGAATGAACGAACCACCCTTGTACCGATCCGCTCACAGCCACGGTGGCGGGAAGAGAAGCATCCGTGCGGGTTGAACCTAAATTTCTGTGGAGCAGGTATCAGAGCAGAGCAGCCCTCCTGCCGGCTGTGCTAGGCAGGGGCACAGAGTGTCCTCCGCTGGGTTTGCCCCCGGCCTCTCCGCCCTTCATTCCTCCTGTGCTTACTGGCTCTTCCTTTGTCTTTTTTCTCTTCTCCATAGTCTTCCCTCTCCTTTGGATCTCATTTTTTCTTGCCCTTTCCATTCTCTACATTTTGGCATTTCCTCTCCCTCCTCCTCCCCCTCCTCCCCTCCTTTCCCTCCCCTTTCTCTCCTTTCCTCCTCCTCCTGTTCCCCACAGTCACTCCTCAGGCCTCCCCAAGATTTAGGACAAGTGTCTGCGGGAATTTCTGGGGCGACAGACCTGGGGTGGGGACCGTGCAGCATCTCAGGGGAGGTGATACCAGATGTGTCCTTGGTGCCCACAACCAGCCAGAACCATAAATGGTGCCGAGCCCCAGTAATGAAGCCTGTACAGCTGGGGTGCCTGGGGTGCTGCTTAACCAGAGATGGATCAGAATCGGGTCTTTGCATATATGCATGCATCCAAATCCCTTTCTGCTTCTTCAGAAAGGTGATCCATCTTCCCCCGAGTTAATTAAAGGTGGTTTTCCAACACCGCTTATAAAACGTTACAGGGGGCCCCCATGATTCATGGCCTCATAACCCACAGCACTTGGCAACTTTGGGGGAATATTTCTCATTAAGTCTTATTTCCCAGCTCTTTGGAGCTGCCTCCTACTTCCTGAGAAATACCAGGAAATTCAAGACAGGTGTGAAGAGCGGGGCAAGGTGGATCTCCTGACGTTGAGCCTGGATGACGGGGGTGAGGGCGAACGGGGGGTGGGGGGGGGCGTCCTTCCAGCTGGGGTCCTCAGCCTGTCACTGGATCCCCCACATCATAACAGCCTGTGTACCTCAGAACTTCAGCCTGATTACTCGGCTCAGCATCTTCCTTGAACAGAGGTCTCCCTTCATGAGACCATTTTGCGGGGGCCGATGGGGAGAGGACCAGGTCAGGCCAGGCCATGGGTCAGCCTCCTGGTCAGCAGAAAAAGGCTCCATTCTCTAAGGAGTAGGCCAGATGCTCATTTCTTGGACTTCCCCATCAAAGGATGCAGCTCCTTCCTGTCGCCTGAAGTGCTATTTTTCAGAAGCATGGTTTACAGCTGGGAATAAGTTGTTCCTTTCACCAGGTGACATTAAGTCACTGTGCCTTAAATTCCACGCCAAGGATCTGTAAGGCTTTCACAAGAACTTTTGTGCTTTGACTATTCTACAAAAACAGAGTGGTGCTATTCTCTTGCTGAACGTTGGCCGTGAGAAAACCCCCTCCCACACCAAGGGCCGCCCTTGCCTAATCCTCTACCCTGGGGCTGATTTTTCTCTGGGTGACTGCCATCTCTGAGATAAAGGAATAGATCCTGGCTTTTGTAATGTTTTTCCTTCCTGCCACTCATGAGTTAGATGTGCCATAGCTTAACCCTACAGGATGCAGCATAACTCACTGAAATTAGAGGGGGAAAAAACAGGCATGGTGTTTGTTTTTGTATACATTTTTTGGATCATGAAGGGTAATAGTCAATTTATGGAATTCAACTCTGTGTACTGAGCAGCAAGAGGTGGACCAATCATTTAAATATTGGTTGATTTCACCAGGCACTCTGGTCTGTGTATGCCCAGGCTGAGCCTGAGATGAAAAATATGTGTCTGCTCCTCGCCCCAACCCTACACCCTTGTGTGGTAGTGTTTTGAGGCAGATATTTCTTGCAATATGGGTCCTTCCCTCTTTATTGTATTGTAATAGAGGGTGACAAACTATGTCCTGGAAATTGGCCCAAGGGCCAAGTCTGGTCCCCTGCTTGTTTTTATCAATGAAGTTTTATTGGAACACAGCCATGTTCACTTTGTCTGTGGCTGCCTTCATGCTACGGCAGCTGAACTGAATAGTTCTGTAGGACCCACAAAGTCTAAAATATTGACCATCTGGCCCCTTAAGGGAGTTTTCCCACCCCTGCTTTATATAGTAACATGTACATGTTACTACACAGAGCTGTATACTCAGAGCCATCCGCTGCGGTGGTTTATGGGTGATTCAGGGCAGTTGTAACTAGCTGTGACTTGGCCTCACAACTTGGCTTCTGTATGTAAGATTCCCCTCCACTGTGACACTTTGGTTGTTGTTGGGTTTTTTTAACCCAACCTGGCCAGCTGTTTTGGGCCTCCTGTGTACATAGTCATGGCACGTGTTTTTGGAGGACGCTCAAAGGAAGCCTTCTCCAGAGGACGGGCTGGCTGAAACCAGAGTGGAACCTCCCTATGACGTGTCCCAGAGACTGGGGGTTTGCAGAGCCCCAGGTGGGTCACATGTTACAGATTTGCGCCTTTATTGATGACCCATTGCTTTGTATTTCTCAGGGTCTTGTTCCCCTTCGGATTCGCCTGTGGAGGTGGCCCCAAGGCCACCTGGGTGTGTTGCGGCCGGTCCTCTAGGGACCCGCTCTTGGAGAGGAAGCTCAGCTTAACCCACTCAGGCCTGCCCAGGGTTAAACATGGGGCTGTAAAGCCTTGGAACTCTCCCTGGTGAAGGTGATCTCAAAGGTCAGCGTGTCCAGGGCTCCCAGCCCTGGTCCTCACAGCCCCCAGAAACGCTTATGAAGAGTACAGACGCCCATGCTGCCCCAGGAAGGTCTGGCTCCGGACATGTGGGCTGTGGGCGTGTTAGTAACCAGCCTCCCCGAGGGGTCTGAGGAGCGCAGGTGTGAAGGGCGGCTGGAGGTCTAGTCCACGCTCCTCCTGAGAATCCCCGGCTGACCCACCCAGTGACCACCAGGGCCAAACCCCAGGCCTTGACAGTGTGTCCCCACCTGGGACTCCCATGTTCGCAGAGCCCTGGAGTTTTCACAGAGGTCCTGTGAGGCTGTCCTGAGAAGAGGGGGTCAACCGGGGGCAGGGGGCAGGCAGCAGCGCCCGGCCTCATCTGTGTCCAACCAGCCTCCATCTGTGTGCTTTCTGTAGTAGGCTCATGTAGTAGGCTTTGTTTCTAGAGCAAAAGCAGGCAAGAAAAATACCTGCTAATGGGGGAAAAAATAAAACTAACATGCTCAGCTCACCACCTTGCAGCAAATCAATCCACTGAACATTTTCTACCGGATTCCCCTTTTCTTCAAAACCTCTAGAGCAGAGGTTGCCCACCCCTCGCGATCATTTCCCTTAGGAGCCGAGAGGAAGCTGCTGCCTGCAGCCCTGTGTCCCTCCGTGGCTCCCACAGGCCCAGCTCTGTCCTGTTTGTACCTAAATCACATTGTACCTAAATCCTGCCTACTGGAAACTGAGCCCTTGGCCTCTGTGACCCTCTCCTCTGAACCCAAAAAACGGCAGCTCACCTCAGCTGCTCCAGTGCCTCTTGTAGCCATGACTACAAGTGAGATAGTGGTTGAGCACCTACTATGCACCAGGCCCTGTGTCAGGCCCTGGACAAAGTGTGCAGGGTGCTGGGTGGGCCCTGCAGTCTGGAGAGAAGAGAAAGGGAAGAAGGCTGTCTCTCACCCCCCTTTCCTGGGCAGCAGCTTCCGGTGCACCTTCCTTCCTGCCTGTCTTCCCAGGTGTGCCAAGTACCTGCCAGGCTCCTTCCCCACGGCCTAGGCCTCGGTTCATCTCTCTGCCTCAGGCCCCGGATGTGGGGCTCATGCTGTGAGAGGATTTCACCAAACCCAACATAGTATGCAGAGGAACGGGCCCCTGATGATATTGCCAGCAGCCCTGAAACTTCCATCAGCCTGTCAGCCTGGACGAGCAGTGCCCCCCACACACACACACACCATTCCCGGGGCAGGGATACAGTGAGCGTGCAGAAGCACCAGGCCCCACATCCCAGCCGCGGTCCTTGTATGCCGCCTCCGTCTTGCACAGCATCTCTGCCCCGCCACCTCCTGGCCAAAGTGGGGATGGCGCAGGGGCCTGGGGGCTAAAGTCCAGCTGCCCCTGGCTGCAGGCACCGCTGGCCCCACAGCTCCTGAGGGTCTGAGGAGCATCCAGGAGTACAGACTGCAGACAGCACGCACAGGTCACACACAGGCGATGGGCCCGCCATGGCACAAATGCTCGCCCAGAAAATGGCCCCTGGCAGATGCAAGGATCTGTTTTCTCTCTTGCTGTGTTTCTCATTCAACCTTTGCATTTACATTGCCCCTGGAGTCTGTTTAGATGTGTAAATGCGTCTCTCTCTCTCTCTCTCTCTCTCTCTCTCTCTCTCTCTCTCTCTCTCTCATCTAATTATGTGTGTTGTATGTTCCCTGCTTCCCTAGACCTTTACTCATCATAGTGTAGATCAAGCCCAAAGAAATAGCGCAGTGACTCTGAAGATAAAAGAATAGTGAGACATAAGAGTAGTAATAAGAAACTCGAGCACATTTGTCATTTGCTTGTGAAACCTTTTCTCTGTGAGGGAAGGACTGAGCTCCTTTTCAGTACCAGAGACTTTCCTGTCCAAAGGTGGTGCTGATAGAAGACCTCAAGAATGGAGAGGTGTTTGGGGCATGTATTCAGCTAGGTCCAGTTAGAGACGCCTTCCCTAAATGCTGGAGTCATTGAACCAAAGGCTGGGGGCGTGGCTGGAGTGAGGAGAGGGCGCCTAATAGTACCAGTGGGTGTGGAAGGACCCCAGGCAAACCTCAGGGGGCGGGGACACTGACTGACAAGCTCCGGCCGGTGCCTGGGCTCAGGGTCTGTGTGCTTGTAACTCCGCCAGGAAACCCTCCGGAGATGCTGGAGCAGGCGGTCCCTGCTGTCACCCAGCTTCTCCCCTGGATGTCGCTGTTGTGCTGTGTGAACAACGCTGGGGAGCCCTTGTGGGATCACAGAAAACCCTCCCTTGGTCTGGGGGAGGCACAGTGGGAGAAGGCAGGGCGGGTCCTATGTGCTGGCATGGGAGCCTGGGACTCCGTGTCCCCAAGCTGACAGGTGCCGCCCCACCAGAGCGGGTCTGGATAACACCAGGCTCCTCAGGCCGCCTCTCCTGGGTCAGGACTGATGCTCTTATATGAAGAGGCCAGGGTGCTAAGAGAAGCAGGGTCACCAAGCCCCCCTTTACCCAGCAGACACACATCCTCCGTGGCTCTCAGGCCCTTAGTCCCCATGTCAGAAGCAGTAGGAGGGGGTTCTGGGCCAGCGTGAGCAGTGGTCAAGCGCACAGAGGGGACATCGAACCTCAGCCTCACTGCAAACAGGCCAGGTGAGCTCGGAACTTGTCCCACATCCCCGCCTCCGTTTCATCACCCATATTACATGGGACTCCCTCAGAGCATCATCGTGAGGATTAAATGGGCATAATGCACATACAGCACAGCTATCATAACAAGGAATTTAGGAAGAGTACCCAAAGAACCTTCCAAAGCCTTAGCCTGGGAGGAAACCCTTGTCCCTAATCCAATCATGAAAATAAGCACTCGCTCAGAGATGAGAAGAAATCAAGAGAGACTTGGCGCAGACTTGCCCGAACCAATGCCCTCTTTCCTTTTACTTGCTTTTGAGTTTCCCCGAGACGCTGGCGGCCTCTTGGCAGGCCACATATGCATGTGCTTTGTTGGGAGGAAGCCTCCGAGTTCAGCCCTGAAGCAGCCAGGGGTTTTTCCCCCCATCTCAGTGTTGATATATTTGAAATAACTAGAAGCAGACCCAGAACGTACTAAAAGGAAAGCATGTGAACTGAGCCCCAGGCAGGGTCTCTGGCATGAATGAGCGAGGAGAGGCACAGACGCGCTGAGGGGAGGCCAGGCCAGAATTCGTCCGCCTGTCTCCTGCCCTCAGAGTGGACTCCAGTTGTGGACGCCTTTCATCTTTCGGGTTTCTTCCCCAGGATGAGATTTCACATTGCAAATTGTTCAAATGACGCACTGGTATGAATCCATGTAGTGGGACTTTGGGTGGTTTTACCAGGGTGTCTCGCTCCGGTGACATGAGGTGCCAGTTCTACCAGCCACCCCCCATCCCTTTGCACAAGTTAAGTATCAGCGTTGCAGGTCTGCTGAGCTGGAGAGAGGTACCACCTCGGGACCTCGTCACCACCTCCCACCTTCTCTCCTCTAGCCCCACAGGTCCCTGTTGGGTTCTGACACTCATCTCAGCTTCATCAGCATCCTTCCAATGGTCAGAGGTGCGGACCCTTCTACGTATTCAAATGGGCTTGTTAAAGTAGGACTGCTTTCTCAGCTCAGAGGAAGTGAGGGAGGCAGGTGAGAGGCCCACTTGACTTTAAAGAGCCATTAAATCCCCATACTAAGTGGCCTAGAGGATGGCAAGCCCAGACTTCCTAACGGTGTCTACCCGGCTTCCCGTAGGCGATCGAGCACACTGGGAAGTGGGAGCCCCTGTTAGTGTTATTGTTCATTTGAATTTTCTGTTTTTTAGGGAACACTTTTGAAACCTTATTTCCGTCACCACTGACTCAGCCCTCACCTCTTCTTTCAAAGCATCTTCGGCCTCGAGCCCCCCAAGAGCCCCTGCGTCTTTGTGTCTGAAGGGTAATGGGGAGAACGGAGGCGAGCGTGGCGCGCTTTGGTGGGGCAAAGGCAAATCGGAAAATGAGGGGGGAAGCGGTGCCCCAGCAGCTGCAAAATTGTTCCAAACCATTATCTCAACTGGGTTAATTGTTCTTCCCCGTGGTGCAGAGACACCTCCGCCTTCTGAATTCCTTATTGCAAGGAGCAGCCTATTAAGAGAGACAGATTGTCTACCGAAAGCAGCTGACTCTCCACCTCTCTTCCCTTCCCCTCTATCAGCTCTCCCCCGCTGATACCCCTGCCCCCGCAAGATAGAGCTCTTCTGACTCTCTCCCCCTTGGCACTGGCTTTATCACTGGGAAGGGTTGTCAGTGATAGGAAGGGGGGGTAGGGGGCAGACTCAAACCAGCCCTGCTTCAAGAGTAGAAATAATTATAAAATCTCAGGCCGTTATCCAATTACTTTGACATGTGGCCATTCTAGGGAGTTCTAACTGGATTAAGTTCATTATAAAAAGATTAGTCCTAGGATGGGGACCGTGCATAACAAAGTGAACCTTCAGAATGCGGGCTGCTGGGCCACCAAGGACTTTGGGGGTAAAACTGAACGAATGGCTTTGTTTATTGAATTACTGCTCAGGGATTCACCAAGGAGTTCTATTCAGATAGAGTCTGTGGCTTAAAGCAGCTGTCAGCAGCTTCCTGTTTGTTTTCCTTTTTTCAACACGGTTCCTCAATGCCATTGTAGTTATTGTCAAAGTGCTAATCCAAGATGTTCGTCCCTGATGTTCTTTCTGTGTGAGCGTGGAGGTGCGATTATTGATCCAAGTGGATCTGAGGCCCACTGAGCTCATGCATTATTCATTAACCGTGTGGACATGTGCATGTCCAGAGAGAGCATGTGCCCATATAATACGATGCATTTGCATAATGTTTCATAGCTTTACAAAACACTTTCATATTTCTCATTTGACCCACGCAGCAACACTTTGAGGTAAATAGGCATTATTATAATGATTTTACAGATAATGAAACTGTGATTTAGGTTAATCTCTGGTCACCGAGCTAGATCGTCCCAGAACGGAGGTTACTACTCAGATCTGCTGTTCCTAGCCTAGCATTCTACAAACACATGTGAACTCAGTTTACAAATACAGTAAAACCTTGGATTGTGAGTAACGTGGTTTGCAAACATTTCTAATACATTTTAACGTGGTAAACAAACGATGTCTTGCAATACGAGTAGTTTGTTTCCAGAACGATTTATGCTCGCAAACCAAGGTATTACTCTGTGTGTGTGTGTGTGTGTGTGTGTGTGTGTGTGTGTGTGTGTGTTTTAACAATAAAGTATGTGTTCAGCTCATGGCGGTTGGATATTTGGATTAACCAAGTTGGATGAGATCATTTTTCTTCCCTTATTTGCCATGAGAAATGTATATCAGTTTTGAACAACCGATTTAGTTGTTAAATACTTTCTTCCCCTTCCCGAACTCAGGAAAATTTTGCACACAGAAATATCGTGGAGCCGTTCTTTAGGGATTGCCCCAAACCCTTCTTTTGGTGTATTCACTGAAGTCTATCCTCCTTGAGAAAATTGTCATCACCTCACCTCCCTAGAAATGTTTGAGCCCCTTCTCAGGATCCTGGGATTAAAAACATGGATATTAGGGTCAGTGGAAAGATGTAAATTACCAATCTCTTCTCATTTCACTTAGCAGTGTTTTGGGGCCCCAAACTCCTCAGTGAACTGGTAAGAATTAAAACTCTAAGTAGGTAAATCTGAGCTCCTGGTGTTTGTAGGATCAGCAGTGTGTCTACTTCTTCCTTCTAAGCCCTTTGCAGCCATTACTGATGGATCAGCACACACTTCTCTACTTAGCCTGGGCTTAGATTTCCAACACATCTCAAAACTGACCTCCAAGCAGCCACCACCAAGAGTCAAGGACTGGCTAGCAAGACGGCATCTCTTTACCATGCTATCTTAGCTTCTGGTGACCCCACACAACTCCAGAGGCCTCGAGACCAGCCAGTCGGTCCCTTTATGTAAGCACTTTAAAACAAATATCCCATTTAATGCTTAAAAGTTATCCTATGGAATAGCACTGCTTATTCCTGTTAGGCAGCTGACAAAAGCAAGGATTATAATGACCTAACCTAGGTAGTGTGTGGAGCCGGAGTTTGAACTCAGCCCTGGCTGACTCGGCACTATTACTCTTCCAACCAAGAGACGATTGGGCCCTAATGTCTTTGATTTCTTTCACTGATTAGAACACATTAGAAAACTGGGCAGAGATGAGAAACAAGAAAAGCATCAATCCCAAACTTTCTGGCAACCCAGAAAAAGTGGAACAAAATTAGATTGTTTACAAATTCCTGGTGACTCAAAAGGCCTCAAACCAAAAGAATGAGAAACAAATAAGCAGGCAAACTGCAGGCGAAAACAAGAATATCGTCTTTCAAAGCTTCCCGAGTTAAAATTGACTGGAGTTTAATTGTCCAAGCCCCGTGGGCTAGTTCGCTCTCACAGGAGAGTCTTGCGTTTCGCTGGCTCTTCTCACTTGCTCAGGAATGACAACAGTCCTCCGGGACCCTGAGTGGTTCCATCTGGAGAAGCGGCCTACCTTCCAGAGCCTCACTAAGACACAGAACTCCCGTGCCTCCTCCCCGCCCCTCCCTGTGCCTCGTCTGCTTGCTGCAAACCTGCCTGCTTACATCGTTTATACTTTTCCAGGTACACATGTCATGACAACACTGGCAGCTTTCAATTTATTGGGCTTATTAGCAAATAAAACTGTCCTGAAAAAGCCCAGATTTGATATCTGGAAGATTCATTTCAGGATTGATTTACTGCAACCTGCCTCGTAGTTTATTTCCCATCTCCAGGTTGGAACTAAATCACCCTCGTCTAACTGATACCCTTAATATGATGGTTGGTGTTTGCAAAATAGGCCAGGCTGTAAAAGAATCCGTAGACTCTAATTGCTTCCTTTTTTTACACAGGGATGATAAAAACATTTTATGTGTCTAGAAGATTCTGTTTTCTTTCTCTTTTTTTTTTTTTTACCCCCTTCTTTGCTACCAGTGATGTCATTTGAATAGAAATGGTGGTAAATATATTCAAGGATGGGGTCTTTCTTAAGGGTTGATCTGCAGCAGCAGGGAAACACCTCCTTTCCTTGGAATTGCCACTCTGCATGAAGGACCAGTGACATCTGGCATTCAATATGACAAACCTATCGAAGCACCATTCAGAAACATTCCATCATTTAAATCTTCTCTTTCTTAAGCCCTGGGCAGCCATCATTTTTTCATCTTTTTCAAGACAAAGACTTGGATAGAACAACCCTGTTATTACCAAACCAGCCAATGGTACTTATCAAGGGCCGTGACCTCTGTTAGTATTTTTCACCCGCATCTCATTTGACACTTCTTATTTATTGCCTGGCAGTTTTATTTAGCTTTTATCTTATCCTCCCCCACTGTATTTGCCATCTGCTGAGAGCACGGGCCCTACACTGAGTCCAGTCCAGTTCAAATCCCATCTCTGCCATTTCCTACCTGGGTAACCATGGCTATTTAACTTAGCCCCTAATTTCAGTGTGTTCATTTATAAACCAGGGATAAAAACTGGATATTAGGATTGTGTTAAGTAATGTAGAAAGCATCTATGACACATGGCCGAGCACGTGGCAAGTGCTTAATAAACGGTAGCTGTTGTTACGATTGATAGAGAGATGACAATCACATAAAACATGGTCTCAAATGCTACTTTCCATTTTTGTACTCCAAAGTGCCTTGCATAAAAGTAGATGGTGTGCATCTGAGAAAATTCTTGGTTATAGAACATTTATGACAAAAATCCATTTCACTGCATTTCAAAATATTATATAATATTTTATATTATAAATATGTATATACACATTTATATATATGCGTATATATGTACCTATATACGCATATACATATCTCCTACAGTAAAATAGCTACCAATAGCAATGCTTAAGGCAGCTTACCTTATAAAAAGAGAGCGCTTGAAGCTGTCCAATGTGCTTTGAATGTTTGCTTTTTCTGACAACATAATTCTCCCGCTATCTTGTCTGCTTTAGGAAATTGGTTAGCCAAGGCTTCCTTCATTGAATATGCTTAGAGCATCTTAAGCCTTCCTGAATTAGCAAAAATTCCAAATTTCTAAAGTGTGAGAAGCTACAACTTTGACTGTATTCCTGGGATGCTCCCCAGACAGCAATTCCAGCTGGGATTCCTAAGCCAGGTGCACACCTGTGCTCTTCCCTGTCACCTCTTTTAACATAGTGAGTCAGGGGACAGGTGACACTGGCATCCCGTGGTAAAATGCCCCCAAACACTGCAGTCATACCTGAAGACCATGCTCATCAATCCAGCCTTCACCTGCAGCCAGAATGGACTTGTTAGCCAGGTGCCTTTACCTAGCCTGCGGCTGCTTTGTCTGCCTCAGTTTCAGCTTTATTCTGTATTTCTAGTTCCTTGTACACCTCCCTCTGGGTGTCCATTTCTGTGGTGTCCACAAGGTTTCATCCACCGGTGAGGACATTTTTTTCATGTCATTGTCTGGCAGTGGATCTGAAGGTTTTCATATCTTCGTACAAGTATCTCTATCTTCCAAACTGGGGTAGATTGGTTTCTGCTACAATTATTACTATAGAGAAAGGAATAAAGCAGGATAGAGGGGATTTAAAATCAAATTGCAATCTCTACGTGCCCTGGAAGGGTTCTTATAAATTACAGTCCTCCGACACCCAAGCTTATTCTAGATGGCAATACCATCGTTAGCAGCAGCCCAATCACGTCACCATGTATTTGTCACTATAGGTACCGGGAGATGTGCTAAGCACTTTACAGGCATATCTCACCTATTTCCTGTTAAACGACCCTTTCTCTCTCACACTAATATCTGGCTTTAGAATCAAATATTCTCTGTAAAAGTTAGGCATTAAAATCCATCCATACTGACAGCTAAATGCTGACAGAGTTTCTTAAGGTGCTTTTTTGCTTAGTGGTTTGCCAGGAATACACCTCACGTTCTCTCGTCATGGACAGAATCACGGCAAGTTGTATGAAACAGAAGTTCATCCTTCCCCCAGTTGACTTCCGCTTGTCCGAAAATTGCGATACGTTGGTTTGTTAGAACGAGGACTTTGTTGCCATATTCTGGGCAGGAAAATGTCATAAATACCCAGATCTACAGTATCCACAATACAGGCAGGACCCGCGAGAATGATGCCACAGCGTTGCCTTGCATTCCGGAAGTCATAAGCTCCGTCTAAGGTCCTTTGGAGCAGGATCTTTAGTGAGAACCTGCCGGTTTGACTAGAAAATATATCCATCATGATGATAACTGCTCTCATTTCTTAGAGACGTTATCATGTATACCAGGCATCGTGCTAGACACCATACTTCATTGTAATTAAAAACAAATCCAAGGTGGCTGTCCATATTCCTCTTATTCAGAAAGGAAAACTGAGATGCAGAGAGGGCAGCGTGACCCACCCAAGGTCACACAGCTAGTGGGTGGCCCATCTGGGATCTGTACCCATGTCTGGGACCTTCCTTCCCGACCCCAGCTCCCGCCAGTGTCCCGGGCTCAGAGAATGCTGGACCTTCCCACCCAGGTGCACGAGGCTGATGCTACCTTGGCTACCATCTCCCCCTTCCCCCAGCTCCGTGCCTCAGCAGTCTGGTTGATTATATCTCTGAAACATATCATTGACCCACTTTTCCCACTGACACCACCCAAGGCCAGGCTGCCACAACCTTTTCCCTCGACTGCTATCTCCTAAATGGTCTCTCATCTCACACTCTTGTCCCATTCAGCTCATGCTCCGCGGAATCAGTGTCTCTCTTCCAAAATGCACATCTGATTCTTTCACTCCCCTGCTTAAAGCACCTTAATGGTTCCCCCCATCCTCTTAAGGCAGAGATGAGAATCCTCCCCATGGCCTGTGGGGCCCTGCATGGTTTCTCCCCAACATCATTACCACGTGTGTGCTCTCAGCCTGTGTGCTTGGAACACACTGGCCTTCTTCCTACCCCTCCAGTGTGCCAGGCCCCTTTCTACTTCAAGGCCTCATTTGAGCTTCTCCCCTGACTCTACCTGGCTAAATTCTACTCACGCTTCACACCCCAGCGTGGGCGTCCTTTCCTCCAGGAAGCTTTCTCTGACTGCACACTTGCCCCCATAATACACCTCTGTGTGGGGTAAACTCACTTCCAGTTATAATTAAAGAGCTACTTGTGTGGTTGTTTACTCTTTAGGGACCTCCACCAAACTGTAAGCTCCAGGAGAGCTTAAATCTTTGCCCAGGTACCTGGCATGGAACAAGCACCTACCAATACATGCATGATGATCAACTAAATGACCACATGATTCCAGAGCCCCCTCCCTTTGCTGAACACCACCCTGCGTCTATGGGGAATCAGTGTCAGCATCTCACCCAGCCTGGGGACAGTACATCCCGGGTAGTCCTGGGTATGGAAAGCTGTGTTACTTAGCTATGCTCTTCCATGCTTGTTAGTCCAGCATGATCTAGGCTGTCCATAGAGTTAATTTCCTCGAGGCACATTCATTTTTACTGAGTGGACACAAGGGCTTGGGAGGTCTTTGCAAATGGCCACTTGCTCTGAGTGAAGCTTGTGGTCCAAGAGGAGCGTGTGAGTGGACTTGGCCTAATGGTGCTTGTTTTCCATCCTCCACAAATAATGACATCGGAGTATCTCAGTGCCAGGGGGCAGCTTTGGTTAGAATCTCTGTGTTCCGTTTCACTAATTTCACATTCATGTGGTTCTTCCTAGGTTAAGCATCCCTAATTGCACAGGGAAAGCTAATTATAACTATGGGATTCCAGAGCCTTAATTTGCTTGGCCAGGTTCATTTCACTGTTTGAAATTTACTTTCTGATGTACTTTTTTGTTTTGTTTTGTTTTTTATTTTGGTTGCCAGACAAATATAAACAGTTTCTTATTTAATGTTTGCCATTTTGGAGAGAATATTCTTTAAACAAAAATCAGACACAAATACAAAGGTTGCATCTCAAAGAAAGCATACCACGGGGGTCTGTGAGTGCGTCCTGAAATATCCGCGAATTTCTCCAGGGCCCTGGGAGCTCTGAACAGAATGTTGTGATTTGTGCTGCAGCTCTCTCTCCCAGCCATTCATTGTAACCCGATACATACCCTATTTATGGAAACACCATGAAAGCTGAAACGCACTCAAACTCCCCTTATGGCCAGGAGTGAGAGGCATGTGTGAACCTAACAGACTTTTCCATTTAAAAAAATCATTTCATCAATATAGCACCGGGACAAAAGAATGATCAGTTGACAAATACTTCTTCAGGTGCTGTGGGAGAATTAGAACAAAGGAATGAAACAAACTCACCAAAGTAGTAGAGAGGAGGCTGCATCTCTGACTTTGAGGAAGGTGCTCCCTGGTTGTGGAGTAAGATGGACTCCGGATCCGGCCAGGGAAGGAGCCAACCATCCCTGCAGGCTGGTGAAGTTAGGGAAGGCTTCCTGGAGGAGGTGAGGCCAGAAAGGCCCTCGGTGCACAGCGCAGTGGCTCCATCTCAGAACCTGGAGGGAGATAACCTAGACCTGACTCCCGACTTTACTGTGTAGTAACAGGTGACCTTGGGCACATGAGCTACACTCACTGAGTCTCAACTGCAAAGTGAGGGCGAGACCTATCTATAAAACTGTTATTCTTCTCTACTTTATTGTTCTGTATTTAAAGACATATGAGATAGTGTATATAATGTGTTTAGCATAGATCCTGGCCCACAGTAAGTGCTCAGGAATAATGAGTCATTCATCATTGCAGTTTTAGTTCCCCAAACAGGCTCTCTTGCCTCCAGACCTCTGCACAGGTGCTGTGCCCTCCAAAGACACCCTCGCCCAGTCTCAAAGGCTGGGTCTGCTCTTCTTTCAGGACTGAGCTTCAATGTCAGGTCTACTAGGAAGCCTACCTCTCATCCTGCATGGCTCTGCACCCTCCCAGTTCCCTGTCATACAAGGGTGGTGTCAGCCTGTCCCTCCCATCGGCCTGACATCTCCTAAGGGCACAGACTCTGTCACATGGACCTCTGTTTCTCCCCACAATAGGTTCAATAATTATTAGCTGAATGAACGAATGAGCAAATGAATGATTTCTCTCCTGTAGTTTCACTCCATGGAGAGAATATGTGAAAGGGGGAATAGATCATTTAAAGAGGGCTCTTTAAGTAGAATTCCAACCAGCAGGAAGTGGGAGCAGGCTTGAGTGCCTCAGAACCATCAGTCTGTTCAGCTCTTCAGCCTCTTGCCACAAGCAGGAGCTCCAGTAGGTTCATAATGCTTTTCGGAAGCTCTTGTGGGTGATTATGGTGGTGCCGTCCGCCAGGAGGGCTTGCCCACTTTGGCAAATGGATCTTTAGAGGATGACAGAGCTGAAGTCCTGGCGTGCTTCTGGGAGGCAAAGCAAGCCCCCACCCACCCCAGCCCCCAGGAGTACCACAGTTCATGTGTTTGTAAGAACTCCAGAGCCACTGCTGTTCGGGAGAGCTGAATGCAAGCTCCCTCTCAGAAGCGGGGTGAGCTGGGGGCGTCGAGCAAGCAGCATCTGCTCAGCACCAAGCTCAGTGAACCTCGGTGCCTAATAAACCAAGGGTGAATTCCTCCTTGCCTCTCTCCCCACTATGTGTGCCATTCAGCCCATCCCGGCCAGGTCCACCTTCTTCAGACATCTCTGCTATCATGTTCCTCTTATCCCGAAAGACATCCCCTTCCCTCCCCATTGCTTATTCTGTAAAATCCAAACTCTCCTGCTGGGCCTTTGCTGACCCCCAGGTCTGGCCCCCAGACTGTCTTTGTCATTTTCTCTATGACACTTTATGCAAATCAATGCTTGGGAGCCAGTGGCCCCAGACTCCAGGCCCAGCTCCAGCTCTTACTAACGATCTTACTAGGGGAAGGGACACAGCTCCTTAGCGCCTCAGTGTCCTCATCCCTGACAAGGGAATCCCAATTCCGGCCTCCTGGTGATGGCCAGAATTAGCAGAGATGCTGGTCAGAAATGCTTAGCAGACTAGACAGTCCTTTGTCATGTGCTAATGCTTCAGCCCTTTTGCTCTATGTGATACCCTTGCATGTCTTTGACTTGAATCTTTGCTCATGCTCTTTTCTCTCCTGTCCTGAGATTCTGTCTATCCAATGATATAGTGAATGCCGTCATCTCTGTAAGCTGGCAGTTCTCCCACTGAGCCCAGTGTGATTGATGGTGTGAGTCACCTGGAAAGCTTGGTTACAGTGTCAGATTCCTAAGACAAGGACTGCACCTATAGGACTAGCTGCTGTTTGAAGGAGCTTCCGATAGAGGCCCAGCTGCCACGTGAGATTATGCATGTTGCACAGTGTTCAACTCTAGGGGCGCTGCCCAAATTGTAGTCCATGCTGCTGACGCCGTTACGTGCCCAGGGCCAGTTTAGACAGACATGCATGACCTCACTCAAGTCTCACGACAGCCCTGCGAGGCACACTTCTCCAATTTAAAGATGTGGAAACAGACAGAAAGGGTAAAAATTGGCCCAAGTCACACAGCTAGGAGGTGGAGGAGCTGGAGTCTGATCCCAGGTCTGTCCCCCTCCAAGTTCACTGGAGACTCACTAAGCTGCCCCCGTGGGGTGTCCCCAATTGCTTACCTGTGTCACGCACGCTGGTTGCTTGACTGAGATGAGTAGACCAGGACTTTGCAGTCTGCGAGGAATTTTGCCAACCAAAAAAAAAAAAAAAGCAGAAACTACTGCTCTTTCTGTTTCCTTGTAAGATAGGGACTCAGGAAGAGAGAGGGCTTAGGGAGAAGAAACCTGCATTCGTATCTTTTTCTCCTCGTCCTTCCTATCCAGGCCACAGGAATGACTTGAAAATTTAGGGTGCCTTCTATCAAACAGGAAAGTGTCAGGAATGGGGTAGGGAGTTGAGATTTGGGGCTGAATTAGGAGAAATGGTACCAACAGGTCTTGGCTGCCTAGAGGGAGCCCCTGGCATATATGGCAGCCATGCCCCCCTGTAGCAGGCATCCTGCCCTCTCTTGGCCAGTCTGTGGTTCTTGGGGGTAAAGCCTAGTCCTGACCCCATGCATCTGAAACGACCCATCAGTACCATCCTCCCAGCAGCACTGTGATGGCTGCAGCCCTAGCAGACAGGCAGTGCTCCCTGAAAAGGGAGGCAGGCTGCCCTCGCCTGCAGGTCTGTGACTCAGAGCGAAAGTGTCAAAGAGCACTTGAAAGTCTGGCTCCAGAGCATGAGTACACGGTGAAAACATCTCCAGGAAGCTGTTAAAACAGATGTTGGCAGGGGAGCCTCCAGGAGTCATCTCAGGCCAGCAGGCCCTGGGCAGCTTTCCCCGCTCACAGTGTGTGCTAACGGAGCCGTGCCACAGACCTTCCGGCCACAAAGCACCGCTTCACTCACCAGCACTCACTCAGTGCAGCCCAGCGGCTGAATGCTGAAACCAGGAAATGGGACCTGTGGCTGTGAGGTGCCCTGACCGTCTAGTGCCACCCTGCCCCACCTGCCAGGTCACTGCCCTATCACATCCTCAAAACCCACTGTCCCTTTTCTTCACAGAAAGAACTTTTATCTGAGCTCTGACTTGTGACTGGAGATTATTGTGGAGGAGGAGGTGGGATAAAGGTCTCTCTCCCACCTCATCCTTAGGCTCATTGATGCCAGGGACCCTGTCTTCATATTGCTCACCCTGCATCCTCAGGTCCTAACACAAGGTTCGGCATTTAATAGATGTACAGTAATACTTGCAACGTGGATTGCTGGATGGATGATGGATAGATGGATGAATGGATGATGGATGGATGGATGGATGGATGGATGGATGGATGGATGGATGGATGCATGCATGCATGCATGCATGCATGCATGGATGGATAGATGGACAGACGGATGGACGAGTGGATGGATGGATGGATGATGGATGGATGGATGGATGGATGGATGGATGGATGGATGGATGATGGATGGATGAATGGATGGATGGATGGATGGATGGATGGATGGATGGATGATGGATGGATGAATGGATGATGGATGGATGGATGGATGGATGGATGGATGGATGGATGGATGATGGATGGATGAATGATGGATGGATGATGGATGGATGGATGGACAAGTGGATGGATAGATGAGTGGATGGATGGATGGATGGATGGATGGATGGATGGATGGATGGATGATGAATGGATGGATGAATGAATAGATGGATAGATGCACAGATGACTTTTTCTGGGGAGCTTGGTCTATGCCTGTGTTTCCTTCCTGCCAGATCATAGGCAATAATGCAGTTAGAAGGGGTCCCCTTGAGTTTTCCCCGATAAGAACGTGGAGATCATTGGGCCTGGCCTGGTTGGCAGCAGCAGGGGCAGGCCCCTGAGGTTCCAGAAGGCTTTGCAGGCTCCCCTTGGATCTGTCAGGTTTATCCTCTGAAACAGGAGGTTTCATCGTACATGGGCCTGCATGCCCACAGGTTGTTGACCAGGACGAGCAGCACTTATGCATGTGGCACCGTGAAACGGGGCAGAGGACTCAGCACACTGGATGGGTCAGGTCTCTGGGGGACTCCTGGTTTGTGAATATCCAGAGCTGGAGCTCAGCTTCTCATGTGAACCGAGCAGCAGGCGTCAGCTGCCAACCCCTTACCAAGGTTGTTTCTGGACATGAGGCAGGAGGAGGCGCCCCAGACGTCTTCATTAATTGCAATGTGATTATAATAGTAGCAGGAACAGTGTCAGGGTTTGGACCTGGTAAGCACTTACTGTGTGCCAGATGCTCAGCCCTGTCTCCTTACAGCCTCCTAACAACTCAGATACAGTAAGAACAGTTATCGCCACTGTGGAGATGAGGAAACAAGCCTATGAGAGGTTTTGATAACTTCTCAAAGTGCATATTGGAAACGAGATTGCTTGGCCTTGGAGCCCCAAACAATGAACCATTCGGCCTCCTAGGGTATCTGCCTGTTGTACTGTTGGCTTAAATGTACACCTATTCCTGTGGCAGGCCTGTGCAGAGAACATTAAAGGGAGGTATTTATATCCCCAGTCCTCGCCCCCACTGCTGCCGTTTCATCTGGGAGGATGTCCAGGAACCTGTCGTTGGACTCCACCCCACCCCACCTCCAGTGGTGCGGGTGGACCGCGCCCCCCACCTCCCTTCTATCTGACGAGGGCCTCCCTTCTGTCTCAGGACAGATGTGCTCAAGTCCCTGGGCTCACCATGTCTCCTCCACACCTGCCTTCCTGAAGTGCAGACACCAGGGCCAGATGTGGGTGTGGTCCCTAGAGAGGGACAGCCCACAGAACCAACCAGGCTGGAGCCCGGCTGCAAGGCCGCATCCTCTCCCCCTGCCGTGGAGACCAGCCCCCATCACTTCCCAGGCATCCACTTCCTCCAGAAGCTCCTTTGGCTCTGGCCCGAGAGCCGGTGCAAACTCCTTATTGGACAGTCGCCAAGGCGTGTCCCTCCCCACAGCAGCCAGGCTTCATTCTCTGTCCGTGCATAAATAGACTTCTCAGACAGACTTCAGGTACATAACCCGCCAGTCAGTACAGACAGCTAGCACTCCCGCTTAATTCCAGGATGCCTCAAATCCAGTCTTGCAGAATTCCTGCTCCCTCTCCACTCTGACCACGCTGACGCTGGCTTCCGAACACGCCTGGGTTTGAATCCCACCGCAGCCACTGTGTAGCTGCCAGCACAGGTTTGCCAGGTTGCTTAACTGCTCAGTGCCTCAGTTCCTCATGTGTACAATGGAGGTCATGATGGCACCAACTTGTGGGATTGCCGTGATTCAATGATTGAAATCACATAAAATGTTAAACACAGCATTTGGCACATAGTAAGCCGTCATTAAATGTTAGCTGTTGCCATAGCAACGCTAATAGCAATTCTTATTATAGGACATTGGGTGGTGTTGGGAAGCACTCGCTGTTAGCTTTGGTTTCCACATCTGTGAAATGGACACAGTAAGAGTACCTAACTCACAGAGTTGTTGCGAGAGTTAAGTTCTTAGAGCAGTGCTTGGCAATAGTAAGTGCTCACCAAGTATTAGCTATTAGCATTATTCTACTGAATAATTTATTATTGGGTCCAGGCCAGTGACATGCAACCTAATGGAGAGAGTCTCTTACTACAAGCCAAAGTTTGTGACATGGATCCACCCAGAGACTCTGGGCCGAGGCACTTAGATGACCTCAGCCTGGGTCAGTCTCTCCATCAATAAAATAGTGCCCATTTCCCAGCTTCCTTCCAGAGAGATTGTGAAGGGAAAATGAGAGAACAGGTGTGAACGTGTTATAGCTCTAAAAATTCTATTGTAAGTACAGAAATACTCATTAGAGTCACTCCTAAAAAGAGAATGTAAAATGTCAAATGCTAGAGATTTTAAAATTATGTTTGGCATTTCCTCCCAGAAAGATGTGAGCATACACAAGTGGGCAAGAAGTGGCCCACTGGGGCAGCTTCTAAGCAGAGGGAGGAAAGGTGGGCAGATGTGATATACACAGCAGCCTCTGCTGCCTTCTTTGCCAGGCTTGGCCCAGAATCCAGTCCTTGTCAGAGGTCCTGGAGAGACACCAAAGTGACATGGACTCAGGGGCACATTCTCTAAACCAGTGTTTTGCAAAGAATGACGGTCAACATAATTTCAGGGGCATATGGAAAACGTTTTTAAATTTACTATTATGCATTAATTTAATGTGTAGTAGAAAAATATAACTAGCACATTGAACTCTTGATTTCACTGATACTGCTATTTTTCCTCTTTGAATAATATTTTAAAGTGAGCTGATTGAAAGTCAAGTGCGAGTAAATATGATAAAAATCTTGAAGGTGAAAAAAATGACAAAAGTTTGGGAATGCCCCATGAGACAAACCTTTGCTGAGCACCTGTTATTTGCCCAGCACTCTACGGGGTGCCGGAATGCCACAGTTAATAATGTGGGATCCCTGGCAGGAGGCTTTCCATCTGGTATGAGAAATAACCACAATCATGCTACCTGTGACACAAGGTGAGAGGCGACGTGCTAGCAGTTGAAGGAAGTACAAACCAAAGCAGATCAAGGGGGATCCATTCCACTAGGATGGCTGAGATGGGAGGGATTCAGAGAGGAATGCCATTCACACTGGGTGCTGAGCACACCTCAGTCCCCTAGCTCGTGCCAGGCATTAACGATGGCCCCACTGTCGTGGAGCTGACATTCTTGCAGACAAGCTAGGCACATCCTAAAGATCCAGGAAATACGTGATGCAAATGCAAGTTTTGACAAGGTCCGTGAAGGACATGAGCCGCAGGATGAGACGGTGAGCAGCCAGGAAGGCGTCTCTGAAGAGTGAAGCTGAAGCGTCAGTGGTCAGAAGCCACTGGCCAGAGCTGGGGAGGCACTAGAGGGTTCCGAGCCCACGGAAGGGTGTGAGCTAAGCCTTCGAGGCAGGAAAGAGTTCGGGGTGTCCTAGGAACTGAAAGGAAGCCAGTGTAGTTGCTGACCAGAGAGCAGGCGGGCATGTGGTTCTCGGGAAAATCGCGAAGGACCTTGTGGGCCGCTGTCAAGAGTGGCTTTGACTCTAAACGGAGTGAGAAGTCAAGAGCATGAGTGTGTCGGGGGAGGGAGTTGTCTGGCAGACGTTTGGGGAACTCCACACGCCAGGTCAAGCAGATAGTTTGAGCAAAGGCCCAGAGACATAAAGGAGTGTGGTGAGCTCCAGGAATGGCCACTAAAATGCATCGCGAGAGGGGGGTAAACTGATGCAGGAGGTTGGAGCCCACTGGTCTGAGGCCTTGGATTTCACACCAGCTACCTTGGACTTCATTTTTTTTTAATTGTGGTACGATACACATAACCTAAAATTGACTACCTTACTCGTTTTTAAGTGTCCAGGTCAGCAGCATTAAGTATGTCCGCTTCGTTATGCAAGCCATCTCTTGGACTCCTTTCATTTTGCAAAAATTGGAACTCTGTACCCTGCCCCCCCCCGCCCCCGTGGTGGCCACCCTGGTGGCAGGTGCTCTACTTTCTGTCTCTGTGACTCTGACGGTATGGAATCAGACAGTGATAGTCCTTTGTGACTGGCTTATCTCACTCAGCAAATGTCCTCAGGGTTCATCTATGCTCTCAACCGTGTCAGAAGTTCCTTCCTTGTTAAGGCCGAATAACCATCCATTGTATGTATATACACATCCTCCTATCCACTCATCTGTCAGCAGACACTTGGGTTCCTCCCAACCTTTGGCTATCGTGAATAACGCTGCTGTGAACATGGGTGTACAAATATCTCTTCAAGACCCTGATTTCGGTTTCTTTGGGTATATACTCAGAAGGGGAATTGCTGGATTATAAGGTAATTCCATTTTTAACTTTTTGAGGAACCACCATACCATTTTCCATAGGAGCTAAACCATTTTACATCCCCAGCAACCATGCGCAGTGTTCCCATTTCTCCACATCCTCGCCAACCCTTAACTACTAGAAAATAAGAATTGTTTTAATAGTAGCCATCCTAAAGTGTGTACTATGCTGTCTCATTGTGGCTTTGATTTTCAGTCCCCTGATGATTAGCGATGTTGAGCATCTTTGCCTGTGGCTGTTGGCTATTTTACATCTTTTTGGAGAAAAGTCTATTCAGGTCCTTTGCCCATTTTTTCATTGGGTGGTTTTGTTTTTGTTGAATGGACTTTATCTATTAAGCAATGATGAGCAAAGGGTTCTTAAGCAGGGTGTTAACACAGTTAGATCCAGATTGTGGAAACATAGGTCTGGTGGTAGGAAGACGCATTGGAGGATAGAAATACAGCTCAGGGCTCCCAGTAAGTTGGCTTTGCAAAGTCTACTGACTGTCTCTCTACTTACTGTTGATAAATGACAAGAACCAGAATCAAAGCAGGGGTGACAACTAAAGGAATAACTATGTCTACTCACCCCTGGAAACTGCAGGCCCCCAAATTGGAGGTATCTATTCCCTCCTAGAGAAACGGGCTTCTCAGGTCCTCATATCCATGCCTCCCCCACAGCTGGATGGGTGGACTCAGGCTTTCTACTCTTTGGGACCTATGGCTTGTCGATTTATGACGATCCTGAATGCTGAGTTACTGCTCCTGGAGAAAAACACTTGTCATTGCACACCCATCTGGATGAAACATACGCTGTGCAAATCACTTTCTGAATGTGACTTGCGGGAAAAGCTGGTGGGGACTCCAGATCCCACCCATCGGGGTTCACGGGCTGACCCCTTGTCCGCTGACTTTTAATCAGTTTTCCAGCAGCCAGCTGAGCTCCAAAATGTGTCCTTTTGGCAGGGAGAGGATAGAGACCTCACTTGGTTACTGCCTTTAAATATAACAAATGACATTTTCTGTCCCTGTATTGGAAAAAATCACTGGAGCTTAGAGTTAGCAAACCTGGACTTGACTTTGGGACTGAGCACATGACCCTCAGAACCTCAGTATCTGCTTCTCTAAACTCAGAAAAACAGCTCCTATTTTTTTTTTTACAAGATGAGACTATAGATTGCCTTACTCAACATTGACTCCATCTTCCTTGTGCACTTTCCTCTGCTGCAGAGATGAGAAAGCTGAAAATGACAGTCCCCTGCAGTGAGGGCTCTGGGGGTGACTTCATATCTGCTACCTGATGCACTTGTACAAGACCGGAATCCAGAGACAGTGACGTGGGAAGGGAGGAGGCCTGCCAGGGACCCGTCTGGATGCTCTGGGTGTAGCTCTGAAGCCCCACGTGGCAGCCGGGACAGCCTGATGCTGGAACTAGCAGCCGTGGCAGCTGTGTCCTGCTTCTCCAGCCTGTGCATAGAAGCAGTCCCCTTGGCTGGCCACTTCTGCAGTCTTTTTCCTGCCATGTACTCCCCTGAGGTGCATCCTGGAGCCCTCCCCTCTAGCCCCTCCAGGAAGTTTGTAAGCATTCAATCCCAGTTGCTACAAAATTGATAGGTGCTTCCAAAATGGTTGGTCTTCCCACTTAAACTAGAGTAAGTGACTCCTATTCCCACGACAGGACCCAGACTCATTTACACGGTGCAGGAGGACAACACAAAATAACAAGGAAACACCCCAGCCTCATTCCAGCTCCTAGAAGGTGCTCAATAAACAATGGTTTCCTCTGTAGCTGAAATTGGGGCTGAATCTCACCATGGTGGAGGAGGCCGCTGCCTGCCTCTCTGATGGAATCGCAGGGATGTGAGGAAGGGAACTTTCTGCGCTTGTCCCTCCACTCTGCCGAGTCCTCCCACCTGCTCACTCATCTCCAGAAGGTTCTGAAAAGGGGGGAAGTCTTTCTCGCTTAGAGGTAAGGCTCAAACTCAGATGTTCCCATATTCATTACCCCAGTTTGAGTAGAAGGAAGGTACAGTGGTTGGTTGGGCTCCTTTCCTAAAAGGAAGGTTTGAGGGGGAAGGAGTGAGAGAGATGGAAGTTACTGGGCCCCAATCCAGAGGAGCGACAGGAAGTGGGGGCCAGAGCAGGGCTGAGCTAGGAGTGCCATGAGTCCTAAGGGCTGTTCCCCAGAAGCACAGGATGCCCTACGGGCCAGTACATGACCGCTAGTCCCACTTCTGCCACCCCTCTGGGCGACCAGAAACTGGCCAGGATGACTGAAGAGCCCAGAGCCAGGGGGTTGGTGATGCGAAGAAAGATTGGAGACCTGGGCAGGGGTCACCCCTGCTGGCCTCAGGAGCCTGTGAAGGTCTCGTCTAGCCCAGTGGTTGGCAAACGTTTTTTGTAAAGGGCCTGAGAGTCTCCGTCGCAACTACTTTGCCGTGCAGCACAAGGCAGCCATAGATGGCAAAACGGGCATGTGTGGCTGGCTGTGTCCCAGTAAACCTTATCTCAGGAAGCAGGCTGGATGGGGCCCACAGGGCACCGTTTGCTGACACCTGGCTGAGCCTAAGGACACTGAGAAGCCTTTACAAGATATTCAGGAAGGGGCTACCTAATTATATTTATGTCTGTGAAAGAACCCCCTGACTGCACAATGGAGAGTTCATTGGAAGGGGACAACGGGGTTTAAGCAGCCTGGGGAGAGGTAACAATGGTGGCCTGGGTGAGGCTGCTGCCAGTGGAAACAGAAGTGGATTGCACAGGTATCTGGGAGTAAAGACGATAGAACTTGGTGATTGGTCGGATATAAGAGTTAAGGAGGGAAACAAGATGGACACCCACGTCTCTGGCTTGTAGAATGTTCTGAGGGTAAACGTGTCCGTGCCTTTTTTTTTTTTTCTTTCACCTGAAGATTTGTGAAAGTGCTCTATTTCCCTAACACATTCCCCATCCAGGCACCTCTCTTCCATTTATGCATCACTGTCTGCCATTGTTCCCGACACAGAGGCTCCAGGCAGGAACCATCCTTGACTCCTTGATCCCCACCAGTCCTGCTCTCCGCCAATGAAGTGCATGATCTGTCAGCTCAACTACTCATGTCTCTTAAATGCAAATATCCTTGCTTTCCTTATCTACTCACTTCCTAGTTCAGACGGCAAGACTGGATATAACATGTTCCGCTAACAGGAGAATCCCAAAATCTTTGTCTGAATCAATTCAGCTCCTGAGCTAGTGGAGCAGGAGTCCCCTTGTCGAGCAGCACGCATAGTTTCTTACCCACCCCCAGGGCCCACCTGAGTCCAGCCCAGCCTCAGGCCCAGACCCCTGACTGCCATACGGAGTTCCCTCACAATTGGTTTATACATCACTGCCTGAGCAAACTTCATGAAGCATTTTTTGTGTGCCTGCCCGAAAACCTTCGGATGGTTGCCTGCTGCCTCCACACAGAAGCTCTTGGCCCTTCACTTGGCATTCTGACATCTGCCACTGCAGCCCAGCCGCTGTCCATGACCTTGATCTTTCTTCCCCTTCGGGACCCCTTGACCTTGCTGAGTCTCTTCTCCGCAAATGCACCATGCACATTCTCACCTCTGCAGACTTGACTGTGCATCTGTCCCCACTCTCCCCTTATTGTGTTCTATGCAGGATTAATTGTCTTGTTTGCAAAGGGAAAGGCCTCCGTGTGAAACCTTGCTCCTTGACTGACTGACACTGGAGCATGCGGTCACTTACTTCTCAACAGCTTAGTTTGCTCATCTGTTAAATGGGCTTCATTTCATGAACCTTGCAGGGTTGGTTTGAATATTAACAGAAAATGCAGTTAGAGTATGACAGGTCTTCAGTAAATATTGCTTTTCTTCCCCGCACTCCCTACGAGTGGTTTAAATAATTAAAACAGTTTATGAATCGAGTGCTTAGAATAGCGTCTGGCACATAGTATGTACTCAGTAAAGCTTGACTTATTTTTTTTTCTTATTTAATTTGAGGAAGTATCAGGCATAATTTATAAACAAACAAGTCTCCCTCTGCTTGTCACCCCATCGTGATGATAATCAGTTTGGGAAACTTGATCAAGCATGCTACCTGAGCTGGGTGAGTAGGCAGCTTGGAGCTGAGCCAGGAAGGAGCTACAACCGGACAGGAGAAGGATACTAATGTATGCATTTCCCAAAATCAACTTCACCCAATTTTTAATTTTGCTAATGGCTGGCCTTGATTTGAGATGTCATGCTGAAATAACTCTTTTAATAAAGGAGAACTAATGCACTCATTTTTCCCTCACTTCCTTTACATCAGCAAGGATTTGGTGCAATGATGTATATCACCCTTTTATTTTAATTAAGCGTATAGCTGTGAGAGGCTTGTAAAAATGTTGCCAACAGAGCAATGCTTTAACGGATGTGAACTTGAGGTTGGCTTGTCTCATACATCTTTGCGACATCAAACTGCCATCTTCATCTTGCCCGTGAGGGGAATGGATGAGCCTGGGTGGGCACTCTGAGTGGAAGCTTGAAGGGAGGTGGGGGTTGGGGAACGTGAAGAGTGTGGGCTCGTGAGTTTTCAAGGAGGTCAGGAAGAGAGGGACAAGGAAAAGGAAAGCTGTTCTCTGTGCGCGGTCGTGTATGGAGAAATATCTTCTTAGAGGTTCTCTGTCAGTTTTCCTTCCACATGTCAGGTGACAGACGATACGGAAATACACAGGTTTTGAGGACAAAATTCGGATTTTAAATCAGAGACCTGGGATAAACTCCAGCAGTCCGGCTGCAGGGCTTCTGCATCCCCGTCCCCATCCCTGCAAAGGAGCTTAGCTGTGTGTCAGGAAAGTGAGAGTGCAGTTACTCATTCCAGAGGCTGCGGGTGAAGGAGTGAGAGGTGCCATGTAGGCACCTGTGAGGACCTATGTCTGCTGTTTCAGTGAGTAGGGAGACAGACTCAGTCTGAATAAGCCAGAAAAAGAGACAGACAAACTGACTTAAGCAAAAGAGGGTTTAAAGAGATGACTTCACCCACACTTGGAGCGGTGAACTTGAGCTAGACGGTGGAGAGAAAGCAGCGTTTTGGAAAGCAGCGCTCCCTGAATGCCAATGCACTCGATTCACAAGGGCTGGAAAGGTGCATTAGAACTGAGTGCAGACGTTGGAGAGACGTAGCCCCGGTGGGTGTCTGCAGCCCCTCTGTGCAGCGCGACTGTCTTACTGCTGAATAATTCATCCTGAGATTGTCCCCCCCACCTCTAGTTAGGTTATTGTTCTCCCGTTCCGCAGAATTGGCCCTGGTGTGTGAATCTGTTGTGGTTCCATCAGTGAGAGGGGTCCTGAAGAGGGGAAGTTAGCAACCTGGCGAAGTTCACAGACACAGCGGTCTCCACAGTCCTGGGGGCTGGCGTGAGGGGCCAGAGGCTTCAGCTTGCTGAGATCTTTGATGCCCAAAATATAAGCCAAATTAATCAAATATGTACACATGTCTTTCCTGAAGGCGGGGCTGACTCCTTCTTTGTATCCTTTGCTCGTCCTCTTCTAGAACTCGGTCCAAATGGAACCAGATATCTGCAAGTCCTTTATTTTCCATAATCAAGGTCATGTTTACAGAGTTGGCTGTTTGGGGAACTGGAGGTGACTGAGCTCCCTGCTGAAAAGAAACGACAGCCACGTCCATATAGTAAAAGCCAAAACCCCTGCTTGATTTCTTTTTTTTTTGAGTGCAGTGTCACTGGCCCTCATATGTGGGACCCGAAACGGGGCCGCTGGCTTCCCAGGCCAGAGCTTAACCACCGCGCCACTCTGCCAGACCCCCCCGCCCCGCCACTTGATTTTTAACCCTGCTGAATTGTCTACTGCGTACTGACTGGATGTGGACTCTTCTCACAGCACAGTCTTTGAATTTGGGAAAGCATATTGAGTAATATCAAATTGAGTGTCATCCCCAAAACACAGTGTGGAAAAAGGTTCATTGTGTGTTATGTTCCCAGTTTTTATCAATGAGGAAGTGGCTTTAAATAATAAGTGTGTAAACTCCAAAATATAATCTACTATTATCATTATATTATTATTATTGAAAATTAAAGCATTTAGTGGGGTTGAATCCAGAAAAGAAAAAGCTAATGTGTGATCCAATTTATCTTTGTTAGATAAAGGACTTCTTTTTTTTTTAGTCTTTAATTATAAAAGTGGTAATCTTTGTTTAAAAAAAAAAAAACACCAAAAAAAACCCCACATATTACCTAAACTCACAATATAAAAGGCCCTACCCCCTCTCCTATTCCTCTCTAGGTAGCCATTATTAAAAGTTTAGGGATCTTTCCAAAAAGTCTCTATGCATGATCAAATGGAATCAGACTGAATACTGTTTGAGGTTTACTCTTTCACTTACTAAATAACAGCTCTGTTTTCATATCAGAACATAATTCTTTATTAATAAGCTGCGTGGCATTCTGTTGTCTAGATGTACTAGAATGTAGTCTAACATTAACCAGGTAATCATGGATATTGAAATTATTTCTAGCATTGCTAATGCAGTGGTGCAGTGACCATCCTTATGTCTGTATCTTTGCACATTATTCTGAGTATATTTATGGGCTACATCTCTAGAATTGGAATAGCTCGGCCGAAGGATATCAACACACTCTGTTTGGATAGGTATTGCTAATTGGTCCTCAGGAGGGCGTTTTGATTTTTGTTTTGAGAGGGAGCTTGCTATGTCTGCAGAACATTTTTACGGAAAAAAATGAAACAGGCACAAATTAAAGCCAGAGTTAGTTAGACAAAAAGCACAGCACTACCACCCATGCGTAGCCCTGACTGCCTCCCAGAAGTCATGACTCCTTTTTTTCTAAAGATGCTGCATCGCCACACGGAGGCTCAGGGAGGTAGACATGTCTGCCCAGGGTCCCACTGTGAGCGGAATCCTTCCGCCTGACCATAAGTCAGTTGTTGGAAACACATGGAAGTTGTTGGAAACACAAATCCCGTTCACAAACCTCTTATAAAACATCTTCAAAACCCCTCACCTTCATATAGTCGTTGATGACATGGCTGGGGCCTCAGTGACAACTGATAAACGAACTTCCTTTACCAAAGTCTGACTAGCCCTGGGGGCCCTTAAGATTTCATTTCAGTTTTTATTTTCTTTTAGTTTTACCCAAGTCAGACACCAGGCAGAAATGCATGTATGTGTAAGATGAATGCAGTGCACAGTTGCTATGAGTCTCCCCACACCTTGAATTTTGGACTCTCGAGCGTTTTTAAATGCGGCTTCATTTTTCTTCCCTGTCATTACCTGATTTCATCTGAAAATCTCAGCATGTGGTTCTCTTTTCCCTTAATTCATTAGATCTGGCATTGCCATTTATTATATCGATGTGACATCTGTCTAATTTAACATCTTTGAAGCACCAGGATGTTTTTGGTTTTTGTTTTTTAAAAAGAGGCTTTAACTCTTCAGAGCTAACTGGAGACTGTTTAAATTTATAGAGGTGACTTTAGCCCTTTGTAGATCTTCCTCTAGATAGAAATGTATTTGTAATCAAAATGATAATCCATAGGCCCTCATTCCTCAGCTGAGATGAATGGAAAGAGACTTGAGGGAAGGCTGAGCTATTTATTCACAGATTGTTTAAAGTCAGAGTTAGCCTGTCTTGGAAGAGAAGATTGTGTTAGCTTGATAAAGCTAACCCTTTCAGCCTGGGGAAAAAAGAAAGAATTACACAATAGCACTGCAAAGTTTTCCTTGGCTTCTCCAAAGCGAAATTAGATTTGAACACACCAAAATTTTCCACACTGGAGGGTGTGTTTCTGGAGATAATATGGGCACAAAGGCAATACTCAATGTTTCTTTTTCGATGGGAAACAGGAGACATTACAACAGACCCTAGAATGTAGAGAGAAACCTGGCAGGATGCCACAGGGACAAGGTGGAATGGCTACGGCCATTTTTTTGTTTTTTGTTTTTGTTTTTGTTGGGTTTTTTTTCAAGAAGAATCCTGTAAAATACTGTCATTACTGTCCATAGCAACATGTGCCTTGTTTGGAGTTCTGGTTGGAATTCTTCAGCATAGAAAGTACACACACACACACACACACACACACACACACACACACACACGCCTCTGGCTGTTATTTATGTCAGGGAACCAACCGTTCTTTCCTTTTCTTCACACACAGATTCAGAAGTAGGCAAGGGAATGCACTGATATATAGAGAGAACCAAGGCAGGCCCCAGACAGGGCCAAATAGGAGGGGTCTGGCCCTGCTAGAATCTGCCTTGTAAATCTCAAGGGGTGATAACGCTGGGATTTAGCTAAGTATTACTGCTGACTCTGGCCTTGGAACCTAAGCTCACTGTACACTTGACCTTGGATAGGGTGTTGATTCCAGATTCTCTAAGAGCCTCTCAGGCCCTCGACTTGATGATCGCTATGCAGCAATGCTGGTGGCTGTCTGAGGCCAGGTACATCCCCCTGAAGGGGTAGAAAAATTCCTGTTTAGCGCTCCTTTCATTTATTTCTGCCTCCTTTGTACCTTTGAAGCTGAACATATTCGTCATGTTGTATGACAAGGATTGCAGGGATATTCCCAGCTGTTCGGAAGGAGAGGGGGAGAGATGACAGGCAGAGAAGCCACTATCAATAATACAAAGCACCCCGGGTGAGGTGTGCGGCATTTTGGTGTTGTCAGCAACCAAGGGAGACCCCAGTCAATCTCCTGTACGAGCCTCCCCAGTGGAGCTGAGAGAAAAGTTGCCTGGAGAAAGAGAGACAGGGAAGGAAAGGAAAAAAAAAAAAAAAAAACTCCGTATGACTGAAAAATGCATTATTTCTAAAATTGGCAATCCTTTTTGATGAGTTAAGTGGAAGCAAGTTATGATCTAAATCAATAGAATTGATAATGTTTTTGTCTTGAAAGGTTAACTGTATTTTTGACACTCCCCTATCTCCCGAGCAACTTGGCTTTTAAGAAAAAAAAAAAAGAAAAAAGTCTTCTGGGCAAGGAGCCTCAGATACACTTAATTTAGGACTGATGTTTATGACTGGTCATTGACCTTGAAATTCCATTAGCGCTAATGAAGGACGGTGCTGGATGCGTCCTGCCTGGAGTCCGGTAAGTGATGCGCTCGGCGCCTGAGGGGCCCCGCCCTCTGGCTCCCACCCAGCTGGGACCTGGCTTCCCTGGCCCTGCTGCCTGAGCTGCAGCCCTGGGTGCAGCAGGGTTGGAGAGACAGCCTCCCCGGCTGTAGGACCTCCCAGGCCCCTTTTCTAAGGAAAGTGAAAAAAGCCCTGTGAGAGTGAGAGGTCACTGCTGGCTGTATTTACTCCTCCTTTCCCAGAGCAATGGAATTCAAAGGCAGATATGCAACCGGCATCCTACATATTTCCTTCTGGAAGAGACCTAAAGATCCCTTAAATTGAGACGCCTCTCCTAGCCATCCCTGAGATGTAACAGTTATGAACACTGTCAGAGGCATTCACCACCCAGCCACTGAGGCAGGCTCTCTGCCTTGTCCCTGTGAGTACTTACTTGAGCTTGTGACCTCAAGCCCACCTTCTGTCATAATAAGGACATTAAAGTACAGAGAGGAGAAGGCACTGGCTGAGGGCAGAACAGCAAAGTGAGGGCCGCGTTGGCACGAGAAGCCAGGTGTCCCCCGTCCCAGGAGACCACTGTGCTGATTCTCAGTGACCAAGGGGCTGTTCCCAGAAAGCCTGCGGAGCCGCAGGAGTCACAAGTGGAAGGTGCCCGTTAAGTCTGTGCCCTGCGTTTTCAACACACAGATGACAGCCTCATGCGACTGCCATGGTGGTTCCCTGACCAAGATTACATTTTCCCCAAGCCCGGGGCAGATTCTGACACTGCCCATAGCATTAGCCCTGGTTCAGGGCTCTCCTCAGGGACCATGACCTACAGAGTCAATGTGAACTACTCAACATAAATAGGATTAGTGCGACCTCTTTTGAAGACCCCTTGGGCAATATTTATCAAAATTTTAAGTGCATGTACCCATTTAGACCCAGCAATTGCACTGCCAGGAATTTTTCTAACAGAAATCTGCACCCAATTTTCCAAGCTCTATGTGTCTTAATGTTCACTGTCCTTGCAGAAAACTGGAAGCAACCTTCAATAGGGGACCAGTTAATAATTTATGGCACATCCATATGTAAAAGAAATAGTATGTGACATTTGAGCTAGATAGAGCTGCATGTGCAGATATGGGGAAGGTAGTTACGTTAAAAGGTATAGCGAGTTTTTTAAAATGTACAGCAGTGTTACATTTTATTTGGGGCTATTTTAAATGCTATGTATACATGTCAGTATATGAATTACATTTTCAAGAAAGGTATAAGGTGTGATCAAACAATATGATGAATGTTTAAATAAAAACAATTATTACAGTAAAAGACACATTGATCCCCATTAATCCCCCTCAAAATACTCCCCCTCACTTCAAACACACTTATCCCATCGTTCTTGCCACTTTCTGAAGCAGTTTTGGAAGTCCTCTTTCATGAGTGTCTTTAGTTGTGCTGCCATGGCTGCCTGGATGTCCTGAATCGATTCAAAACCTTTACCTTTCATGGTCATTTTGACTTTGGGGAAGAGCCAGAAGTCTCATGGTGCCAGATCCACTGAATAAGGTGAATGAGGACACACAGTAATGTTTTTATTGGACAAAAATTGCCATATACCAGGAGTGATGTGTGACACAGGAGCCTTTCCATTGTGACCACAAAATATGATGAATGTTGCTGCCGAGCACCATCCAATGGAAAGGCAGGGACCCTCAATACTGGAAGTGGCACGTTGAACCTTAGTAACAGTGTGTGACAAGTTTCAACTTATTCGTTGCGGTCAGTTGAGTGTGAGCTACGCTTATGACAAGGTGCTTTTTGGTGTTTGTTTGTTTGTTTGTTTGTTTGTTTTTAGCTGAGCCATCCTGCCACCTGTTGGCAGCTTAGCAGTAGCTCAGCTCAGGCTGGGAATCGAACTGCTGTTGCTCAGAGCTCAGCTCACACTCTTGAGCAGGCTCTTAACCAACTGAGCCGCTCGGCCGGCCCTAGAAGGTGTGTTTTGAAATGTGCCATAAATCATCCTCCATCACAACACTCTGTGTCACACATCACTCCTGGTATATGGCAATTTCTGTCAAATAAAACATTACAGTGTGTCCTCATCCACCTTATTCACTGGATCTGGCACCGTGTGACTTCTGGCTCTTCCCCAAAGTCAAAATGATTCAGGACATCGGGGCAGCCACAACAGCGCAACTAAAGACACTCACGAAAGAGGACTTCCAGAATTGCTTCAGAAAGTGGCAAGAAGGATGGGATAAGTGTGTTTGAAGTGAGGGGGGTGGTATTTTGAGGGGGATTAACAGCAACGTGTCTTTTACTGTAATATTTTTTTTAAACATTCACCATATTGTTTGTTCACACCTCGTACAAGAAAATATTAAGATCTTTAAAGGGAGAGAGAAGTCAGAGTGAGCGAGGAAGAGATGGATTTTACTTTATATATATCCTGTTTCTTTTTAATCATAGATATATAGTTTTTAAATACTGCGTTTATAAGCAAGTGTATGTGTTCAGATAAAGCAACTGGGTTAAAGGGAAACTAATGGTTACCTACCGAGCCCAGGAGGTGCCAAGCGCTGAGCAGAATGCAGGGGCAGTTACCTGCCAGTGGGAAAGAGCTCCGTGTTCAGTTAGGGAGAGAAGACCATTAGACCTAAAATGAGCAGAACACCACCAGTCGGGAATGAAATGCTGATCTTGGCTTTTAGACTCTTGGTGCCTCGCGATATGACAGAGAATCTGGAGACCATTGAGTTAGGGGTGGGATCCCTAAGCCAAATGAAGCGTCCTGGATGCATACTGGCTGGGACAAAGAAGAGGGAGAGCAGTCTGGGGAAAGGATAGGCGGGGGCAGAGCAGTGGAGCTGAGACTGATGGAGCGTAAAAGTGCAAGGGCTCCGGCTCGATAGGACGTGGGTTTGTAGCCCCAGTTGGCACTTGTTGGGGAGGCATAGCAAGCACGTGCACCCCAGTTCCTTCATTTGGAAAACGTGGCAAAAGCATCATAGGGATGTTGTAAGGATTAAAAAAGATAACGCACATTCAGCCATCAGTCTGTATGTAATACACACCCAAGCTTTTCTGGCTCTGTGTGAGCATGTGTGGGGAGAGAGAGAAAGCGGACGAGGACGTGCCAAGGCAGCCGATGGCAGAGCACTGCCATGGAAGTCAGATGGTCTGGTTAGGATTCTTCTCTCTCCCCCTTTGGAGCTGTGTGACACAAGGCTTCTCTGACCTCTGGGATCCTTGGTTTCTTGTCTGGAAGATGGGGAACGGTGAAAAACTAGTGCATACTGAGTGTTTGGTGAGTGGTAGTGGTGGTTGTGCAAATGAAAGCCAATTCAGAGAGTGGAAGATGGCCCAGCACAGCCAGCATTTATTCATATAGTGGGTTTCAGGCTGTTTAAAACCGTGTTATATCAAATCATCTCTAAGAGTCTCTAAGATACACGAGACAAGGTCTGAGACACAAGGAGGAAAAGGTTGCTCTGAACAGGGATGGAGTTCAGACTCGATCCTGAATCTGCTCTACTGGAAACTATCAGCTTGCATCAAATATGACATCTAATATAAACCTCCTTTATTCTGACACTGGGGGCTGGACTTATTTAGAAAGGCAACCAGAGGGTGATTAAATGATCGCCACTTCTTATGGCTAGAGTACACGTATGTTTCTGTTAAGCTAGCAAGGCTTCACATGGGGCAAAGACTGTTTCAGGGAAAAATTTCCTAAGCCACGCATTTAATTTAGATTTTGCACAAACCCCGCTTTTAATCTGAACCTCTTCATTAAAAGCATACTCATTGGGAGCTAATGAAAAGTCGTAGAAAGTAAGTTTAAATCCACAATGCAGCTGTTCTCCCCTGGGCACTTGCTATACCAGCGTTTGGAGACTGTACAGAAAAGGACAAACGCTAAGGGGCTGGATGCTACAGCTCAGGTGCCCTATAAATGATTCAAAACATATGCACTGTGGTCTCACATACATGTATCTGTTACATACATAGTAATGATTCCTTCACAAGTGTTTTTAATAATCATTTGGTATTTAATTAACATGCACCATTTGTCTTGGGGAGTCGGGCTGAGACAAAAGCCAGGAGTAGAGGGAGGGCTGGCTTTCAGCAAACCAATGGAGAAGCTGTTTGGTTTTAAACACAGCGTTTTCTGGTTTTGCTTTTGTACCTGGTGCAAAAACATCAGGCTGCACACACTCTCCGTTTCCCAGAGTTCAGGATTTTTGTTAGTGTTTTCTTCACAAAAGAAGAAAGAGGCTGAGGCTTCCCTCATAGTCTCATAGGTAGGGCCCTTCCTAAGGAGACAGAGCCCATGCCGTGTTTTCAAAGCGGTCCACTCACAGAGGTCATTTCGATCAAGAACATCGAACCACTGGTGATCACCATCTAACTTTGGGAGTATCATGTGGTGGTTTAATCCATCACTGCTGCATGGCCACATATGCATGCATGTGTGTAAGTGCGTAAACATACGGATATGCATAGGAGATTATATAAACGTGTGTGGATGTGTGTGTTTACGGATAAAACTATTCCTTTAAATAAACAACTGCAACGAGCTAATGTAATGGAAATTCTGCTCATTTAGATATTTTGGTCTTGAAGTTGATTTTTCTATGACAGCAGAGAGCACGTTACATGGAGCCTTCAGTTTCATTACCATGTAAATAAACAGACTTCATCTACATAGCAAAACTGAAGCAGCCAAAGAGCCGAATGCTCTAATGTGATCCACTAGCGAGGGGAGGGGACAATTATTTTAAGAAGCTTGTTTTCAGCCCAGATGGTTTGGTTCTGCACAAAATCATTTGATTATGTGCTTCTCTCAGCTTTGAAATCATGTACCTATCTGTCCCTGTTTAACAAGGAGGAAAACGCTACACATTTGTAACAAATTAAGTTAATGGGTTTAAAGCAGACCCTGCAAAGGAAGGCGGGGCTTCCTCTGGAGAGCCAAGTCTAAGCAGACGGGTCCAGTATTGGTTCAGTGGACGGTGAGCTCCAGGCCCTTAGAACATGCTCCAATCTAGACCAGAAAGCCGGTTTCGACGCCAAAAAGGAGCTGAGTTAGAGGATTGCCACAGGGGAGAGAGAGTAAAGCAGAAGCCATTGTTTTGTTCTTCTGTCTCTTACTTTTTTGATCATGCCTGAATAAATCTTCAGGCCACATTCTCAGAACTCTAGGCCAGGGATTATAACTCAAATACCTTCAAGTAAAGCAATTGAGTGAAGTGGGCAGGCATAATAAAATGATTTCTCTAGGATAAAAAGAAGCTCGAAGGCAAATGGCAGTGGGCACAGGAACCGTAATGTTAGGAGGCAACAAGGACGTCTGTGGATGATGCTGAACTCGAAATAAAACCTGCCCGCACCTTCCACAGAGGTCAGCTGCCTCCGAGCTTTGCCCCTGGAGACAGGGCCTCAATTGATGGATATTTGGAGTTTTCAAGAGTAGCCAAAAATCCAGATGTTTCTGTCAATTTGGGGATTTGAAAACGTTGGCTCAGATTTAAAAAAAAAAAAAAAAAAAAAAAGAATGTGCAAGCCAAATTAAACACCAGTTTGCAACATCTGCTGGAGTCAAGGAAAAACTCTGCCCTAAATATTGGTCCCCTGTGTGGAAAGCGCTCAGGGAACATCGCCTGCTGTCTTAGATGCTGTTTACTCACATATACATGCAGGCACGAGGGATGTGTGACTGGAGGACAGATGTCTGTGTGTGCGATGCGGGTTTGTGTGGAGAAGCCCTTGAGTGTATTGGGAGAAAGGGCAAGAAGACCGGGTGGGCGCCCTGAACTTGCTCCCATGTCGTCTCCGTATCTGTAAGGAGGCTCACAGTCAAGGTGTGAGGGTTATAAGCATGTGGCGGAGCCTCTGACATGGGTTTCGTGGGGTGCGTGCCTCTGCATAGGAAACGTCTGCTAGTCCCCACAGGTCTTACAGGGGAAGCATTTTCATTTGAATGGAGGTTGAACGCCTCCATCATTCTTATTATATGGCATAGGGTAATCAGGATTGGAAAAATAGTGGTGAACTTTATTCACAGGTCTGCTTTATTCTATTATTTCAAGAAAGATCTATAATATGCCATGTTTGCCGGCCTTCAGAATTCCTTTTTTCTTTTTTTCCTAGTGCAGGCCTCTGCAGTGTTTCTTTGCACGGTTTGTTAGCCTGATTATAGGTGTTCCAAAACCCCTTGTCATAAGAGGAAGGAGAAGTCCCTGGAGCCACCTTAGGAGCAGTCAATCCATAGCAATGTCTCCCTTCTCAGCCGAGCTGTGTGGTTGTGAAAGGTCTGGGAATTGGAGACACTATTAGTGCAGGCTCTTAAGAGCCTCCCATCCACCACCCCCCTATCCTTTTTGACATCAGGACGCATTCCCACAGAGTGATGTCAGCTCTGCTGGCAACCTGCCCTCCGTTATCCGCAGACCAGGCGTGGACCGCATGCCACCCGGGCAGATAAGGAGGAGAGAGAGGGCAAGGGGGTGGGAAGGTCAGGAGGACCAAAGGGACCTGACCACCAGCCGTCCAGGAGGTTTGCAAGGGATACAGTGCAACCACTTAAAAAGATGAGTGTGGCAAATGCCCAATACGATATGGAATTATATTTTGTTTATTTTAAAGTAGGCAAGACATCCACATGGCTCAAAATCCAAAAGATACAAAAGGGCAGATGATGAAGTCTCCTTCCCACCTCTGGACATAGCCGCCCACTTTGGGATGTGAAGTGAAATGAAAAAAGAGAATAAAACGAAAGCTTTCTCCCACGCTCGCCCCCTAAATATATATATATATATACTCACTAACTTATGAATAGACTGAAATAAGCAAAATATTTAGTGATTACTGTGAGTCGAATGGTTATCAGTCTTTGCTTCCACCTTCGTATATTTTCCAAAATGTCTTCCTTCTACGTGTATTGCACTAAGGAAATAAATGTCTTTACTCTACGTTAGTACCATTACTGAAATCACTGGAGCAAAATTGGACATGACCAATCATCCAAAAGAAGAAAATAAAAGTCACTGATTTTCTCACCACCCAGAACTCACAGTCAATGGTACTTAATTTTGTGTGTGTGTGTGTGTGTGTGTGTGTGCGCGCGCGCTACCTCCCTGGCCTTTTCTTTGCATACATATGATCACAGTCTAATACTGTTGAATAATTTGCCTTCTAAGTAATGAAATATTCAACATATCTTATCTATTGCCTATGTAATGGAAAAGATAACTTGCAGAAAAAGAATGCTGTGTCTGCATGCATACAGGCACTGAAGGAAATAAGAATGGTCTTAGGCCTGGGAAGCAATAGGTAAATTTGCAGCCCGATGAACCACCAAGACAGACTGAAGAGAAAGGAAAGCAGCCGCTATGCTCCAGTGGTCTGCCTTTCAGTGTGAGGCCCGGGGGCCAAAGCCACCCTCCTGGCTCACTCACAGTGGTGGTTCTGCATGGGCACACGGCTTGGCAGAGCAGAGCGCCTGGCATCAGCCACTTGGAGCATAAAGGCTTCAAATACTTGGTGAGAAAGTATAAAAAAAAATTCCCTACTTTGCTCCCAGGGACAGTAAAAAGGAGCTCTGAAAGTGTAGCCACTCCCTTTAATTTTAACTTTCGAGTGCACACAACCTATAAATACTTGATTATAAAAGTGATTCAAAATACATAAATATCAGGAGTTATAAAGTGTATGTTTCCGGTCATATATTTTTCTTTCCCTCTACTTTTTAATTGAAAAAAAAAAATGTGGACAATTCCCCCTAACACCCACCTCCCAGCCCCACCCCGCCCTGCGGGTATAGCCACTGCTAACAGCCTGGGACCCCAACCCAACTTTCCTGACACATTTGCCTTCATATCCATAATCACGCAAAGACACGTAACGAGTGCCTCCTTGCTTTTTTTTTTTTTTAATTAAACTTAAACTCTCAGGATTTTTATCCCCTGAGCTCTCAATCTCACTTTTTCTAAGCTCTTTTCCAGAGCAATAATGTTTCCCATATACGAATCGCCGAATGCTAAATGTGTGCTTCTCAGCAAATGCGATTGATTTGGGAATAACTCCCAATAAATGGCCTGCGATGTTTCTTTATTGCTTGAGACAATGGGCGACTGCAAGGCGGTGAGGGTCGCGTCAAACCAGTCATTACTGTTAACGTGGCCTGGCAGTTTTAATTCTTTCTGTAGTTTTAAGTATAATAGCACGGTATGGTGTGTTATTATTATTTTTTTCATTCTTCTTTCCTTTCTTGAACAGTAAAATAGAGGGGAAATGCAAGGAGGGGAACATGATAGCTTCCTTAGGAGGAAACATACTGCTGACCCCGTTTCTGCAGATTTGGAGGGGTGTGCGGCAGAAACTTGGACCTGCCAATATGAGTGGTCCAGCCTTGCTGTTTCTCGCATTCCAGCCAAGTCCTCATAGGCCCCTAGTATTTGTCCAGCTCTCACCCCCTCTTAATGCTTCACTTTCTAACACTCAATACCTCAACCAAGAGCTTACTGAGAGCCAACTTCCGTGCACAAGTTCATATGCCATGACATGGGACATGAGTTAAAATCTTCTCAGAAGAGACTGACTCTCCAACCTTTTGTACCCCCCGGCACCCCATTAAGGCTTAAGCTTTCAGAAGACCCCAGTAAATGAAACGTGCTGAAATAAAATACGATTTAACTCCAGAATAATTGACAATATTCAACCAGGAAGACACCATCTTCTTTCCAAGATCAAAAAGCCTAAACATCATCTTTGTGTTCGTGGGTCCCTAAGCCTGTGCTTCTTTCTAACTGGGCAATATCGAGAAGACGTGAGGATGCACGACTGGACGGTGTGAGGAACCAGGCTCCTCTGAGCAGACGTTGTGGGTCAGCAATGGCAGGGCAAGGCTCTGGAATCAGAGGCATGTCCAATCCCATCTCCCCTCTGCTCTGCGCCCCTGGGCAAGCTGCCTGGTATTTGAGCTGCGGTGTCCTCATACGCAAAACTGGAAGAGTGGTGCCTGCCTCATCCTTGTTTTTGAAGTTGAAGCAAGCGTCGAGTAGGTGCTCATCAAATGCTCGTCTTTTCTGAGTATGAGTGTAGACTTAAGCCAGGACTCCTAGCATTTCATGGTGTGTCATGAGTGCATCCCCGTTGGAGGAGTTTGAAAATCTCTATCTTTGTAAAGGAGGTTGTGAGATGATATAACACTGAGGAAGCCCAGGATTATCTAGAACTTCTGTGCCAGCTCAGGGCACCCTTAGGCTGCCAAAATGAAGGCACAGAGGAACTGCCCTCCCCCAAAGACCAGTGGTATGAGCCCTTTTGTTATGGGTTCCTCTAATTATGCACACGTGTCTATCAGAACTATTATCTCCATGGCAATTCACCCTCCTGCCATTATGCCTGCCCCCAAAGCTGGAATTAGCATTTCGCAATGATGTCTGGGAGAGTTTTTTTTTTTCTATGTTCTGATAGGAAAGAGAAATTGAAACCTATGCCAAAATGCTCAGAAGAATACTAGCAATATGATAAGTGCTGGTTAAGTATATGCAAGGTGTTATAATCATTGCTATTATTGTCATTATTATTTCTAAAGTCAAGTTTTCTGGATTAGCCCCAAAGAGGAGGGAAGCTATGAATTTCAAATTTCCTAGCTTCCTCTTTGAGGGGAACTCTGGTTCACTGAGCGAACACACAGAGACAGATTATCGGGAATGGAGAATTAGGCTATTTGGGTTCTTTTTAGTTTTTTTTTTTAAATCACTGGTCTTGTACCCCAAGCAAACTTAGCAGGAAAGGCCATGAGGGAAATACAATGCAGTTTTTCTTATCTAGAATGCACGGTCCCCACATTGGTTACTAGTAAGCAAATGAAGACGAGGTAAGAAGTATGAGTGTGCACTGAGTCCGGTCTCCCGGGCTGTGAACTTTCCAAAGCTTCTGGAAATGGAGTGAGCGGAGCCAAGCCCTAGAAGCAGACAGGCCAGAGCCTCGGTTTCAGAGCCCTCTCTGCTGAGTGCCTCCGACAAGGCATGGACCCCTGGGCCTCAGCCTCCTCCTGAGTAAATGGAAGTGGCTGGTAACATTCAAAGTGTGCCCAAGCACTCTTTGGGGGTGCAACCAAGCCGGCTCCCCTGTCATTGTACTTCTATTTGGTACATCATGGTACTATGGAAATGCCCATTCAACAAAACAATCCTGAATATAAATAATAGTTTTAAACCCACGGAATGAGATGAAATCATGTTGGAAGGAACCCCGTAATTGATGTTTATGGGGCGTAGGGAGGGGTAGATGCTAGAGGTGGGGTTAGGGACAATGACAGAGAGGACAGAGGGGCAGGGACCTTGAGGAGGGCCCTGAGCGGCCAGCGTGCTCCTGTCATGCATGCATGGCCATGGGGCCAGGCCCAAGTGCCCTTTGACCCCAAGTCATTTATCTCACTCCCCTACAAGTGCCCTCTCTTTACCTGGGCAGCAGTGGACAGCTATTAATAGAACTGAGAGCAAGGACTCGGGGTCCTGGCCTGGCTTCCTGTGACATTAGGATTGTCGGGCAGAGCCTCAGTCCTCTGACTTGGAGAATGGGCCCAGCTGCCTCCTCTGATGAAATGCTGAGGTGCCAAGAGACTCATAACTCATCAGGAAATGCCAAACAAGTAAACCTGGCAGGGAAACGTTGCTGAAGCCAGAACCATGGGTTTCCAGGGGCACCAGGTCTGTAGCCCCAGGGAGCAGTTGCCTTTGACTTTTATCTGCCCATCTCCCGCCTGTGTGGAGACAGGTGGGCTTTTTCCTCACTGCAGAGAACCGATGGAGGAAGAGGAGTGCGATGAGAGAGGCACAGTCTGTGGCCTTTTAAGTGAAAATGTACTTGTAACTGTGAATTAGTTAAAACATCAGCGATTTTTTTAATTGGTTTTTCAAATCAGCATAAGGAGTCCCTATTCCTGTTGGTCTGCCTGTTTCGTTGCGAGATTCTCATCAGCATTCAATTAAGTACTGTCCTCTCCCTGATTAAAACCCTTTGGTGGCTCTCTTTGTCCTGGGATCAAGTCCAAACCTGATCCCATCTACCATCAGCTCCTGTCTTCCCAACCAGCCTCCACTCAGCCTCTGCCCCACCCCACCCCACCCCCGCTCCATTCTAGCCACAGTCACCTCCGTCTGCTTCCCAGCATACCGCTTGCTTAAGCACCTCAAAGTCCATGCCACACTGTTCCCTCACCCAGTGTGCCCTGCACCAGTGGTTCTCTAATGCCACCTGCATTTGCATCCAGAGGGCCTGTATAAAACACAGCTGGCTGAAATGCAGTCAAATGCAATGCCTGGACTCGTTTAGACCTTGACTGCAAACCAAGCTTAAGGACTTGTTAATTTTGTTAGGTGTCATAACGTTAGATGGCTAAAGTACACATACATACTGGTTGGAATTAATACTGAAATAGATATATATGGGTAAAATGACATGATGTCTGAGATTTTACACGAGTCCAGAAAGGAAAAAAACTGAAAAAGAGTATATGTGGGGAAGGGATAGAGACAGATGAAATGAACTTAGCAAAATATTGATAATTGTTGAAGCTGATGTTTATTATACTGTTCTCTCTACTTCTGCGTATATTTTTAAATTTCCACTAAAACATTAAAAATGATTTCCTTGGAGGGATAAAAATGCCAGAGATGGCTGTTCCCCATCTCCAGAGTTTCTAATTTAGAAAATGTAGGAGTACATCGGATAATTTGCATTTCTAATAGAAATTAGATCCCTAGGTGATAATAACACTGCTGGTCCAGAGGCCACACTTTGAGAAGTGCTGCCCCAACCCCGCCGACACCCGTCCTGTCCTCGTGTGATTGCTGCTCGTCTATCTTTCACGTCTCCCCCGGCGCCTCACCTCCCCTGCTGCCTAGCGTGGGTCGAATGCTCCTGTTACGTACGTGCTCCTAACATACAAGCGTCTTGTCCTTCAGAGCATCTAACTGAATGGTCAAAAGTCATCGGTACAATTACTTGCTTATGTTAGTCTTACCCACAATTTTATAAGCTCCATGAACAAAGAGCTAGTTCACCACATATCCCTGTGCCTCACACTGTGCCTGGCACATAGTAGGTGCGCAGTAAATGTTTGTGGCTGGGTGAAGGCATGGCCGAACGGACCTGTTTTAGCTGTGGGCAGAGCGTCAGAGAGATATTCACATGTTGCAGGGCGTGTTGCAGAGAGAAAGCCATGCAGGGACGGCACCTGCCCAGTTAGCCAGGTCAGCCAGGTGCTCCCTGGCAACCAGAACAATGACAGCTGTCTCATTCCCATCTTCCTCCTTAATATGAAACAGAAACAACACACATGGGTGTGGGGCGCAGGATTGCGCATTCTTTCCCCAGGCCATGGAACTTTGGACAGGCTCTTTCTCTGTTGGGTTAGCCAAATGTCAACCGAGAAGCTTGGATCTCTTAGCTCTAAACTGTGTTAAGAGTCCTGAGTTCTGAGCAAAGAGGCATCATTCTGCGCAGTCACCAGTGACGGTCAGGGTGTTTGGTCCTTTCTTCTAGCCTGGGCTAGAGCATGTCAGCAAAGGAATCAAACTGGGAGCATTGGCCTGGTCCCTGCTTCTCTCTAGAGCCCCTGTATGGAGCCACCCTCCCCCAGGAACTGGGTGGGGGTGGGCGGGAAAGACTGAGCGGCCACAGGCACAACCCCTTCCCACCAGATCCTCAGAGGAATCAGGGAGCACAGAAGTCCAAGAGGCATCCACTTCCTGCTGCCTGTCACCCTGCTTTAGGGCGACGTGCAGCCCAGTGGGCTGGCTGAGGTCCCAGGACTGGAGTATTTAACCAGGACTCAGAGTACACGGTGTGTCTGTCTCAGGGGAGGGTCCCCAAGTTCTTTCCACTTTTTTTTACGTTTTCTTTTTTGCAACCGCAGATTTAGATCGTAACTCTGAACTACGTAGCAATACTCACAGTCTGCTTGCTCTGTCTGACGCGCTGGGCGACGGCCACGGCAGGTGTACGAATCCCCCCATCGCGTACTCCACGATTCTGCCCTCACATTCTGTCTTTATCTGTGTCTAGAAGTCTTTCTCTCTGTTTTCTGTCCTTAGGGAAATAGACTGTAGTTATAGACAGAAATAAATTGATTAAGAAATGATTTAGGAAAGCTCAGAGAGAGAAAGAGTATAAGAAGAAAGAAGCGAAAATCTTAACTTCTGGGCCACATTGCCCCGTTTGAGAAAACAGGCTTTTAACCCTGGCTTTTACATAAGAGATTAGGAACACTTTCACCCAGACGTTTTGATGTGGTGGTAATAGCCTTCTCAGTAATAATACCTTTTAACCTTCTGCCCCGTTTTGTTTGGGGTTTTGTATGTCAGGGCAGAGGGTGTGTTTTCCTCTCCCGGGAGGTACCAGGGAAGCTCCCGTTGAAGATTATTTAAAAAGCAAGCTCCGTAGGACCCAAATCAAGGGAGTTTGCAGATTCAATGGTGTGAGGCTTAGAAAAGTTGATAAGGAGGATTAGAATTGAAGGATAAAAAAGACCCTTGAAAAGCCAATCCTTTATGGGGTCCATTACTTTATATATATTCTCCAAAACCACATGAATAAAGGGGAAAGAAAGGAAGGCGGAAAAAAAGCTGGCTTTGGTTCAGGACGTCAATTATGTCTTTTTTTAATCCCCTTTTCACAATTTATTTGACATTTTGAACAGTGGCCAGAAAAGCTATTATAACTATAAAACATATTCATTGGTATAAATCTCATTACGTTGAGCGATTTAATAAAGGTATTGACATGCTTAATTGATACATGTAAGCCAAGACCATTTTCATATCTCATTTCCATATGCTTTCTGCTTTAAGAGAAGCAAGGAGCTGGATCTTAAAAAAATAAAAAAAAATTTAAAAAAAGACGCCCTCCATAAAAACGCTATAGATTCATCTGTGCCTGATATCCCAGGGGACTCCTTCATGCCACTCTCCTTGATTCCGAGCCAGCTACTTCTCTTAAGTGGCACTGCTCGGATAGAAGGTGATATATACCCAGCTTGAGTGCCTGTCAGGCCCTCTTATGATCAATAGGAGAATATTTATATTAATAAAGCACCAAGTTAATTAAATAAAATGGTCCTCCGGGTAAACTTAAGATACTAGAGGATGGGGCAGGGATCGATGCATTCTACCATTTGAACATTAAGGATGTGCCTTGAAATTTTATGGAGCTTTTAAAAACTCGCTTTGTAATGTAAAAAAGTTTGAAACCGCCACAAGTTCTCCTGCCAAAACCGCTTCTCGCCTGGCGTCTGCAGCAGAGGGAGACAGGAAGGACAGGAATGGGGTCTGCTGGAGATGGGAGCTTCGAGGCCCCCCGCTGACGTCCCCTGGTCTGGGGGGGCTCCTCTTGGCAGACAAGGCTGGGCTGGGGGACCCAGCCTGAGCTCAGGGCAGGGTCCCGACAGAGGATGACGCTTACTTGTCCCCAGAGCAGCCTTTCAAGTCAGATGTGAGAGAGACCTTGGGCACCCTCCCTTTGCCCCCAAGTCCGTGGTCCCCTCATCCTGGGAAAGGCCAAAGCCAGGATCTTTTGGAGAGAACTTCTAGGCTCACAGGTTCCTGCGGGTTTCCACCTGATCCATTCCCCCTTGCTTTCCTCCGTCTCTCGTTCATTCTCTCAGTCTCTTTCTGTGTATCGTGTGTGTGTGTGTGTGTGTGTGTGTGTGCCAGTCTTCCTTCTGTTTCTCTTCGTCTCATGTCTGTTCCTCTCTCCCTCTCTGTGTGTCTCTTCTGTGAAATGACCGTCTCAGTGTCTGTGTGTCTCTCTGTGACTTTCTCTAGTTTTCTCTCTCTCTCACCGAGTTTGTTTCTGTTTCTTTGTGTTCCCCCCTCTTGCTCTTTGTCTCTCTGCATGCCTGTCTTTCCCTCTCTCCCTCTTTCTCTACCTTTCCCTCTCTCTGTCTCTCTTATCATACCTGTCTATCTATTATCTATCCCTCCTTCCCTGGGCCCCTCCCTCCCTCTCTCCATCTTTATCCCTCTCCACTTGGGTTCTCTGCTCATCCACAGCTGACTTTGAAGAGGATCCCTTGAGCACAGACTCAGCCCCTGCACACTGGCACTCCAAGCCTGGCTTTCTGGCTCTGTCCCCTCACCCCTGGGGCACCCTCCTCCATTGGGTGTGTGGATAGGGAAGAGGACAGAGACCCCCTGCATCTTGCCTTGAGCAGCTGGGTCCATGTGCGGAGGTGAAGTTCATTTCCTAAGACGTGATGTCCCCTACCTGCTGCCCACTGTGCCCTCCCCCACGGGCCGTGCCTTCTCATCGTCTTAGCTTTGACTCACAGCACCTAACTTTGTGGGGACATTGTAGCCACCCTGTTAATGATGACCCCGCATTGAAGTGTAAGCCCCCGGGCATCTTTACAGCATAGTGAGGACAGCCAGGGAATTTGCTTTAGTTGCCAATTCAACTCCCTTCCTCCCTTGACTTACTCAGCCTTTCCCTCAGGGATATTCCCTGCCTGGCTCTGGACCTTCTGGAACCTCACCCAGGCCCCCAGCTTCCTTTGGAAGGCGGAGGATAGTGGGACTCATCCTGAGTTTCTGCAGAGGCGACTGGGCCAACATGCCGCTCTCAGCCCAGAACCCGTGTTTGGGTTGAGGCCACGTCCCACCTAACCCTGCCCAGGCTGTGATCTCAGAGCGCTCCTCTCAGCTGTCCCACCACTGCCTCGGGCTGTCCTCCTCCAACCTCTTTGCAGAAGTCTCTTGGCAACTTCTCTGCTCTGCAGTTGCTGCACAGTCCTCCATTTCCAGCCAGCTTCCTAAGAGGTTGCAGAGAGCGGTGTGACTTTCACCTATGTCCCCACCTTGGCCACAACACTCTCTCCATCCTAGGGAGAGCCTTGTAGATTGCATGAGGTTGAGAATCCCCTCCCCGCCCCCCACCCCACCCCCCGGGCCCCGCAGGACCCCGCGAAGCAGGCTGAGTGGAACGCAAATACTGCTTTCTTTGGTATTGAGCTTGACCTGGAGTTGCTGCTTTACAGCTTTTGAGTTTCTGTGCGCTATTCTCTGGGCCAAGGAGTTTACGGGGATTTTCTTGTCTTCTACTGACAGTGTTTGAATGCGGACTCAGACAGATTCAAGCACTCATAATAATTAGTACTTTTTAAGTGCTAAAGCCAGGCAACATACAAAGGGCTCTAAATCCATTAGCCATTTCATTCCATGACATAAGTATTTTCGTTGTACCCATGTTACAGATGAGGAAACTGAGGCACAGACAGGGTATCTACTCATACAACGCCACACAGCTAACAAGAGGCCAAGGTGGATTTCACACCGATGTCTCCCAAGCTCCTGAATCATGCTTTCAATACTCTCCTCGCGGCCTCCTGGGGTCTGGCCCACATGCAGGACTTTGGGGGGCTGGGGGGGAGGGGGGTCTGGTATGAAAGGAAAGGAGTCAAGTTACAAGGAATAGTGTAGCTCAGACTGTAATCAAGGACCAGCCTCAGAGAGGCAGGGGAGGTGTTCCAGGAAGTCTCGCCTTCTCCCTTCTCTCTGCCCCGCACCTCCTTCCATGGAGGTCCTTTCCCCAATCCTGAGAACAGGAGCTTATTGTATTTGGCGTAAGACTAGTGGCAGCCGCCTCCCATTTGTCACTAATTAACTTCCCCTTCACAGGTCGCCAGGTTCTCCTAGCTCTCAGATCCCTTTCAGGCTGAGCAGCCAGAAGCAGATCTGGGATTAAATGTTAGTGTTAACTTCAAACTCAGTGTAAAGCTATTGAACTGTATCCATTTTTATGTAAATAAGTAGGAGCACAGCGTCTGTCCTCCTTTGGTCAAGACCTGGACATCCACAGGTGTGCGGTGTTAGCAGTAACTGCAGCTGCTTGGCATGCAACAATGAATAGTGCGGGGAGCCATGATGAGAAATGTCGGCTATAGCATTAACATGGCTTAATGGCTTAAGGGGACCACTCGCTTCAAGAAGCCGCCCTTGCAACTCAGGATGCTGAGCTCTTGCTGAATTGCTTTCCTGCTTTGGTAAAAGACAATGCTGAGCTTTTCAGAAGTCATGTTGATTTTATCGGCAGATGGCCCCAGGATAACACCTCACCTTCACCACGGAGGTTTCACTTATTTAATGGGGTTCTGAAAAGTTGCAAGAAGGAGCAGGCATATGCAAGCCACGTTTCCTTGAGCTACAGCTCTGCCTTGCAGATCCCCACCTCTGGGCAGCTGCAGCCCAAGGCGGAATGCCTCCCCACCCGCCCTCGCATGCTGACATTTCTTCAGTAAAACAGAGGACCTCAGAAGAGTAACCCCCTAGTGGAGAAGGGAGCAGTTGTTCAGTAGGGTCAGGCAATCACAGGGCATCCAGAGGAGTGTTCAAAGAAACCTTTCTTCATGGTCAAGTTGAATATTTAAGGTGACAGGGGTAGGAATTAGGAAGTGGCTTCAACTACCCCCAAACTACAGCCCCTTAGCCCTCTGGACTGCCTCCCTTGCCCCTGCCTCCTCCTCCTCTCCTGCCCCCATTCTGATTTCTGTTCATCCTCAGGCTCTCTGAGGGTTTCCAGGTCACCTAGACAGTTTGGCAGGGGGGAAGCTGATCACAGAACAGATTATCACAAAGATAATCGAAACTTTCTCAGTGCCAATCACCTCCTGCTAACAGCTCCCGTAGCTAAATGCTGAAAGTGTCTCCGCCTACACCTGGACTTGCATGATCTTCTATATTATCCTATAGTCTCACTGAGTTTCAGGATTCAGAAACGGGGAGAGGAGGCGTTGTTGTTGGAGGTAAAACTCTGTCAGGCACACAAGGCGCTTTTCTGGATCGAATTTATTTTCCAAATCTGTTGTATCCTCTCAGGCCAGGTTTCAACTCTATTGGGTTCTACTTAGCCCACCCTCCCAGTGTAAGTGCTCATTCCCATGCTTCAGTCTAGCTCACTAATCGTTTCCCAGTTGGAGACCTTATTTGAGACTCCTTCCAATGAAAGCCTATTCTAGTGGCACTAGTTCTGGAGCATGACAGGCCACAAGGGAGCCGGAGAGAGAAGGGTAGAGGACTAAGGCAGGAGCCTCTGTCTAGTCTAAAAGGACAAAATAAACTGGGGGAGGGGGGAAGAATCAATCCCCATAGCTTGAAATTTATTCTCGGTCATCCATGAACCAGGTAATGGCATGAAATCATTTTTGCTTATTTTTTTTTTATTTTATTTTTTTTATCCATTCAACATGTATTTTTAAAGCTGTGTGTCAGGCCTTGAGCTCAGCAAAAATCTCTGACCACATGAAACCAATAATTGAATAAGGGAGCCAGTGGGAAAGGCCACGTCACCTTACAAGCTTGACCTTCAGTCAGCATGTAGGTTGGCAAACAAGCGTTCTCTCCAGATCCAAACTCACTTCAACCTGTGCACAGGCCCCTGACTCGCCTTTACGTTCTTGGTAAAGTCAGGTTTGGGAGCGCAGTTACTGAGTTAAAGGACCACGTTGCTGGATGAGCTGCCATTTTGCTTGAGCTTTCTTTTTCAGAAAAGGTAAAAGGAACAGGGAAAGAGGCTGAGTCGATCACAGACTCGCTTCCTCCTCCCTGCTGCCAACAGAAGTGGGCCCAAGAGGGAGCTGAACATGCGGACCTGGAGTCCACCAGAAAAGCAAGTTAGAAAGCATACGCTCCGTCCATCCCCTTGATTTTTGCTGATTATGGCACAAGCAGGCCTTCACCTATGGGATATGATGCCTCCGAACGCAGGCTATCAGGCCACCATCTGGGAGGCAAATGAGGGTGCCCAGGGCAGCCATTAATCACAAAACAGGCCAAACACACATACTGCACTGCAAAACAACCCCATAAACGTTCCCGCTACTCCCACCACCTCCCCCTGGCTCACAAGGTTTCATCTCCTAATTGCAAAAGCTTTTTGGCATGGGAATGTCTTTGTGGAGAAGAGAGAACTCAATTTGGGCTGTCTCTCTAAAGAAGTCGCGGGAACAAGGGCGCTGCTCCAATTCATCAGCAAATGCTTGGCTCCAGCTTTCGGCCAGGGGATCGATTTACATAAAGCCACTTCTCAGGATGAATTTGCCTCCTCCTACTCCCCCTGCAGTCCCCTTGTCCAGCCGGCATTAGACATGCTACTGGATTTCAGATTGACAGTGTCAGCTACGACAATCAAATTAGGGATGAAAGCCTCAGAGGGCTGCCAAGGGAAGAAGGGGGTGGCGGGGAGGGCGGGGTTGGGGACAGAGTGTCATCCTGAGGGGAGGATGGACTGCATGGAAATAGGCTCCCTTTCCCAAACTCCATTGGCAGGCACATAGCTTCCAACAGAGGAAAAAAAACAAAAGCAAAGAAAACACTGACACTGGTCTCCATATTTTTGATCTAGGTGGACCTCCCCACCCCCATAACCAAGATTGATAAATTAAACTGAAACATCTCACCGACCCTACAATTTGGCAGGGGACTATCTCAGTTCCAAAATTAGATCCTTACAATCAGATGATTCCCAGCATCAGATTTCTGTGTGTGATATAAGGACACCAAAGTCTCTGTTGTACCCCCGAAGCATACGTAGTGACAGGTGCATGGACTGGAGTCAGATGCCTGTAGCTGGAAGCCTGGGGTTGCTTCCTGGACCACTTAGTTAAGCAGGGAAGTCTGAACCAGAACAGGAGGCACAGTTGGGCTGATAGTGAGAGCTCCCCAGTCCAGCCTAACAGAACTGCCTTGTCGCTCAATTGTGATAATCCCAGAGATCAGTGAGCTGCTGCGCAGCTCAGCCTCGCCACCACTACCGTGTGCTGGAGACAGTCCGGCAATTACAACGCTGTTGCATGAACACAAAGAGCCTTAGTTGGTGTTGCATGTGATAATTAAATAAAGAAAGCTTCTGTTTAGACGGGAAGCCTTGGTGAAACCTGCCAGCCCTGGGAGGATGTTGGGTGGGAAAGATTCAAATTAAATCCTATGGCTCGAACGTGATTCTCTGCTCATAGGAAGGATGGCTGAGTGACTAGAATAGTTCAAGCCATGGCTTGCTTCCCTTAATCCAGGCTTCTGTGTTGACAGGCTCACCTTCCCATTCCCTGTTACAAACCTAAACCCCCAAGGAGTCCCACATTGGGCTTCTTTAGATTGGTTCCAACATCTAAATCAACCCATCTCTCTCTCTCTCTCTCTCTCTCTCTCTCTCTCTCTCTCTCTCTCTCTCTCTCTCTCTCTCCCCCCCCCTCCCTCCCTCCCTCCCTCCCTCTTCCCCCACCCCATGGGCTGGCACATAGCTGTAGCATCCAGCTTCTAGCTAGTCCTAGAACCGCGCCCTCCAGTACACTAGGCACCAGCCATATGTGGCTACTGAGCACTTGAAATGTGGCCAGTCTGAGCTGAGATGCACGTAAAATCCACACCAGAACCCAAAGACTTGGTAGAAAAAGGGATGCCGTGGATCTTAGTCAGAATTTTTTTGTATTGATCACATGTTGAAATGATAATATTTTAGATATGTTGGGTTAAGTAAAATACTTTATTAAAATTCATTTTAACTGGTTCTTTTTACTGTTTTTAATGCAACTGATGAAAAAAACATTAATCGTATGGGTGTCTCACGTTCCCCGGGACAGTGCTGTCCCAGAATTAGCGGCTTCCCGTGGAGGGGTGTTGGCCTCTGCACCCTTCAGCCCTGGGGTGAACTGTTCTGTGGCTTGCACAAAGGGTTATTTGTTGATAACTTGGGGGAAGTTCATTTAGAGTGGCCCTGCATTCACCCAGCTCCTGCCTTGTCACTTTCAGAGTCAACGTTCAGCCTGCTTTCCTCATTTCCTTTAACCTGGGTAGTCCCAGTGCATTTGAGTTGGTGATCTCTAGGACACCTGCCCATCAAGAGACAAAACGGGCGCCCACACTGGTAACTAATCACAGAGCAAACTGAGAAGCCTCGCTCCATCCGCAGCCTTCAGTCCCTCAAAGGCGTCCTCAGCGCTCTGTGTTTAAACACCAGGCCTCCATGCCCACTCACAGCCCTAGGTCTGCTGCTAGCCTGGCTCTCAGTCCTGCCCGCTGCCTGCTCCCCAGTGACATCCCCCCTCAGTTGGAGCCCTTCTGGGGACCTGTAGGAAGCACCCGTCTGTGGGGCCACCAGGAACGTCTTAATCCATCATCCAGAGTCTGCCCTACGCATTTGGGAGAGTCCAGCGCCAAAGTGCTTGCTTGTCTCCGGCCATATCTCTGGGACCCCAAGGAAGCATGTAATCAATCACCTGAGAGCTCTCACCCCTTCTAGGTGAGCCTCCAGACTGAGCCCTGAGTGGCTTCCTGACATACAGATTAGATGTGGTCATCCCCCACCCCTTCAGCCTGTGAACCTCTCTACCCCGTAGGCATTTGGCCCAATGCCAGCAGGTTCACACTGAGACACAGGAGACCTCTGTGTCTTGGACCCAAGATTTTTCCTAAAATCAGACTAGGCACCCAAGGTAGTAGGATGCTATGTTTGTTAACTTCCTGCTAATAAAATGAAGTGAGTGATTTGCACTGATATGCTGCATTGGAATATAGAAAGCATGCACTTGCCCATTACCTGCAATGCTTATCACAATTTCGTGAAAGTTCAGGTGGAGGCTCAGAGAACTGAATTGATGTTCTAATAGACACAAGGCCTATTACATAGCACAACGGGGACGTGAACTTGGCACCTAACCCCATGCACCAATCATTCTACTCATGTTCTCAAACTTGTTCAAAATGTAGACTCCAGAGACTGTCTCCAGGGTTTCTGATTCACTAGGTCTGGGGTGGGTCCCAGGAATCTGCATTTAAATGTTTTACTATGGAAAATTTCACATACATATAAGTCAAGAACGGATTATACATGAACCCCTGGTACCCATCAATCAGCTCCAGTAAGTATCAACTCATGGCCAATCTTGTTTCATCTATACCTCTACCTACTGACCCCTCTTCTATTAGTCATCATTCCATCCCTAATTATTTCAGTATGTATATCTCAAAGATAAAGACTTGTATGAAAGAAACCATATTCATATCTAAATTTAAACAAAAAACAAAAACAGGGACCGATATTGTTTCAAAACCCTATCAGTGAATTCTGGCCAGGTAGTCCCTGAGTCCCACTGTAAGAACTGCCCTGTGCCATGCCAACTCTTTATACAGAGTTTTACCAACCTGTCCACTTTGAAAGACAAAGCCAAAGTACCTGATGGAACAATGTTCCTTGGTGGCTAGGAACAATCTGAGATGTGAGTCGAGTTACCAGCTTTCTTTTTGATGAAAAGGAAAAACCCAGGGAACTGCAGCTCTGACTTTTGAGGTGTCAGGGGTTTGTTTTACCTTCCTGTATGTTTAGGTGTCTATTCCTTTGTATCTAGGGTCAATGAGAATGCAAGCCCCGGGAGGGGAGAAACACGGTTCTGTTCACTTGTGTATTTCAACATGTAACATGGTGTAACACATGATAGGTGCTCAAAAAATGAATTGAGCACCTACTATGTGAGTGAAATGAAACTTTGCGGTGATGTGTAATCTGCCCATATTACATATCTGAGTGGTATGACTAGGACTGTTCGAATGAACTTGTTAAAAAAGGCATAACAGAGATGGCTGAGTGGTTCATTGGTTAAGAGTTGGCTTGGGAGTGCGCGCTCTGAGCAGCAGGGCCACCAGTTCGGATCCCACATGGGCCAGTGATACTGCGCCCTCTACAGCTAAGATGGTGAACAACAACTCGACCTGGAGCTGGGCTGCCTTGAGTTGCCAGCAATGGCATAGGCTGCAGTGTGGCTGCAGTGGGCTGCCATGAGCTACTGTGAGTGGCCGTCCAATGGCACGCGACTGATCTGCCTCAGCTGGGAAGAGTGCAATGATCACAATACCAACATGGGCCAGTGAAGCAATGTCCTCCACAACTAGACTGAAGAACAAAAGGAGAACAACTTGTCTGTTCCCCTTCCCCAATTCCCCAACACTGTTCCCTGTCCCAATTCCCCAGTAAAAAAAAAAAAGGAAAAGGCATAACAGAAGGGGCTCTTATTGATATCTTTCATTCAGTAACTTCGAACATCAAAGTAACAAGCAATGTAAACTCCTGCTGCCTTGAAATATTTCAGAAACCCAAATAGATCAGTGGGGATAATTGGCTTTTGGGTTTTTTTTTTGTCCCCCATTGATACTTTGATTCTCTGGATCCCCAAGCTAGGTGGTGGTTCTTTCAGGAAATGATTCAGTTGCTCCATGTACTCTCCCCTGGACAAAGGCACCCAGCTGGAGGCACTGGGGCTTCTTAGCTGGGACATATGCTTGGGGCTTATTTGGTTTTGACAGTGACCGAACTGCAAACATATAATCTTGCTTATTAAGATACATTGCCCACAAAAGAGATTTACCTTTTAAGATAAATCCTCCCTGAAATCCACCTTGTAAAACCCACAGGGAAAAATTTTTCTTGCACATCTCTCCCTCCTTGCTGTATAAAATAAGCACATCAATGTCTTCATCCTTGTTTTGTGGAGCAGACTTATATGTCACAGTTACATTAGGAGTTGAGGATGGGTGGGCAGGGTTCGTCTTTCATTAAGGATGATTGTACTAAGAGTACAGGACATCATTGTAGGTTTGTGGATTGTCCCTCAGAAATTCAGACATCTCTAAATGAGTACTGATTGATACCTATCGCACCAACGGGCTGGTTTCCTCCTGCTAGGCAATGACTGAGAAAGTATTTTTAACATCTACTCAGGCCACAGAGAAGCAGAATGGTAACCCACTGCCCTAATCCCAAATCCAGTCATGGTGCCAAATACAAATGCCTTTGGATCCTCCCTTCCTTTAGTTGGTTAATCAAGGGTTGCTGGATTTTTGTTTTTGTTTTTAATGTTACTGAAAAAGTACCTGATTGGTCTCAGTAAGGGGCTTTGGGGATGCAGAGAAAGAAGGCTCCAGACTGGGTTGTTCAGTTTTCTTTGGTCAATTAGCTTCCTCCTGTGGCCTCTTGATCGTTGGTCTTGACATGTCATTTTTCATGAGTGATTTTTTTTTTTTTAATCTCCTGAGAGCTTCCTGGTTCAGAACTGTCCTTGAAGCCTTCTTACGAATACTTGGGGTTGAATCGCATGGGTCCCTTTTACTGGCACTGGCTCCCATCCCCTGCTTCTTTGGATGTTGTTGCAAAAGGTCATGACTGGGAACCTCCTCAGCCACCTGCCCTCGGGTTTCTGGACTCACCTCGTCCAGCCTTATGGAGAGTGGGTAGGGCCAGGGAGTTTGCGTTCCTATTAGGTGTTCTCTAAGCCAAGGCTGTTGGATGTAGGGCTGCAGATGCCCAGACCCACTGGTGAGAGACAGGGGCTCCCAAGGTGCTGAGCTAAGGACTGGACTTGACCTAATTGTCCTTTAGTCCCCTTCTCCACCCTGCTTCCTCCATCACCTACTGGTCTCTCCCAGGAGCACTTTGCGATCCCATCACTCGACTAAGTGTCTACTTCCGAGAGAGCCCCAACCTAAGACAGACCCTGAATGACCTCTCCTGTTTCATCCAAAAGAATCTAACATCAAATATGGATATTTCTCTCTCGATGATAGATGAGGGGCTATTTAAACCCTCCCTCAGATTTTATCAAAAAAATATTAGCGACATTTATGCATTTTATTCTTTGAGAATTTGTAGCCATATGTCCTGAGGATAATGATAAAGAACATTTTCAGCGATGTAAATCCAGGGCTACGGGGGGGAAAGTCCAAAAAATAAATGCAGCCATTCATTGAACGTCTACAGGGCTGCAGATGCTGTGCAAAGTACACACATATGTCACCTCATTTCATCCTCACAATTAACCTCTGAGGTCAGTAAAATTAAGGGTCCTACTGCAAAGATGGGAAACTGAGGCATAGAGCATTCCAATAGTTTGCATGATCATGCAGATAATAAGGAGCTTCCAAGCCCCATTTTGTACCTAGATATCAATTCGAGATTGTTATCTAGGAGCACATCCCCTCTCTGCCCCCAAACTGTCATTTACCACAGACAGGACTTCCTGGTAGCATGAATGTGAGGAAGATGAGCGCATTGTCCCCAGTGGAGCAAAGAGGAGACTGTTTTCCTGCTGTTCCTCGCCTGGCCATATTGCCTGGTAAACGTGGGGTGGGCCAGTGTGGGGGGTGAAGCTGGGGACGTCACTCACTGATGCTCTGAGAACAAAGCGTGCCTGACATTGCAGGGAGAGCCCCGGGAAGCCTTTCAAAAGCTCTGCTGGAACTAGACAACCTTTCAATCCATTTATCCAAGTGTCTGCAGTTCCCATTTCAAGGTAGATGAAGCAATAATAAATTTGCGAAGAAAGTTAATCTGTGTCCAAAGCATTTTAGTAAATTAAAAAGGGGGGGAGTGTGGCTGGAAGGGAGATATATTGGTTCTTGCCAACTCCTATTTGACTTACTGTCTCCTCAATAAGTCCTCTTTGGTCTTGTGTTTTTGGATGGAATAATCAGTCAGTTAATCATTTTCCGGAAGCAGGAAAATGCACTTTAGCTAATGCAGTTCCCTTTTCGTTGAGAGCCCTAATTATTTGAAAAGGTGCCCAAATTCATAACCCTCCTTCCCAAACAAGAAAACCTTTCCTACCAGCCGTCCTCCTTTATTCCCCCAGAAAACCCCAGCATGTCTCCCACCCTACTCCAACCTCATACCTTTCATCTAATGTTTAAAACAAAAAAAAAAAGCGAGTCTCCTCTTCCTGGTCAATTCCCAGCATTTTCCTGCAGGAAGGGTGAGGCACTCAAGCCCCAACAATCCTTCGGCAGGAACTAGGTTCCAGGGCCCTACAGATAGAGTTTGTGATTTCCATGTTAAGTGTCTGTTGGCTCTCCACTCTCTCAAGGATGGTTCTTAACAATAGCTCCATGCTCCAGCTTCACGCTGGGATAAACCCATTGCTGGGAGCCCTCAAAAGCCCCTCGAGTTAATTGCGAAGGGACAGTTACCGAACATGAAGCACCAGGCCCGAGCGCTTCTCCACGCCCCATCAGTAATACCATTAAAGCTGTCAGTCTGTCAGCCCACTGGAGGTATTTATGAAATCAATACACAGCCCCTCAGAGGGATGGCAGTGGTATTGTTAGCCGGAGAAGAGACACTCAATGTAAAATAAAATTAATACAATTTATAAGCCGATTGTCATGGAGAACAGATAAATTCCCTGCAATCCACTGGTGTGTTCAGTTGCAGCTGGAGGGAAGTCACAGCAGGGAGGTGGAGACAGCCGGGCTTTAAAAAGGGCTCCCTAAACTTGGAGCGGGCCTGGGGCTATTTACAGCAAGACAATGGTGACCAGCAACCCAAGGGGCTGCCCCACCCAACTGCAGGACTTTGCCGGCGCGGGCCCTTTTGTGGAAGGCCTCCCAGCAAGTCTCCCGGATTTTTCCTGCTGAACTCGTGCTCTCCTCTCTCCATCCCACCGTATTGCATACCGGGACCTGTGTGCAGTCACGGTCCCCTCGGTATGGTTGGGGCACCTTAAACTCAAAGGGTTAATGCATTGCTGGGTATATGCCCCTTCTGTCTCTCGGGCATGTTTAGAGCTCATAGTTCTAAACCTCTCCCCTGTCTGCTCCCCCTTGCCTCTGATTTTAATCATCAGCCATTTGCCAAGAAGTGTGGTCTGAGCTGCTTGCTGGGGCAGCCAAATTTAGCTGCCAAGCCTGGGAGGGTAGTGGGCAGAGGCTTGCTGGGCTGGAGACCAGCCCTCGCTTGGAAGAAAAGCCTGGGCCCCGTGTGGCTCCCAGAGCCCTGGGAACAGCCCAGATGCCTGGTGGAAATCGCATTAGTCAGATGACAGGACATGGGCCCCCTTCTCCTGGAGGCTGATGGAGAGCAGAGGAGTGGCCTTGGTGACACTGCCTGACCTCTGCTGTCATCGTGGGCTTTGTTCCGCGCCGGACCCCAGGCTGGAGCCCTGCTCATTGAATCAGGTCCAGCCGGAGGAGCCTGCAGCGGGGCTCATGGTACATCTAAATGTACTTACATCAGTTGCAGACAGAGGAAACTGGATTTGAGGTGGGGAGCACCCTGCTGTCCAGCCCCAGAAGCCCCTGGTATTGCTTCTGCATCCTACCCCGTCTCTAAGCCTTGCTTAATGGGGTCCTCAGGCAATTCGCCAAGTGTCCCGAGTTTCAGCCAGCTGCTCTGAGGGTGGCGGCTCGGCTTCTCAGGGGAAAGCAGAAAAATGGGCTCCTCTCTGCTGCTTTCTGCTTTTCCTCCTGCCCCCTTGCGAAATGGTCATTTGGACGGCCCAGGTTTTGGGGGAGGATGGTGGTCTGACCTCTTTTTCCAAATAGATTTGGAGTAATCCACAGCATTTGATTAGGTGTCCGTGGAAATCGGCATGGGAGTGTCCATTGGGGCACTCGGACTCCAGGAAAACTCGGGAGTTCAAGATGTGTTTACCCTGTGACCCGGCACGTTCCCCTGGCAGGACTTTGTACCCCAGGAGTAGCTGAACAGGTGTCCCCAAATTGCCTGGGCAGGAAAAGCCATCCTAGTGTTTCCTTAAATAGCAAATTAATGAATTAACTAATTAATTAATACCTGACGTTGTGGGATCATTTAGCCATCCATACAATTGGATGATATACACACATTAAAAATGTCGGCATAGATGTACTGTTAATGACACGAGCAGATGTTCTCAGTATAAGTGAAAAAAAGAGGTTGTAGCAGACTGTATGCTATGAGATCCTATTGGTGAAATTTATGTAAATCACTCCTAATTGGTAACAGTGGTCATGTCTGGGTAGGTAATTATTTTACCACAATATCTGAAGACTTTTGTGTTGTTTTCAAAATAATGGATATATATATATATATATATATATATATATATATATATATATATATCACACATATGTGTGTGTGTGTATATGTATATAGTTTATATATATGATTGATCACTCTCTGAGATCCCAAACAGCTGGAGACAGGAATGAAAACAAGTGCATGTGTTTGGTCTAGCAAAAAAGGAAATAAATAAAAGAGGAAAACAAAATCAAAAAGACTGTGTGGGTCTTAGGAAAGGAAAGAAAGGCTTTGGGTGCTCTGAAAGACACTGGCCCGAGGCTTGGGGGTGAGCCAGCTTTGAGACCTCATGCTTTGTCCCTGACCCTTCCTCAGCAACACTCAGCACTGCCAGTGGGACCCCCGTTTTGGGTGGTTCTGTGGCAATGCCATTTGAAGTCCTCATGCTTGTCACTAAGATGATCCAGGAGGCCCCCACGCGGTCTCTGAGGCTCTAGACTAAGCGGAGATGGCCGTTCCCCATCAGAAAATCAGGATGGTCAGGCTCCGTTCTAATCCCAGAGGACAAAGGCAGGGAGTCCCTGAGACAGGGGAGTTGGAGTGGTGTTGCCCCTGCAGTGGGGGAGGGACCCCGTGGGGGAGGAGGGGCAAGGGGTCGCCTCTGGGAGGTGGCAAAACAGAGACTTGGGTACAGTGCGCAACAAAGAGCCCAGTCCTGGCTCGTGGCCTGGAGGTGTGAGACCACCCACAGAGCCCGCCCTGGAGGCGAGCTGCCTGTGCCTGTAACCATTTCAGCAAAGGCCATCCCTAGAGGAACAATGTGAAGTCTGGAGCAGCCTGCGGCCTGAGACTAAACAGTCCCCCAAACAGCCTCCAAGGGGTTTTGTTATCATAATGAGATGCAGATAAAGCCAGCCTCAGCGGCTAACGCGGTGCCTCTTCTCTCCTTGTTTAGAGACCTGAGCGAAAACCAGATCCTGGGCATCCCAAGGAAGGCTTTCCGTGGCATCGCTGATGTGAAGAACCTGTGAGTAACGTTTCTGTGGCTTCGCTGCCGATGTGGCTCTCTGGCCAGAGCAGGGGTGAGGGACCAGGACGGGACAGGAGGGCAGTGTCACCGTCCTCAGCCAGGCGCCTTAGAGACAGACTGAGGGGTGTGCTGAAGTGGCTTCCAGGGAACACATGTTCAATACACGGCAGCTCCACACAGGCCTGTTCTCCGGCTGTTCATCGCCAAGTAGGTGCCTTAGGTGTCAGACCTGGGGCAGAGCTGGCCCTACAGCAGGTCTGTGGCCTGCAGCTCAGCTCCGCTGCTCCTAATGTCATTATCGTCCCTAAAACTAGGATGGTAGCCTGGTGGGGCTGTTGATGCAAATGAGAAAATATTTTAAATCCTCACTGCCTTGGACATAGTGAATGTTCAATAAATGGGAGACTTGGTGATGATGAAGAGGATGGTGGTGAAGATGTCACTTGTTATTAGACTCTTGTGAGAGAGCCCTGGGACTTCTGTCCTAGGATCACGGGGGACTTAGCCAGATCCATGGCACGAGGGGCTCGAATTTGTTTTGGTTTTGAAATAACTATCGAGTCACAGCAAGTTTCAAAAAATGGTAGGCAGGTCCATGTACTCTTTCACTCAGGTTTTTTTTTTTTTTGCTTCCCACTGGTAACATCTTATAAGCTTATAGTATTATATCAAAACAAGGAAACTGATGTTGGTATAATTTACTGACCTTATTCTTCAGATTCCACAGCTTTATACATACTCCTATGTGTGTGCGTGTGTGTGCGTGCATGGGTGTGTGTGCATGCATGAGTGTGTGTGCATGCATGGGTGTGTGCGCACGCGCAGTTCCGTGTAACTTTGTCACGTGCAGATCCCTGTGCCCATTGCGGCCATCAATGCAGGACTGTTCCGTCCCTGCATTTTTAAACTTGCCAGATAACCGGTGTCGTTTCCTACCTGGCCTCCACTGTTTGCTGCTTGTTAGTGGCCCCTGAGTCCTCGGCTTCACGGGAAGTATGCCTTTGGAATCTTCTACACACACCACTGTGTCCATGTGTCCAGAACATATGTTGAGAGACGCGCACAGAAGATGTGGCTGGTATTTCTGCCCTCTGGCCTCCTCCACAGGCTCACATCCAACTTGAGAAGCCTGGAAGGAGGCATTTTAAAGCTACTTTAGCTGCCACTTTTTCTTGGAGTGGATGGGGAACTGCTGATGGCTTCCAGATAGAGGCTATCTGCCTGCCCTGTGCTGAGAACTTGGCGGAACGCTTTTGGTGTTGAACATGCAAAGCACACAAGAGGGCTGAGGCACCTTGGGTGAGGGGGCAGGGAGGACTTGGTGAGGGGCGCCCAGACAGGAGGTGGCCCACCGCTTCCTCTGGAAGTATTTGCCCAGGAGAGGAGAGGAGAGTGCGGCTGGGGCAGACAAAACCTCAGAGAAAGTGACTCAGGACAGCGTGCATAAACCAACACTAAGAGGCTGTGTTCAGCCGCATTCCAGGAAGGAAGGCAAGGCAAGGAGGGGCCTAAGAGCCTGTAAAACCCCACAGTCAGCCGTGTGAAAACTAAAGCCCAGAGAAGGACAGTGGCAAACTCAAGGTCAACTAGCTTCTTGATGATCGAGCCTCAAATTAGCATTTTACATGTGTAAGGTGGTATATGTGTCAGATCTCGCAGCTTTCATTTTCCATGGGCCAGTTAGCAACACACACACACACACACACACACACACACACACACACACACACATATGTATATAGTGATGATGTATAAGAAGAACTGTAATTACCAACTACATTTTTGATTCTCAAGAAAGCAGTTAAATCTTACAATGTCCTCAGTAGTTGCTGGAGGGTTTGGGGTTTATGGCTGTTGTTTTCCCATAATACCTTTAACCTCACAAAGGCCTCAGGAGCTAAAACATTCAAGATTCTGCAGACACAGGCTCCTGAGTCACTCAGAAACCCCTGCCCAGTTCTCCTCCTCCAGGCCACTCAAGGACCTGAACAGTAAGGGTCTTCTCTTTGGTTTATACCCAGTGGCAGCATATGGTCCTGGGGGCAGAAGCGAGGAGAGTAAACTCACTGCTTAAAGGGTGAATTAGCCAACAAAACTAAAGGATTGAGTACTTTCCACCTCCAATCAGTTCAGTCGGCACACATTTGTTGTTAGCCAGAACCTATAAGGTCCAGAAGTATAATTCCTGTTCTCAGATAGCTTACAGTAAAATTGGGGACAAAAAAACAAACAAACAAACCATGTGCATCCAAGAGAGTGTTTTGTGATTTAACAGTCCACGTGAAAATTGGCATATGAGTGGTTATGCGTGGTGAAGGGCTGTCAGAGCTCAGGGAAGAAACAGAGCTTTAGGCAGGGTCGCCTAAAGGTTAGCACCCTGGCTGTGGCACCTGAGAGATGTGTGTCTGGGCTCCACCTGTCCTGGGTACTGAGTCCGGGGCCGTAAGAACATCACTTGATGTTTCTGAGCCTAGATTCCCTCCGCTATGAGATGAGACTAGGCACTGGCCTTAACCGCCTGGGGTTTTTTATGAAGGTTAATAGAATAACGCGGATGCATACCAGTACTATGCTTGGCACATGGGAGGTATTTAGAAAGTTCTAACTACTGTTACTGCTGTGCTGTATTCCTTTGTTGTTGCTATAATTGTAAAGACTGGGTGATCATTGGAATTCACAGAGTAAACAAGGCAAATCCTGTGTGCAAAGTGTGGTGGTAAACCTGTGTGAGACACACTTCAAGAGACACAGAGTGACCTCGTGGAAGTGGGGAGGGGAGTGTAGGAGGCAGAACGATAGGTGATGAGGTTAGAAGGCGAGGTGGAGGCCAGGTGGCTGCGAGACTAGCCTGCCAGGAGTATGGACTTGAGATAGATTCTAAGAATGTGGATGGCTCCTGACCTGGGAAGGTCATGATGAAAACGTCCATCCTAGAAGCGAGACTAGGACAGGAGGAGGCGGGCAGAAGGAAAGGCTGGGGGAGGGACCTGGGGTGTGGTTCAATGTGAGGGATCAGGGCTTGGGCTTGGGAGAGAGCAGCAGGAGGCAAGAGGAGGCGTGTGTGTGTGTGTGTGTGTGTGTGTGTGTGTGTGTGTGGAAGAGTCACCAGAACTGAGGAAACAATGAGTTCTCAGAAGCCAGGGAAAAAGAAGTAGAAAATGATGGGTTCCGAACTCCGACAGTACAGAGAATGATGGCAAGTTCTCACAGTCATTCACCCATGCAGCCATCGAAATGTTTCCTGGGCCCATTTAATGCCGGTTGGGGTTGGGTGGGGGGTGCAGGGAACCACAGGATGTAAGATGCGTAGATCTCTGAGCTCTGCCTTCTTGCAGCTTCCACTCTTCGGAGACTGAAAGGCCCGGGGGGAAGAACCAGGCCTGAAGAACATGAACTGGGTGTGAAGCGATGTCAAGTCTTTCACGGACACTGTGGGTGGAGCATCTTTGTGTTTGGAAGTGGGCGGCCCTGATGTGCCATGTTCCTGTGAGATGACTTTGGTCTGTGGGCCTTGATTTTACTCAGAGGGGGTTCTGCTAAATAACCCTAAGAGGAAAGGTGGTGCGGGTAATTGGGGATCCAGGCCCAGGGCTGAGGAGTGAGTTCAAGCAGGGGAAGGGGATCACCTGGGCAGAGGCGATAATTGAAGTCGTACATTTAAATAGGTGTCAGCACATGCAAAATAGGAGACGCTTTGCAGACATTAAGCTTGTGTCAAGCCTATTAAGGAGACAGCCTCCTCCCAAACCTCAATTACCCACATGTAGATTGTCTCTCTTATGAATGATGAGCAGCAAATTTTAAAGCTCAGGAATGTTTGTCCCTGTCCTCAGTCTGAGAACCACCTCCCAGGCCCCGAGCCCCGACCATCGGCTCTTGTGAGCTTGGGAATATAACATTATTCTACCGTTACTTAAGCAAAATAGGGGTAGAAGGTGAATTGTTGGACTATCAGCCTGTGAAATGGCTACAGCTGGGCCTATCCTTGGTACCGTCTGCTTCAGTAAGAGGAGAAAATCGAGGATTGTCTACTTTTTAAAGTTATTTTGTAGTTTTGACATGGATTTTCTTTGCTTCTGCTGACATTCCCCCTTCAAGAAGGACCAGTGTGTTATCCCCACTTTCCAGATGATGAAACTGAGTTTTGATCAGTGTGTGTAATTTGGTAAAAGCCAGCAAACACAATTAGGCCTAGGCCTCCCCACGTAGCCTGCCCTTGGTAACACAACCAGCCATCTTTTGGACTCTATTCATGGACACGTGTGTCTACACAGATTCCTCCCCACTCAGCCATGAAGCAGCAGGAAGAATGAAAAGTAAGCAAGGAGGCTGCTGCCGAGTGGAGGCCTAATTCACGGAGGCAAAGCAGGCAGGCGTGAGGCTTTTATCAGAGCCGAGAGAAAGGAGGCCGGCAGGCGCTGCTGGAAGCGTGTGGGAGTGGGGAGCCCCAATGTGACTGAAGGATTCGGTGCCCAGCCCCCCAGGCTGTGGAAGGGAGCCCCTAATTGCTCCTGCTTCTCCAGAGAAAAAAAGGAAATAATTAGCTGGTATCCCGCTCAATGCAATTGCTAAAAGCCAGTTTTATGGGCTGGCCTCACTCAGCTGCCTGTGTGTAAGGGGGAGAGAGAGGTGCTATATTAAAAGAGAGAGAGGCAATGAGATGGGCAAATTGGTCTGCAGGAAGAGACGTTCAGAGAGACTGACCTGTGGATAGCCCAACATTTGATGCACCAGCATTACATGCCTACTGTATGTAAATACTGTGTGGGTACTAGATAAAGACAGAGAGAGAGAGAGAGAGAGAGAGAGAGAGAGATTCAAAACGACATAGAGATAGGAAAAAAGACAGATGACAAGCGACAATCCAACAAAGCATAATAAGAAAAAGACAAAAACCAGTATAGATTGTTTTTTGGGTTTTTTTAAAAATGTCCCCTTGCCCTGTCTTTCTCAGCGGCTATGTTTTCCTCTGTTTTTCAGTTTCTATTTGTGAGGACTCTGTAGGACATGCATTCCAGAAGGGAAAATCAATACCCCTTGTCTCTGCCAGCTCGCGGAGTTTGGAATTGACAGTTTCAAAACAAAGCTGGGCAGCCTCCTTTGTGTTCTCTAGTTAGTCGGAGTTGCTGCGCTGCCCAAGTCTGCCCTCCCACTTCCTGAGATTAATGAGGGCTGTCTCGGCCCCAGTGAGCAGGCAGTGATCTTACATGAGGGGAAGGGAGGGGACTCGGAGCGCCCATCCCGTTGGTGGCATGTCTGCCTGCTAATCCCGGCAGCCATTCGCTCTGTCCCTGCGCCTGGCACGGAGCTCGCACTCCTGGTCATGGCCTGCCAAGCTCGCCAGGGCTGGGTCCTCTCGCTCATGGCATGCTTCCCGTGCCCCAGTGGGTTCCTCTAACACACCCAGCTCCTTTCTGCCTCAGGGACTTTGCCCCTGCTATTTACGTGGGATATGCCAAGTCCTCAGACTTCCACATAGTCACCTCCTTCTGATCATTCTGGCGTCAGCTCGAATGTCACCTCCTCAGAGTGGCCTTCCCTGACCCACTGAAAGCGGCTCCCTGGCACCCCCTGCCTTTCCTCTCTACCTCATTACCCATCATATTTCAGAATGAACACATGTGCATAGGTGCCCTGCCTGTCTCAGTCACTGTGGGACCCCCAGTGCCCAAACAATTCATGGCGGAGAGTAAAGTGTTTGTCCTTTCAGTCAAGTGTTTGCAGTTGGCCTATGCCACACAAGAAATCATGCACAATTGTTAAAATGTTTAATATGAAAATAATATCATAGAAAGAATAAGACACTGTCTTTGTACTCAGTCTGCTGAAGGGGCAAAGGGTGCATGAGCAGCTGCCAGACAAGGTCAGGACTCTGCTGGAGGCACAGACAAAGATGAGGGGAAGGCCACCGACAGGCCTGAGTCAGGCTTTGCTCAGGAGGTGACTTTAGTTGGATCTTCAAGGATGAGTAGGAGTTTGTCCAAGGGAACAGCATTCTAGGCGGAAGGAACAGCATGTGAAAAATCAGCAGCCTGTGTAAAGGCATGGAGATGTGTGAAAGAGTTGAGACTTGTCAGAGATCTGTGGCTGTAGCACAGTTAGCATTTGTGCAGTTGTTCAGAGATTGTGGGGGCCCAAACCAAGCAGGCAGAGTGGACCTGAAGAGTCACTGTCTCACTACAGAGACCGATGGGAGAAAAACCCCTAAATTTCCGTGGCTGAGCGCTTGGGTGAACCAAGTGCCTGCCCCCAGGGCTTTGCAGGCAGAAGCAGAGAGGCCTTCAGGGCAAAGCATCTCTGTCCATGCTGACGGGAACACTGCCCGCCTCTCACGAAAGCAGTGCTGGGCCTTGGAAGAGGCATTCGGGGAAATGTGCTCACAGGAGGCACAGGGACGCTGATTTATCACCTTCCCGTGGTGCAGCAGGCTTCCCAGCCTCCCCTCCTCTGCATTCCTGGCTGCGTGTGCCTGGTGCAGACACGCTGCTGGAGGAAACTGGACCGGACCCCAGTCTGCTAAGTGCTACCCAGATGAGCTGTCTGAGGAAAAGGGTCAGCCTGCCCTCCTCCCTCTCTGCCTTTTTCCTTTCCCCCTCCCTCCCTCCTTCCCTCCCTCCTTGTCTTCCTTCCACTCTTCCATTTTTCAATTCACCTTTCCACGCATCATCATTGAGCCCGTACACTTGCCAGGTGCGAAGCAAGTCCTAGAAGTAAAAAGATGCATAAGACACTGCTTTTGAGGAATGTCACAGACAGATACACAAAGAGCGTGTATAACCTGGCAAGTACTCTCCTGTATCCGCCCCACGGTTAACAATGTAAGTGCTCTGTATACTACTGGGTTTATTAAAGTAAATCCCCTAGTAAGAGGAAACCAGCACGTTAGACTCCATTCGTCTGGAAACGATACTCGTAGGATAGTGTTAGCCAATGGCAGGGAGATGCTGGTGGTAAGTGCCCCATCCTGGAAGCTGTGCCTTGAATCGGAAGTTGAGTTGTACACGTAATGAGTGGAACCCCTTCCCGGGCAGATGACCCAATTTTCTATATTGTGTTAGAGGTACCCTGTTGCATATTTCTTACCATAACACCCCACCCTAAGTTATAGCTATTGGCTCGGTTTTCTCTCCACCAGTAGCCTGCTCGCTTCATAGAGGGTGAGGTCAAGTTTCTGTTTATTGTTTTAGTTGCAAGACTTAGTCCCAGGCTTGGGATGCAATAATCGCTCAATAAACAAAGAATAAATGGGTGACTTTCAGAACAAAGAGGCTCCAGCACATAGAGAGCAGCTAAATCCTGCATAAAAGAACATGATTATATCTGGGAGTGAAGAGGAATGAAAGCAAAGCAGCAAGAACCAGCCAGAGAAACCTTCATTCATGTTTTTTCAGGATAGTGGAGGCCATTATTCTGGCTCCAGCACTAAAATATATTATCTGGGACATATTTATTTGTGGACAAAATTCTTTTTTAATGCGTCACAGGTATTTAACCCCTCAAAGCATTAAATCCACTGCAAGCAAAGGGTTTAAAACATTCATGCATGTAGGATACAACCCCCATCTTTCCTACACCCTGGCAAGAAAGCAGTAATTCTCGGCCCCTCAGAGCTGGGCTTAGGGGTCACAGGACCTTCACCATAGGACTGAGCTTTTGCCTGGAGATTTTCAACTCCAAAGAGAAATAAAAGAGGGTTAAGAAGTGAGGAAAGAGTGTACAGTGGTGAGATTGTAGTAACTATTAATTCCGATTCTTTATCTTGTTGGAATTAGTTTTGCACAGTGATTAAAAGTATGAGTTTTGGAGTCAGACTTGATTTTTTTTTTTAATCCCAACTTTGCTGCTTATGACCTTTGTGACTTTGGGCAAGTTACTTAACGTTCCTGTGCCTCAGTCTCCTCTTCTATAAAATGGAAAAAACACTAGTGAGGAGAAAAACAGGAAAATGCATCTCACATGTGTGAATAATATTTTGTGGTTCCCCCAAAGCCTTCACACGTATTGTCTTGTTAAATTGGTGCAATAGCCTTGCCAGATCATTATGGAAACATTTATTAGCTTTGAGATGCAGATGGGGAGGTTGAGGCTCAAAGAAATTTAGGAACTCTCCCAAGGCCTCCGAGCTGGTCAGTAACAAGGCCAGGATGGGATCCCAGGATAAGTTTGGCATCTCAGCCAGTGCTTCTCTCAGTGCTTCGCCATGCAAAGCGCTGAGATTTGGGAGCATGGCGTAATCTCTTGAAGGAAACAGCAGCTACAGATCAGCTGGGGGTGTTGGAAGGGCATTTCTGGCTTCCAACTCCGGGCCAGCAGACTCCAGGCAGGAGCAAACAGACAAGGTCACCACTGGGAAAGACTTTCTGAGAAGACCATCAAGATTGTCTGAAAATGTGAGTGGTTATTGTTTTTGGTTTTGAATAGACTTTGTTGTTAGAGCAGTTTTAGGTTCCTGGAGGAATTGAGCAGAAAGCAGAGATTTCTCATATATACCTCTTTCCCTAACACAGTTTCTCCCGCTATTAACACCTTGCATTAATGTGGTACATTTGTTACGATTGATGGACCAATATTGATACATTTTAATTAAGATTCATAGTTTCCGTTAGGTGTTGTACATTCTGTGGGTTTGGGCAAATGTGTAAGGACCTATATCTACCATTGTCATCGCATACCGAGTAATTTCACTGCCCTAAACCCCCCTGTGCATGGCCTATTCATCCCTCCGTCTATTCTCCCAAGTTCTAAAGTGTAAGCTATTAAATGTGTGGGTAAATCCCCTCACCTTTTCACAGCCCTTCACAATAGCTTATATTTATTCAATTTTTTAGACTCTTAGCAACATGAATCTTCTTTTTCCTTCTATGAGAGAGAGGGTGCCCCCCCCAAGTTTCAGTGCCATAGAGCAAATCAGCAAGAAAGCCTTTAGCAGCCCAGCATCTCCCCGCCGCCCCCACCCCGCTCCCATCGCCTGGGGTGTGCGCATTAGAATTCCTTCTAGATATTTAGATAATATTGGGTTATCGGAAACGTCATGATGCATTTTTGCAACGAAAAAACATAGAAAAAATATGTCATGACGTTTCCGACCACCCCAATAGCTAATACAGTTCTGAGTCAGGCTGTCTGGAGTCAAAGCCTGGTTCTTACCACTTATGTGCTAAGCAAATTACATAACTCTTTCTTAGCCTCAGTTTCCCCACATATTAAGTGAAAAGCATATTACCTTTGTCATGATGTTGTGATGGAGATTAATAATTAATGTAATGGCTGCTTTTATTCCATCTCTGAGAGTTCATTTGGCTCAGGTTATGACATCTGACGGACTGATTCTCCCCTTCCTAGATAAATACATGCCCAAAGATAGAGATTATATGTGCAGTGTTCTGGCTCCCAGGCAACCCGGACTCTCAAAAATGTTTAACTTCATCGCACCTTCTGTTCTTTCTCCCAGTGGGGCTGTCCTGTTCTGGGGTATGGCTTGTAATAGGCCAGGTACAAAATAGGTCTCCTCCCCCTGTCCCCATGAAGACACAGAGAGAGCCTAAAGAGCTCAGGAGTCCGAGGTTTGGCCAAAGCTCTGCCATTAACTGCTGCCCACCTGTGGGAGGCTGAATAATGCCCCCCTCCGAAAGATGCCCGCACCCTAATCCAGAGAATGTGACTGTGTGCCCCCCATGGCCAAAGGGACTTTGCAGGTGTGACTAAATTAAGGATCTTGAGATGGATAGATTATCCTGGATTATTCAAATGGACCCAAGGTACTCAGAGGGTCTTTACAAGAAAGAAGACATGTGCTCGAAGCTGAGGGGGAAAAGACCACGTGATGTAGGAATGAGACAGAACCTGCCCTGGAAAAAGGACACAGATGCTCCCCGAGGGCCCAGAAGGGACACAGCCCTGCCGACACCTTGACTTTCACCGAGTGAAACTGACCTAGGACTCGTGACCCACAGAAAGCTGAGAAAACACTTTCTTATTGTTTTAAGCCACTACCTTTCTAGTACTTTGTTGCTGCAGAATAGGGAGCCCTCGGGCTGCCACGTAATCTCTTGGTCCTCATTTCTTCTTAAAATCATCCATTGCCGCATTGTGATCAGTGGACATCCGTTAGTGCTCTGAGTAAGCTACTGTTTCAAGAACCCACAAATGAAAAGTCACTTTTCTTTTCTTTTTTTTTTTCTTTTTTTGAGGGCAGTGTCACTAGCCCTCATATGCGGGGCCTGAACCGGGACTGCTGGCGTCCCAAGCCAGCGCTTAACCACCGCGCCACTCGGCCGGCCCGAAAAGTCACTTTTCAATAACGATGAAGTTTTGAGTTGCATCTTTCAGACAATAGGGCTCAACATGAGATTATATGTAAGAGTCCTATTCAGAAATAAACAAGGCTCGAAAAATCACTGAACTAGACAGACGACCTTTCAGGTGGTTTCAGAGTGTCAAGTGTGATGACTCTTGGAGACCATCTTCCATCAGGTAGGAGCTGGGCTTTGTCACTGAGTCTGTGGGCCAGGTGGGGGGACCGCAGGAGGAGATCAGGATAACAAACCACGACCCCGAGGCGGAAGATCTAGACTGCACTCATCTTCGGAGGAAAGGAAAAGAGAAAGCTGGCTGTTGACTGGGAACTCTCCCCTGGGATGGAGCTGCAGGCTTCTCAAATCTCTCAAGCATCCTTGGGACCAGGTAGACATTTCTGCAGCAAGTCTAGTTCAACCAGCACTGCTGAACTGCATCCCTTCCTGCTTGCTACTAGATACCCAGCTCTGCGTCCCAGGGAAATGGCTGGCTGTGGAAGATGCGTTCTTAAGGACTCGGGGAAAGACTCGGCCAGCCACAGTGCTCAGGAAATACTTGCTGGAGGAAAACCAAGGGTGTGCAGGATGTGGGACCATGATTTTCAGAGCCTGAGATCTCAGCCGCGACTCTGCCCGTGGTGGGTGTGGGTCTCACTGGACCTGGAGTTTCAGACCTGGTATCAGAACTGACAAATCCACGTGCACGGAGCCTGCCGTGCCGGAGCAAAGCACTCCGTGTCTGCCACAGGTGCTCAGCCCTGTAAATGCAGTATGTCCATTTAGAATGACAGGGACTGCTTGCTCTTGTTAACATTCTCCTTTAAAGCTCTCTCTATGACCAACCCCCACGCACAAGTGTGCGACCTAAATTACTCCAAATGCCGGCCATCCGCTCTCAGGCTCTGTGTCTGCCGGGAAGACTACCTAGCCACACAAATAAGCACCCAGCAGATAAGGTTTGCTGCACACAGCACATGGTCCAGTTGCAGTCCTGAGGTTTTATAGCTAAAGAATGTTTTATTTTGGACGTTTGCATTTCTTCTCCTCTCACAGGCAACACTATTGCTTGGGCTCCAGGATGGGCTGTGTATTCTGAGATCTCTCTGATGCCCATGATTGAACCTGAAGTGTTCCTATCTACCCTCACCCTTCACCCTCCACCTGGAATAAATAGAGGCTGTCTCAAGAAAGAGGAGTGCCTGAGACTCTCATTCTTCTTAGTAGGCAATGGGCTCTTATATTATAGAACCCTGGCCATGTAGCAGACACAGTCTTATTAACGTCTGTCTATTATCTCACTTAACCCTGGTGACTGCCTTAGGACTTCGTCACCAGCTTACAGGTGCGAAAACTGAGGCATAGAGAAGTGATTTACCCAGGGCCACATGCTAGGATGTGGCAGAGCAGGGATTTGAACTCAGAGAGTTTCAGTCCAGAACGTGTAATCACTATGCAATGCTGCCTAAGCTTAGAGAAGCAGAAACCATGGACCAAACCCCACCTCCACAGAGGTTTTATTTCTTTATAGGGTTTCAGAAATCAGTAATTTTGCTTGAAAACTCTGGATTTACAGCTTCTCTGGAAAAATCAGATGTGGTACTGCATGTCGCTCAGGCCTGCGTGGCAACAACAGGCTGGCCCTGAGTGGCAGCTCCCTCTTGGCTGCAGCATATGCCTCCCTGTCTCCAGCGGGCCAGCCTCACGGGTTCTGCAGGCGTCTGGAGAACCCCACTGTCCTGTAGGAAGAGTTACCAGCCCACCTCTTGCCCTGGGAAAACCCCCGCCTCCAGTATACCCGTTGGGCACACAGCTTCCCCTCCATGAGCCTTCCTTTCCTCTTCAATAAAATGAAGATGCTTAACCATTAGCTAAGCCATAAATTGTCATGTAGAAGTAAAATGAGATGGCAAGTGGAAATGACTTAAGATAGAACTTGGCACAAAATAGATGCTCAATAAATATTAACATTCTGCACCTCATCCTAACACATCTTTTCCCCTCCATTGATACAAAGAGAGATTGTCTCACCGGTGGCATGTGGGGTTGGAGGAAAGGGAGGGTTTGGCTTGGCTGTCTTGAGGATTCTCTCTGACCTAGTACGGTGAAGGTAAACCTGTCAGTAAGAGATTGTAAACTCGTATACTGTGAGATGACCAATTGGACTCAGCATGAGTGCGGTTTAGGAAGCACCCGGAAGTGGTGGGAGCTGTGGCTAAAGCGAGAATGCGTGCTCAGACGTCACTGCCAGTCGGTCCCACCAGATGCATCCAGGCCCAGCTTTAACAAGGGCTTTTTCATTTTCCTAAGAGAAGCAAGAGATTTCGATTTCGATGTGAAGTCATCTGGTTGTGAGAGGTTGGCATGAGACGCAGAGTCTCTTTAGACACTGTGTGTCCACATGGAGTGGGCCCAAGTCACACCATCTGTGGTCACATTCAGCCACAGGTGCCTGACTTAAATGGCGCCTCCCACTCCCTGGGGGGAATAGAAGGTTCTGGTGGTTCGAAGCTCTGTGTGGCAATAGCCTGATCCTTGCTAACGTGTTGGCAGATTGTAGTGTCGTAATTCCTTAACCATTTAACACCCATCTGCCTCCAAAGGCCCTGAAAGAGTGACTCTAATGGTGGCCAGCAAGATGGCAGGACAGGGACAAATCTGGGGACACGTCCACCTGAATCGCTTGGATCATTGCTAATTGTGCCGAGCAGAGTGCTGACCCTGGACTCGAACTTCCGTTTCGATCACATCCCATAGTGTTTTGAGGCCGCATGCCCTGTCAGTAATCGGTTGGCCATGTCCATGTACCACCGTCGCCCGTTCCTGAAGCAGCTCACATTGGCATGCTTCTTTCAGAGTCACCCCAGCGGCCGTCTTTACTGGAGCATCCCAAAGCCTCCAAGTACCACGGGGCCAGCACATTCTCTAGCCTGACTCAGTTATTCAGACAGATCGTCTGCACGTATTAACAGCCTGTGGGTCCCCGCACCCCCCTGTCCCGGCATCATCTCACCCTGTCATTGGCTGTCCGCCTGGACTTTGGAAACCGGCCAGAGTCAAGTGCTCCCAAGTCCTGCTGTCTTCTTCCTTTGTCCCTGTCTCCCCCAGCATTTCTCTCCGTTTGCTTTCTAAAGTAATCGGTTTAAAGTAATAGTTGCATTGTTTCCTGACAGCCAATTACAGTGTTTCCACAGGTGGTTTGAAGAACACCTGCTGCAGGCCTCCTGGGCCTGGTTAGGAACCCAGATTCCTGGGTCCTGTTAGTGATGGAAAGAATGTGAGTTTCTGGGCAGGGCCCCGGAATGCGCATTCTCACCCACTCCTCAGCGGATTCTATAACATAAGAGAACCCCTGGCATGCTGAGTAAGGATTTGGCATTGACGTGAGAGAAATCTGGGTTTGAGCCCCAGCCCTCCCCTCTGATCTTAAGCAAGTTGCTAACTTCTCCAAGCTTGGTTTTCTTCACGGAGACTGCAGGTAGCCTCTAAATCACATAATGTTTGTGGAGTTGTTAGCACTGAGCTGTGGTGAGCACTGTAAATATTAACTGTTATTATCTCATGTAATTGTTGAAACAACCCAGTGGGGTTGGTGGGATTGTCCCCCCTAAAGATGAGAACTTCAGTCTCAGCAAGGATCCGGAGTTGCAGACACCACACGGCACAGCCGAAGTCTGAACCAACCTTAGCCTGACTCCAACTGCTGACTGTTCTGAGAACAATGCTAGGAAATCAATCCAGAATTAAACGGTGAGTTAAGAGGCCTGGAGGGTAAGAGGGGGAACCCACCAGGTATGCCCGGCGAGTGCCGCCTGGGTTGGAGGTCCCTGTGCCTTCCGGCGGAGAGGCTGTGGTTCACGTTGACCCTGTCTGTGCTCACGCCCCCCACTCCCACCCCCACTGCCGATGCCCTTAATTTGTCAACCCCTTGGAATGTTGTCAGTGGCGGTCCCAACACCTGACAATGGATAGGAGGACTGGGAGTGTCTTCTCTAGAGCAAAGCCAGAGAACAAAATGCCCTTTCAGTCACTTTGAGGCGTTTGTTTCCCCAAACAATAGAGGGTGAAGGACTCTGGTTTTCTTTGGAGCCTTTTTGAGGTTCCTCCCTGTGAGTGCCCTAGAGCTGTGGGTGACATGGGCCCAGGGTTCAGTCTATGCTGACTCGGCTGTACCTTGAAAACATGACCCCAGCTTGGCAGCGAGAGGATTGCCATCTGCCTAAGGCCAGTCTAATCTGCACATCTTATAGGGAGAAGGAAAAGGCCTCTAAAACAAGAGAGATGCCCAAACTCACAGCACTCCCTCAAATGTAGTCAGCTCTACCAAGGTGATATTTTACCCACAGCTGGGCTGGCAGGGAGGTGGCTCGGACTGTCACCTCTGTTAGGGACGAGGAAACAATCTGAGACAAGCAATTAAACTGTTAAGAATCTAGCGAATATATTATTCAGGTTGTTTTTTTTTAATCATATGTTCCCAAACCATATGTTCCCATTTATTAAAAATATAAAAAGAAAGGTGCACTAAAAGCGTGAGTATAGTTTTATATGTGTCTATATTCACGTGGGAAATACAGTCTGAGGGACAGAAACTGAAATGCTGGCCATGGTTAACTCGAAGTGGAAGGTGATTTTAATTTTGTAATCAGTTTCATCAAGGTGTAATCTACCTACCATAAAATACACCCATATTAACTATACAGTTCAATGCATTTTGACAAGTAGATGGTCATGTAACCACCACCCAAAGTGTGCCTTTTATCTCAGTAGTCAGTTCCCTGATCCCAGCTTGATCCTGGCAACCACCAGTCTGTTTTCTGTCACCTCAGTTTTGCCTGTAGACCTATTGGGTTGTCGGAAAAGTCATGACACATTTTTGCAACAGAAAACAGAAAAAATATGTCATGACTTTTCCGACAACCCAATAGTTCTTATAAAGGGATTCTTTCAGTATGTTTTTGCATGTATCTAGCTGCTTTCACTCAGCATACTATTTTGAAATTCATCTTACATTGTATTGCCCATCCATAATTTGTTCCTTTTGATAGCTGATGAGCACTCCACGATGGATACAGTACAGTATATGTCTGTCCACTCCCCTGTCAATAGGCATTGAGGTTGTTTCCGAATTTGGGGTATTATGAATAAAACTGATACGGCCATTCACTTATGTTTTCATTGCTTTTGAGTAGATACTTAAGATTGATTTTATTTTATTTTATTTTTTAGTTGATCTGTTTTCCAATATTCCTACAATGAACATTCATTACTTAACAACAAATACCAGAGTAGGGAAAACCTGTGCTACAAACCCCATTGTTTTAGAAAGCTGCCATAAATTGGGAAAGAAAAGCCTTAATATATTTTGGCCGTGGCTGTTTCAATTCCAGGGCAGTGCATTCAACTTCTCCCTGGGAAATTTAGATGTGATTAGAGAGATTTATTTTCTTAAGTGCTGGGTGAGAATTTATGGGACACTGAATTGACAAGGATGTGGGGTGTATTTTACACTGACAATGGGGATGTCACTTCCTACAACCCCCTTAACAAGCCATCTGTCAATAGTTATCAAAATTGAAAATACACCTGCTCCTCAATCCATCCATTGAACGCTCATGCATTTATTTTAAAGATAAACTCATACAAGTCCCCAGAAGATATTAATATATACGCAAGCATCATTTGTAGAGCCATGTCTTGGGAGCCACCGAGAAGCACATCAATAGAACACTAGTTAAATGAATCATGGCATGCCATCCACGGGGCTGTTACAGAGTAGTTAAGAGCAATAAGACTGATCTTTATATAGGACCCAGAACAGCATCCAAAGCTGAAAAATGAGAAAACTAGGTGCGGGAAGGTCAGCATCGTTTTTCACTATTTGTGCTTTTAAAACAGCGCTCTTGTGTTTGTGCTCACATGCTTCTTTACATGTGGAATATCTGTGGACAGATTTACAGGAAACTCTACTAGTAGGAGGAAAAGACAGAGTGGAGGGGCAGGGGCAGAAGGGTGCTGCTTTTCACGCTGAACTCTTCGGTGGTCTCTGAACTTGCCTTTATCACGTGCAGATATTTACAGATGGAAACAGTTTTGTGAGTTACAGAAATCAGCTGATCTCAGCCTGAAGAATGAGAGCACACCCGTTTCACCTGATAGCCTTGCACAAGATACTCAAGTGTGCTTTTCTGATCAAGAGCTCACAAGATGACCAGCCAGCCAGGCCCCTGTCACTGTCGCCTGTCAGTGTCACAGTTGACCCGCCGTAACTAGAAACTGTGATCATTTCCATTTGCATAAGCACAACCACACTGACCCATGGGCCTCGTCACCCGTTTTGAACGAGGGGAATTATTTGTATTCCAAGGTTATCTCTGATTGTGGCCTAACCAGCCCTGAGATATCTTTCAACAACGAATCACCAGCAGCCAACCCCATGACCTTTGGAAAATGAATTTGCCAGCCGTTGGGCCGCCCCAGTTCTCTTGCCCAAGTGAAATGTCAATTAGATCACCAGCTAAATATTGCTTCTGTCTACTTAAGCTTATTCAGCTCACAAACACACAAATGTTGGCTTGCTTTTTAAAAAAAAAAATTTTTTTTAAAAAGAGACTCCACACCCCAGTTCAAAGTGTTTTTCGGGTTCTGTGTGGTCGCAGAAAGAAGCCGGTGCATCGATTCTTTAGGGAGACACAAATATTGAGTCAGTACTCAGTTGTCAGGCAAATCAAACTTCGTGGTGCTGTGAAAAGGCTGCGTTTATTTTAGGTCTGTGAACACTTCGGTCTTGTAGTATGGGTGTCTCATAAAAGGCATTTTTCTCCTCCTTCACTCCCAGCACACCCCACAATAAAGAAGATAAAACCCAGCTTTCTCTTAGATGATCTTTAGCACTTAGGGACAAGAGAGAAATGAATGGGGAGGAAGTGATAGTGAGTGACTCAACTTAGAACAATAGAATAAGGAGGACACACACCCCCACCCCACACCCCCAAGCAGTACAACCTCAATTAACTATTATAATCAGTTTCTGGAGTTTTCTGCACTCTAAGACATTTCACTGGGGTTGAAACAAAAGGGGCTTTCCAGAAGTTTCCTTAAGCAGACTGTCCCTGCAACCCTTCCCTTTGATCTGCCTTTTATTGCCCATGCCTTATTTTAAATACCCCAAGGGATTCCTTTGACCTTTGACCCTGTGTCAGCCCTGGACATGCTTTCCAGCTGCAGGGAAAATGCATAGACCACAAAGCCAAGATTTTCAACTCTAACTGCTTGCGAAATGGTCCTTTTTGTTCTCTTTCTAAAGAGAACGCCAGTCTCTCCTGATTACATCTCTCATAGCCCATTAAGTGATGCTCTCGCTGCCACTAACCAGCTGCCAATGTTAGAAAAGGGTTCATCTTGGCCCTATGAGCAAAAATCCCAAGGCCCCCAAAGTTGGAGTTCCTGCTTTGAATTTTGAGGGTCTTTCTTATTGTGTGTCTCAGAAGTTGAACACTTGGAATCAGATCTTGCTGGGCCCTCTTTACATATCTCAGAACATTTTAAAGTGAGGGCTAGCACTGAACTTCCATTTGTATCCCTTGTGAAGTCATTTCATAGCATTTGCACCTTTCCAGCAATTAATATGGCCTGTGTGCAGTTTGGGAACCTGCTGTCAGCCAGTGTAATTGAGTTGTGGATGTGCAAATTTTCTCTGCTGGATTGTTTGTTGCAGAAGACAAGCCTTCTCGGTAGACTATCAGTCCAAGACCCTTTTCTGGAATCAACTCCTTAATGCAATTAGAGTTCCTAAAGTGAATTCCTTTCTTGGCCCATTTACTACTGAGACAAGTATGAGCTGTGCTTTTATAATAAGTGGTTTGGCTGGCGTGCAATTCCTCTACTGCAGCCAGCCTCTCTGCCTGTTGAACTTAGGAGTTGGAATTCAAGTCAGTCTACTCCAAGTTAGAGACTTACCAAGCTAGAAAGGACCCAAAGGCAATTCAGTCACCACCTCTTTCTTTTTAAATGTGGTGATTAAACTTGTCCAGGATCATTTGGACAGTGGGCAGGAGTTGTGACCGAAACCTGGGTCCCTTTGACCTGTGCCTGGTTTCTTCAGTTATAAAAGTGACTTAGTGGCTGTTAAGGGGAAGCCGGTGCCATTGAAAGAAGAGTTCCTTGTTGCTCAGAGTTCTAGAACTGCGAGGCAGGACCACCAGTCAGAGGCAGAAGCAGGAGCACATGGGCCACGGTGTTTACTGTGATTCCCCCAGGGGCAGAGCAGGGTGAAGTCTGGGACGGGCTACTTTGAGTAATTCCCGTGGGCCTTGGGGTTTAGCAGCTGTCCAAGTGGTCTGATACCTGGCCCTGGGTGACTGAGGAAAAGGAAATATCCTTGATCTGTGAGAGTTAGATAACGGAGGTGTTTGGGGGCATGGACGCTGGATTAGTTGCTTTGTAAATGAAAGACAGGCTCGCCACCATGTCGTTTACCATCTCTAGGAATTAACCAGCTCTGGGAGGGGCAGTCACTCCCCAGTCAGCAAGCACCCCCCCATCCCAAGGTGTCAAACCATCATAAAATATAAAACATGATGATACACCCCTAAATTCCTGGGGCTCCTTAGTCCCTACTTATTAGCCCCCCTATCTCCTCATCACACTTGAAGGCCAAAATGAATTGAAAGAATCAAGCATCCCTGAATTCTAGTGGCATTTCAGACTTGACAATGCAATTTAATCATCATTTACTGTCTTATTGTTTTTCACGTGTGTATCATGTCCTTCTTCTCTCTCCAAATAGCATGACTAAGAGGTTTGTGATCTGACTACTCTGCCAAATGCTATTTTAGGATGTTAAGTAACTCTTCCTCTCTCTAATCCTCATTTTCCTCTTCTGTTAAAAATGATGGGCTTGGATCCGATGATCTCTCAGATTGCTTTCTACACTCACATTCTGTGGTTCCACAGTTATAATTACCCAAGGCTGGGGACCTCCTTCAGCAGGACTGGTGGCCATAGCAGGTGATACTGTGAATGACCTAAAAGCAAGGAGATGCTCCCAAGTTAGGTGGATGGACAGCTAGGTAGGTAGGAGGGTGGATTAGATTAGTAGATAGTGGGTGCGTGGGTGGGTAGGTATTTCCCATGAAGTCTCAGTGTTAGAATTTGCAATCAGGGCTCAGAATATAAGTCCACGGAAGACAGCTCATTAGGACTAGAAGATTTGGTTATCTCATCCTCTCATCCTCTTCCCCCATCACCTCTTCCTATTCCCGCTCCCAAATAAACAAAAGGTCATCTCTCTCTCTCTCTCACACACACCCTAGATTTTATCCTGAAATATGTGGGATGCCTAAAATATCGAATGCTGTCAGATCTCAAGTTGGGCAACTACAGAGACTGCATTTTCAGTCTCATTGAAAAGTCGTTGTCAGAAACATGCCATTCATTCAGAGTCTCTAAGTGCTCTGTCAAGCTTTAACTTGATTAAAATTGAAAACCACATTGCTTGAAAACCAAATGCGAAATCGAAATCTCTTTACTCAGTGCTCTTACATTCTGAAGCCTGGACGTATGGATTATCCTCAGTTAATTTATGCCATCTTTGTGCCATACATTAATTTTGAATATATTTGTTGAAAATTTCCTGTAGCTTGCATTTATGGTTGTCAAAGGGGCTTTTATCTTGAAAAAAATGGTGCTGGTTTTAATTACAATTCCAAATAGCTTCATAACCATCGTGAACCCTGGATTTACATCATCTTTATGACAGCCGCGCAATTCCCACGTTATTGATTTTGTCATTTGCTTCATTACAGTTAATGCAAACCTTTTGTACAGACACAATTCTGGGGCTGCACTCTTCTTGGAGGGGTTTGTATAGACATCGCGATCAAAACAGGCCCCATCCGTCCACCCCCTGCTCCCACTGCAGTGCTGACCAAAGGGAAAATCAGGACAGGAAATAGTTCCCAAGTGGCTATCCATCACAGACAAAGGAAATGTTAGCTCTGACTACCCAACCCTTTCCTCTGACCAGACAGACGGGTTCTGACTCCTCAGTTTGGAAGTCCCGTGAGATGGCATTGCTCATTGTGGCAGGACTTGTGCGTTCACCCTACCCCAGACCTCATTTGCACTCTGTTCACAGAAGATTCGAGGCAGCAGTCACCCCCTTCCACATTTCACACGTGAACCCTGCACCCCTGTGCCCAGTCCGGCCAAGGCCAACAGGAACCGGAGTGTATTGGAATGTGAATGTGTCATGGCCTATGCTGAGGTCAGTCCCAGGCTGTGAGCGCCCAAAGGAGGAGAAGAACCTGGGTGGAAAATTGGAACTTTGGGTAGTGAACTGGAAAAGGAATTTTTAAGAAAAAAAGAGAGAGAGAGAGAGAGAGAGAGAGAGAGAGAGAGAGAGAGCTTGAAGAAGTATTAGAAGACACAAGCTCATGCATTTCTATCCGAGCACCAGGCTTCAGGGACCCAGCAACACTGCAGGAGGTGACAAAGCTGCTGGGTGCCTGTTACGTGAGGGAGGCTGCTTCTGGGGACACTGTGGACAGAGACCAGGACTCTGTCCAGGTGACGCTTGGGTGGCTGAGAAAAACAACACTTTTGACCTAGAAATGAGCAACGCCCCCTCAGGTCCAACTTCAAATGGCCTTGCTTTGCCCAAACCAAGGGTTGTGAGGGAACTGGCTTTGAGCTGGAATGTAAAAATAGGGTCAACTTGGCATAAAGAGCAGTGCGAGTGCAGAGGTCATTTCTGGAGGGGGCAAGGGGTCCCATCTCTGATGTACTTTGGTGGCAAATCCTGGGAAGTCTGGGCGGCTTTCTCTGCCTTGGGACCTCTCAGGAACTGCTCAGTGAATCTCTCCATGGGAGGGTGTCGCCAGGGATGGCTATTTCCCCTTCCACCTTCAGAGGCTGTCCCCCACTTCCACACTGTCAATTTGCCAGTCTTCTGCTGATGGGGGTACCTAGCCTTCGCTTTCAGAGGCCACTGTAAAAATTAATGAATGCTTTTCAAAAGTCATCTCTGGGACTAATGAGAGGGAGAAAGATGCCGTTTCTAACCACGAAGAGGCGATGTCTCAAGGAGAGAAGGTAGAGGGAGCCCCCGCAGCCTGACCCCCTATTTCTAACCCCATAAACACCCAGAAGTTTGGGAGAGCTGGTCTTGTTCTACCTAAGAAACGCTATGTGAATCTCTGCCCAGTGGCACCATGGAGAGCTTCTGAGCTTGGTGGGTTTCCGTGGAACAGTTGGATGGAAGTGAATGCCACATTTCATTCACACTTGGATGTTTTTTCCCTAACCTACTGTTCAAACCGTCAGTGCATTAGAGTCTTCCCATCCTAACTGTTCTCGACAGGAGGAAACTTATATTTGCATTCTCAACATACTGCATTAAAAATAAAACCTGGCTCCGTGACAGCACCTGTAGCAACAAATGAGAAAGCCCTCGTGTGAGAGCTGGATTAAAGCGCTCCGGCCCCGAATGGCAGCTCTGGAGAGATGCAGAGACACCTTCCCTTTCACGCCTTTATTTTGCTGATAGAGAAATTTTAGCCTGAAAAAGTTAAGCCCCCGCCCAGCACCACACCATCTCAGAGGAAACTCCACTGCTGGCAAACGAGACGAGGAAAAGAGAATCGCTCTCTTTTCCATTTTTCCCCCAGTTCCAAAGTGTAAGCCATGTCCTTATTTCACTTTCCTGGAATCAGGGGAGAAATTGGAAGCTGGCTTCAGGCTTGATACGGCCAGCGAAAAAGCGGCAGCCACGATAGGAAGCCAGAGACCTTCACCCCAGAGGCGGGAGCTTGTCAGTGGAACTGGCCCTCACCTTGTACCCAGGTGGGAACCATCGCAGTGGGCTCCCTCTGGCTTCCAACCTTTCCTCTCCTTTGTTCTTCTGGCCTCTTCCTTCTTGTTCAACTTTTTTGGCTTTATTCAGTGCAGTGAGACCAACGTGACCGCTCCAAAGTGTTCTGTGAGAATTTGGAGTCAAACAGTAGGAAGAATGACTCCCCATTTTCAGCTGGCCCTCACCCCCAACCCTTCCCCAGGAGCCTTGCCCATCGGGCTCCCATAGCCCGTCCAGCCCGGAGGCCCAGGCAGGCAAGACTTAGCGGTCAAAGACACTTCTCTCACTGCCACGAAGGTAACAGCTAGCCTTCTCAGAGAGGGGAGCCCAAGAGCCAACCTGAGGAAAGGCAAAAAGAAGATGAGGAACTCGGCTTCTGAAGTGCACACCGCCCCCTGAGTCATCTGTGCCAGCACCTGTGGCCAGGAGCAAGCAGAGGCGTGGAAAATACAAGACTGGCTTATCCCACAAGGCGTTATATTTGACCTGGGAGTCCAGCAGGTGTTTTGTTCTTTTTTCCCCTCCCATCAACTTGGCAGACCCCATTCTGTTTGCGTCAGCCAATTTTGTTTTCTCCTGTGTGTAGAGTGATGGGTGGTGTCCCCAAAGCAAGCCAGGAGAAAGAGTTTTAAAACTGGCTCTCAATCATTCCCCAAAGGAAGCCAGCCAAATCCTGCCATGCTTCTTTCATTCCCATTGCTCTTCAAATGCCAAGATACTTCTTTCCACAGCAGGCAGTTCGCTGGGTTCGCTGCCTGGTAAGTTCTGGCCCAGGTTTCCCTGCCCTTCTCTGTGATGTCACAGGAACATTACCCTCTCATAAAGGTCTTCCGTGTCACAGAAAGACTGAGGTCCTCTTTTTTTTTCTCTTTTAGGTAAAATTCACACATCAGAATTCACCATTTTGCAGTGTGCAATTTAGTAGCAATTCAGTATATTCACACTGTTGTGTAACCATCATTTTTATTTAGAACATTTTCATCCCCGCCCCCAAAGGAAGCCCCATACCCATTAAGCAGTCGTTCCTCATTCCCCCTTTACCCTCAGTTTCTGGCTCACCTGCTTTCTGTTTCTATGATTACCTGAATATTTCACATACAAAATGTATCCTTTTGTGTCTGGCCCTTTCGCTGAGCATATTTTCAAGGTCCCTCCTTGTTTTAATGTATATCAGTATTTCATCCCTTTTTATGACTAATATCCCCTGGTATGTATATATCACAATTTGTTTTTCCACTCATCTGCTGATGGACATTTGGGGTTTTTCTGCCTTTTGGCTACTCAGAATGGTGATGCTATGAACATTTGGGTACAAGTTTTGTTTGCACACCTGTTTTCAGTTCTTCAGGGTATATTCATAGGAGTGGAATTGCTGGGTCATCAGGTAACTCTGTTTGACTTTTAGAGCAACCACCAAATTATTTCCCACAGCAGCTGCACCGTTATCTTATACATTCCCACCTGCAGTGGAGGGGTCCCAACTTCGTCCTCGCCAGGACTCGCTTTCCATCTTTTCCATTATAACTGCCCTAGTGGGTATAAAGTGGCATTTCCCTGTGATGCCTCTAGGGCTCTGTACCGAGCACCTCCTGTGTGCCTGGCACGATGGGGCAGGGGTAGTCCTGACCAAGATGGAACCTGCGCCTGCTGTCCTGTTGCTGAAGAGCCCACGGGTTCATTATCCATTAAAGTAATAGTACAGAAAAGCAGCTGCCTTTTCCGAGGATTTCAGCTCTGCATGTCAGCTGGATTCAGCGTAGTTATCAGCACTGCCCATGTGCTGAGCTCTGATGCGCCTTTTTTTCAGCAGTTAATTACGGGGACCTTGATATCCCCTGTACACTGAGCTTCCAGGACACATTTTAATTGGCTTCTGGTACCATAAAGATATCTTTGAGTGACGCCTCGCTAATGGCCACTGACCCTGCACATCCTACTACACGACCTGGTTCCTTCATGCTGCCAGTTGTTTCAGGATCCGCAGCTTGTCCAGCTCTGGAAGATAAGCCTGTGTCACCCCTGGAGAAGGCCATGCCCGGGCAGGACTGACTAAAATCTGTGCAAGTGGCCATTTGTCTGGAGCCAAGAGCCATTGCCTTGGGTGTTCCCTCGTTCCCTGCTCAAGAAAGCACTGCACTGTCCAGCCTGGTCAGGAGACCGCCCATCAGGTCCCAAAAGGTAACGTGGCAGAGCAGCATCTCCTTAGGGTGTCTGTCCAGCATCTGGAGCCAAAATCCATCAGCTTCCCCCAGTGACCCCAAAAGTCAGGTGGCCTGGGCCTCCCAGGGAATCTAATAGAGACACACTGGGGACAGCAAAGGGACACTGTTGCATGGACTGCCCTCACCTGCTATCTCCTGGGTAAGAAGCTTGCAGACCAGCAAAAGCCGCCAGGCCCCAGTGACAAATGCCGAGACCGAGCCCTGACTTTCCTCACCAGCCTCTTCCCAACCCAAGATAACTGACCACACAGTCGTGTTATAGCTTCCCCAGCTTTGCACTTGGAAGGTCAGAGAGAGGCGGGATAACATGGTGAGCCAGCCCCCAGGCTCCCCTGCCTCAGGAAGACAGGCTTTAACCAGACTCGCAGGATCCGCTGAGTTCCCTCGATGATGCTGCATAACCTCTCTGAACCTTGGCTTCCTCATGGGTTTGCACCTAGTCTGACTGCTGTGAAAGAAGTACTTTAATGGAGGGGTGGCCAAAGAGCCAGGAGGGTTTGGAGAGAGGCGTTCCTTTGGCCTGGGTTTGTACAGGAAGGTGTCATGGAGGATGTGGCCTCTGAGAAGGGCCTTGCCAGATGGGAAGGGATTCCCCAGACAGAGGCGGGGAAAGGACCAGCGTCAGTGAGGCACGGAGCGTGCAAGCGCCCGGTACATTCACGTGTTGCACAGAGGGGACGCAGCGATACCACGCTAAGAGGCCTGGCTGTTTACAGAGAGGCAGCGTCACCCACAGTCGCTGTGAGCGTGACAGACCAGGGTTCACAGCCGAGTACAGAAAGGGAACTCTCAATGCCTCACTTGCCGTTTCTGTACGATAGGGATCGTGCTGTTGTGAGCCCACCTGGGACAAGACATTGATGACGCTCAGCCCCATACTTGCTGCCTAAAACATGGCAGATGGATACTCTGTGCAGTTATTATTGTGGTTGTGTGGTTGTTACAATTTATAATGTGGAGAGTCACTGAAGGCTTATGTATATTTAAGAAATGTTTAAGATTAAGAAATTATATGCCATAGAGGATGATATGGTATTTGACTCTTTTAGGTGCTTAATACATTACTTGATTGGTTATTAATTGAAAATGGCCACCAAGAAATGGGGTTAAAGTTTGCAATTAACTCTCCTTAAGGGTTCTCATCTATGGGAATTGTGAATACGGGCCCATGTTAACGTCATTCTCCCAGTATGAGAAAAAAATGTGTATTTTGTGTAGGTTTTTGATGGCTTCTCGTATTTCAATCTCATATCAGCTAGAGAAGCACAAAAAGCATGTGAGCCTGAACTGCTGCCCTCAGTTCAGAAAGAATATATTGAATATCTCAAATAATAGATTCTTTGGTCTGGGACACAAGAAGAAGGGATGAAGGGACAGGCTCAAATCACAGAAAGATCTGAGTAAGATGAACAGGAACTTTTTCTTGAGAATCTCATAAGAAATTGACCTCAGGCCACATAGCTTCGGAGCTGAAAGAGACTTTAGAGGTTATGTCATTATTTAAACAAATAATATTTAATATTATTTGTTTCAGAGCAAATGGAGCAATGCCACAAATACATTGCCAGACTACATACATTTCATTACTTTCATACTCAAAACTTCCTTTTGGGCTAAATGTTATTATCACCTTTTTACAGATAAAGAATCTGAGACTTGGGGACATGAGAAGCGGCTTAGTCTGTTCAGGTTGCTACAACAAAATACCGCGAACGGCGTAGCTTACAAGCAGCAGGAATTTATTTCTCACAGTTCTGAAGGCTGGTAGCTGAAGGCACATCTAGTGTCTGCCGAGGGCTTGCTTCCCAGAGGGCTGTCTTTTCTCTGTAGGTCACATGGTGAAAGGGACGAGGGAGCTTTTTAGGGCCGCTAATTCCATTCATGAGAGCTCTGCTTTCATGACCTAATTATCTCTCAAACATACCACCTCCTAATACAGTCACCTTGGGGAACAGGTTTCAACATACAAATTTTGGGGGGATACATTCAGTCTGTAGTATTCTGCCCCTCTCCGCCACCAAATTCATGTCCTTCTCACATGCAAAACACATTCATTCTATTTGTTTTATCCCCATAGATCCAAACTCAGCCCAACATCAATTTAAAAGTCCGGAGTCCAACGTCTCATGTAAATACAGTAAAACCTTGGATTGGGAGTGATGTGGTTTGCGAGTATTCCGTAAGACGAGCAAACATTACTAATACATTTTAACTCGGTAAATGAGCAGTGTCTTGCAATACAAGTAGTTTGTTTCCGGAATGAATTATGCTCGCAGACCAAAGTATTACTGTATCATCTAAATCAGATGTGGGTGAGACTGGAGGTAGATTCATTCTGAGGCAGATTGCTCTCTAACTGTGAACCTGTGAAATCTAATATATTATGTGCTTCCAAAATATGATGATGGGACAGGTGCTCCCATTCTACAAGGGAAGAATACGAAAGAAAGGAAGGAGTGACAGGCCCCAAGCAAGCCCCAAACCTTAAGATGCGAGAATGATCCCTGAGTCGATGCTCTGCCCTCCAGGGTCACTGGGGCAGGTGGGAAGCACTTCGTTCTTCAGGAGCCGCAGTCTTCCAGTCTATAAAATGGGTAGCAAATGTTGAGAGCCTCCAAAAGGTTAGGTTGCCTGGGTCGGAAACTCAAGAAAGTTTTCAATTTCTAGATGCAAGATCCGTGCGATTCTTTTAAAGGGAAATAAAGATCTTTGGAGTCTTAGGAGGCCACCCTTCCCCTCCCATGATGCAGCTCCCAGGTGCTAGTAGCGCACCTGGGAGTCCCGTATTTGAATGAAAACCAGCATTCCCCCGGCTCCCAGGCCTGCAGCTGTTTCAGTCTAGGAAGAAACTCTGCTCTGGCTGCTGTTTATCGGTCATATTGACATGGCTGGGATTTCATCTCTCAAGTCCAAAGGGAAAATTTCTGAAACCCCATGAGGGAAAAAAAAATTTAAAAACTTACACCAGCTTGTGCTGGTTGATTTAAAAACAAACAAAAACCGAAGTAAAAAAACAGATGTATGAGATAACTTTCAGGCCCTTAACACAAGCATATTTTTACATTTCATCTTTCCCGTGTCTCTCCTCACCCTTCCCCTCTGCCAGGGACGAACCCCAGATGGTTATCGCTCAAGAGTGTAACTAAGGAAACCACAGACCTGCCCCCATCGCTATGGAGACAGCCTTTTATTTGTTTGGCCTCTGAGTATTGGTGACATCAGCAAGGCCTCTGAGTAAAACACAGATACTTCTTACAAAGAAATGTTAATTCCCATTAAGGAAGGTTGAGAAGGCCATTAGGGCCATTCAGCTACTTTCAGGGCTCCCACAGGCCTAGCTGTATGTGTGTTTGCAAAGGGAAAGCCCATCTCACAGGAGAGGCGTTGAGGAGCCCTTTAGAGCCCACAGAGCTGGGAGCCCCGTTTGGTCCCTGGGCCTGAAAGTTGCTGGGAAACAAATGAAACTCTCTCATCATGAACATGATGATTTCATTTGATTTCCTTCTTGTTTGGTTGGGTTTTCTGTTTTGTTTTGTTTTGTTTTGTTTTTGTCATTGTTTTATTTATCTAGAAATGCCAGAAATTTGTTTCCTATTGAAACTTGTCTAAATTAAACGAGAGCTCAGCTTCTTTCCAACAACTCTCCTTCATGCTAAATTGGTTTGCAAGGATTCTCCCCCCTGCATTTTTCAGCACAAATTCATTTGCCAACTCCCCACCAAACCAGAAACTATGTAAACACAGAAGTGGAGTTATTGCTATTTCCCAGCAGCGTGTAAAAACACCCCTCTCTCCCCCAAGCTCTGGTGGGCCTCTTTGGTATTAATCCATCATCTGTGTTTGCACTGTAGCAGAGCTCGCTCTCCGCTCTCCGGAACTTCCACCGGAGTGGGTGCAGTCACTCTCCTGCTGAGGAGTTGCATGTGCTGAACAATAATATGGTCTACAGGAAATAAGAGGCATTACGCTGGCCATTGGGCACAGCATGCATAACAATGCTTGTTAAAACAGAGTCACGCTTCTATCTTTAACTAGGTTCCAGGCAGGATGTCTTGACCTGAGAGTTTAGTTAACCTGGGACTCAGTCCTTTACACAGGTGTGGCTGGTTGACACCTTTAGAATGCTAACAATCACTTGATTATCTAAATAAATCTGTAAATATAACGATACAGGTACATTAAGTTTCAACAGTCAACAATCAGTTTATTTAATTTACAATATACATTTGCATGTACGTGCATTTGATAGGGAGAGATTACATGTAATTATTATGTAGGAAAAAATAGGCATAAAGTTGTCAGTTCTATAGACAGGGATCTTCGTGGATACATACATAATTCATGAATCGGTAAACCTCTATATGCATGTATTCTTGGGTCTGGTGGACAAGTGTACAAAATGTGCAAAGTAACAGATTCACCTCTTTTTGCTCGTTTGAGGTGTCATTTTAATGCGGAATTACAGTAGCTCCTTAATGATGACAAGTAGTGACAACTCATTAGCAGACTACAGCTTAGATCGTGTTTGATTTGCCTACAAAGTGTGACCAGTACTCAATTATATGAAGTGTATGCATTTCTTTTGAACATAATTTTTTTTTCCTTTCGCCAGTTAAAATAACCTTGAGGTTTGGTGTGTGTTTTTTTCTTTTGAAGACCCCAGCCAGCAGCAGACAAATGCTTCTATAATTTGTTCTTCAATAATGACTGTTTTAAAATGTTAAACTATCATAAAAAACAACCTTCAGAATAACTACTAGATTTCTTGTTTTCTGCTTAAAGAACAAATGGATAATGGAGAGAAAAGAAATAGCATGTCAAGACTACTTCATGTTTTGTCTTCTGGCTTATTTTAAGAAAGCAGGACTTTCCCCAGGGGTTTTTGGGGTTTTTTTGGTTGTTGTTTTTTTTGGGTTTTTTTTAAGTAGGTCTAACATTCTATTTCTCCTCAGTGTAGAAATAGTACACTTCGAATATGTGTATGTATGAACATATATTTTTCATCAAGAGCAAATTCAAATTAGTTTAGTTTTTAGAATTCTCTTGTACCCTTTAAGATCGTTGAGATGTAAAAACCATAGGTGGTAACATTCTTCCAAATAGTTTCAAAGGACGTCTTACACTTCATTTTATATCCCAGGTACCTAATAGAGTGTGAATACCTAATAAGACCCAATGGCGCTTAGGGGTTAATTAACTGTTGGATTCGGAGACCATGGACTTGCTTTGGATTTCTAGCAAGGCTTCCCTTGTAAATTGCATGCCATAATCCTTCTGCTTGTTTTGCACATTACGTGATGTTTTTTGCTCTCAGAAATTAGCAAACTGGGTGCTGATCCTTAGCTGCTTCTCCCATTTAGCATGAGGAGGGCTGCAACAACTAGCTAAAAGCCTAGAGAGAAATGCTGCCCCCAGATTTGGGGCCCAGAGCGACAGCGCCCCGAGGCTAAGTTAAACCACCCAGGGGCAGAGATGCCTGGGGGCCCCCAGCACATCTGGAGGAGAAGTGAACATCTGGGTGGGTGTGCCCAGGTGTGCAGACCTTGCATCTAGATAACTAATTGGGAATTCCACTTTTCTTCTAGATAGCCAAAGCCTATTTCTGGAGATTTCTATTGTCAAGGCATTTTTCGTGGCGACTCAAATACACCATTGAAACCATGGGATTTCCTTTCTTCTTTTGTTGCGGTGGTGGTGGTGCTTGAGAGATAGGTAGAAGATTGCTCCTAAGATCATGATCAGATTTTTTACAAACCTTTCTTTAAAGGATTTAGATATGCTTCTTTGAATTTTCGATCCACACACATAGGTCTATTCTGCGTCAGTTATGAAACTGGAAGTTGTGATTGAAAGAGATGAATTGTGATAACTTTCCGCTGACAGAGAGGGAATTCTTACGCAAGCACTGCCTCCTTGCCAGCTGTTTGTGGAGCTTATTTTGAGCCCTCACTCATGCTGGCTTTCCTGTCTGACTTGTTTATATTCTCAGAGTAGAAAACACAGTAGCTGGGAAGCACCTCTCGGGGAGCCTGCATTTAGTTCTTGTCTGAGGATTCCTTTCTAAATGGACTCGGGGATCATTTTAGCACTCACATTGTTTGCCGAAATCCGAGCTGCCCAGGGAAATTAGAGCAGTTAATTTAATATCAAGAACGTTTTGGGGCTTCTCAGCTTTATTCACAGGCAGGAGAGTGTAAATCAAACTGAGTCTCCTGGAGAAAGCAGAGGACAACAAAAGTGGCCCCCAAAACGTAGCCAGCCCTCCATCCATCCTCGGTCTCCCTGCTCCTCACTAGAACCCTGAGTCCATAGAAAATCTTACTTTATTCCAAGCGCCCTCCTCAGATGGTCCCCAGCAGAGATCCGTGTGACAGAAAGACAGCCCTCCATGTGGTCGTAGAGGGAGTGCTTTCCCATTGAGCACTAGTGGTAACAGGGCCACAGGGCCACAACCAGTACAGCAGCTCACGGTGTGGGCTTCCTTCCATATGGTTTGAACTCAGCCCTGCCACACTTTCAGTGGAAGGACTCATCCTGCAGCCACCCATGGCCAGCTGGGGTGTCCCTAGCACTGTGCTAGGCACCGGAGCGGGTGATTTTGTGTGGGAGAAAGAAAGGGGTCAGTAACAGCACAAAATGCACTTCTTGTCGCCAAGGGAAACAGAACGAGCCCTAGCAGGCCTCACAAGGCTTCTGAGCTCACTGTGTTCCCTCGCAAAGGCCTCCTGGGCACCAGTGTTTCATGTCGAGCAGCCAGTGGGCTGTTTTGATGTGTTTTGGAGAGGATCTTTGAAAGAGGTCTTTCAAAGGCATGATACAGTCCTTTGACCTGAGAGCTTAGAACACACGTCAGCAGCCTGCATCCACCCCCAGAAGCAAACTGCTAAGTCAATTTCCAGAAGCCTTAGCCCTAGAAGGTCCTGTGTGTTTACCGATACCTTCGTAGAAAGGCTGGCCTTGCGTTTATTTCACGTCTCCCCTCTTGGGCTTCAGGATCAACTTCTGTGTATCTGAGATGTACTTTTGAAAGAAAAAGCAACCTTGTGTGAACAAAGTGAGTATTTACTTTGTTTTAGGGACCTAGCTTATTTGCATGAAATAGCAGGATTGATTGCAGATAATTAATGAACTTTTTACAAACACTGACGCTCAGTGCCACGAAGATGTACCAGCTGGGAAGTGGACTGACTTAGGTTTTCATTTGCCCGATGAGACTCACGTGGGCTTTGTACCCCTGTAGACTCGCGTAACGCACAGTGCATCTTGGGAATGACTCTGAGGACACAGGCTGGTATACTGTTTATCTGTGGTTAGAATGAAAGGAGACAATCTTGGCTATAACAACTAAATGTCTTCTGGAAAAGCACACTTCAGCATAAATATTTTAAATTTTGATATACTTCGTGTGTTCTAAAATGGTCTATAAAATACACCCACAGAGGGCTGGCCGAGTGGCGCGGTGGTTGAGCGCTGGCTTGGGAGGCCAGCAGCCCCGGTTCGGGTCTCACATATGAGGACCAGTGACAGTGCCCTCAAGAAAAAGAAAAAAATACACACACAGAGATGTTTATAGTAAAGCTGAGCTTTCCCCGTTACTAACAAACAACTGGGTGTTGACTTGTGCCACCCACTGAAAATATTTAAATGCCATGTAATCGATGATGCATTAGACATCTCTGCTTTCAGCCTTAAAACAATCAGGGTCCTCTCTAAGACTCGTCATCCTGGGCTGCAGGACACCAATGGGACACTGAGCGGAGGATTTTTTATTTTATTTTTATCTTTTCCATATCTCCTTTCCTCTCAACCTTTATAACCTCTTTCCATCACTTTATTATTTTTTCCTTCTTCTTGCTGTGAGTTTTTCTTCCCTCCTGTAGCTTGCATCGTTTCCATGTACAATTCTATATAGTTAAGAGTATTCTGTTTAGTTTCTAGTGCTCTCAAAAAAGGAAAGGAATAGAAAATACTTCACAAATCCAGCAAATAAATAATATTCTAATAGCAGGGACCTCTCTAAAATGTCTGTACAAAAAGTAGATGCACCAATGACTGCCACCTCTACATGCTATCCCGGACTTCCCAATTGGATGATTTAGATACTTTCCTACTCAAGTGGATGGTGCCGTTTTTTGCCGAATTCAGCATGTTCACTGAGCAATGTCTTGGAGCCCGGGGCCAGCTCCACTGCATTTCTGCTTGGTAAGGTCTGGTGGCCTTGGCGCATGGGGCACGGGGTGTTGATTCATCGGCCCTGAAACTGATGATAAATCCCGACGCTGGGCAGTAGTCATGGGCTCCCTTAATGGAGCTTTTGCAGGGAATGGGCGGCCCGACGCTTACGGGAAGTCTGTGGAAAGGGCTCTCAGTAACTCATATTAAGAGAGGCTCTGGAAAAATCAGGGGCAGAGAGAACACTGCGAGTCCATGGGATGGGGCATCAGCAAGAATTCTGAACACTAGACTCTGAACTCATCAACCTGAGGACTGCTTTTCTGCCTCTTGAGATACCCGCTTACTCTTGACTGTTAAATTCTGAGTGTCCAGTATCCTGAGCATCCATGAAATGGTCTCGATATTATCGTGGCAAAGCCCGTCTGTTGCAGTGCAGTGTCTCACGCTCTTTGCACGTATTCCACGCGTGTGCATTTACACAGTCCTGTATCTATATATGTTTTCATTGATAACAGCATTTTGATTCTAGTTCCACCTTCCTTCTGCAGGATGCGAAACACGACGTGAGGGTTACCAACTGCAGCTTTGACATGTCTTTTGCAGAGATTTCTTAACAAATGTTAACAAATGAAAAGTTAAATGAAAAGGCAAGCATCAGGAGATGCCTCCACCTGGGAAGGGCTAATGTGTTCTGACATAAAGAGAAGAAGAAAGAGTCTGTTGAGGGGGTTTTTCAGCCATCCTTCTTTTGGTCAGGCCCCCCTCCCCCAAAGACCGTGCTGTGTTCTGCACACAAAGTGCAATAGACAGTGTGATGCTAATAACCATTTTCTGTACATCTTTTTTTTTTTTTAGAAATCAAATGAGTTATATGTAATATATGATATTTAAGTTGGAGTGTGGTCATGGCAAAATATCCTGACTTACACAGCAGATACATTTTGATTCAGAATTTACGGCATCTATTTGTTATTTCTCAACTAAAATTTCTCAATCACCAACTAGACTGTACATTCATCAAGGCATCTTTTTTAAAAAACATTATTTTCTTTCTCATGAGGTGGAAAGGGACATTGGGAAAAAAAAAAAAGCAGTCCTGAAAGAGGTGCATTTAATTCTCCCCAATTTACATTTAAGTGGTACGTCTTTAAGGCCATAACAATATCCTTCCCACCCCCCCAATCAGGAGAGCTTCCATCAATGGATTTCTTTAATGTTGATGATGGTTGGTGCAGTTTGAGGGAATCTGTATTTAGTCAGAAAAATGCTTCAATAGAATGACCTACCAGATGGGCCTCATAACAAAGCACGGAGGCATCAAACCACCACAGACATTTGGTGCTTAGAATAATAAAAAGACTATAAAATTAGATTAGTTGAGTCTAATTTGGAATTGGTATATTCCCCATGCACCGTTGCCGCTCTTGGGCAGATAAAGCCTTGAGATTTAGCACTGTGTCAGAGCAGAAGACTGCAACTTCCAGTAAAAGGGAGACAGGGAGAGGGAGCGAGGGGAAAAAAAGCATTCTGGGAGGTCTCGGAGGGCAGCGCAGTGACCTCCAATGATTTACAGGCCTTTAGCTTAATGAAATTGTTTCAGTGACATGACGGTAAGAGCTCGTAATGGATTGGATGCCCTAATGTAATGAAATTACTCCCTTCTGCCTAAAAAAAAAAAAAAAAAAAAAATGCGCAATTAATATTTACTGAGACCTGACAGCCTTTGGTGCGCTCGTCTGTGTAGTTCTCTCAGACAGTCAGAGAGGAGAGACGGAGCAGCGTGGCAGACAGGCTGGCTCTGCACGAGCTCCTGGCGGGGACGAGCAGAGCCTGCAAGGGGTGGAGGGACACGCGCTCCGGTGACCAGGACGCCCGGCCCAGGCGCCGGCTCCTCAGCGCTGCCCCCACTCAGCCTTCATGCTCTCCCCTTGCTTTCCCACAGGCAACTGGACAACAACCACATCAGCTGCATTGAAGATGGAGCCTTCCGAGCGCTGCGCGACTTGGAGATCCTGTGAGTTGATTTTGCGATCGCTGCCTTGTGTGCATGTGCGTGTGCGTGTGTGTGTGTGTGTGTGTGTGCGTGTGTGTTTGGAGGAGGAGGAGGAGAGAGGGGGAGTGTGTGTGCAGGGGGTTCCGTGCGGGTGCATTTCTGGGTCTGCTGCTGCAGTGCTATTAAAATTGGGAACTGGGAGATCCCTCCGGCTCACCTTGGCCAAAGTGTCTGCAGGCAGCAAAGTGTGATTTCTCACCTCCCACAAACGAGCTCCTGCAAATTGTGTCAGCTAAGCCCTTGCTCCCCCGATGCTCCCAGTTTGTCGCGGGTGGAACAGATGGGCTGGAGTACCCCCGAGCACCTGCCAGCTCATTCAGAGGGCGTCTGTCTGGGTGGGAGCATGCAGGAGACAGGTTACAGGTCTGGGGAGCACCCGGGGGTCCGCAGGAGTCACCTAGGATCAGAAATGGACCTTGGCACAGAACTGGGGGGGGGCATCCAAACAGCCAGGTAAAGTCCAATCATTGCTGTTGCTCCTGGGATCTCACCTCAGGTTGAAACCCAAACTTTCCACAGTAACCTTAAAGCGGTGGGGGTGGGAAAGGAGGAGAGGAAGTGACCCCTCCCCAGAATCCCACTCCAAATGCCTTATCTAGGAAATGTACCTACCTTTCTGTATTCTGGGTTTTCAAATGGGTCTAGCTAAGGAAACCTGATTTCAAGGGGGAGAGTCAGCTAGGAGTCATCTTGGGGTCAGACTAAAGTTGAATTGTGTAAGAAAACATTCTGATTGTTCCCACCTCATGCTACACCTCTGCTGTCCCTGATTTGGGGGATGCTGGAGAGGAAGGCAGTGGAGCCTAGCCGAACTTCTGTCAGGAGATGTGTGGTTCGGTCCCAACTCAGCCCCTAATTAGCAGTGTGACCTTGGACAAATCCCCTCTGCACTTGGAGCCTCAGTTTGCTCATTTGGCAAATGAAGGGGTTGGTTGCTATATCGTGGGAGCAACTTCTCCTTTCCAAGTTCCAAATTGCTTGGTTCTAAAAATAATTTTGATGGTACAGTTCCGTCCAGTGAATGGCAAGGGTGGGATTTGTTGAGCATTACCCCCCAAGATTAAAAAAAAAAATTACATAGTCACCAGGTTACATATGTCTGACTCCCAGAAGAATGAATACATGTTGAACAAATAAATGAACGAATATATTAAAATGTCCCTTGGCACAGAAAGGAAGGAGTAAAAGTGCTGCCTTTCACCTTCCTGTTCACCTGGCCCCACAGACAGCAGCCCCCATTTGGAGGCATCCTCTCCACGTTGCGTGAGAGGAAGGTGATTCCAAGAGGAATCACGGGAAATGAAAGGGGATGCTGATGCTGCAAGCTGCTGGAAATCTGGCGAAAGCTGAGAATTCCCCGCACAGAAAAGACAGGACACACAGCCTGGGAGGTGAGGTTGTCATTCCTAAGATGGATGGTCTCTCCTCACCCAAACTCTGACCCCGGACCCGACAACACATGCATGTCTGCTGGGCAGAGGATGCCAGCCCACATTCAGTAGCCTAGGACTTCTCATATGAGAGGCTGGAGCTGAGATGGGCAGGCACAGTTTCCCCTGCCTGCAGGGGAGCCTTTGTGGAAAGGGCTGCTAGGAGTATACCCGCCTCTTCTTGAGAAGAATGAGCAAATTCCTTGGGAAGAGACCAGGAAATGAAAGTCACCAGCTGCCACGAAACAGCTGGGCGACCTGACAGCCGCGTGTTCATTCTGTCTCCTAGGAGTGGTGGTGTCTCGCCTCACCAGGAAGGCTGTCTGGGGGAGAGGGAAGGGCTTTACAGTCAGACACCTGGGGGTGGAGTCCCAGACGCGATGGGACTTTGGCGCAGCTACTCAACCTTTCTGAGTCTGTGTCCCTAATGTTAAGAAGAGGCGCCTCTCCGAAAGCTCTCCCTTCCACTTCCCTCATTTTCTCACCACCATGCCCCCACCCCCATCAAACCTTTGTCCAGGACAGAATTGGGCTGTTTCTCTCTACTCAGATGTTTGCTATTTAAAAAAAAAAAAAAAAAAAAAAATTGTTGGTATCCAGGTACACCAGGTCTCTCAAACTTAAAGCTTGAAAACCTATAATGGGGAGGGGGGGGAGCCCACAAGATCTGATTACTTTATCTTCACAATTCCAAACAAAACCAGATCAATAGCTTTGTTTTAAAGACGCTCTCATTTGGCTTCACATGGCTGAGTACTTAAAATTAATCATAATCAGTTATTCCATGGGTTTTTAATTTCCAGCAGAGGCACACGGCTTTGGGACCATCCATCTTAATGGTGAGCCATCTGAAATTGGCAAGTGCTGAGATCTCCATTTAGAGAGCCTCCCTGCCCCACCCCCAGGCCTTCCAAATCTCATCGGCATATTGACAGTTCATAATATTTCCCTGTAAACACAACTTAAGCTCCATAAAGAATCTTCACGATGAAATAATAAGTAGGAACTAAGTGAGGGCATCACGCATTAACTTAATAACTTCTTCAGAGAGACTCAGAAAAAGAGAATTCCAAATACCTTATCCCTAGAAAGGTCATCTTTAAGTATCTAAAGCTTTAAAAGGCTACAAATTAAGAAGACACAATATAGTATTTCAGGTGCGTTTCCTCTGTGACATTATGCAGCACGAAGTACACAACATGGACTCATTACCTCATGGAAAGCTCTCAGAAGGAATTAGCTTAAGGAAAGTATGTGGGCGTCAACTACATTTGACCCTTGAACAACATGGAGGGTTAGGGGTGTCGACTCCCACGCAGCTGAAAATCCACATATAACTTTTGACTCCCCTAAAACTTGAGTTGCTCCTTAGTATCAGCGGGGAATTGGTTCCAGGACCCCTCACAGATACCAAAACCCACGGAGGCTCAAGTCCCCTATATGAAATGGTGCAGATCAAATGGTGCACAGTGGAAAGTTCGCAAACTTAACTGTCCAACCTCATACAGTCAGCCCTTCACATCTGCAGCTCCCAACCTCGGATTGAAAACAGTAGAGGCATTTAGTGGGGAAAATCCGCGTGTAAAGTGGATCCGCGCAGTTCAAACCCATGTTGTTCAGGGGTCAACTGTACTAGTGGACATATTGAACACGGGGTCACTCTGTGGTTTCATCCTTTCTGTGGATGGAAATGCCGTAAAACTTCTTTCCATCAAGGCCGAAGTTGATTTCACCGGCTACATTCAATGAGAACGTAGGAGGCAAGACAGCAGGAGCTACAGGCAGAGAGGAGAGAGGAAGTAGTGCTAAGTTAGAAAAAACTGTTCAATCTGTCCTTCTTGACCTAGTTTGGGCTCATGCCCCAGGGGGAATGTCCGGCGCAGAGTATGGTGGACAAAGGAAAGGGGCCACCACCTCCCCTTTTCAGGTAGCCAGAAAAAGAGATTAAGATAAACATTGCAAAGGCGAGTCTTCTCAGGGCTCCCAGGCCTCCCCAGGAGAGGAACCCCAATACCAGTAACAGCAGCTAGCATTCAGGGCATTTACCCATCCCCCAACTCCCATCCCCCAAACCAGTGCTTTCATATACCTGCCTTATCTCTTTGCATCCTTGCCAACCCTGCCATGAAACTGCTTTCATTGTCGCCCTCATTGTACAGAGACAACCCATTTCAGAGAAGCCAAGGCACTGCTTCACTAGGAAGCGGTAAAGCCGTGTGAGGAACCATTCTACCCGGCTGCCTTTCTGACCCGCGTTGCCAAGGCGCCCATGGCTTTGGAGACCTGACATTCACAGCAGATGCCGCAGTGTGGTGGTGTGCACTGGCCCCGGAGCCCCACTAGGCAAGCTACCAGTGACTCAAAACCCTGCCCAGGAGAGTGTCAGCACCTCCCACAAGCCTGTGAAATTGTCACTCCCTGCACCCAGTTTAGGGGTCCCCACAAAGTCCAAGGTAAATCAGACTCACAAGGGAAAGGAAAGAATCCTGCTTTTTCAATGACTTAATGTTCCAGTCCCAGAAATGATTTATGTCACATTTGGATATCGTCAACTAACTTTGGCAGTCAACGATTTGTGGGGGGCTGCATTCTCCAGACCTCCTCAAAATATAGCCCTGACTTTCCGTATGGCACTTAAGGTTCTTAAGTGAGGGGTCCTGCTTTCTGTGAGCCAGACACCCTTCTGTTACCCAAATCATTGCCCATTTTTTCCACCTGTTCTGTAGGTTTGGCAATTCACATACTAGGTGTTCTCTAAGGAAGGCGTGCTTACTCTGCAGCCGAATATGCCAAGACGGCATTTCCAGCCCTGTGTGGTCAGGAATCGTTTGTGGGGGTACTCTGAGCCCTGGGTTTCTAGTCCCTGCTAGTGAGAGTGAGAACAGCCAGATATTTCACCAATTATGCCAGGCTCCCCCCTGCCCCACATGCCACTCTGGGTTAGAAAAATATATAATGAAAACAAAAATTAAGAGTATGGACAAATGAAACAAAAATGAGAAAACTTAGTTAATAAGATTTAATTACTTGTTTTTTCATTAGTATTGCAGGAGAAGAAAAAAAAATTTCAGACGTTGTCTCCTGGCGACATGTAGCCAATCAGGAGTTCAAGCAGATAGGCTGCCCCAATACCAGATCAAAGACATGAGGAGCACACCCTGAAAACGCGCTCATCTTCCAGTGAGCGGTCTACCCTGGAGAGATCACTGGTTCCACGAAACTGTACGCAGATCTACAGGTCTGCAGATAACCAGTGTGCACTGATTTGCAGGCCTTGCTCCCATGCATGGCACTTTCCAGTTTGGGAAATTCAGTGACATTGTTATGGGCTGGCCCTGGAAGGACCTTAGATGTCTGCAGGGTGACTTCTTACTGTTGAGATAAGGCGCAGAGACGCTGAGAGCAGGGCTGGGACGAGCGTAAGGCCCATGCTTCCTAACATCTGGCACACTTGGTCTCCCCTTACCCTAGTCCCAACCCTGGCGAGGAGACGCCAAGGGCAACAGCAAGCTGGAGGCAGCAAAGAGACTAGAACCGGGGCTGCCAGATCCTTAACCCCATGTTCTTTGCCCACATTGGGCACCTCCATACACGTAGGCTGTCCAGGAGAACCCCCTGGTAAGACTGGGCTCCTAAGCGCAGCTATCCTTCCTGAATTGTGAAGTGTTCTTTATTATTTAGGAGATTGGGGGAGGGGCAAACACTAACCCAGGACCCCACTTTCAGCTCTGTGGAAACCAGAGGTTGCACACTAGACCACAGCCAATACTGCACCCACAGACGAGCTTTGTAATACTGTAGAGTGTTTTTGAAAAATTGAAATTAGCATTTAGTATTTAAAACTTACAATATTTTTTGTGGAAGTCTAGATTTCCCCGCTTTGGACTTTTACTAAACCAGAAATGTTGGCGGCCTTGGGCTGCATTTCCGCATTGCGACCGTCCGTGGTAGCTGAAGTGCACGTGCCCTCCTTCGATGGGGTGTATAGATACCCCTTTCCCACCAACCCTCACTCATTTAAGTCTCCTGCCAGCCCAGGCAGACCCTGCTGTCACCCACCCAACCCAGGACACACCGTGTGCTAGCAGCATGCCAGGTGCCAGGGACAGTAAAGCTTTGTGTGAGCAGGTGCTCGGGCGGCTTGGACTGTCTGGGCCAGAGATTACCAGAATAGCTGAATGGACATGTACAAACAGACAGAACTAAGTGACGTGGCCTCCAGGACCCCCAGACTGAGCAAGGACACGCCAGAAGCAAGCAGGCAGCTCTGGGAAGTTCTCAAGAGTTCAGTTCGCCTCCACATTCCCTTTGATTTAAGTGGTTGTAACTGGGTTTATGCAAATGATGAGAAATAAGAGATGAACACCCCCCCCACCCAGTTTCTTGCTCCCCAGATTCCCGCGTCCCCCTGTGTCCTGAGCTCCCTCTCAGCCCACGTTTAGAGAAGAGAGATTCAAGAGTTAAAGCAGCAGTAGGAATTAACCGGACTTTTAGGGTAGTTCTAATTCAGCCACATCCAGTGGGTATGACATGGACTGACCTGAGCCTCACTATAGACACAGAAGAATGGAGAAGAAAGCCTGTTAGTGGTATAAGGAGGCAATGAAAGGAACTTGACTGCAGTCCTGGGACCCAGGTGCTCACTCTCGTAGCTTGGGGTTGCTGTTCGGGATGAGGGGTGCTGGCCACTATGTGTAGGGATATTCAGGCATTGTCGGCCCAGCTCTCAAAACCCAACACTTAATACAAGTGGCAGTTTGTTCTCTACTTCATCCGAGTTTCTTCTGTATGTGGAACTAGATGCTCTGATTAACAAATAATAATAATAATGATGTAGTAATCTATGCGTAGCTCCCCTTTATCAATAGGATTTGTTGCAAGATTCCAGTGGATGCCTGAAACCTTGAATAGTACCGTACCCTATATATAGTTTTTTTTTCCTATACATATGTACCTATGATAAAGTTTAATGTATAAAATAGGCATAGTGAGAGATTAACAATAACGAATGCTAAAATAGAACAATTATAAGAATATACTGTAAGCAAAGATATGACTGTGGTCACTTGTGTCTGGGAATTCCTTGCTGAAGTCTTTCTGGCACAACGTGTTGCCATCAATCAGAACCCATTTTCTGTTCGCGTCTTCCACCCGCAAATGCCTTTTTCATCGTAACTAAGCACTGACCACGTACGTGGCTGTAACTTTTGCAGTTTGAGGCATGACAGGAAAACCAGCATGAATTTCTTTTTCCTTCTTCACAATTTCGTGGAGAGAGGATTCATTCTTACCACAGATTTTTAGCAATCTCAGAATTCGATTTTTTTTCTTCCCTTATTCAGTAGAGGACGTTCACCTTTTCACTTAAAGGAAGAGCTTTACAGCTTCGCTTTGGCATATCTGAATTGCCAACATCACTAATCTTGCACTTTGGAGCCATTAGTAAGTAAAATCAGGGCTACAAGCATTGAAATACTGCAACAGTCGATCTGATAACAAAAACGGCTACTAAGTGACCAACCTGCAGTTAGCGCGTGCACAGCGTGGAGACGCGGGACAAAGGGATGATCCACGTCCCACATGGAACAGGGCGGGGAGGGTGTGAGATTTCATCACACCACTGAGAATGGCTATGAATTGTTTATTTCTAGAATTTTCCATTTAATATTTTTGGACCGCAGTTGACCACAGGTAACAAACCACAGAAAGCACAACTGCAGATAAAAAGGGGACTACTGTAATACAATGATATTTCACAATTATTAGTATAGTCATGATCAGTATTTTCCATACTGTTGTAGCCTCCATTTGGTGTTGTTTTTCATCTAGTCTCTTCTGGGCATTATGATAAGATATCCCAATGCAGCATTTTATGTAAATCCTCCCCGCAGCCATATTAGGTGAATCTTGTCCATCTCTTCATTTTACCAAGGAGGACACTGAGGCTGAGAGATGCTGAATGACTTGCCCAGTACCAAGGGGCTGCTCTGCCGGTATCAACCCCAGCTCCCAGCTCTGCCTGATACCTGAGCCCCTGTACACAACTGCTCTGCTACCCAAAAAAATAAAATTTAAAAATTTATTCCAAAACACACACCAGAGAAAGAATTATATGCATTAGAGAGATTACTGGCTATAGTAAATGCCCAGAATAATTCAGGGACCATAGTTTCTCCTCTTGAAAAGTTGCCCCAGAAGGCACTCAGAACTAAACCTATGACCTTGAATTTAATCAGCATCATATCCAGTGCCACAAAACTGCCCCAGACGTGGAGGAACGAGGCTAAGGTTGAGCTTGGGGGTGGCAGAGTCCTCCCATAGGGCTGGCTGCCAATCCAGCTTCACCAAACTGGGTGATTTGGGGTTCATTTCCTTATTGTAATGTAGAAGCAGTTGTCTCAACCCCTTAGGCTAGTTATGTGGACTGAAGGAGGGATGCCACAGTTGTGTGTCTGGCAAGTGGTAGACACCCAATCAGGATGCTCGTAACAATTAAGGTTGAAGAATTGCCCTGTAGTGTGTCCCACTGCCTGATCTCCAGAGCATCCCATAGGCCCAGCACATAGTAGGTAGTCAGTTAGGTACCTGGAACCAGATGGAGTTGAAATTAACTGAATGGAGGCTCACGCTGCCTCAGCCCCTAGATTCTCGGTTCCGTCTTGGCGCACACAGAACGACAGTGGTTGTCCCAGCGTTAGTTTAAATATTGAACAATGTAATATTTTACTGAAACAGCACATTTCTCACATTACCATTGGGTTTTTTATTCCACCAGCTCAATGGCGATTTTTCTTTTCTTATTAACAATGAACAAAATTAGAGCTACAGTGAAAAATTGGTGTTTTCCAACAGACAAGACTCGCTTCCGTGTATTTACAAAATGTTTTCACCTGGGTTTCTCTGGGAAATGCGAACATTTTATTTTTCCAACAGACTTTGGACTCAGAGTGTTTCGTCATGACACAGCTTTGAATATAGAACTGTCATGGCTTAATGAAAGTCTTAAAATAATCTCCAGGGTATGGTTTTTTGGGTACTATGCTGCAAATTGTGATTTGTTCAGGCAATCGGAATTAAAACTGCACCATGTAGAAAGCACCTGTAACTTCCATTCAGCACCCAGAATACTACAGAAGGACCTGGTTCCTATAAACGCTCGTTTGTGCCACACCACGCAGCCCTCCTTCAGAATCACCCAGGCCTGAAGTGTCATCCTAGTCACGTTCTTAAAATGACTCGCTTGGTTTTGAGAACATCCGCTTGAGGAAAAAGTAAACATTTCTTTGAGATGTAAGATACATTTTTGTCCCATTTCAGTAAGGAGCAGATTCACCGTTCAGGTAACCAGGATCTGGGGAGACCTAGTGGTTCCCAGGTGATTTCCTGGTAACTAAAGGCTAGGTTAGTCTCTGAACGGAAATGCATTGATGTGCATTCCTGGGTTAAGAGGCTGTGGTGATGATCACTGAATTGTTCTTCAGCAACAGGGGCTCTTGAATCGGTGGGACTCGCGTTATCCGTTTCTCCTATGAGCAGCACTTAGGTGGGATCAGGTAATGCTAACCCAGCGACCACAGACCCCAGCCAGGTCTCTGGGCTGAAATTCGGGCTTGACAAACTAGGTTTGACAGCATCCTCTTGGGTTTCTTTGTCCCAGCTAAAACAAAATGGAGAAAATAGCTCTTTGGCTTTGAAAAGAGATTCTAGAATGTTTCCTCTCAGGGGCAAGCTAAGGAGGCCAGTGGGGAAATGCCACAGCACTGCCAAATGCCTATGGGGATCAGGTCATTCCCAACACGGGGCTTCTGCACCGATTTGCAAATGTGCTCCTGTGCCAATGGTCAGCCTCTGCCCTTTTCCTACCCCCAGCTGCCGGCAGAGGCTTTGGTGCCAGGATTTGAGCACATTCAATGAGGATCTTGCTCCTTGATCAGCTCTCCCCTCATGGCTCCCATGGGTCTCCAGCCCAGAGCGCTAGGGCCCCGTGAAGAGCCACACCTGCCTATTGCTGCTGCTGCCACTTCCATCCAGGATGCGAAATATTGGATGGCTTGGCTTACGTGCTCAGGAGTGCACGACTCTGCAGACCTGGGTCCTGAAAGCCACGGTCCTCAGAACTCAAGCAGGAAATGCACCTCCTGCCTCTTGGCTTTTTGGTGGGAAGGACGGCGTGGGGCCGACAGGAAATGCAGAGCCGGGGAATCAGAGCATTGTCCAACCTTTCCCTGTGTCCTGTCTGCGAGGGCGAGGGCGCTCAGGAGCAGGGGATGGCGGGCAGGAGGGATGAAGGAGTGCGATCCCATTTCTCCGGGGTCACATTTGGGCTCTTCGTAAAGCAGCTCTAGTGAGCCCATTCTCCTTTGACTGACACCTAAATCAGAGGACCCCACCCATTGCTCGTAGGTTGAGTGAAACCTGCAGATATGGGATTTGATTTTTTTTTAATTGTTTTGGCCTTTACAGTGTTAAAGAAAAAAAATAGTATTCATTACCAACGTTTAAAACTCAGGTAATTTTATGTATGATTTCAACTTCCCCTCACTGTCTAGAGGCTGTAGGCCCACGTATGGCTGTGGTGGTCCAGGGCAACGCTGTCCACTGGGCCTGACTGCGGAAGGCAGTGTTGCATATCTGTGTTCTCCAGGAAGATAGCCACTGGCTGCCCATGACTCTCGAGCACTAGAAATGTGGCTAGTGCAAATAAGAAACTGAATTTTTCATTTCATTTTAACTGATTTAAATTTAAATTGCCACATTTCACTCGTGGCTACCTTCTTGTACAGGGCAGGTTTAGAGCCGAGTGGCGGGCATTCCGTTTGGACAGGGCCTGCCCTCTCTGCAGGTCGCCAGAGCTCCCATCAGCCCAGCTTCCCTGCCTGCCCGGCCCCAAATCTCTGGGGCCATTTCACATTCATTAAGAGGTACGATGTTTAAACAGTGTATTTTCTGAAACTAAATACGTCAGACTATTTGCCACGCCCCTCAGCCTCCACTCTTCCCTTTCTCTATCTTAATTTAAACATCTGGATCTTATTCCCCTAAACGACCCATTTGCATGGAGACCCTGGAGTCTGATTATAAAGCCATCTCCCACTGAAGCAAAACCCCCTCTGCGTGAATTAGTTTCTGATCTCAATTATTCTCTTCTCTCAGCCTTGCAAATGACTTCCACAAAGTCAACTGGGTAGGAAACTCACTCCCTTGTCTGGACTCGTCCCTTCTCCATACATAAGCTGGAAATGTGGCAGCCGGTTAAGGAAGCAAGCCCATTAACCCCATGGCAGCTGAGCCAGGGGTCTGCACAAAAAATAAAAAGAAAGGAGAAGAGCCGACCCCACACAACTATTTCAGATTTGCACAGTGGAGGCTGGTGGCGACTTTCAGAGTTTGGCCAAATGTCCTGTCTTTATGCAGCTCTGGGCATCCACAGTCCCTTCCAACGTCGGCTGGAAAACTATTCCCATTCCAGAAATGACATTTTAGAACCAGCTGCAACTGAAGAGGGGAACTGTAGCCTGGAAAGACCCTGGAGGTCAACTGTTCCCATCACTTTATTTTAAAAGAAAGAAACCCATCCAAAAGGTGAAGTGACTTGCTCACAGCTGTAGGGAAATTTCAAGCCAAAAGACTGGTCTATTGACTTTGCCCAGTGCTCTGTATGGCTGCCTACATTTCCCCTAGATCAGCAAGCAGGGAACAAAAATGAGCGAAGACAGCCTCTATGTCCTGCCATCTCACCATCCCTTAATCCCCAGCATTTTGCCAGAGGGAGCATCTGACATTCAGCGTGGGAGCCATACAGTCCCCTTTGAGGCCACTGCTTGCAGGCTGATCACCCCAGTGCCCCAACAGCTTGCTGTCCAGTCAGCCATCTGGAAAGACATGGACGTCCATATCATTGATCCCGGCTGCCGGGACTGACCGGAGCCCAGTGGGTAAACACTGGGCTCCCCTGCTCGTCTTTGAGTCCCGGTAGCCCAAGGTGTAATTGCAGCCGGCTCCTCGAGAGAGCCCCTCCTCCACAAATGTCAGAGGATAAAAGCAGGACCTCTGGCATCTCTGCCCAGAAACTGAGCCTTGCACACCTTGTGCAGTTTGTCCGCTGACAGCTCTGGTCTGGCTCAATTCTGAACTGTGCACGAGAGACAACTTGGATGTTTAGCCACAAAACTGATGAGTGCAGTGCAGCAACCAAACAGGAGCACACCTGCCGGGCGGAACGCAGCTTTGCTCTATAAACAGAAACTTCTCCAGGGCTCTTTGTCCCCGAGTAATGGTAGTGGAGAAAGAAAGCATTGAGTCATTTTCAACCATTTAAAGATAGCTCCTTGGAACAGTGGGTTCCAGGAGCGTGTCTCAGCTGGTGAAGCAGTATGGAAGGAAGGCTTTAACCACATGTCACCACAATGCCATTAAAATACTTTGGCTATATACATATGTGTTAAATATATGTATTGGACACATACACACGTGTGTGTATGTGAATATATATATAGGACTCAAATTGTTAAATTAATCTGTTTGGTTCAGAGACCAAAAACTGGCATCTGCAAGCCAGATCCAGCCCCCGGGTGTTTCATTTGTGACTTTTGTACCTTAAGGTGATTTAGTCACCCATATTAAAAGCAGGAGACTTCACATAAAAACTCTAGAGGTCTGGCTTTCTCTTTAAGACGGGGAACATCTGGCCCCAGAGCACCCCCACCCCAGCAGAGCACCGCCCCTCTGACGGGAGAAGGGGGCGCCCCCCGTGGAGCAGGGCTGTGTTTACTCCAACCCCACACAGCCCACTGACTTAATCAGATGTCAGGCCTCCTTCTCATACTCGCCCATCAGCCCAGAACGCTGCTCAGAGTGGAAATTTATTTTTATTAAAAAGGTGCCAAAAGCATGGCCCTTCACATTTTGAAACTCATCCATCTATTCAGTAAATATTTATTGAGTCATCCTGTGTGCCAGACCGCGGCTAGGCCCTGCCCACACGACAGGACACGAAACCGACGTGCTCTCGGTCCTGATTTAGTGTCCACCTCAGTGGGTCTTGAAACACTTTCCATCTTCCCCTCTGACTGGGCTAGACCGACATCAAATGCCGCTGACGTGGGAACGGTCCATGTCTGCCCCTCTCAGCTACACACCCTGTGTCCAGCTATGTGAGCTGGAGGTCATTCTTTCATCCTCAGCCCATTGCAGACATCTAGGCACCCTGGAAGCTGCCTGCTTTTGAAAGAATGTAGCAGGCCAGATTGATGGTCCAGGCTCCTGGCTTATAGATGATGAAATGGAATTAGGAGGCTGAGGCCGTCTCATTCATGTTGTTGTTTCAGGTACATTTGACAATTAAATTGGTCGTTGGGAGGCAGTTGAATCATTCTGAATCACTGCTGGGCAATATGTGTGATGCTCTCAATATGTGAGGAAGAAATTCTCCAGAACCCAGGGACCAGAAAACAGTGGTGCTTCATGAAAACGTACGCCGCCCGCACCAGACAGAGCGGTGGCGCGATTTGAAAATTGATCTTTCCCTTCGGATCGTCCACTTTTTTTACATTTATTTTGGGGGCATCTTTTCACTGTTGTCATTCTGTAACCCTGCGGCTCTGCCGGGCGGCGGGAGATGAGTTCCTGCCTGTCCCAATAGGGACAGACCATAAAGGAAGAACCAAAAGACAAACCCTTCTGTTAAGGAATCCATATCACCAAAGGCCCCAATTGGCAGCTGATTGTTTTTATTTATTCCTGTAGGTTTTACATGACACCTGGAGACCATTTAAAATGTTACTTGGCGGTGAGAGCTCTGTGTTTAAAAATAACACTCACCCAGTGCCAAATCACTTTAGAGTCGGGTACAAATATTGAGACAAAAACCCCAGCTGTTATTGCTTTGGCTGCTAATTTGAGGTGTCAAATGAGAGCCCGACTGCTATACGTCAGTGAATAAGGCCCCTTGTGAGATCATTATGTTTTCTAACAGTTGAGAGTAATGGACTAATCAGTGCAGCATCAGTTGTTTTCATTATGTGCCCACACAATGGTTATGAGCTTTAATTTAAACGGTCCGCAGGGAGATCAAGGAAATGAGTAATATGCAGCACCCAGGATAGTCCAGGAAAGAGTGACGGAAGAGGTGGCTTCTCGCCCTCCGTTTTCCTCTCTCCCTCTGTGTCTCAGTCCTCCGGCCCCATGTGCCCTCAGAGACTCATCGCTTGCTCCCAACAGGAGAGGGATGAGCTTTGCTTAAGGAGCACAGCTGTAGTCTGGGCTCTTGAGGGGATTAAAAACTCTAGTCAACCAAGCCAACGGGAAGGCTGGCTTTTGGAAACACTTAGACTTGTTAGTCGATCCTCGACCTTAGATGGCTTTGAGACATCATCGCCCTCTCTTCCTTGTCGCCTCTGACACCGCCAACACTCGGCACTGAGCACTTTCTGTCCCTCAGACAGGAGGAGGGTAACGCTGTTGCTTTGAGCAGCCTTGGCAGAGAGGCAAACACTACTGTCCCTGCTGCATCCAAGTCAGTGAAGGCTGAGTCCCTTAACCTACATGGCCCACCTCCACCTTGGGAAGACCTGGAAATCGGGCAGCTGATATCTGTCTAAAGACAATGCTGGAAAAGACAGTTTTGCATAATGGTTAGAAACCTTTGAATATAGGCTCCGCAGCTCTAGAGCGGTGTGATCAGGGCAGAGTTCATTGATCTTTCTAGGATCCAAAATGAAAATGACAATAGTATCTCAGGATGGTTGGGAGAATTAAATGTGATAATGTGTGAAAAGTGCTCAGCCACTGTGCATTCAACACAACATCTTCCAGACTTAGAGTGCTGGCCTTTGGGCACCCACGACATTTGTAAGTACAAGTCAGGACATCTCCAGGCTCGCTTAAAAAGACATCCTGTTGCCATGGCTGCTGATGACTCACCAAGAGTCTCCTTCCAGGGGAATGCTAAGGAGGGAACCAGCTTACTTTTCTAGACTTAAAGAATATCACCCTGCCTCAAGACAAGGATGCACAAGCCGCTCTCGCTGACCTAAAAGTCTGGATCCTCACCTGCGTGGAGGGGAAGAAGAGGGGTTCCAAGAGTACCCCAGGAAGGTTGGCACCCTGGGAGACCACAGTGGCCTTTACTGTGGATGCCTGGTTTTGCAATTATGTGATACATGCTCACAGATAATATTGCTGCATTAGAGCCAATTACATAGTGTTATGGACACACAACAGGCAGATTATACCCAGGGCCGGGGCAGCGCAGAATGATAAAGCGGTGGCCTAATCGGAGGAGATGGAGGGAAATGTCAGCCTGATTAAGGTTGCCAGGGTGGCGTTGCTGCAGCTGGACGTAGCCTCTCCAGGTCAAAGATGGCTACCTTGGGGTGCAAGGGAGAGCCACACTTTAGCTCTCAGGAGAGAACAGTGGGGAGTGGAGTCAGCCACCAACTTGGAGCTCTCCAAAGAGACTACAGCTGCTGCCATTGGGAGCCACATGCTGTTTCAGAGCTTGGGCCTCGTCCTAAGCAGGAAAATGCTGCCCTCCACACAAGAGGACTTCTGTCCCAGGGATGGCAAAGGGTCAGCCTATATGCTGCCCTCCACACTTAGGTAAAGGCTTTATTTTTTTAGCCTTTTCCCTTGTTCGGTGGTTTTCCAACTTGAGCTTGCATGGAAATGCCTTGGAGTGTTCATTAAAAGACACAGGGCTGGGTCCACCCACCCCTGAGGGTTTGCTTCAGCAGGTCTGGGTGGGGCCTGAGGGCCCGCATCTCTGACAGGTTCCCAGGTGATGATGCCCCAGGTACGGGGGCCACGCTTTGAGAACCACTGCCAAGTTCATTCCTCACCCAACTCATCCTGGATTCTAGGGCATTAGGGGTTAGTGAACTCGCGGCTGTAAACTCACTTGTCTCTTAAACAAAGCCTTCTCCTGGGCTCTGGCCCCACCTCATCACTGCAGGTTCTAGGAGCTGTGGGGCCTGCCTTCCCAGGTGGGGCAACAAGTGTGGAGTCCAGAGCTAGACGGCTGGCTTTGGAACCCCAACTCTACCTCTTGCCACCTGGGCTTTTCTGCCTGTGGTTTTTGTTTTTAAGTTGCAAAAGCCTCTGACCAAGTCCCCTCTTCTTGCAGAGCAGTTATGCGACATGCCCAGCACATGGCATATAATCTCTGGCGAAGGCAGGATGAGAACTGCCCAGTTCCAGAGCAGCCAGGGGTCAGCAAACACTGTCTATAAAAAGCCAGTTAGTAAATATTTTAGGCTTTCAGGCCATATGGTCTCTGTCGCCACTACTCAGCCACTGTAATGTGAAAGCAGCCACAGACAGCGCATAAACAAATGAGTAAAACTTTATTTACACAGACAGGCCGTGCTGAATGCGATTTGGCTTGGGGACTGTCGCTTGCCGGCCCCTGGCACACACCAGAGTGTTCACCCCATCCTCCTGCATTCATCATTCCCGGGGAGCGCTCGTCTTGCCACAGGACTCCCATATTTCCTTAAGGAACACAGGGGAGCACAGACTTTTTCAGGGTACTAAAGTCCGATTTATAGGCTGTAGGAACAGCAGTCAGTTCAGAATCCCCTGGTGCACTGAAAAAAAGTGTTTAACGCCCCCTCTGTAGCACTCACAATTGAGAGAGAATACAATCCATTGGTTGAAGGAGCTTTGTCCAAATAGATCATTTTAATATGGAAAATGATCCCATTTCATTAGGCATTTATGCTCCAAGTTGGACAAAACAGAAGAGAAAGTAGGCAGTATATAAGTCAAACGCAGTCATACTATAAATGCAGTATTTATCATGGGGAAGGGTTTGTAAGAGAGAAATGAGAGACAGGTGGGCTGTCATTTAAATCTGGTGAGGGGGAAGGGGTTGCCTTATTTCTAGCTCACACTAGAAATGCCCATTTAGTAGCTTGTGGTTGTGCACACAGGGGAGGCCAGAACAGTCCTGAAGTTTTATACAATCAAGTTGACCCTGAGCTTAAGCTTGAACCCTGATGAAAAATGCTGAATTGAGAGCATTTACTTGGGGAAAAACCTCCAACCTGGGTGACTTGGGTAAAGTATATTTTCTCAAAATATCTCCAGAGGAGGAGAGAGCAGTGAGGATGAAACTAGACCCTGGGACTGGCAAAGCTCTTCCAGGACATGGAGGCAAATGAGATGAGGTTGATGAGATTCCCAGAGCTGAGTCGGAGCCAGCCGGCCAGCGGGGGTGGGCGTGGGTCATTGTCAGACCTGACAATTTGTTGTTCTGTTGGGTACATGTTAAGGAAGTTTATAGGATAAGCGGCCATAGGAGGCTTGTGCAGGTATTTCTAGCTTTGGGCCCCTGAGTGGAGATGACAGAGAGAATATCTATCCAGAGTTACAAATTTGCCCTGGAGACAGGAGGCAGTGGGTAAGTCGGCAGAGACTGATATAAAGGAAGAGCAGCAAGGCCTGCCCACCCCCACCCCCACCATGAGCTCAGGAGATGTTAGTCCTCTCGTAGCCTCAAATTGCTCATCTGTGAAATGGGGATAACTCCGACCTCAGAGTGCTACAAGTATCAGATGAGATGAATGTGAAAGTGCATCGTAAACTATAAAGGACTCAACAAACAAGCCACAGTAATAATAACTAGTGATTACTGACCATCGCCTATGAGGCAGGCAGTGTGCTGACACATATGCTTCCCGTGCCTTCTTCCAAGTGCGTGGCTGCTGGCTGGATAATGCTCCACCAAAGAGGTCCATGTCTTCATCCCAGGGACTTATGGATATTACCTTATATGGCAAAAGGGGCTTGGCAGATGTGACTGAGTGTCCTGAGGAGGGAAGGTTCTCCTAGGTTATCTGGTTAGGCCCTAAATGTCACCACAAGGGCCTTCATTAGACTAGAAGCAGGAGGTCACAGTGAACAGCAGGAGATGTGACAGCAGAGCTAAGAGGCTGGAGGGCAGGAAAGGAGCCACCAGCCAAGGAATGTGGGTGGCTGCAAAAGGTGAGGAAGCAAGCCCTCTTCCTGATGCCTCCAGAAAAAACATGGTCGCGTGGACCCGTTTTAGACACCTGACCTCCAGATGGTAAGGAATCCATTGGTGTTGCTGTAAGCCACTAAATGGTAATGTGTCCGAAAAGCAATAGACAATGAATACAGGCATCGTTCCTGGAGTGCGGCCTATTCGGACTCAGCTCCTGGTAGCGCCACTTAGTTCATCCAGGAAATGGAGATGATGACAAAGCACCTGCTTCCTAGGCTGGTGGAGGAGTTAATCAGGTGGTACAAGTAGAACCCTCCGCCCAGTGTCTGCCTGGCATACAACAAGCTCTCAGTTAATTTTGACAGATATTAGTGTATCATTTAATCACCACTACTGCTGTGTGAGATCATTGCTATTATTATCTCCGTGTTACAAAGGAAAAAACCTCATAAGATTAAGGGAACTTGCTCACGGTTTTGCAGGTTGGAAGTGGCAGAGGCAGAATGTAAACAAGGCCCATGCTCACCCACTCTGCTCCAGCATGTTGGGCTTAGGACAGCGACACTCCATCAAATGCCAGATGCTTAGGCTGGGCCTCGGGAACCAGATAGGCAACAACACCCCCTGCACGGGCAAAAGCCACCAATACTGGAAATCAAATAGATCTGTGTTTATTAGGAAAACAAACCCTCTAGCTGCCATGGAGATCAGCGTCCAAGAGATAGCCAGCCCTCTGACACCCCTTGGCTGGCCAACCCCATGCAGCAATCATGGAAACCTGAATGCTGTGTTTAGCCGTTTGGGTCCTAGAAATAATTGCTATTATCGTAAATGTTTTATAGCCCTCATTACTGCTCACATTTAAATATCAGTGTAGTAATACATTAATAAGTCATCGCCGCCGGATGACTGCCAGATGCAGTCGGAGTTGAAGCCCTGCATATAACTGCACCGTCTATTCAGCTAAATCAGGGCTGGGTGGGAACTCTCCCTGATGGTGAGTGGCTGGACAGAGTCAGAAGGAAGTTGCTTTTCTGCAAAGGTTCATGCTTTTTGCCTTGGAGAGAGGAGGAGGATGTTCAGATTTTTGGCTGGTGGTGACTCAACAACCCTGATGAGATGTCCCCCATGGGTGGAGCCTAGAACTCAGAGTTGGATAGAAAGGGAAATGAAGGGGTCATTTCTGCCCCAGAGGCTTTTCTAATAATTATGCAGAAGCGGGGTGGGGGCCCTCACCCCTGCTAAGGCAGGAGAGCCTGGTCTGATGGGAGTGACGGGTTCTTCAGTCCTGTCTGATGAGACATGCTGGACACTTCTTGAGTGGATGGAGACAGGATGGATTCACACACACACACACACACACACACACACACACACACACTCATACTCATAGAAAAGATAAGCTGCATAAAACAAAGTAGCTCCATAGGTTCAGCTTCATAAAATGCAAAGTGTCTGCACTGGTGCATTCACAAAGTTGCAGAGTGGGCAGAAACAGGCAGTGTAAATTCGGTCTGTTCCTTTTTACCACAATATATGCTTAAAATAATGCCAGGCACATGGCAGGTTCACAGTAAATGTGGGAGGAAGGAAGGAAAAAGTATTGGGTTCTGTGCCTTTGGGTACACGGATTTCCTCCTGGTCTTATTGGGCAAACGAATGCCAGGTAGGCCAGGCAGGATGGAGGAACAGGCTGAAGCAGGGGGCTGTGACACTGGGATCCTGCTGTGAACTGGGGTCCCAGGGGCTGAAGAAGAAATCTGTGCAGGGCTCTGGGAGGTGGGGGTGGGTGGGCAGGAGGCCACTGTGTGCTGGACCAAGTTCTGTTTCTACTTCCATGGGGAAGGGGGAGTGCGGGGGATGGGAATGACCAGGACAGGACTAGATTGTCTCCAGCAACGTCAGGAAAATGGCAGCCTCCATATTCCGAGTGTATCCGGCATGCTAAGCCGTTTCCCAGCCTATGAGGTGGTACCTATTACCTGCCTCCTTCAGCTAATAAAGAACCTGTTGGTAAGAGAGAATTTGCCCAAGACGGCACATCTAGGGTATGTAAGACTCAGTTTGAACCGTATATAGACCAGGTCATGGGGCTGCAGTTACGTACAAGATAGAAAATGTTAGCAGGTATTTTAAGAGGAAGATGATGTGTTCACTAAGGGCCAGGGGCTCTTAAAAAAAAAAGTCTTTTTAACCAATGAAAGGCTCCTTCCTAGAGCAGTAGGGGGGTGCCATGAGAGTTAGAGGAGCTGGGCTGGTGAGAGGGGGTCTGGTGTGACCGTGGGAGGAGGCAGGCTCACCGTGAAGGACTCGGTCAAGGGCTGTACAAACAATGCTTGCCCTTAGGGATGCACAGTGATGCAGGTGTGGGGCCAGGGAGCCCAGAGCCATGTGTGGCTGCCCCTCCGTCTGGATGGCCACTGATGTAACTGACCAGAAAAGGCCCTCCTGCTACATAACATTTCCATCTCTCGATGGCCATGCTTTCCTTGGGCTTCCATGATAGGTCCCTGAAGAAGGGTAAGCCCAGGGCTGTACTTTAGCTACCCCCTGACTTCATTCTTTAGCAGCCTTATTTCACCGTGATCCATTTATGGAGCTCACATCCCTCTTTGCACTTACAAAGATACCCGTTAGTGCTAACATTGCACAGTGGGAGTTCTCATCCATGGTCACGGGGCCACTCAAGAAAGAGGAGGCTTAACCCCTGTCTTCACAGAGCTCATAGATCCACTTAGATAAATAAGATGTGCTTGAAGAGTCAGCAGATGCCTGGAAAATCCTTACAGGATAACCTCTCCATGTGGCATCCTGTTTGAGGCAGTATGTACGCGGGGCAACACAAGGAGTTTGGAGCATGGGAGCACTGGGTGCAAGTCCCATCTCCAGAGTCCAGCTGTGGGTCCTTGGAAAAGCCATTTTACCTTCTGTAGCTCAGCCTCCTCATCCGTAACATGAGGATGGTGCCTACCTTGTAGAGTTATGTGTTACTAAGCAAAATGGTGTCTGTCAGTTTCCTTCTCTCTAAAATGAGGACAGTAATAGTAACTGGCATTGTAGGTGTGAGAATTAGGATACTGTAATGAAACACCCAGCACACAGTAGGATTTCAGGGAGCGATATTATTGCTCCAGCTGGGTAGGTAAGTGCTGAGAGGGCAGCCAAGGGGAGAGGGGATCCGCCTGACAACAGGAATCAGGGGTTCTCTAAGCACCTGCAGGTCCACCCTCATCTTCAGCTGCCCCACTGACTGGCCCGTGGCTGCTGATGTGTGGTCCCTCTTGCAGTCACATCCGTCCCTCCCCCACTTCCATAAGCTCCTTGGTGCGCCTTGTGCTGCCCCCCCTGCTGACCATCTCCGTGTTTCCTGATCTCTGCAGCACTCTCAACAACAACAATATCAGCCGTATCCTGGTCACCAGCTTCAACCACATGCCGAAGATTCGGACCCTGTGAGTAAAGCTCCCTGCTCCCTGCCCCCCCCGCCCCCCCACCGTAGGCATCCCAAAGTGCCCCCCTCCAAGCTGCCTGTAAAACCTACGGTGCTGTGACGTGCCCGATGCTTCCTCTATCCAAATGCTTCCTCCTCCTGCTATTAACTAAGGGGGGTGCTGGTGAGCGAAGGCAGGTGGGGGGAAGGGTCACGGTGCCACCGGTGGCTCTTACCCCGCATTCCGAAGCAGGCAGACTCATTGCTCTTCATCCTGGGTCTGTGGGAATCTTCTTTGTGTTTTCCATCTTGGTGGGAAAGTTGATTCATGTTATGCTGTCATAGGAACATAGAGAACCAGACCGTAATGACACCATTTCCTTAGCTAATGTCATGTACCTCTGACAGCTCTATCATTATTGGCAGTGGTTACAATGGTTCTCCCTTCTGGGAACAGCGGAGTAGAGGGAGTCTGAGCCACTCCTTGCCCCCATCCTCCCAGCCCCCGCTCACCTGCACCCTGAAGGATAATCTGATATTAGGGTACAGTAACTTGGTTTTTTATCTTCAATGTTTGGGTGGGCTTAAGCCTTCCAGGGTGTGTGCTCAGGTCACAGACCTCCCCATAACATCCCATACTGAGAGCAGTTCCAGTGCCCTTATTACCAGGGTCGGGGGAGCTGCCCTACTCTTAGCTAGAAACCCTTTGTAAATTTCTCTGCGGATGGACTTCGCTGGCTCATACTCACGCTTTCCCTGTGCTGATGGAGCCTCATGGCATTTGCATCACAGTTGTTGGGGAGCACCAGCCCCCAAGAGCTTTCAGCCAAACACATTAGGAGCCAAGATGAAGGGCTGGGTTCCTGCTATGCCTTGTACTGGCTCTGGGACCTCTGTTTCCTCCTCTATAAACAATCTGCTGGTGAGGAGCAGATGAGCGAGCTACGTAAAGTGCCGGGCACGGAGTAGGCAGCAAATGATATTGTTTATCATCATCATCATCATCATCATCATCATCATCATCATCACACTACTTAGCAAGAAACCAGCTTAGCAGTGGCTCCTAAGCAATGTGGAATCCACAGATATCCTTAGAGCAGTGGTTCCCAAAGTGGGGTCCCTAGACCAGTAGTGTCAACATCACCTAGAACTTACTAGAAAGGCAAAATTTCAGGCCCCATTTCAGACCCATGGAATCAGAATCTCGAGGGGTGGGACCAGCCACCTGTTTTCAGCAAGCCCTTCAGGAGGCACTGATGCTCTTAAAGTCTGAGAACCCCTGAATTAGTGAGAAAGCGACCTCATGTCAGGTAAGAATGAAGCAGTTTATAAGGAAGCAACACAAAGTGCCCTAAGAAGGACACAGATTGGGAGTCAGGCAAGCCTGAGTCTAAATGCAAGGCTGGCTACGTCCTTGGGGCAAGTTTCTTCCCATCGCTGCCCTTCAGGGACAGCTAGTTAATAAGTTAATGAAAATGAAGTGTGTTAAGGTGTAAAGTCATGGTGTGCATTCAACAAATACTAGTTATTATGAAGAAGAATGCTCCAAGCCCAGCGTCCATCATTGCCCCCCACCCAGTTCTCCTTTTGATCCCTCATAGGATAACATAATTCCCCCAGGGAAATCCACGCTTTTCCCTCCCTTTTCAAATGGAGTGGTGCTGTAATGGAGTTTTAAGGAGAAACCACGGGTTTCAGAGTCCCCAGCAAACCACCGGTGAGCTGGAGAAGAGAAGGAAGAGCCCAGGGGTCCTGGCCTCAGGGGTGCTGGGCCTGTGTCCACGAGTGGGTTGAGTAGAAGAAATAGGGCTCTTGCCGCAGACATTGGCTCAGCTCCAGGGGCCACCTCTCTGTGATTCCTGCTTCCCTGCGTGTCTCCAGCTAGGAGCAGGGCCCACAGAGGGAGGGGGATGGCCAGGTCCGTGGGCATTCCTCCCTGTGGTCCTGGACGCTCATCTGATGAGCTCAAATCAATGCATCAATCTCGTCTGCTCTCTTTGCTCCCTGCCTGCTGCCATTTTCTCTTTAGTTTAATTTCAGAGATGGCTCTGTATAGAACTCCCCAGAGACTTGAGCTGACTAATCCCCCTTCACTGTAATTAAAGTGGGGGAGGGGAGGGGAGTAGGGGCTGGGGGGCGGGGGACCAAGAGAGAGGAAGTCATAAATAGGATTTCTAAAGGAAAGCTTTTATATTGAATTCAGAAAGCCACATTTTATAGAAAATGAACACTGACCCTCTCTAAAAGGATTTGCTGAGAATTGAATTTAGCGTCTGTGGCTAAAAGGCACCTTTTACAAATTGGCATTTGTATTCATTCACCTTATCTTCTGTGAAGGTGGGTTAGCCAACAGTGGGGTATGGTGTATCCGTCAGCAAGAGACTGCAGGACACCAGGCAGGAAGCTCCTTGCCACCTTGATGCTTCGGTGTTTGAATCAGAGATGAGAGCCTCGTACAGGCAGCACCAAGGGTGGGTTGGGAAGAGACTGCAGTCTCGAGCTCATTTCCTAATAATAATAATAATAATAATAATAATAATAATAATAATGAGCAAACTTTGCTGTAGTGCTTTACAACGTCCCAGGCTGTGTGCTAAGCACTTGTCATGAACTGTGTCAATACCTAGGAAGGGAGAGACTGCTGATATCACCGTTAATAGCATCTTACAGGTGATCATACTGAGGCCCAGTGTCCCATCGCGGTGCAAAATCAAAGTCGTAAACCACCGGGCCAATGTCAGGTTTGGGCAGAGTGACGTCAGAGTCTGAGCACATCCTATACGGCAGAAACAAAAGCAACTGCATGTTTCAGATGAATCGAGGAAGGGGAGACCAGAGTGTCCGCACAGCCAGACGGCCACCGGACACCACCCGCCCCCGTGTCACTGCCACCCCCACTCACCAAAATCATTGAAAGTAAAGTAATTTCCCTTCTCAACTCAGGAGGACTAGAAATACAGCTGGCGATTTCCAGGCTCGCGTTTCATGATGAACATGATTATCTTTTTTTAATGTTAGTATTTGGGATGATATTACTCAATTTGAACTCCCAGACATGATATGAAAAGCAGCTTGAGAGAGTCTGCCCCCGCGGGCCCTGACATCCCTCTCCCAGCATTTCTGGTGGGTAAAATTCCAAGACGGGGACTGGCTGAGCCCATCAACTGCCCCAGGCTTCTGACGAGAGCCTTCATGTGGCTCCTCAGTGACTTTTGGTCACCTCTTTTCCATGGTCCCACTTGAAAGAAGAGAAATTCTTACAGACAGACAAAGGAACAGGGACCATCTGTAGCCAGGGTAAGAAGAAAGGCAGCTTGGGGCTGTGGGCCGGGGCTGAGGAGGAACCAACCTAATACAATCTTCCAAAAGGGGAACCTCTGACATTTTGATTATCTCAGAAATTAATCCTCTCAGTAAGGATCTGACTTACCTAAACCTCATTTTGGTTCTTGCATTGATCTCTTACCCCTGATTGGAACTGATGGGAATTTGTTCGCATCGATCTGCCTCATGGGTCCACGCTCGTTGCTTCAGAGTGAATCCCTGTGTCCTCCGCCTTCCTTGCTCACCGCCACAGAGGGTACCTCCTTTCCGAATGAAAGCCCAGCGCTCATGAAAAGGCTCGATTCTCCAGGCACATGAAAGAGCTCTAGCCCCTCAGCCTGTGCATGCCACCAGCCTGCCTCTGCCCCACCTTGTCACCAGGACTGACCCACTGGTCAGTGCCAGGCAGCCTTTATGCCCCGGGGTGTATGTCTGGCCACAGAGTCCTGTCTGTCTCTCAGGACAGCTCAGGAATGGGTCAGGAGGCAGCTCACGTTCACTCATGCTGCAATTCCCCGGGAAGGCCCGACGTGGAAAAGGAATTCCTTCTCTCCTCATGCTCTTTAGGAAAGAGGAACCCCCTCTTAGAACTGGGGTACTTCCCCAGCTTGGGATTTTGCTCTCCCAAGCCCTTCCCAACTGCCGCGCCTCTTTCTGCAGTGCTTTCAGCAGCACTGGGGGTCTGAGCTTTGAAACTTAATGGGGAGAACTGATTGGGACCCATTGTAGGCACTGTGTCTTGGGCCTAAGAGCCTATTAAAATGGGTTGGACCTTAAATGTTGGCTCTGGAATACAAAAAAAAAAAAAATTACAACATCAAAACCGATCATTTTAAAACAAAATCATGAACATCTTTTCAGCAGGAAAAAAAAAATGACATTCTCTGTAGGAATTGGTTCATCTGATATGACAGGATCTGGGGTCCCCTGAGGCTGCCAAGGCACCCACTGGCTGGCATACTCAGGGTTTTCCCCCAGGCGAGGGCAGTGAGGCTATGCCAGCCTGCAGCCCAAGTTAGCTGCCCGTGGCCGATGTTGGGCAACATTACCCTTCCGCTAAGTGGAGTGTGGCCAAGAGCCCTTCAGCTCTCTCCGCTTCGGGCATGGCAGCAGCCCGAGTCCCTGCTTCCGGCTGCCACTCAGTATTAACTGGCTTGACACAGGGTGCTTGAAAATCCCCAGATACTGCTCACTGTCTACCGTGTCCAGGGTCGGGCCTTTGAAGTTTGCATCAGAAAGCCACGTATATGATACGCCAGCCAGTGTGACTGATGGCAGACACAGGGCTCTAGGGAATGTGGAAGTTAAAAAGCCCTGGTAAAGAGACCTTGGGGAAGAGCCTTTAGGGGCCCCTGAGTGGGGCCCCCCAGTGAGTGAGAAGGAAAGTTAAGTTATGTAACAGACAGGACTGTCCTCAGCAGGGGGACCTGCAGATTGCTCTGGGGAAACCTTGCTTAGTCAAGGGCAAGAGCTGGATCTGGAGTCAGATCAAGTGGCTACTAGAGGAAGAAAGCCAGAGAGCCCGGGAACTGGTGAGGAAGTCCTTCCAGAGTCACCTGAACCGGTCAGAGTAGCAGAGAAACCAGGTAGAACTGAACTTGGGAAGCTGAAGGGCGTTATGGGGAGACTGCTGTGGATTACAGGAGTCTGGTGTGGACAACATTTCTTTAAATAGGTGCATCCTTTTCTCCACGCCCTGCCCACCCTGGCGGGCGCTCTCACTGGTGTGGGGCTCACCAGCATTACGTGCAGGGGTTTCATTAAAGGGACACTTAGGGTGAGAATGAAAGGGTAAACGCAGCCACAGATCTCAGCCCCAGTGCCACCATAAGCTGGGGCATTGAGATGGAGAAGCTGTTTCAAGCCATCTGTGACTCATGCTAACTAAGGTGCTGAAATTCGCACGTGGGCCACCCCTATGGAAGTTAGACTTGAATCGGGACTGTCGCCATAATAGTGTCACTCTCCCCCTCCAGAATGGGAAGAAGGGTGGAATTACTATTGAGAATAGGAGAATAGCTCAAACCCTGGAGACATCCCTTGGGTGTGGTCTGCATGTGAAGATAACTGTCATTTGTGGCTTGGCAATAAGAGGGCTGAGATTCCTGGGGTAACTCAGTAGTGCAGAGGGCAAAGCTCCCCAGGGCACCTGGATTGTCACACTAGACAGAGGGGCACAGAGGTTTGGCCCACACTGTTCGGCCCATGGCAGCCTCCCCTCTTCATGCTGTGACAGTGTCTTCCCTCTGTCTTTTCCTCTGCCAGGCGCCTCCACTCCAACCACTTGTACTGCGACTGCCACCTGGCCTGGCTCTCGGATTGGCTGCGCCAGCGGCGGACGATTGGCCAGTTCACACTCTGCATGGCTCCTGTGCAACTGAGGGGCTTCAACGTGGCGGACGTGCAGAAGAAGGAGTACGTGTGCCCAGGTGAGGCTGCCCCACCGCTCCGCCCTCTGCGCTGTGACTCACCCACCCCTGAGCTCTTCCTGATGTCACCCTGACTTTGAACACACACCTTGGCCCAGAGCTTGGTGTGGGACCTGCCAGGTCACCCCCGGGGTTCCAAGCAAGCAGCTCTTGTCATCTGTTAAATGAAAAGACTCAGAGAACTCAGGAATCGCTTTCTGTGCAGCCTCATAGTCCATGCATGCTCGGAAACCTAACATTTGTTAGGACCTTGAGCATTTGCTAACCATGCTTCTGTCATCCCGTTGCTCAAAGCAATTGGGAGACAGGATCATGGAGGCTGTGGGGAAATCCCAGCTCTGCCCCTCACCAGTGTGTGACTGTGACAAGTCTCCACATGGCTGCAAAATGGAAATAACTCAAGGGATGGGTGGGAGGATTCAACAAAACCATGCATAGAAAGCCCTCGGCGTAATCCACAACACTTGGTGAGAGCTAATAAGTGGAGCTTAATTATTATAGTTTAGTGGCCCACAAAAATGTGCTGAGCAAACAGAGGCGTTTGATCTGTGGGCGATCGAAATCTAACAGAAGCACAGAAGCCCGTGGAGCACAGAAAACAGAAGCGTGCACAGCCAGCTGACAGCAGCTCAGACCCCCAGGCATGAGAGGTGGCTGAGAGACTGATTGGCAGCCCAGAGGGCGGAGCAGCATTTACACAGAGCCCTAAGAGCATTTGCTGGTTTGCTTTTCACTCCCCATTGACATTCTCTGGTCCCACAGACTCTCCCTTTGCGGGTGGCAAAGAAATAGAGCTAATCCCGTGATGTCTTCAAAAAAGAAAAACAGTGGGAAATACTTGGTTGAGGACTTTCCCAAAGAGGCACCCCTGACTTCCAGAAACTCAGTCCTCGGATCAGGGCCCAGTGGCCCGTACAGGCTGGTCTTGGGGAGCCAGTGCAGGAAGGGAGCTTAGCAGGGCAGGGGCTGCAGTTCCCACCTTTGTGAGCTGTCGCGGCTTTTCAGTGCTGAAGGTTTATTGAGCAGCAGTTGCTGCAGGGTCCTGCGTGACCAGGATGGGCCTTCTTCTCTTGGGCTGCATTTGCAGTTTGTAAGATTTTTCCTTGAATTCAACTTCATCTCACTCTCTGCTGCTTGCTCCTGTCATGTTACTATTTCATCAAGCTCTTTATCATCCACCGACATCCTAACATGTCTCAGAGCAGTACCTCAATAATTTCCTATAGACGCCCACTTAGAAATCACTTCCCATCGAACACAGATAATAAAACCGTTTATCACACAGGCACCAAACTCAAACGTAGTGACTGTAATTACAGTAATTATTAGGCGAAGGATACAATACCGGCATAAGTGCCAATGAAAGAAATAATTACAGAGTGCAGGAGTCAACCAAGAGCTAATGAGGAAAACTAATTAGAGAGAATGTTAAAACACATCGTTGTAGGTGGGTACCAAGCTTCATGCTACACACGAACCCCACTTCATCACGAACGCGCCTCCCCATCCAAGGAGCCGTGAGCCATTGCTTACCCAACCACAGTCAGGATCCAAACCCCGAAGGCCAGCAGACCCTTGTGGGCCCAGGAGGTGCTAAGCCCCCCCACACACACACACACACACACACCTGTGTCCCTTGTCTGGAGCGGCTAGATCTCACAGGCGGGTTCGCTGTCACATGGAGAGCTCTCATCACCTCCCCCGTTTATAGCAGCGAAGCCCATTGTTTGTGGGGGACCCTGCAGCTTCCTAATATGATGCCAGGTGTCTTTTGAAGATGTGAGCATTTAGCCCACAGACTCCAGGCCTGGCCATACTACTGCTCCCACCCTCTCAGCACAGCATGAATTCAGGAGCACGCCTCTGTCCAGTGAGGAATTCTTTAGGTGCTTCCCCAGGCCTCGGGTTAAAACCAGAATCCTGCGTGGGGCTGCTTTCTGGAAAGGTCCAAGGCAGGTAGGACGGTCTGGGGGAACTGGTGCATTGCACATCCATGACGAACGAAGCACCGCCATCATTAGTGGGGTCCAGAAGGGCCACCTTCTGCAAAAAGTGCTACCTCTTTAATAACTGCTAAGGGTCCTGGGTGAGACTGTGATAAAAGGATGCCAGAGGAAGCAGCGTGGGTGGAGCAAGACTGAGGCTGTGTGCACAGCGGAGGCCAAAGAGAAGGGTTATTTCCATGCACTGACCACCCCACACACACACACCACCGGCGGGGGAGGGGGGGTGCAGGCCCCACCCCATAGCAGAGCCCTGCAAGACATCTGAAAGAGGTGGTTTTGGCCAGACCTGATTGCGGCTGTTTTAGCTGCAAAACCCCCCGTTCTCCTCCTCCTTGTTCAAGCTATTCCCCCAGTAACTTGCAGTAAGAAGACTTTAGTCAAGAAAGGGGGCGGGGAGAGAAGGGACAGGAAGAGTTCTTTAAAAATAGAGGTTATCTGCTCAGGGGGGAAAAAGGCGTGGGGCAGCAATTAAGCCATCTCTGTGTGCAGTCCCATCGCCAGTGGCCACTGTCAAGGCAGCATCAGAAAACCTCCCTGGGCCCTTAGACGGTGTCGAAAATTTCCTCAAACCCCCAACTGCAGAGACGGGATGAGCTTTATCTCTCTCAGGTGGTGAGGGCCTTGCCGGCCCCAGTCCCTGATAGTTCCCTTTGAATTAAATCCGGCTGTCGGGAGCCCGGCCTCTTCTTCCCAGAAGCCCCGGCTCCGGGTTCCTTATCACTCCAGCTAGCCCAGAAATTTGCTAACAGCATGCCTTGACAAAATTCATCTCCTCTGTCAACTGCACCCTGCCAGTCAAAGGCATTTATATTTTTTCCTCTGGGGAGACAATTAGGAATTTTTCACAAGGATGAGACACTATATCTTTGTTTTATTTATCATTAACGTTTTGCTATGATATACGACTGAACTCTTGGTTTCCTTCAGCCAATGCTGAAACGATGTCTCTTAGCTTTTCTTGATTCAAGAGGAAGGTCAGGGCCCCAGGACTAGAAGAGCTCCTCTTCTTGCCTGAGCCCGACTGGGACTTTCTCAGAGTTCCTATAACAGCCCAGGAGAAGGGCTCCGCTTTGGCCATTAGTTAGCTCGTGTTCCGTGAGTTGCAAAGTTTTGTTTGTTTGGTTGTTTTTTTCCATCCTTACCTAAAGGGTTTATTTGGGAGTTTAAACTCTAGGATTTACCTTCCTTGTGTTCATTTTCTGATACCTTAATCTGAGAAAGGTTTTACCAGCCTCAGTTTGTAATTCAAGAGGATTCCTTAAACACTGGACCTCCTGAGTCCGTGATCTTTCCTTTGAACATCTTTGAACCCACTGGGTTATCCTCCCATTTCACACTCATCTGCCCATGGCCTTTGAATGTGAGGTACCTTGTCTTCTAGTAATAAGGGGCCATATCTTACATTTTTTCAGGTACCCCAATACCTAAAACAGTGTTTGATCCTAATAGCCTCTCAACGAACATATTCTCATTTATTACTGAAAATGAAATATGTATATCTCCCTGGAAACAAGAAACCTGCTCCCCAAACACCTTTTTCTTTTCTTTTTCTTTCTTTCTTTCTTTTTTTTAAATTTGGGATCAGCTACTAAGTGTAAAGATAATTAAGGTAAGCCTGACTAGCCGCCCATCTCCTTAGGAGGTTTTAATTAAACCACCATAATTGGACATTGCAAGAATGAGATTATTAGGTTTATCGCCATTCCCAAAATTATCATGCCTCTGGTATTTAAATCACGTTCATTTATATTCTCATCATAATTGCTTGAGTCCCATTGTCATCGCAGTCTGTTGTTGGCTTTTGAAAGGCCAGAGGCCAACAGGGATGCTTAATTTGAATCCTGGAATTAATTTATTTCCACATGCGCACAAGGCCATTGGATTTTTTGACTCTGTGCATTCTACTCAGTGATATTCTCTTCAAAGACAGAAAGGAATGAGCACTGCTCTCACAGAAGAGTGCCTGACCATCCCAGTGTAGCTTACACCATCTGTGTCACCACCCCAGCCACCTCTTTCTACTTCCCAAGATTCCAAGGCTCTGATGGTCTTCAATTTCATGGCAATAAAGAAAGGCATTTGGGGTGCCTTTTTGGCAGAGGAGATGGTAAGAAGAGCACTGGACTGAAGTGTAGAGCTTTGTTCTTCACCAACTCCATCATCTTGGGCAGTTTGCTTAACCTTCCTATTCTTTCATTCCCTCACCCGTATAATGGGAATAATAGTGATAGAACCTATGCCATGAGTTTGGTTTTTTTTGAAGGCAGTGTCACCGGCCCTCATATGTGGGACCCGAACCGGGACCGCTGACTTCCCAAGCCAGCGCTCAACCACCGCGCCACTCGGCCGGCCCTGCCATGGGTTTTATGAGGAGCAAGTAAGATCGTGTATACAAAGCATTTACTAAAGTGCATCATAAGGAGAAAACATGCCATAAACGTTAGTTGCTTTTACGAGAGTGATGGCTATTCTTAGTTTGACTATCACTGTGGCCTTGGGCTCCTCTCTCAGGGCTCCTGTTTCCTCACCATCCCTATGACCCTGTGTAGGTCTGAAGTTCAGTGAGCTTTGTCCTTTTCATCTGGGCAGATAAGTTAGGGCCTTGTGCTTTCAGCGTGACAATCATCCCCGTTGGCCAATTAGGAGAACAAAGATGAGGTGGCCGCTGGGCTAGAGCCATCTCCCTGATCATCACAGCGGCTTTGTCTTTCAGAACCAGAGGGGCGTCGTGCAGTCTGCAGATAGGACAGTGAGTTCCCTGTCCGTGCTGGCGATCATGGGCACGCTCCCTGGGTGAGGCCAGGCCAGGAAGGCATCCCTGCCCTCTCACTCATTGAGTGCCCCTCTTCCCGATGGGATAGGGGCGCCCCAGTGACCAGTGAAGGGCAGAGAAGGGCCAGTGTTGCCGTTCCCCCGAGCTCTGCCCTGCTCTGTATCAAGACATGAGGTCACAATTCTGGGCGTCATAGGAGACTTCAGGAGACTGGGCATCGTCGCTTCCTCCTTGTTGGGCACAGAGGTAGCTGGCTCCAGATTGGAACTCCAGAGAAGAAGTGACTGAGGAAAGGAGACAGGCCCCGGACGGGTGATGGGTACTGGGCCCCCACCCTCACCTCCCAATTCAGCTTGAGAACATCCTCCTGCCTCCAGGAGCAGAGAGCCTGGACATTTACTTAAAAAGGAAGGAATGAAGGACAAATCCGCATGCGCCCCTGAGTTTATAATAGAACACTGTAGAAAGTAGATTACAGGGGCTTCTGCGTGCTAGTCCATCACTACATCCTGATATGAGGGAGAGGAGGAGGTGGTACCGTAGACAGGCACGCTCCAGGACACTGGAGATTCATGGGCACCGTGAGAACATGTTATGCAGCAGGGAGACACACATGTGTGCCGGCAGGCACATCCCCAGAGAGTCCTTTCCATCAAAGCTTTGTAGAGACTCTCCCATCCTGATCTAGAACTCCGTTCCCATTCCTCTCTGCCTCCCAGCTTGTAGTCATAGAATTTACTGGGTAGAAAGGCAGGTGTTTCCTCACTTTGTCCCCTTGGAAATCCACTGCCCCCTGCACCACCCCTGTCACCCTCAACATGTGTGGACAGGAAGGGCTGGGAAGGAGGGATTTGCTGGCAGAGTTTAGCGGTGCGCGTAGGACGCCCTGACTGGTGCAGGTGAGCTAGGCTCATAGGGAGCCCCAGGGGGCTGGGCAGGTGGCCTTGGCCAGCACTGAGAGCTGTGGTAGAAAGCCTCCAACTTCCACCATGAGAGCCCTACCTACCCACGGCCACCCTATCCCCTGCTCTGGCTGCTTCTATGACTCAGCACTCAAGGCCTCCCCTCCGGGCCCTTCCAGAAGGACAGCTCACCTCTGTAGCTTGGTGACATTCAACTCTCATGTCTGCCAGGCTTCCGGGCCAATTTCATTCATGAATTCGTCCTCTCTCTCACCACCCAAGGTGTGTTTACTACGTCGATGTTTTGTATCGGGCCCTGTTTTAGGCACCTGGGATAGGACAGGAAATAACACAGAAAAGGTCACTGCTCTTATAGAAGTTACATTCTAGACTCAGTCTGTCCAGACACTGAAAGCAAAGGGGAGGGACTTCTGCCATCACTCAAAGGCCCAAAGGGAAAATGGGCTTGGTCCATCAAGCACTGATCAGAGGGGAATGTTTCCAGGGAAAATGAACCCATCTTTCAACACCATCTTCAACCTGAAATTTTGTTTCATCAAGAGAGCAATGCCCTCACCATGTGTGAGAGCCTGGCTGGGGAGGTGCCAGCCCGGAGTGCTCACAGAGGCTATAATTACCGCTCTGTGTAATTAACGGTGTTGTTAGTGACCTGGTTAAGGAATCGTTTTCAAAGGCTTCTTTGCCTTAACAACATCCCATGAAAATATAGCGCACGCTGCCTACAGAATCTGTGCGACCCTGGGAAACACCCAGCTGCTTCCCAGAGGGACTCGAGGTTGCTGCCAGGGTCTGGTTTAAACAGAACTCACGTCAGAGTGGCAGCCCGAAGGAGCATTTTTGAAAAAAACTCCATTTCAGAACTTCCTGTTGCCCATATGAGCCCTTGAATATAATGTCTTACTTTCCCCCTTTTTTCTGAAACACCCCAACCAGATCCAACTAGGGACAGCAATCCCTCCTCAATGGACAGAAATACAGGCACCCTGACTCCAGCCCTCCCAGGAACCCAACATTCCCCAATCAGGAAGGTCCCCGGGCTGGGGCGATTCCCCCTGGCTTGGTCTGGCGCTCTTACCCCTTGACATGGAGGGCCAAGCCTGGCAGTTTCCTTTGGGGAGCTCCATCTGAATTTCAGAAGCCCCAGCGTCTGAAGCCACACTACTGCCAGCCTCCCTGGGATGTGGTGAGGGGCTGGGAGGCCTTCCCACTGTAGGTCTTCCGAGCCACCTGCAAAGAGGCAGAGCTGAGAGGGAAGGGTGCTGTGAGGTGTCTCACTCCTTCCGCTTCCATTTTTCTGGAGAACTGGAGTAGTCAGTCTTTCAACCCAGAAAGGACCAGAAATCTGCAATCCAAACTCCTTACTCACCGAGATGGTAGCAAAAAAGCTCAGAGTAGGTACCACGACTTGCCCAAGGTTTTTCAGACAATTGGTAATACTAACAACATTGATAAGAATAATAACAGCAGCAGGCATTCCTGAGCTCTGACTCTGGGCCAAGCATTCTTCTAAATACTTGACATGCATTAACGCTCTTTGCCTTCGCAACAAAGCCGTGCTTTGAAATAAGCGTTGTTATTTCCCCCCATTTTACAGATGGGGAAAACTGAGGCACAGGGACCTAAGCACGAAATGATAGAACTAGGATTCAAATTGAGGCAGTGAGACTCCGGAGCCCACGCTCTCAGCCGCGACACTCTCTTCTTCCTGATCGGAGGACCCGACAGGCAGGCTGTGTGGGCTGCCATTTTCTCAGAAATGGAAAGACTTGCCCAGTTTGGACCAAAGCCAGTTATCTCCTCTCTCTTTAAGAACATGACTGTTCCAGTTGGGGATTTTAGTGTAAGTCATCATCTCTCTAGCATTTTCCATGGTCTCCATTCTCCATTGGATCCACTAGTGTGACACTGGAGAGTTTAAACTTCTTGTGCCCTAGACAAAAATACTTTCTCAAATGTCCAGCAAGAGGATGTTTAAAAAAAAAAGCGTGTGTGTGTGTGTGTGTGTGTGTGTGTGTGTGTGTGTAGGTGAGACCAAGGGAAGTAAGAATCTGGTCACTGGATTGGCACTTCCTGGCAAGGTAAACCTCCCAAATTAGGCTGTCGGTGTCAGTTTGAGTTCCTACAGAAGGATCACCCCCAGGCATGGGGACTACTGAGCGTGGCAGCAAGGTTGCCACTGTTAAGGCCACGCAGTGTCCACACGAGGACTTGCCCCAGGCTCGGGCCAGACTCAGCTTGTCCAGTGAACAGAGACAAACCTGAATCACTTCTCCCTGCAGATGTTTTCTGTAATCCCTACTGAGAACACCCAGCCAGAAGTGCCATGTCTGAACAGTGAGGCGGTCTGCAGAGGTAGGCTGGGTTTGGTCCCGCCTGCAGCCTTTTGCTCTGGGCAAAAGGGGTGTGGGAAGACCCTGAAATTATCCCTACTGCCTGGATCCGGTAGGAGCGGGATAAAGGCCTGCAGGGCATGGGGTTGAGTCTGCCTTTTGGACTCCAATGTCCACACTTGAAAGGCAAACCACAGGCTTGAGACTCTTACCTCACTTTGAAGAAGCAGGCATAGCACGAAACCTTATACAATGTCTTCAAAACATCTGAATTTACTTCTTGTATGAGAGATTTGATGTGGCCACACAGAGAGTGATTAAGATTCTGGCAACTCTTCAGATGAGTTTGTTAGCTGATGTGTATGCTTGTCTATATTTGCCTTTCTAAGTAATCTCCTTGGAGTCCATTCTCTTGGGTTTTTACCATTATGCTTTAAATTCACACGTGTTCTCATCTCAGACAAAATTAAGAGCCAGCTCAAAAATATGTAGTAGCTTATTTGCCTTTTCTCTAATCAGGTAAGTTTTATTTGCATGTTGCATGTTCTCTGGACATAACAGCTGTTAAAATACCTTGGATGCCGCTGCTGATGACTGTATTGGAATTGGGACATTAAACCCCAAATGGGGAAATTCTCACCTGTTTTTATCCCACCTGGTTTTGATAGCAACTTCCAGCCACTGGAAAAAGGAGTGAAGGAACTCAGCATCCAATTCCCAGATAAAAGCCAAAAATTCTGGGGTGTCATTCAGACATTGGGCACCCTGAGAAATTGGTCCCAGGATAAGCTCTTTGCGTGTTTTCATGTGTGACTGACTATGACAGCCCCTCTTTCTCTGAAAGATGAGGATGATGAGATGACAGAGCAGGTGGAACAATCCAGAAATAGTCAGGTCAAGGTCAGAATCTCTCCTCTCGGCTCAGCATTCCGCCAGTGGCAGCTGTGCCTCTGAGATGAGAGGAGATGTCAGCTGGCGATGATTTTTCAGGTAGCTTATCAGGTGACTCTGTCTCATGGGGAAGCTGGTGAAGGGGCGCAGAAGCCCAGGCGGCTCCTGACACTGACATGAGCTGACCGCTGTGTTCTGGCCCCACAGGTCCCCACTCGGAGCCTCCATCCTGCAATGCCAACTCCATCTCCTGCCCCTCGGCCTGCACTTGCAGTAATAACATCGTGGACTGTCGAGGGAAGGGCTTGACGGAGATCCCCGCCAACTTGCCAGAGGGCATCGTGGAAATGTAAGTGCCCCGTCTGCCACCCTCTGTCCCTCGCGAGTCCCCTTCTCTGCCTCAGCCAATCCCTCAGGAGGCAGGCAGCCTTTGGGCTGCGAGGGCGGACAGTTGAAAACCCTCAGGAATCTCTCTGCCATCCTTCCAGGCTCCCCAGGTGTGACAGCTCTGTGGTCAAGGGCACAGACTCCGTGAGCCCACTGCGGCCCGGGGGCCAGATATGCCTGCCACCAGATATGCTTTGTGTTTCCTTGGAACACAGCCCCGCCCATTTGTTTCTCTATTGTGCGTGGCTGTGAGGCAGGAATGAATGGTTGTGACCCAGCAGCCTCACATACGTCCTATTTGGCCCTTTACAACAGAGGGTTTGCCTGTCCCTGGCCTGGAGTCATCCTGAGATCGTGGCCTGGCGCCATGTACTAGCTGGGCGACTTTGGGCAAAATAATTGCCCTTTAATGTTTAGTTTTCCTATCTCCAATACCAAGATAACTAGAGTATTCTCAGTGGGTCCTAGTGAAAGTGAAATGAAATCCTGCGTGGAGGCACTTCCCACAGCCCTTGACACAAGGGCACATGCTCTGGAGGGCAGCGTGTACGAATGAGGACCTGACTCCATAGCAAGAGACTGAGCCCTGAATCGCTTCAGTTCAGATCGTTGTCCCCAGGTAGAGACAAGCTTGTGCATGTGCATGTGTGTCCATAGCTGTCCCAAATTCCAGTCAAATGTGTTTGTCCACGTAGCTCAATTTTGCCCACTCTTCCCTCACTCACCAGAAAATGGCCAGTGTCTCATTCTGGGTGGAGCAGAGGGCCAGTGGCACTGACCACGAGATCGCTCTTTCTATGACAATAATCGTCTTCATTTTCTGCCTTCACCTCTAGGTGGCTTTATTAGAACCATGATTAGGTGCAACCCTCCTATTGAAAACATCATTAGCTAAAATCCCTCTGAATAAAACACATTCATTTCCCTTGCCTGTCTGCTTCTGTGTCATCATCTCCTCCCTTTTCCCCCTCCTCTCCCTCCTCCCCCTCTTTTCCCCTTCCTCTCCCTCCTCCTCCTCTGCTTGCCCTGTGTTTCCAGTGCATTCCAATAGATGGCCCATTGACTCCTCCATTTATGCATTCACTCAACAAATACCTGTTATGAGCTCACTGTATCCCGGGCATTGCTCTGAGCATCAACAAAGTTTCGGCTTGTGTGGTGCTTGTGTTCTAGTGGTGGGAAGAATGTGATAAACTATAAACACAGCAAAATAAATGAGATGATAGACAGTTGTAGGTTCTATGGAGAAAACAAAGCAAGGAAAGGATTTGAACTAAATGAGGAAAAAACATGTGACTATCTGGAGGAAGAGTGTTTCAGGGAGCAGGAACAGCACGTGCAAAGGCCCTGAGGTAGGAGTGTGCTGGTGTGCCAGAAGGCCAGTGTGGCGTAAACACAAGGGAGAGAGTTAGGGGATGAGGTCAGAGGGGTAATGAGGGCCCGATCATGGAGGCGTGTTAAGGATTTTGGTTTCACCCTAACTGAGATGAGAAGAAACAAGTGACTTCAAACATGGCGCCTTAGTTCCTTCTTCCTTCATTGGCTTTGTCAGCTTTTCTCTGATCTCCTTTAGTACTTTCTTCCCCAGCCCCAGTGGATGCAATCCATGCCTCCATGCCCTTCCTGTAGGCAGGAGCTAATTAGCAACGTGTCCTTTTGACCCTATATTCTATGGTCTTCATGCACCTTCGCTCAGCCCTCAGTCTTCCGTTCAGCAAGAATCACCACTTAATTCCCTCCGTGTTTTACCGTGACTCTCCTTTACTCCTCGTGGTCCAGGTTCTAGCCTTGAAGAGCCCTCTTTCCGTGGAATTCCCTTAGACCTCACGGACTCTCCTGCTTATGCCTTTGCTTCCCTCCTCCTACCATGTCTGCTTAGTCCTTACCCTTGCCCCTTTCTGCTGCCTTTTCCCTGCTCTTTTGCTCCCTTCCTTGATTCATTCTCCCCCTTCCCAGCCCCATTCCTCTCTCCACCCAGTTAACCCTTTGCTCTTCCTTATATAAGCCTCCCTCCCCTCTCCATCATTCCACGGCAGGACTGTGGTCCTCCCAAGAGGGGTGTTCAAGAATCCCTGCCAGCATTCATCATTTCAGATGCCCCTAGATGGTTCTTTGCTCCCTCCATCTGCCAGGATTTTTTGTTGGCAGACACAGATTTTCTTTGACCAGGTCTCCAACCACAGCCTGATGGAAAAGGTCATTCTATGTGGTCAGGCTGTAACCACTGACCCCCTACCCCACCCCTGCCCCAATTTGGGAGGTTTGAGCCTGCCCTCCCTCTTCTCCTGCCCCACATCTCTCTACCTCAGAGACACACAACTCAGGTGTCTGGGAGAGAGAAACTGCAGAGAGCGGTGTCAGAGGTGGGGCCCATGCAGACCAGACCACACCTGGGCTGATAAGCTCACACCTGGACATCGAATTTTTAAAGGGGATATTAACAGGTGAGAGTAGTGATTTCCAAGAGGCTCTCTGATTATTAGTGAGTTTTTCGTGATTTGGGGTAAAGTGAGAAAAACAAGAACAATATGATGTTTTTCCATTGAGCAAAAATATTCAACTTGAAGGAGTGTCCTTTATTGTAAATTCCAGTACTTCCCTATTCTGCTGTTGTTGTTATTAAAAATGCTATTTATTTTATAAAATGATGGCCACTGAAGGCAGGATGTGTGTGTGTGTGTGTGTGTGTGTGTGTGTGTGTGTGTGTGTGAAATATGTGTTTAATTATATGTGTAGTTATTATAGAATTTAAATGTATGTCTTTATATAAATGTGTATTATGTGTAAGAGAGAGAGAGAGAGAGAGATTGCTTTCATTGGCAAAATAAAAGGTCTGTAACCACCTAGCCTATGAAATCCCAAAGTCTGGGAATGCCTAATCTACCTAGAGTATTTCCAAAAATAAGCAACCACAAATGACAACTAGGTGGTTAAGAGTGCAGACCATGGATTCAGGCAAACCCGCATTCCAACACCAAGCCCTGCCTTTTAGCCAATAATGTTTCTGAGTCTTGGTTTCCTCAACTGAAAAATGCAGAGGCTAGTAGTATCTTCTTAATGCTTCTGGTGAAAGTTCAGTGAATGTTTGCTGTCAGATGCTTAGCATTGGGTCTGGCACATGGAGCAGACTGTGTTAGCAATGGTTGCTGTGATTTTACCACTCCTCTTAGTGATACTGTTACAACTACCACCACTTGTAGGCATCATGAGAGGGATTAGAAACTGCATTGTCGGAGCTGGAGCTACCTGCATAAGAGGCCCCTCCATAAAGCTAGGTCAGTTCTTTGAAGGTTATGGTTGAAAGAGTAGGTTCAAGAGCTAGCCTAGCCACTTGCATTATGAATTGAGCCTGGCTGTAGCTCATCTTCATGCAAATGTATGCAGACATGCAAATAAGATTGTCTGCTTACCAGGCACCCACGGCCCATCAGACAGATTGTCCAGGACTTCATTCAGTTGTTGTGCTTGCCTCATTCTCCTGTGATGCAATGAAGCTGAGACGTTAAAGCAGATGAGGCAAGACTCTATGGTTGGAGGGCCCTGGGAGAGATGACATGTAAGCGGAACTCTGAGGGGGAAACCTGCTTGTTCCTAGAGGCAACAAAACCCCTGCTGTTTGACCTGAAAGTCTTTCAAGCAGCCAAAATGCATCCTCTTAGCAGTGAGAGGAGCCCACAGATGGGGGAGGTGGAAGATGAGAAAAAAGGGAGCAGAGAGTTGAAACTGCAGAGTACACCCCAGGATGAAGAGCAAGTGTCTGATTTATCATCCCAAAGTCAGCCGAATGTGACTTTTTCTTTTTACTATCAAAAATTCCGCCTCCTGTCCATAACCACCTACACAATCCATATTTCTCCTCCCTCCTTAGCTTGGCGCCATATCAGGGTCTCTACTCCCTATTCTCAACCCTTAGCTGGTGGTGATGTTCGTAAACCTTGGGAGGGGTGCTGCCCTCTCAACATTTTGCAGGGGGAGCTCTCTCTCACGCAAAGCAATCTGGCAGACTTCTAGATTTTTCCAAAGCCAGAGCATCTCAGGGGAGTGTGTGCAGCTCTCCTCACATAGCCAATTCCTCCTAAAAATAGCTTTCTTCCAGAGAACCCACAGTGAGACGGTTCTGTGCAGATGTTCCTCGAAACTGGGCTCCACCGACAGCACTGTTCTTGCTGCTCCCCTATATTTCTCTGAACCAGCTCCAGCAGGGATGGGTTCTGGGAAGAGCCAGAGGCCCCCGTGTTTCTCTGTCCTGTCATTGTCAGTCCACCCTCCTGGACTCTCAAGGCTGTAGAGGGACCATCTGTACCTCAAGCCCTGTCTTAATCTCTGTCCCATCTCCTTCCATTTTTGCTCCATGCCCCCACAAAGGGGCATCCAGTGTCTTGTGCCCTCCGCTATAGCTAGCTGGTTAATATATTCGACGGAGAAAGACTGTGAACGGCTTAAAGGTCAAGTCAGAAGTGAAAGCATCCAGGGGAAAAAGCAGCCCCACCTTGCACCTAGCCTCACCTGAACCCCACTGTTTATCTGGGGTGGGGAGACAAATGCCTGACAAAAGCAAATATCCCCCCATTTCACTGGTCACCAGGGGATTTTAAAAAGAGAGAAAGAACTAAAAATCAAAAACAAAAAAGCAGCCAACAGAATGGAAGGGCCGAAGGGCTCTGGAAATAATTTTTGACATCAGTGATTCTTAAAATGTTCTGAGAGCTCTGGGTTTGTTTCTGTGGAGCTGCCACATGGAAGGAGGGGAGATGGGGGGGAGGGGCCGGTGGTGTAAACAGGAAGCTGATCAGGCAGCAGAATACACAGTCCTGGGTGTGAATCCCCGTTCTGCCTCTTACTTTGCGCATGTTTCTTTAATGTCTCCTGCCTTAGTCAGATTCCCCCGCCTTTGAAAAATGGGGCTCATCGTGCCTACTAGAAATCTTCCATGAAGATTAAATAACATAAAATGTAGAAAAGTAGCACAATGTTTGGAAACTACCAAATGGAATCTAAAAATAAACAGCTTACCCACATGTATACACATACAATGCGACAGAATGATTAGTCTCAAGGTCCTCTATTTTTCATTCATTTTTTTCTAAGAAGAAAAACAGATGTCCTCTGTTGGAGGCATCTGGGCCAATGCGTATAACAAGAGCAAATCCGGCCCCGTGTCTGCACCTCTGTGTTCTGTAGGCGACGCCAGGTGTTCTGCAGGACGGCGCAGGAATAGCTCAGGTCACATGCACCCACAGTCCTCATCTTTGCTGTGGACCAAACACACAAACTCAGTGCAGGGGGTCAGTCATGACTCACCGCCTTTCTGAAGAACTACCAGCAGCAAAGGTAAAGAAAGGAGAGGCCAGGGCCAGCCGAGTGGCTCAGTTGGTTAGGAGCTCACTTAAGAGTGCGAGCTCTGAGCAACAGGGTCGCCGGTTCAATTCCCAGCCCGAGCTGAGCTGCCGCTGTGCTGCCAACAGGTGGCAGGATGGCTCAGCTTTAAAAAAATTAAAAGAAAAGAAAAACAAAAAAGATTGAAAAAGAAAGGAGAGGCCAGGAACATGACCTTGATGGGAGCCTCCCCGTCAGCCCGATTCCAGCGCAGTGGAGTGTCAGGAACTGAGTCCTTATCTGGCCTCCAACCAAACGGCCCAGGATGACTTCAGCGAAAGATAAACATGGATCTGGACACCCTAACAAGTTCCCAAGTCAAGGGAAGACTAAGAGAGTTGGGAAAGACTTAAGGAGCATTGTCAGCTCCCACGAAGGTGACTTCTGCAGGAGGCAGCGTAGCCTAGGGGTTAAGAATAAAGACATTTCTGGGTTCCAGTCCAATCTGGGTTCCAGTCCAGGCCCTGGCTTGCAGCTGGACTTAAGGCAAATCGGTCTTTCTGTGCCACGACTTCTATGTCCATAAAATGGACATATTAATAATACGACTTGCTTTGTCGTCTTGTTGAAGGAATACAATGAGCCCGTGTGTGAAGAGCACATGGCTGACGTGTAAGCAGCCCTCAGTGAATGGCGGATATCCCCCATCGACACTGCCTCAACCACACCAGCCCCAGTAGTCCAACCCAGCCCCAGAACTCTCCTCCTGGTGACCTGCAGCCATGCCCTGTGCCTGCCGTGTCCCTGCCAGTCTTTCTGGCGTCGTGTCGACTTATGTGTTGCTAGGAATATATTGTGTTGAGTCTCATGTTTGCAAATGACAGATCATTAAGGAAGCGCCGAGGAGCTAGGGCAGATCAATACGAGCACAGATGACTGAAAACACCCCCCAACGTCCCCATTGTTTTTACTTGTGCCAGAAGACACTCAGATGTTTGATTGGTGTGTTTGTTTCTATGCTAGTTCTGTTCAAGCAGTTTGCAGCCGAAAGGATGTTTGCCAGACAAAGGAATACAACGTATGCCCGTTAAAGGATGCCTGAAACAGCTGCTGGCTTCAGACACATGCCCAAGTGTGACAGTTTGGGCTGATGTGAACACTTCTTTTTGTCCTTCACACTGAATTTTTGTCACTGGGAGTACAGATTTCTGCATGCTCGTTCCCGGTGGTAGGACTGGGCTATGTGGAAAAGCCACCAGGGGTACCTGCTGCATAGAGACTGTGGGTGCACACACCCTCCAGCCTTGCTTCCTTGACGGAAGGACCATTTCCCTGAGGACGTGCACAGGCAATGACTAAAAGAAGGGAAATTGTCTCAGCTCCAAACAGCATTCAACAAAGCTCAATGATGGAGACTCCAGGCTTTTGAACTGGATGACCTTGAGTTTGAGTCCCAGCTGTAGCTTTCCAGGCTTTGTGAATCTGGACAAGTGACTTCACATCTCTGAGCCTCAGTCTTTTCATGTGTGAAGTGGGGATGGAAGTAATGAAAAGGAAAGACTATAGAGACTCATAGTCTGATTCTAAGCACCCCATTATCATTATCCCTACCCTTGCCTTTACATGTGAAGTACATCGACTATTAACAACCACACACCCCCGCAGACAAGCTGGTACCCTCCGAGGCAAGGCGAACCCACACCCCATGGCCTTGACATTGCACTGGGGTTGGATGTCCAGTCAGTACCCCAGGAGCACAAGGAGCAGAGAGACAGTCCCTCCCCTGAGTGTGCCAGTCAGCAATACAGGGCGCACAGCGCTGTCCCTGCCAGAGTGACAGGCTTAGGTTGGGATTCTTTGTTCTTTGTTCAAAAATCACACCTTTGCCCTATTTGCATATTTTATCCATATTCACTTCTACGTGGCACCTTCCCTCAACTCCTACAGCCATTTTGCAAAATACCTGCTTCTGCATAGGCTGCATGATATCTCAGGAGGAGCCCTGGGGTCATAACTCCTTAAACTTTTCTGTGACTTTGGGAAAGCCACTTTAGTCTCTGGACCTCAGTTTCTCCTTTTTCAAAAAGATAGGCAGTGTGTCCAGCTCGTAGAAACACAGAGACGTCAGTTCTGCCACTTACTAGCTCTGTCTCCTTGGACAGGCTATTTGATCCCTCTGCGTTTTATTGTCCTCGTCCACAGGATGGGACCAACACAGCTTGCCTCGTAAGTGTAAGGATTAAAAGAGATCATAGACATAAGCCAACTCGATGCCATAAAAGTCAGCTCTTCCTGTGCGGTAGCAATAAAATTTGGTTCTGCGATGGGCCATCTTAATCTGGCCTCTGTCATCTTTGGGTGCATGTATCACCTCCTGCTCATCGATCCATCCCTCCCTTAGCCCTATACCCATCCCTAAAGTGGAGGGTAATTGATTTTGAGCTACATGGCAGCCAGTTGACCTCACACCCAGTGCTGACCTTACTCCCATGGGCTCTTGGCCCACAGCTGGGGGCAGTGGGTGCTCTTGGAAAAGCTGAGGGTGTCGCCATCGCTAACGGGTAGTGGCTCTCTCCAAGGCACCATCCAGCCACAGTCCCTTGCCAAAGTGGCAGGTGAATCACAGGATTCCTAGAGAGCATTTGCCACCTGACTGGCAGCCCCAGAGACCCACAGAGCTGCTGCCTCGGCTGAGAAAGCCCTGCTGAACTCTGCTCATCTGGAAAACGAGAATGTCCTTGGAACTTCTCAGTCAAGGCTGCTTGCCTGAGTCAGCTGCCTGTGTGGGCGGCTGCATCCAGGAGTCTGCAGCCTCTGAGACCTTGTGGCTTGATTGTGTGGCTCACCATGAGCCAGCCAGGTCCCTACCCAGCCAGCCTGTGCCCATGTGCCCAGCAGAGCACACCCCACCCCCGCCCCCTCTGGCGGGCCACAAAGGCTTTCTTAACAGACCGTGGCCATCTCATCACATTTGTAGACTCTATTCTTCCGGCAGCCAGGAAGGATCTGTCCTGATGCCCTCCGTCTCGTCTCACCCGCCCTTCCTTGTTCCCCCCACCCTTCCTCTGGCCTCGAGAGTGATTTGTCTGTGTTATGGGTAGGCCTGACAAACCATTCCACATTAGCAGCTGAGATGTTGTTTGAAATGGGAAAATTGCTGGCAAACTGCTCCATTAGCGGTTCCCGTAACAAATACTCCGTTCCCCCAATGAAGATGAGATCGCAGAGGCCCAAATTAATACGACTGTCTCTCCGGCTCTGCAGCGGGAATTACTCTTCAAGATGAACAGGTTCATCCCAGCCAGAAATGTGCATCCACGAGATGGAGCGTCTGAGGGAGCCAGCTCCCCGCCCCCACCCCCACCCCCTTTCTGTGTGCCTCCCCAGCCGAGGGTTTTGGGAAGCATCCATGCCAAATGAGGAAGTGATGAAAAGATCCACACCTTTGGAGACAAGGGAGATGGATGAGGGGGAGACGCTGAGTCCTCAGCCTGGGCCTGGGTGTCATTCATCGCCTCTAATAGGGGGCCTGCCTCCTGCTCGGGCCTCTTTCCCACCACACCTGTTCCTGGTGACAGGGAGTCATTTGAGAGATGAAAGAATAAAGAATGGAAATGCTCCTTGCTCCCCCGGCCCCTTCTCTTCCAAGGAAGCTCTGAGCCTGCAGCATCTCTTGTCGGCCGAGAGTCATAGGAGAGGAAGATGCATTTCAGGAAAAGTCCATAGATTCAAGCAGCAGCCCAAGGAAGTGGTCCAACTGGATCCCCTGGGGCCTCCAGAAACAAATATTGAATCATTATGCTCTACACCTGAAACTAATATGTCAGTTATACCAAAGGGGGAAAAAAAAGAAAGAAAGACAAGAAAAACCCAGAAATGAAGTCAGCTGTTATCACTTCTGCCTATACAGGACCCCTGTGTAGTGTGGTTGAGTTTTAACAGAATAGTGACATGTTTCCATATAAACGTTGCTAGCCCACAATCCATCCCTTTTTACTTCTTTTTTTTTTTTATCCCTTTCACTTTTCCAGCATTCTGGTTCCTTCCTACAGCTTTTCTGAAGAAGCTGGCTGCCTCCAAAGCCAGCTTATAATAAGCAAGAATCAAAAGTCCTTCAAGGAGAAGTCATCTTTTCTAGCTTTCTCCCAGGAGAGCCACACCCCAGGGGTGCTCCATACACCAGAACATGAGTATTTGGCTTTTGCACGGCATTCGCCTGGCCTCCTGTGACCGAGGACGTGTGCTGGGAGAGACCCTTCTGTCCTCAGGGCCCGCCAGCAGCCTCTGCTCGACGGCTGAGTGGTTCATTGACTGTTCTCTGCTCTGTTTCCCAGACGCCTGGAACAGAACTCCATCAAAGCCATTCCTGCCGGAGCCTTCAGCCAGTACAAGAAGCTGAAGCGAATGTGAGTTTCCCCTGGGGAGAAATGAGCCCACAGGTTTTCAGTTTGGGGGATAACATGTCATGTGTGGTGGGCAGCCTGCTCGGAAGACGGGCCGCCTCACGTTCCGCCTGGACGGTGCTGCATTCAGATGGTGAGGCGTGTGGGTTTAGGCACCTCACAGCTAAGAGCCTCTCCGATTATGATAGAAGTAAAATGATCAGCTAGGCAGGTGAAGTTTGGCTGGCTTTTCATCCCTTCTTATTGGCTCCCAGCTTTGGGGCCGTGGACCTGAAGTAGGAGTTTCAGGGGAGATGTGACAGTGGCTCTGCAGACTTCTGCCACACTGTCACCAACATTCCCACAACCATGCGCCCATTCAGTTACGACTCAGTGAATGCCCGCTGCGAGCGAGGAACTGTGCTCGGCTCAATGGGGGGCGCGGAGAGCTGAAATGAAGCCTGCTCCCATGGAGCGTGCATATCCGAGTGAGAGAAGGCAGAAAATGAACTTGAGGAGCACTTGGCATTGATCCGTGTGAGAAAGTAAAACAAAAGGAAAGAAGGGCATAGGGCATGCTGGTGGGTGGTCTTTAGAAGGGTTTGCCCCTGGGGCCTCTGTGACCAGAATAAAGGAGTGGAGTGAAGGACTCGTGAAAGGCCCAGGGGAGTGTGCCTGGGGGTGGAGTGAGTCAGGGGTAGAACGGTGGGGATGGTGGCGAAAGGTAGGTGGGCCTAGATCCTGAGGACCCTTCAGACTGGGCTGAGAACTCTGTTCTCTCTAAATGAGATGAGAAGGCTGGGAAGGTGCTTAGCCTCCAACAGTGACTTGCCCACGATTATTCCCATTATGGCTGTCACCAGTATCGCTGCCACTACTACATCCTGTTACTACTTGGTGACGCCTGCACCACTGCACCTTCCGTACCAGAGCAGCCACCGAAATCACCATTGACCTCATCCCCGCCATTGTGGCGACATGGTCAACACCACCCTCCCCCGTCCTCTGAGCACCCTGAGCACCGTTCCGTGAGTCACCCAGAGCCGGGCACTCTGAAGGGAGGCTGGGAGGATTCCGAAGTGGCCCACCCAGTGCCATCAGAGATCCCAAGAACCTGGGAGAGAGACGCCTTTCCCTCTTGCAGGCTCTGAACTCATTTATTACAGCCCAATAATCAAGGTGCCGTTTCCATTGTGCTTGCTCTCTCTGGCCCCCTCAGACAGCGAGGGCAGGCAGAAATATGCATGGACTTGCTGTCTCCATCCACTCCGGGCTGAGTCACCGCTTTCCCCAGAGAAGGAGGTGGAGGGGAGCCTACACGGAAGAGGTTACATGCCGCTGACTCCTTTTGTGTTAAAAATAAACATCCCACGAAACTCTGGCATTGGTAGGCTCTACCCTCAGATCTCAGGAAGCCAACTTCCCATCTCCCTGGAAGTCCAAACCAAACAAGATTTTCCCCTGGTACAACTCCAGAAGTAGAAACCAACATAATGAGCCAGCCCCTAAGCATGCCCCCTTCCTTCCCCTTGGCAGCTTTCCTGCCGGAGAAGCTGTATAAATATAGGCCTTAATATTTAAAACCTTGGGCCATTAATCTCCTGGGCTCCCTGCGTCCCCACTCACTCCCCATAACCCGACCCCAGTTCATTTTTAAAGCCCAGCCTGATTATGCAGCCAGATAGTAATTTCAGTGAAAAATGACAAGTTCAGTCCCTGCCCCAACCTATATCTCTTGCATGATTTAAGTTACTGCTCTAATTTTTGGTGAAGTCCAGGTAATTTAGAGCTTGGCTATGTTTTACTGTCCTTTCTCCATCCTGTTGGACTTGCCATGATCTGTGCATTCAAAATTCATAAGACCTTCTCAGTCACAACCCAGAAAGTGAATTTAATTTTTGATCACTTCTGATGCTACTGATATTTATTATGATGCCTCCTCCTCCCCAAGGGGATGCTGGTAGGGAAGAGAGACCACTAAAACGGTTTTCAACTAACAGAATTTCAGAAACCTTGACTGAAGTGTAATAGCTTAAGAGAAGCAGGGGTCCTGGTGAGAATGGATTTTAAAACCCTCAGTGTGAATTCCTCCTCTGTACACGTGACCAGTTTATCTCTCATATCTAACAAAAAGTTTTCCCCTCAGCTATGATTGAACCACATCCTTCCCTTATCTCTAATAATAACACAAAGAAGAACTCTCCCTGAATCAATGACTTTGTCCCTGCCAATTTCTAGTGGTCAAGTTTGTATGAAAATACTTGCAGGCAAGAACTAGTATCAAGGGAGAGAAGCCATCTGGAGGGAGAGAAGGAGGCCCTGGCGAGGGCCCTCTGCTGGTTGACTGGTAGCCCTGCCTCGCGGGGACAACCCGGTGTTGTTTGGCCAGTGTGGTGTGCTGGGTTCTTCCTTTGCATGATCCCAGGTAGAGCACCCCTTAGTGGCATGGCATGCAGTTTATTTCCTGCCTGACCCTGTGGTCACTGGAATTTGCCAGCCTGTCCTGAACAGTCTGGAAAGGCCACTCACTCGCTCTCAGTTGTTCAGTTTATAAGCCCCAGGGAACTGGGGTGGAACTGAGACCAGATTCCAAAACACTGTGGCCTAAAGTTTGACTCAGGGCCCATCGGCATGGGATCACCTAGAGAGATGTGCAACATACGCAGGTTTCTAACCCCGGTCCCCCAGCTGACTCTGTGACTTAGGCTCTGTGGGTGTGCTTTAATAAACATCTGGGTGACGTTTGGAGGTTTGAGGACCACTGGTTGAGAGTCTGCTCTGGGACCACCCTCCGTGGAGTGGGAGGGGTCAAACGTGGAGGTCCGTGGGCACCCGACACCTTTCCCAGCCTGCCTTCCTGTCCAGTGCCACTGCGTTCCGCCTCCATCATAGTGAAGCACAAGGGAGGCTGGAGATGCCAGCTCTGTACCCGAGTAGCCGTGTCACTGGTGACTCCAGGTCCTTCACCTCACAGGGCTGCTGTTTCCTTCCTGCAGAATTAGGAAGTAAGATGAGATGACCACCAGGGTCACTTCCCAGCTAGACTACCACTTCTCCAATCTCCACTCCCCGCCATCTCCCAAACCACGAGACACCTCAGCTCATGCTGTAGAGAGGGGTGCACCGGAAAGCCAGGGGCTGAAAACCAGTTTGCCCTCACAAGGCTGAGGCAGGGGGCTTCCCCACTGATGGCAGAACTTTCTCTTGCATGCGAGAGGCCTGCGTACCTTGAAGGGGCATCCCAGGATAAGGGGGGAAAAAACACCAGTTGCTGTCACTAGTCTGATCTGAACACAGACCTCGCATGCTGGCCTCAAATACCTTGCTAGGCAGCCACACCGAGGGTGAGTGAGATTAGGATAATCCGGGGCATTTGCTTGTTAAGACCCTTATACAGAAACGGAGCGCTGAGAAAAGCCCATGGTAAGCTGAGGAGTCTGCAGGCACAATCTGTGGATTTGTCCGAGGCGATCTTGCCAGCTAAAGGGATAAGCTCGACAGCTGTGCCTAAGAAGCCTTAACTTGTGAAGTATCTTACAGCGTTCAGGCTTTGGAAGCTGGGAGGACAGGGAGCAGCGGCCTTGCCAGAGGTGGTGGCAGGCCCTTTGAAAGTCTGTGAGGAAGAGGAGGGAACAGGCTGGAGGAGGGTGCTTACGAGGCTGCGGGGCTGGGGAGCCTGGCCTCGCTGGAGGCAATTGCTTACGGATCTGCTTAGATGTGCTTTCTTCTTGGTATTCCCTTGTCTCTTCCTTGTTGACCCTCCACGACGCCAGCCCCCCCTCTTCTGCACCAAAGACCCGTTGATTTATGTTATTAACCAGAGAGGCTTCTCGTGGCTGGAAATTGGAGCATCTCCCCTTCCAGGGACAGGAGCCCAGCGGCCGTCCCTGAGCTAATGACTCTGAGAGAAAGCCCTCCCCGTCAGTGAAGTGCCATTAGCAAGAACGAGAGGCTGGGTACTCAGAAGCCGCTGGGGTGCTGGAGAGCGGGCAGCCTGGCTCTGTGGAAAGCTGGGCCCTCTGCACCAGCCAGGCCAGCTTAGCCGCCTGCTCACACACAGCATCCCTCTTGCTCACGTTGTCCCAGCGCTCCAGACATCACTTCCCTGGGCTTGCTCCCGTCTAAGGAGCCATGCCAGGGACAAATCCATGGCTCAGCGCCATGCCCTGAGAATCTCATGATGTGCTTACATCACGCAGCCTGGAGGGTGCGACGAGCCAGACAGAGCCTGAAGTCAGCGCTCAAAACCTCCTTGCAGGTCAGAGAGGAAAAGTCACCGGGGAGGTGAAATGACTCAGGACTCTGGGTACATAAACGTTTGCTGAGGCCTGAGGCAGAAGCGGATGCTTAGAGGACCCCTGGCCTGCGCTGGGTGGGGCCAGTTTCTGCGTCATTTATGTGATAGCAGCTTGGTAATGTGACCTAGACGAGGCCCTAATTTGCGTGCAGTTTCCCACCTACAAAATGCGGGCTCCCACTGGCAAAGCCATATATCAAAGTCTAGGTGCGGGGGCTGCGCATTCCCTGAAAGCCGACAAGAGTGACACAAATGGAGTAGATTTGATCACTGGGCAGTTGAACTGAATAGTCTCTAAGCCCCTTCTCTTGCACTATGAATAAATAAAATTGATTGAGTGATTAATTCTCAACCATTTTGAATACCTGAGATGCTTGATTCACATTTAGGAATGGCCATGTCCTCAGACTCTCCCATTCATGTTTTTAGAGACATCAGCAAGAATCAGATATCGGACATTGCCCCCGATGCCTTCCAGGGTCTGAAATCACTCACGTCGCTGTAAGTGGGGAGCAGAGTGGTGGGGTGGGGGAAGGGGGGTGTAGGGGTGCGGGAGCGGGGGAGGATGGGAGCTGGATGCATCCATGTTTTTCGGGAGGTGTTTATCAAAGCTTTATGTTCCTTTACACACTTGGTCAAAGAAGCAAATATTTCTTCAGGGGAAATTGATCTTGGGGAATATTTCTACAACCCTAATGCATTATTTGTATTGATTAACTGCCCAGCAGCCTGCCCAGTTATTGGCTTTTAATTTAAATGCATCTTCTACTAGAACTGTACTCCGCACTCCTACCCCACAGGCCTCAGCAGCGCCCTCTAGGGAGATGGAGGGAGACAAAGGTGACATCTCTGTATTACCGACGTCCCCATTTTCGCCATCAATGTGACCTTGTCAGGAGAGGAGCTCATTTTCTTTCCCTGATTTTCAGGCTGTTTCTCCAAACCAGCCTCCTGGCCATTTTGAGAAAGCATCAACCCCATCCTATAAGCCCGTCCTTCCTCTGATTTTGAAATCTTAGGTCAGTCCAGTGGGTGGAACCAAAGCCCCACCTACCAGGGGCTCAGAAACCCACAAGGGCAAGAAAGCATAGAGCTTTGTCCTGATCCTATCAGTGACTCACTGTGTGGCACAGGGCATGTCGTTTGAGTCTTCCATGCATGTTCCCTCACAGGCAGAATGGGGACAGGATACCTTTCCTGCCTAAATCACATTCATGTGTGTGACCATGATTACAGTAATTAGAATATACCTGCAGTACGTATGGGTCATGCCCTGTGTGCCAGGTACTGTTCTAGGAGTCTTGCAAGTTCCATCCTCACAACGACCTGGAATACAGATTCTAGCCTCATCTCTCAATTTCAGTTGAAGAAAGTGGGTGATCTAAGCTCCACACGGACTGGGGCTGTTATCTGTTTTGATCCTGGCTGAGTCTATGGCACCTCCAACGTTTCCTGGCACATAATTATTGTGCAAAAAAAAAAAAAATCTTGGTGAATAAATAAATGTAAGTTATCCAAAGTCCACTGTAACTTGTGGGAAAGGGGGGCCTGGACCCAAGCAGCCTGACTCCAGAACCCGCAATCCTTATGCTGTGCCACCTCTTGAGATAATGTGAAAAGTGGACATAAGATACAACAAACGTATCATTTGGTGACCTGCCCAATTGGGCAAGGGTGAGGAGGCTCAGAGGCAAGCTGCCCCTCTATGCAACCTGTCTGCTTACTGAATGAGTAGGCAGGTAACCCGATATACGTTTTCCCCGCACCTGACTGTGTCCCGCTGGGACCGGCCTGAGAACAGGAAAGTCTCTTGATTCAGCTGTCGCCTGCTGCTGGCAGAGTAAATTAGTTTCATTTATCGGGTAGAACATCTGGCTGGGATATCAAAGACAGGATTGTGTGTGAGATTAGTGTCTGCTTATTTTGCTGAAGATCACAGAGGACAAGGGAGAACAGCCGTCGGCCACCAGGGCCCTGTGCCGGCCCCCACCATCCTGTTCCCCTTGGCTGGTTTCCCTCTGCTGGCCTTTGAGAACAGGCTAAAGACAGTCAGATGCTTCTAATCTTGCAGGAAAAGAAATTCAAAAGAGGCTTGGCCAAACATGAAAAGGGCGCGCCACTAGTCGGTTCTGAAATTGGCGTATATTGGGGTGCTGTTTAACTGAAATGCTTCTCACTTCCAATGTACGCATTCATCCATTCACTAGACACCTGCTCTGCACTGAGTAGTAGTATAGGGACTGAGACTGTGGCAGTGAACGGGACAGACAAGACCCCTGGTCTCATGGAGCTTTGAACACAAACACACTCAACCCAAACTCGGGAGTAGCCAGGGTACAGGGCAGGAAAGCCTGACCCCCATACCTGTTCATTCCCTCATACGTCAATATCGACCATGCTAGGCCCTGCTCAGTTCTCAGTTCTAGGCACTCAGCCAGAACAAGCCACATAATGTCAGGTGGAGCCTATATATTCAAGGCGACTGGTAGGGGAGGTACACAAAATTGCTAAAATAAATTAACATATAAGTAATATGACATAATGAGAAGTGAGGAAGTAATAAAAATAGGGTGGCAGGTAGTAAAAAACGTTAACCAAAATATTCGGGAAGCAACTTCCCAAGGAAGAGATGTTTGAGCTCAAACATGAAAGACGTAAAGCAGGAAGTCCAGGAAAGACCCTGGGGGAAAGCCAGAGGGCCCGCACCCAGGCGCCCCGCGGTGGACCCGCAGCCCGTGTCAGCGCTGAAGAGAGGCTCTGACCCATGCGGGGGCTCGAGGCAGCCCACACAGATGCATGATGGGTGAGGCAAGGACCCCTAGACCCCTGGTCCCACCGCCCCTCCAGCTTCTGCTGTAGTGATGATGGGCCATTGGCACAAGGAGCGGTGGGACATTAATATGAATTAGAAATGTGAGCCTGAGCCGTCATGCTGACTTTTATTTAGTCATTAATTTGTTGAAACATTCATGAAACACACCCGCAGGCTCTCACTGTTCACCCCTGGGTGGCGTCTGGAAAATGGAGGATTTGGTTAATCGCCCCCATTTACCGTCTCCTGGTCCTAACGTTTTGCCGCCTCAAAGACACTTAACAGCCTGAGTGAGGATTGAATATTGCATTCATTCAGTGCACTTCAGGGCCCAAGAGGAAATTTAAAAAGAAAAAGAAGAAGAAACACCCTCTTTAGCTAAGTTCCCTCTGTGTCAGAGGAGGCTGGACCCAAGAGACAGCAAAGCCTACGCCATGGGTGAGAGCAGGGGCCCAGAGTGTCCTCACTGCCTGTGCTGAAGCCCGCCAGGCCCCCTGGGGACAGGGCTGCAGAGGCAGACCCAGCAGGCTTCTACCCCAAGCTGCACAAGTCACCAGGGCCCAGCCCACAAATAAGAGACACGGCGTGAAGGGTCCTGCAGGCTGACAAGGGGGTTGGGGGGGAGTGGTAAGAGAGAAGTCAGGGTTCCTTATTTCTTGGAGCTCGAGACTAGGAAAAGAGGCTGGAGTATAGAAGCCGCCATCTCTCCGAGGTAACAGTTCCTTGTGCCCCCTTTTTCTGAGAGCCAGTCTTTGACTCAGCAGTCCCTGAGCCATCTGGACAGGACCCCAGATACCCAAAGCCCTGTCTAGATGGATGATGAAAGGACTCAGCTCAGGAATTCCTAAGATGCAATGGGATATTAAAAGCAAACATCCTATAGGCTGTGCTCAGCCTGATCGATACCCACTAAAGACAAGAAGACACAGGGCCAGCCAGCTTCCCACACATCTTATTTATTTCTGGGGTGTGAGTCATTAGTGGCTCAGGGAGACACCACAAAGGGACTGCTTCTTCCCATTGTGGATTATTTATTGATCTGGGCTGCCCAGGAGTGAAACAGGATGGAGCCCATTTCTTCTCTCCTCCCGACAGCCTGCCCCCCTTTACCCCCGCTGGCACTTGCCTTCTGTCTCACTGGCGGGAGAAGGGATGAGGTGGACCGGGAAGGGGACATTCTGAGAGTCTGCCTCCCCGGAGCTGGCCCCGGTGATGGCCTCCTATATGAGTGGGTCCCACTGGCCTCACATCCATGGTAACCGCTGTCTTCTCCATTCTTTTCCAGGGTGCTCTATGGGAATAAGATCACCGAGATTGCCAAGGGACTGTTTGATGGGCTGGTGTCCCTACAGCTGCTGTGAGTAGGAACTTTGTCACTGTCTGTGTTTCTGGGACTGTTTGTAGGCTCTTTCCTGCCAACCTTGAGCCATGCTCTGTAGAGTTCTTCTTTTGACTTTATGTGCACAAAAAGGAAAAAAAAAATTCTGAACTGTCTGCCACTCAGCCTCATCACCTCCTTGTGGTGAAACGAGAGCCAGGGAGTTGGCACAGGGCGGCCAAGGTCAGTGTGAACAAACCTAAATGATAGAGCTAGGAACCTGGCCCAGACAGGCGCGTGCTAAGAATATAGCAAACTAAAACATGCACGCACCAAATTCCAATACCAAAGCCGAAGCAGAGATGCTGATAGACATGTGACACCAAGGAAGGGTGGGGATGGGCGATGAAATAATTAGGGATCAGCATAATCAGTCACCAATGTGACTCTATCTGGGCATGATATGGCTGAGTGAGAAGCATTTATTTAATTTAAAGGAAGATTTGTTGCCTTAAAATTTAAGCTCTAGGATTATTTATTTGCATTTATTTCATTTGGTCATTTGAGCTTAAATGTTTGAAGTAGATAATTGAACTCTGATGTGGAGAGGCAAGGAAAGGAATTCAGCTCATCCTGTACCTTAAGATTTTATGATGGGGCAGAATGATCTCCAGTTTGAGAGTGGGTACCTGTACATCCTACACGTGTACTGCGGGTATGGCAATGTACGTCTGTGCACATCCATGTCCACTTTGTGTCTGCGTCACAGTTTCTGTTGGTGTTGGAATCGATCTTGAGTATCCTGTGAGCAATGGGAAATACCAAGTCTGGGAACTAAATGACTTGCCCTCAGTCACACAGCAAAATGGGTATAGAAACAGGAATGGAACCTAAATGATTCTGTGGCTCAGTGGGCTCCCAGCGCTCCGAACAGCACGAGATGTATACGCGCAGAGGTGTGCATCTAAGTTTAGGTGTGTGTGTGTGTGTGTGTGTGTGTGTGTGTGTGTGTGTGAAATCACCTCCAAGGAACAGGCAGTGAGGAAGGGGCCAGAGGCCTTGCTGCCCCCTGAGGCTCCAGGATGAGCCTGCAGACCAGATGGGCACGCTGGGTCTCCAGATGGGTGAGAGGCAGGAGCAAGGGTGGAGAGAGGAAAGCAGGTGACACACCTGACATGGTGGCACCCAACACTCTTCAGAAAAGAGGAAGTGAGACTTTTCTTCCAGCCTTTCCCTTCTCACATCTGTCCTCCCTCCCCACACCATGTCCTTTAAGACTCGTCCTGGACAGATTCTCCTTGGACAATATAATAACATGAGTCATGCCCAGTGCAGTGAGGTGCCCAGCTCGTTTCCAGGCAGTAGTCAGGCCTGTTTCAATGAAGCTGAGATCCAGAGAAAGAAAAGCTGGTATCTGTTTCCCTGCATCTCCCCCACCCGTGCCTGCATGCCCGTCCACTCTGTGTGTCTCCATGTGAGCATATCCATGTTCAGAGGTCCCCACCCTCAGTGGGCCTGTATGGCTATTTGTTAGAATGACACACCAGGGGCTGGGTGCTGCACAGATGGTGTTTCTTTGCTTGTAGCAAAGAAACAGTAAGTTATTACCGCCACCATAAGGCTGGCTAACTGTGGCTATCAATCCCTGGAGGGAAGAGTAGCAGTGGCATAACCTTGAGGACTTGGGGCTGTTGTGTTCCTCTGGGCTGGGATGAATAGCCTTTCACAGTCTGTGTTTGATGTGGAGAGAAGAATGCCCTTAAAGGAGAAACACAGCATTCCTCAAAGTGCCTAGCACTGTGCACAGCACGCAGCAAACATTCAATAAACGCATTTTCTTAAACAAGAAAACGTGTCCCAGCTCCGAGCTGACAGAAGTTAATAAATTATAAAACTAACAGGACTATGCATGGGCCGGAAGACAACTGTAGTGTAATATCACCATTTTACGCAGATGGAATTGAGTAGCTGGGAGTAAAGACAAAGCATCCTCCCCTCTCAAAACCGAGTGGCCACAGCTCAGGCAGGCTCAGTGTCCAGAAAAATCCAGCAAGTGGAGCCCTCATTGGCTTTCGACCTGCTGTTGAGCATTGGAAAGCAGGCCCTGATGAAATCTAATTTAGCGTTCAGCCCGCTGTAGATTGGCTGCCTCCTTGTTCCACTAAAGACATCCGATAAGAAGACTCTGATTAGAATACCCTGGTAGCTTGGGTCATTTCCTCTCCTTTGACTCGAAGGCTTTTGGGGAGAGGTTCGTGTTTTTTCTTCTCTGTCTGCCTGAAGTTATTGGTGCATCACAAAGCCACGTCAGCTCTGTCTCACGCAGTGATCTTGCATATTTCCTTTCTGGCACTTGTCGCGATGCTGAGAGTAGTAAAGAGGGTTGGGTACGTTGTAGTTGGTTGCCCTGCCTCCCTCTGACCTTCCGCATTTCTCCAGACGTTTCAGCCATCCCACCAAACTTGCCCAGCCTGGTATGTAGCCAGCCGTCCCGGGTCTTTTTCTTGGCATGTTCACTTGACAGATGACCAATGCCGATCGCAGACTATCTCTGGCTTCTGGGTTTCTCAGAGGCTGCAGCAAAGGGGTCCATGTGGACAAGCTTCGGCAGTCCTGGGAATGACCCCCTAAACCCTGTCCTCTGGGTGTCAGCCTCACGACTCACCTCCTTTAGTTTAAGTTCCACAGTCTTAGAGTTCCAAGGAGCTTCGCTCTCCAAGCACAGCCTCCTGCTGGCTTGGGGGGTACAGACACCCCTCCCAAGCACTGGGACAAATCTTCCTGTTGTCCTTTGGTGGTGGTTTCGGCCTTAGGAAGCTCTTTCTTATATAAACCTCAGTAGTGGCTTCTGAGAAAATCAGAAAAGGCTATTCTCACAGTCTTCAAATGTTTGAAAATAAGCTAGTACATCCTCCCATATCTAATCCTAAACAGGTTCAGTTCCTGCAGACATTCATTGTATGAACACACATTCATTAGTAGTTAGTAACAACCCTTATTATATCTGGGGGATGCAAGGTAGCCTGTCAGCTTCCCTCCTGACCACAGGTGCCCATCTGAAGAGGAAGTGTGTTTAGAGACTCCCTCCTAAACTGCCGAGAACTGGAGGCATCTCAGAATCCAAGGTTAGGACAGGACACACCACTGGCACGTGCTCCCAACTCCAGGGAGGGCAGCAGCTGGGTGACCAGAGAAGTGACCTGTCCCTGTCTCCTGAGCCCCATCCCTCCCTTTCTCACTGGAAACTTGGGGTTTGCTCCTCTCCATTAGCCCGCCCACCCAGGCTCCTGGGACACCTGTGGAGATGGCACTCCCGGGTACGCAGCCAACCGAGTGCCCCCACACCCCTCGCCTTGTAGCTCTGAGGCCAGTCCTCCCCCAGCAAGAAAAGTGGCCAGCATATCCCTGGAGCCATCACCTCCCCCTCTGATGTGCAGCCAGGCTGCGCTGTGACAGCCCCCCCCAGGGAACTGGAGCATTCACGCAGTGTTCACTGATTGCATGGCACGCATAGGAAAGTCACCCACGTGGGGCAGGCAGTCATTTGAGGTGGCAGCTCTCATGTGAATGCTGCCCACGGTCAGTGTTAAGCCGGCTCCAGCAGGTCTGAAACCAACCAGACCGTCTTGGGGCTGGAATAAGTTAACACAGCCCAGGCACCTGTTGTTTGATTTTCTTGGAAGGCAGACAAGACCACTTGCGCACCTTGGCGTTTGCCAAGCAACGTGCCAGTTACAGGGCGGCGGGCAACACGCCACTCTCTATAGCTCCCTTTCCCCTGCCAGCTGTTTCACTAGGATCGCTACTGCTGCTAATAACAGCGGCTCACATTTATGAATACCTAATGGGCAGCAGAACCTGTGCTAAGAAATTTCATACGCACCATCTAATCTTGCCTTTCCAGCAGTGCTAAGGAAGGTATTGCTGAAAGGCCCGTTTTGCAGATGGGGAAACTGAGGCACCGAAGGGTTAGGTAACTGGGCCATCACCACTCAGCATGGAAGTGACTCAGCATCGGAACCCACACAGTCTGATTCTGGAGTCTGTTCCGGAGACTTCTTCAGTCACGGGCAGCTCTGCTGGGCTGCTTTCGTGGGACACACGGAACAAGAAGCAACTGTCTGTCAGCTCCTCTTGCTGTGTGTCCGTCTCCCTGGAACTTCTCTGGCTCACTGCCATCCCCCCACCAGCACTTGCCCTGAGTGAGGCCTGTACAGCAGCAAACGAAGAGCTGCTTGTGTTTAAAAACGGGGTTGAGGTGAGATGATGAGAGCTCCCCTCAGCAGCAGAAGCAGACCGACTTTGTGATACATCCTGGAAAGCTTTCCCCCCTCTCTTGTGTGCCTAGAGCTTCCTAAGGAAAGCCCTTGGGGAGACTTAAGCTCTGGCAGCCGCCCATTCTTGGTCCTTGAGTCAATGGCTGACCCTCCTCTTAAAGGACTTGTTAGTAAGCAGGCATCAATCAGACAGGCAAGTGGCCACACTACTAGCTGTTGGGAAATGGAGGGGGCAAGCCAAGTCACACCACGTGAGGCCCCTTGCTCCCCTGGCAGCCGGTGGCGGCTCCCTGCCTGGTCTCAGAACCTCAGCTTCCCGCCAATTGCCTCAGGGAAGCCCAGCCGCTTGCACCCTGTACCTAGGGCCCCCTGTGTCTGTGGGGTTGAAGGAGGCCCTGGTTTTCAGACAGGCCACCCGGTGGTATTGCTATATTTGCAGCTTCCCTTGCATCAGGGGTCACCATGGCAACCCACAACCCATGACCAGCAGCGCAGTTATTATTAGGAGAGAAGTGAGCAGTCACCTTGCCCCCCACCGTTGAGACGAGGAGGGTTCCTCCTGTGTCGTCTAGGGAGTGTTCAGCAGGACATGGCCCAGAACCCCTCATTCACACGCGCAGAGAAGGTTCCGGGCGGGGTTACAGTTCCCTGACCTCATGGTACCCGGGATCACCAGTTTCCGACCCGTGCCCGGCCTTGCTGGAGATCAAAACAAATCCCCCGTGTTCTGGAGGGAAGCATGAAGCATGTTTGTTGTAAGGCTAGAGAGTGGCTCTTGCTGTGATTAAATGGATAAAGAAATGCAGGATGGCAGAGAGTTAATTCCATAGAATTTATTTTTTTTTTTTTGAGGAAGACACATTAATGGGGAGGTTTGACTCCATCCTGCAGCTTACTCAGGGGTCCAGAATAGCCCCCGATGGGTGTGCTGCCAGTTTATGTCAGTGTGTAACGGTGCTAAATACACGGAGAACTTCCTCTTAGCAACTAGAAGCCTTTGCACGCGTTCTTTAAACCTTCGCCTCCCGCTGAAGGAGCCAGGGAAAGGGTGATGCCACCTGATGCCGACACATAGGAGGGTACCATCTTTCCCCTCCTATGTGGCGGCATCTGAGTGTTGATGAAACAGAAAAGTGACTCGCCAGCCCTGCGTTAGGCACTGGGGTCTCCGTGAAGCCCCCCTCGGCAGGAGCCTGGGCACATCTTTCCATCTCATGGCCTTTCCTGGAAGGGCTTCACTTATTATCCAGGAAGGGGCCGCTACACTCTGGCCTGGCACCGGCTTTCTGAGAAAACCTTGTATTGCTTTCCGCATTTCCGGACAAACGGGAGATGCCAAAAGCATCTCAGTGGGGCGGGGGGGGGGGGGCGCGGCGGGAGACGGCTGTCTTCCACAGACCCACGGGCAGGTGTGGAGAATATAAATACCACCAGAATGATAGCTCTGGGCCACTGAATCAACATGTGAACCGCTGGAGTTGCCAAGGTGATCGGAATGCAGTTTATCATTAAACCTGACTCCAGATGTTTGTGTTTTCGAAGCCTTGCAGGAAAGGCCTGTGAGCCCCAGGGGAATTGCCACGGACATGGGGCTGAGGGACATGGGGCTGAGCTAGTAGCTAAAAATGGGGCCTCAGTGGTCCTCTGTCCATCGGCCTCTTTAGATAGACTGGGTGCGGTGGGTCCTTTTCCCCCATCAGGGTGGACCTCGTCTTCCTCCTGTGGTCCCTCTCCCCATGTTACCTGGACTAGGAATGGATGAAGCTGCAAGCTGCTACAAGTGATAAGAGCCCCTGGGGCTTTTCCGGCCTGCAGGTCACAAGAGCCCTCCTTAGCCGAGACTTGGGGCATTCCACTTCCCTCCAGCTGCAGCTGTATGCCTCTCAGGGACTTCCTTCCTGCCTTGCGTTTCCTGGAGGCAGCAGCTCCTGGAAGGATTACCTCTCAACAGCCTCATTCTGTTGGTTAGTCAATGGGCTGAGTGCTAATGCCTCTTGACATGGAACATATGTGGAAGCCAAAAGAGCTCCAAGAAGTGGGAGCAGGGAGGCAGAGTGCCTTGCACAGCCAACGCATGGGAATAAATTTAGAAGGTGATGTACGTGGACTCCTACTCTCAGATGTGCCTCTGTCCTTAATTTCCTCTGACGGGAACATGGCTTTTGTGTGCTTTGTTTTATTAGAGGATCATTGCTAAGTTAATGAGAGTGGCTACAAGAATGTAGTGCCACCTCTTCCTAGGTGATTCCTGTGGTCCCTTAATGAGGGTGGGGCTGAGCAGCAGTGTTACATAATGGGGGGGCGGGTGACTTTGGATGAAGATAGCATGGATCTAAATCATAATCTATTACTTAATAGTCATGCAACTTTGGTCAAAGATATGTATGCTTTCTGAGTCCTAGAGGTGTCATCTGTCTGATGGAGATAATAACACTTCATACGGGTGTGGGGAGCTTCAATAAGCTAATATTTATAAGGTGTTTGGCGGGTACCTGGCCACAGGTCGGGCTTCCTACCGGTTAGGTATTATGTATCATATTACCTGTTAGGTCATGTGGCCTCAGCTGTTCATCTGGCCTGATCATCTCAGTGTGCCCCCCTTTTTGGTTTATATGATGTCTGAGGTTCCTTTGAGAGGTGGGTTTGGGAGCCAGTGGCTCCAAAGTATTTATGAACACGACACGCCCCCAATCCCTAGACTCGATCCAATAGCAAGGAGATCAAGCTGAGCTCTAGTTGGGGGAGACTGAGTTTTGAGTTTGCATACCCAGAGTTTCTTAAATGAGGTGAGCTGGAGCACCCCATTTTACACGAGGGGGCACAGAGCCACACATATGAGCTCCCGAATCAGCATTGAGTCAGTGACCCCTGGAGGTTGAAGCCCTGCATATGTAGCACAGGGCCAAGCCACTCAGCGGGAAGCCTGCGACTTTGAGCTAATGGCAGTTTGGTGAGAAGCCCCTCTCTGCCAGCTTGGTGCCAAGTCCTTCCTAAGAGTTGGCAGGGCTCCCGATGCCACCACACAACCAAGAGGCAAGCAGTCTTCTAGGCCCAGCCAGACCTCCGTCCACCTGAAGCATGCCCAGTTGCATTCCAAAATGAACAAAAACAATCACTCCCCAGAGATGCAGACACCTTCCATAGGGCCAGGAAACGAGAACAGGAATGTTATGTAGTGGAGCAGAGATGAGCTTTGGGGTCAGACAGGCTGGGTGACCCTCGTCGCGTCCATCACCACTCTGACCCTCAGTTTCTTCATCGGCAAAATGAGGATGATCGTAGGGCTGCTCTGCGGATGAAAGAAAAGGCTGCATGGAAAGTGCTTTGGAAAGAGCTTGGCGCAAGGCTGCCCACAGAGCTGTGGTCTCTATTATTATTATTACCATGTCACGTAACAGTTACACCACTGCCCCTTGGGGCCCAACCAGCACAGATCAAGAAAGGGGGAAGGGCCGGCCGAGTGGCACGGTGGTTAAGCGCTGGCTTGGGAAGCCAGTGGCCCCGGTTCGGTCCCACATATGAGGGCCAGTGACACTGCCCGAAAGAAAGAAAGAAAGAAAGAAAGAAAGAAAGAAAGAAAGAAAGAAAGAAAGAAAGAGAGAGAGAGAGAGAGAGAGAGAGAGAGAGAGAGAGAGAGAGACAGAAAGAAAGAAAGAAAGAAAGAAAGAAAGAAAGAAAGAAAGAAAGAAAGAAAGAAAGAAAGAAAGAAAGAAAGAAAGAAAGAAAGGGTGTCGACCCTCCCAGTGAAAGGGGGAGAGACCTGTGTTCAGGACCCCTGGTAGAACTGCTGAATCCCATTTCAAATGGCCGTTTCTTCTCTATTTACTCCATCATAGGGCATTTTGTTTTGTTTTTTTAATTCCCATCCAACTCTTGTCCATGGACCAAATAGCTCAGAGATCCATTCGCGGAAGCCAGAGTGAGTGGCGTAGCTGCCACCTTGCCTCCTAAAGGAGAGAGGACAGAGGACAGGCTGTTAGATCCCGCCATGCTGGGGGTCAGGGAGGCTGCCCTCGGCATCTAAACCTGGATAAGCAGCTTAATATAATCTCTCCCTGCACCTCCGCCTCTTGCCTTAGGGAGCCTAGCATCCTGGGAGAGAGTAAGTGACTGCTGGCGACTCTGCCCTTTGCGTTCCTTGTGTTCCTGCTCCATGCCGGCTGCACCTGTGCTGTGTTCACCCAGTAATCCTGCCAGCCTGGGTGGTTTTGATGCCTTACATCTTTGCGATAACATCCCATGCTGAGAGATCTAGAAGCAGTAGGGAACAAGAAAGCATCTGGACCAGCAAAAGAAGCCTCCACAGCTCTGAGGGTGAACGGTTGCCAGGGCGGCATGCCGTTTAGACACCCTTTCAAGGCAGACCCCTCCTCGCTGCCCATCCTGGCCAGTACCTAGCACTCCCCAGAGCCAAGTCCTGCAGCTGGGCTTGTGCATCTGTATTGGGGGTCTCAGATCTAAACACCTTCTCAGGCCAGGGAGGTAGAATCAGGGCCGACAAGAGGGAACAGTGGGGATAGAGAACATACATCCTAACGAAAGGGGGCAGCCACTCCGTAGCTGCTTCCAGCGGAGCAAATGTGGCGAGACCTTCTGAAATTGTTTTCAAGAGAAGACAGAAGTGTGTGTCTGTGTATGTGGAATTTCCCAAATTTTAAAACACTGGGCAGCCTTGCATGTGGGATGTTTCAGGGCAGAGTCTGTCCTCGGGCCATCAGGTTGGTGCCTCTGACGTGGTCTCTCCACCAAAAGGGTCAATGCTTCCTAACCTGGATGATGCCCTCAGAAACCCCGAATATCAAGGTTGGGAACAGGTCATTTACCACATACCTCTGTTGTCTTTTTAAATAAACCAAAAAGTGTGTGTGTGTGTGTGTGTGTGTGTGTGTGTGTGTGTGTGTGTGTAGGGCCCATTCGTTCCTGACTCTCTGGCACCTCTCCCTATTGGGTCCTCTAGCTTTTCTCCCTGTTTCTCTGCTCTCTAGCATCCTTGCTGGAATGCCCCAAGCCAAGTGGCTTTGACTAAAATGCAATGTGCAAAGCACAGGAAATTCTTGGGAGAAATGCTGCGACAGGGATAGACCCATGGGTGGAGTAGACGAGACATTCACCTGGAAGGAACTGAACCCTCCAGGGAACTATCATAACTGCTTCCAGCAGGCTCCCTGGAAACTCAGTGACCTCAGAGAAACCCACCCAACTCTCAGCTTCAGTTTCCTCACCTTGTAACTTGTGAGTCTGGCTCTGCCCACCTGCCCAGGTGATGGTGGGAATGACAGGCTGTCGGAAAGGCACTTTGGAAAGCATGAGACGCATTCTAGCAACATGAGCTTTCTCCACTCACTGTGCTGCAGGAGGACATCTGTGGGAACCCTTGGGACTGTGCCCATTATTAGCCAGATTAAACAGGCAGCGTTTCTTCCACTTGTCACAGTCACAGCTGCCTGCCTGCACACGGGGCTGCAGCAAGGACAGGTGGCACAGCTGATTTAGCTCCTGTGGGCAGCCCCATCCTTACCACTAAAGATCCCTGGACCTTGGCATCAAGAGACCCTGAAGACAAGCCAGCCCGTTACCAACCTCATGCGTCACTGAAAGCTCAGAGCTGGCCTCAAAAATAGAAAATTTTGAAACTCAACGTTTTAGCTGGTTAGTTTAGTTCCCTCTCCCCCACTTCCATTAAGGAGGGCATAAGCAATGATTTTAAGCTAGTTTTGGTGGTACAACTAGTCAGTCTAGGGTCATAAAGGAAATGTGGGCACCAAGAGGACCCAAATTTGCTTGACTTTCCAGCTCCATTCTAGAATACTCTCCTATAACCCTCTCAGCATCACCTGTGCTAGACCAGAGCGTCACCCAAAAGGTGCCTTCCTATGATGATTTTTTATGATGGGCCAGGGGTCTGAAGAACTAAAACCACAGCAGAAGATCCCTCGTGGGTAGGAAGGCTGACCCCAGGGGCATCAGTGCCACCTTGGGGGAGTGTGACCTCTGAAGTTGCATTAGGACTTGGGTATATTTCTTAATAAATGTCTGTGCTATGCACCAAGTATAAAGGGACGAAGAAAATAGATGCCATTTGTGCCACCACAGAGCTTGCAGTCTTGCCCAAGAAGCAAATGATAAGAAAAACAAATATCCTATCATCACAAATAGAGAGAAACACTACAAAGAAAATAAAGGGGGTCTGGGGGTTCTACCTTAGATGACGTGGTCAGGGCAGGCCTCCCTGAGGAGGCAATGTTTGAGCTGAGATACAGAAGACGGGGAGGCACCACCTTATGAAAGGGGGGAAGGGCGTATTCAAAGGTCCAGGGCCGCAACGCACATGGTGCATTTCAGGAACTGAACGGTGGTGAGTGCGGTGGAGTGGATGGGAAAGTAAAGGGCAGAGGTCAGATCACAGATCACACAGGGCTGTGTGTGTGTGTGTGTGTGTGTGTGTGTGTGAGAGAGAGAGAGAGAGAGAGAGAGAGAGAGAGAGAGAGAGAGAGAGAATGAGTATGTGTATACACGTACATGCCTGTGTACCCAAGAATGTATTTTTTCTGGGAGGACAGCCTATAACTTCCATCAGATTTCCAGGGAGACAGGTGATGCCAAAGAGCTCTAAGGACTTTTCTGAATCAAAATTGCCCTGAGTCAACTAAAGCATGAAAACAGTTGAGCGAAATAATTTTTGTTCTGCTTTGTTTTTCGGTTCCTGGAATCTGTGTCCTCAGGCTGCCATCTCCGGTCTTCCTGGGGCTGGGGGATGGGTTGGAGGGAAGCTCCAGATGATGGCAGTGTGTGGCACAGCGTCCAGGCATGCTCTGAGTTTCTGCGGCTGCAGGAATGCAAGCCCCTCTCTTTGTCCGCTCAGCAACAGCAGCCCCAGGCTGGGGGGAGCATCCGGGGAGCTCTGGGGCCCGTGGCCCTCGGGTTGTGACTAGGGTTAGTAAGTGTCGGCTTCTCTCCTGCTTGTAGCCTCCTCAATGCCAACAAGATCAACTGCCTGCGGGTGAACACGTTCCAGGACCTGCAGAACCTCAACCTGCTCTCACTGTACGACAACAAGCTGCAGACCATCAGCAAAGGGCTCTTTGCCCCCCTGCAGGCCATCCAGACGCTGTGAGTAGGCCGCCCCGAGTGCCAGCGCATGCCCAGGCAAAAGGCGATCCCAAACACCCAGTCGGAGAACCCCCAACATGAGGGCAGAGCAAGCAGCCCAGGAGGGTTTCTAGAACCTGCCGTGAGCACGAAGGCTAGCACAGTGCTAGCTTACCTGTCCTGAGCACTACACCACGCCCAGGGCCTTCCCTCTGTGCCAGCCTTAAGCCTGATAACAACCCGATGAAGTAGATGCTGTTAAGATCCCCCAGCTCTATGTGAGAAAGCCAAGGTACTGAGAGGTTAAATAACTTACAGCGGCACAGCCACTAAGAAGCAGGATTTGAATCCAGGCAGAAGTGCTGCTCAGCTGCTCTCTTAACTTCAGGACCACTGTATTCTGAGCAGCCTCCATCTCTGCTCAGAACCCATCCTGCCTACCAACACCCTGCAAAGCCAAGCCTCTGGCACGGGCACTCCGGGAGCAGGCCGCCTCTCCCCCATGCACTGCGAATGTCCATAAATAGTTCAGTCAGATAAATGACCACTGACTACAGATCTCAGCCTGTGTTTCTGATGGCTCCAGCCCCAGGCTGAGACCCCAGCCCCAACCCCCTGGCCTGGCCCTGAGCCTGGGGGCTTTTGGAGGCTCGCTGAGTCATCTGGTCCTCCCTGGCCCCACAGCCAGAGACAGGAACCCATAAAGAATAAGAACAGCTGCTATATGCTGACCCCCTGCCACGTGCAAAGCATTGTGTGCTGCGCTGTTCAGAGCTTCCTTACTGAGCCAGGGGACACGAGACCCACAGAGTTGCTGCTCTCATGATGCTGAGGACAGTAACAGTCCCCGCTACTCTATATGGAACACCCGCCCTGGGCCCGTCACCGTGCCAGCTGCTCTGTGCGCCTGGTGTTACTGAGCTCAGAGAAGTAACGTGCAGTCTGCTCTCAGCGTAAACCCTAGGCCCTTTGCCCTCCAGAACCGGCGTGGGTGACAGTCAAAGCAATCAGTGGGTCCTACCCTAGGAGTAGGGAGGCTGAGTCACCAGACGAGTGGCAGCTGCACCTGTGAGTGTCTTTTGCAGATGGCAGGCCTCAGGCCCCCTCTCTGGGTCCTCTCCGAAAACAGGCCCCATGTCCCCCCAGGCCTCCTGGGCCCAGCACCTGGGGGGCGGGGGGAGGGAAGCAGGCACCACGGGCCACTCCTGATGAACTCCCCTCCGTCTCGCAGCCACCTAGCCCAAAACCCCTTTGTGTGCGACTGCCACTTGAAGTGGCTGGCCGACTACCTGCAGGACAACCCCATCGAGACGAGCGGGGCCCGCTGCAGCAGCCCTCGCCGGCTGGCCAACAAGCGCATCAGCCAGGTCAAGAGCAAGAAGTTCCGCTGCTCAGGTAATCAGGTTACGGGGCTGGGCCCCACTTTCTGACCCGGAGCCCAGCAGCCCCAGAGAGGCCAGTAATCCAATCTGGAGGGCAGCGAGTGCTGTGATGCCTCCTGGGGAGCAGCTTTGCAAATTAAATTGGGGAAATTCAGTTAGGCTTTGCAGAAAACCAATTACCTTATGGATTTAAAATAAAATACACACACAATCAAAGCACGGGGTGGGGGATGCACTGTTTCAGGGGACAGAGCCCAGAAGGCCGCCCATCTCCAGGGGTGGGTCAAAGCGAGAGGCTGGGGCAGTCTTTCCGCTTTTCCTTTTTCTTTTTAGTTTCTAAGGCGAGCTCCCCAAATGGCAGATAGAGAAATACACCCCAGGCCAGGCTGCAGGCAGTGTGTAATCTCAGGGGCCTGTTGCCCCCTCTAAGGCCACCTTGGTATAGTCCTTAGACCAAGATATTAAAGGTTCCACAGACATTGTCTCCAGTGGCCTCCCCCACCGCAGACTGGTACACGCTGGTTATGGAGAGAACAGCAAAGAGTTGTGCTTGGGAAGACAGCAAAGCCTTGCTCTCCAGTTCCCAAACTCTCTCTACAAACCTTCCTTCCCACTGTGCCCAGGGGACCCACAGGGGTGGTGAATGGCAGGGGGATGCTCAGCTCGTCTTGGAAAGAGAAGCAGCTCTCCTTGACCCAATAGCTAGGCGAACAGGCAGTTAAAAATGACTATCATTTGTGTCATTTGCTACTGGGGAAAAAATCGCCAAGCTGTACTGTGCTCCCAACGGTGAGAGATTGATAGCATGGTGTGCTGAGACGGGCTGGAGCCAGCCCTCACAACCTGTGTGTCAGCACGAACCTGCCTTCTCCCCATGCCCGAGCGCCTCATGTGAGCGAGTGTGGCCGGGGAGATGGCCAGCGTGGGCACCAGTCGCCCGGAGGGGACCAGCGGGCTGGCTTCTGCTTCCTGCAAGTGGCCCTTACCGTCTAAGTCAGAGTCTTTCGCCCAGGTCTCCAGGATGCTAAACTTGAGCTTTGTTTTCTGGGGGTTTTGTTTTGTTTTGTTTTCCCAACAGAAGCAAACACCTGGAGAGGGCTTGGGGATAATATAGGGAATTTGTGGCAGTTGGAGATTGTGCTCCCAATTGGTCTTCCCCAAAAGAACAATGTCAATTTGGAGGGCAGTTTCTCGCCTGTGATGAGCGCTGTGCTGAGTGCTTCTGCTTTGATGTGGTTCTTCTGAAAGTCCTGTGAGATCTGCAGGACAGGTCCCCATCCTGCAGTGCAGGGAACCGAGGGCTCAGAGGGGAAGGGGCGCCCCAGGGTCACAGCCAGCAGTGGTAGAGGCAGGGCTAGTCCCCAGGTCTGGCTCACTCCTGGACACGGGGCAGCCTCCAGGAGAGTAGGAGAGGGAGGGCCAGCTGCCGGAATGACTTTCTTTCCCAGTCTCATGGCCCCGCCCCACCCTCGCCACACTCCTGAACTCTTTCCTCAAGTTCCTTCCTGGAGCTGGCAGCATCTCTGGGAGAAAACCCTCGCCCAGCTCAGAGCTGTCACAGCAGATACAACCATCCGTCCCCAGGGGCCTTTCCTGTGACTTACACCGTAGCCCTTCTGTCCCTACCCCTGTCTGTCCAGGGCCGTATTCATTAGCTCTGACAGCAGCTATGCCCAGGAAGATGAGCGATAAGAGGCAGAGGACAGCAGGGTGCCATCTGCCAGCCCCGGCCCCTTGTTCTCATGGGAGTCCTGTCGTGATTTGGGCTCCAGATTGATGCCAAGGCTCGGGGGCGTGGGGGGGGTGGCAGGAAAGGGAAGGAATCAGCCCAGGGTCTGAGGACTGGCATGTCCTAGGGACACAATCTTGGCATTTGCCTAGGAATAACTGTGGGCTGGAATTAGGAGAATAGTAGGAAAAGGGGAAATAGCAGGTAGACCTAGGAAGCAGTATAGAAGAGCCTAGTTCTAGCTCTAGCTCTGCCCCTACCTGCCTACCTTTGCATTGGAGGAATCCTGGCTTCTTTTCCTACATGGGGTAGGAATGGTCAGAAATTAGAAAAAGAAACAGAGAGAAGGGGCAGGGTTCTTGGGTTGACCCTCTTTAAAATATCTTTTTTATTAAATCAATATGAAGCCTAAAGATGATTTCTATAAAGGCAGAGAGAGTTAGAGCCGTGCCGAGTCTGACATGCAGCATCCTACATGTTTTTATTTTCTGTGGCTGCAGACGGAAGGTAGAGAGAGCTACTGCTGAGCCCCCAAAGGCCTTGGCTGTGAGAGACCCTGGGGCCCAGGCCACCCTTGGCCTGGTGGGGAGACTAGAAGCCGGAGGCCTAAAGCTCTGTTTCCAGGAAGCTCCAGGAGAAAGAAGGAGGGGCCGGTGACACATACTGGATTTGACAGATAATAACTCTGTGTTTTACTTTCCCCTAAAAGCACCCCACTGCAAAGACAGCTGATGTAATTAGGAACCAATTTGAGGGCTGCTCCTGCAGCACAGAAAGCCCCTCCATAGGCGGGGTGTCTGGTCTCCCAGCTGCCTTGTTATGTCTGCCTCCATCGGATGCACCCACCGCCCTGGGCAGCAAGATCAGGTTAGAGGTAAGGGCTGCCAGCTGAGGTAATATGACCATCAGATTAAGTCCTCCTGAAAAGGCACTGTCTGGCTGCCTGGGACCCCAAGCCCATCCCGGGGGGAGCACTGTTGGAAGATGCTGTCTGTCTTCCATCCTGCCTCCCTGATTCGTGTGTGGAGAGCCAGTCAGTAAGAAGGAACTCTCATGGTGAAAAATCAGAGAGGGATAATGTACTACATCCAAAGATGGCAGACAGCAAGACTCCGCTCAGGGAATTTGAAATTTAGAGCCCTTGGGAACCACCCGGTCTGTGCTGGAAAGGGAGAAACTGAGGCCTGCACCGCAGAAGAGTTTTAGCTAAGGTTTTAGAGTAGCATTTCCAGGACAAGTGCCAAAACCCAGGACTTCTGATGTGCTATGAAGATTCTTGGCAACTTTTTCCCTGGTCCCTTCATTTCCTTTTGTTGAACACACCGGAAATAAGGAGATGAGATTTAAAGGCTTGGAAGCAGGAAGCATGATGAGAAGGATGCATTTTCCCTGCTGTGGTCCTGAGGGCCGGACCAAACTTGAACATGAAATGCCCAAACCAGAGTGCATGTCTGGAGTTAAAGCAGAGTTAAGTCAAGGTTACAGCTGCCATCTCCAGTTGGTGAGATGGGAGGGCTTAGGAAGAGGAGACCCAGGGCTGTGCACGGACCTTGACTCACTGGCCCACCGTTGCACACAACCCATGCACTGTGGAGATGCTGGGACGTCTTGTCCCAAAACCACACTGTGGAAGAACAGTGGCTTGTCCCTCCTATCAGAGGGCTGGGCAAGGAGGGCACTGGCATCTGGCCCTGGCTCTGGCCTCTTAGTGGTGCACACATCCTCTCCCAGTGGCTCGGGAGGAAGCCCCGAGCCAGCAGGTGCATGAAAACTGCCCCTCATCTCTTGCAGATAGGGATTTAAAGACTGGGCACCCTCATCTGGGCTCTTGGCATCTGAAATAGTTGGTTGTTGGTTCTCCACCCCCACCCCTAACCCACTCTCGTGATTCACAGCCATGGCGGAAATCAGGAAATCAAGAAGAACCCTAAAATCTGGTGTCTTCCCCCCCTTGCTTCCTTCTCTTAGTCTGAAAGAGGCCCCTCATCATAAGGGGCACTGGTCACCTCCCCTGTAAAAATCCATGTCTTCAGACCATTGTGACTGTAGGCCTCCTGTCCCAAACATGGGGGTCCCATTGGCTCCCCCATCTTTCTCCCTGGCTAGGAACATGTATTTTCTCTTAGAACTACCTACCCTCCGTTATACCTCGAGCAATCTGGTGGGAACAGCTATCAGCCATAGGGTTTCTGGGGACCCCGACGACACTAAGGAGACTCCTCAATTGTGGCACGTCAAAGGACTTTATCCTAAAGAAGACCACTGCAGATTGGTTGGACCACTGGGAATTGTGGTTTGTGTGTTTAAAGGGCTGCAGGCACAGGCTGTATGGAACCACGTGCTGTGGGGATGGGCCGTAGGTCACAGAGCGAGCAGAAGAGGCTTCTGCTCAGTTGGTTGTCTCGTCAGATGGTGTGATCGAGTGGGGTTTAGAGGCTCAGTTCAGGCCCGTAACATGACCACAGACACCTGACTTCGTACATTCTCTTAGGAAGGACCCATTCTGTCCCGATATTCCTGAGTACGAGCGTCCCGTAGTCTTCCACCCATTCTCCCTCCCTCCTGGGCCTGCCCTGGGGTGGGGCAGGGGCTCCTGTCTTCAGAAGAACCCACTGCTGGCACTAATCCCGCTCAGTGGGGGCCTGCTCCGGCTTCCGCTTCTCCACGCTGCTTCCTCTCAGCGCTCCTGTCCTCTCTCTGACGCTGCTTCCTGACCTTCACTCTGACCGGTCGCCGTGGGGCTTTCCTTTGTGCTTGATCTAACCATGTGGTGGAACGATGGAAACGGAACATGGTTCTGTCAAGCACCGCGGAAAGCACCGCGCTCTCCTGCAGCATGGCCCGCCACCGCCGCCACCATCGCTGGACACCTCTTCTCTGCTCTGGAGCACCACCGCCCACCGGCCCCAGTCCAGCCCCACACAGGGCAGGGGTGGGAGGAGTCTGGAAGCACCCACAGAGCACCTCCCCTCCCGGGAGCGGACGGGCTGGAATGGGCATGGAGAAGCACAGTAGGGGCAAGCTAGGACCTGTAGCCACATCTCCGACCCCAGATGGAGCCGCCATCCCCCACATCTAGTCTGGATGCCCGCCGACAGGTAGAGAGTTAGGTTCAAGCTCAGAAACCACCGTCGTATCTTCTTCCATCCAAAGGGAGCAGGTATACCCAAGGCATATGCATCATTGCTTCATGGAAAAGTCCCAGCCCGAGGTCATTTTCCCCAGTCGTAGCTAACTCACAGGTCCTGCTGCCTACCACTCACCCTCACACACACACACCTACCATCTCCACTGGAAGCATTGGGGAGGGATGTGTAAGCACAAGACTTACACGGCCGTAAGTCTGAGACTTGAGGCTGAACCTGTGAGACTCCGTCTGGACCTGGCCCCACTCCTCATGAGTACTCTGCCCCTCACCCCCACGCAGCCTGTTTCCTTGGCCTTCCAAGCACAGTTAACATGGAGGCCAAAGTGCTCGTTCCGTGCCACCTGGGGGCCGTGCAGAAACCTGCTGTCTCTGACAATAAAGAGAGGGATCTTGGTGCCTCCCATTCTGCCTGTTTCTTGATAAATCCCAGACCCAGTGTAACCAGAAGATTGTGTCGATGGTTCAGGCCATGGAGAGCGTCATGGTGGAGCCAAAGCCTGGCGTTGGCCCGGCGTCGGGCTCGGGGCTCCCACACGGATGTGTCTCCTCTCCCAGGTTACTGCTCAGCCAGGGGCCCGGATGGCTGAGTCATGGACAGTCCTGTGTACTCTCTGAATTCTTTTACCATGTATTACATACTTACCGTAGGCCAGGCCCTGGACTGTTTTACTTCATTACCTTTTTAAATTTTCACAACAACCCTATCCATAAGTCCCATTTTGCAGATGAGGATACAAGGCTTAGGGAGGTTAACTGCCTTGCCCAGGGTCACTGGGATCCCGCATGACTGCTTTTTACAGCTGTAATACACGTCCTTCCCAGCTATGGACAGCCCCCTTGCCTTGAATTACAAAATCAAGAAGACCTTGACTTGAATTGATAGGGAGTTGTAAAGTTGAAATTTCTTTTTAATATTCCCTCTCAAGCTTACTTCCATTCATGGAAAATAACGAGTGAGACAGAGAATAACCAGCACTATTTAAATGGGTCCTCCTCTCCAGCATGAATATGCCAAGATCCATTTGGTGCAGAATAAATCCTCAGGCCCAGAGAAATTCCCTTTCCTTCTGAACAGAGGGGACACTCGGAGCTGCTCAGTGCTGCCCCCCAACGCCCGACGTGCCAGGGGTGTGTCCATAATGGTGCCCTTCCATCGGCACCTCCTCCCCACAGGTCCTACAGCAGCAGGCTTGTGACCAGGCCGTGCCCAGCCACAGGCCATGCGCATATCCCTCCGCGCTCAGGCACACGGCTACATTCATAACAGACTCTGGTGGGGACAGCTATTTACCCAAATGATCACCAAAGTCCTGGTAAAACTCCAGCCACTGGTGTCCGGTCCCCTGGCCTTTGCCCACGAGTGGATAGCTCTGTGCCTGGCGATGATCTCTTATTTCTATCCACGACTTGAGGCCCTTTTCTTGTCCACATAACTCTCTTTTCAAGCTGATGGACCCCAGCAGGCCTCCGAGTCCCCTCAATTCCTCTTTCTGCTGTTTCCCTTCTTTCTTTCATCCTTCCCATCTCAGAGATAGTGGAGGTAGAGGAAGAGAGCTCCGGACTTGTACATTGATAGGTCCATGTTCATCAGATAACAGCAAGTCTGTGACTTCTCAAAACACTGGCTGCCAACCTGGATGACACAAAAATGCAGACTGCGCGTGACAGTAGCCGTCGTGGGCCAGGTGCTGGCCTCTGCAGCCAAGTCCATCCAAAGAAAGGGACACTCGGCTCCCTGCCTGCGCCAACCCCGTGACCCTGTTATATACATTCCCCCCTGGGGAGAGGCCATAGGATGGGGACTCATAATAAAATCACACTGCTGTGGATTTCCACCCCCTTAGTCTATTAAAACCTCTCTGATCCTGTACCAAATGTCATTGTTCTGAGCTGCCCGGGGAGTGGAGGAGGACTCCGGGGCAGGGCCGGGAGCCAGCCAAACGCCAGGTGACATCAGCTCTCCCTGAGACCCGTCTCCGCCGGGGTTTAGTTTTATGGCCCTTCTTGAAATCCTCTGAGAGCTCTCCTGTCTGAACTCACCCCAAAGAGAAGAAGCAGCGGCCTATTTCAGTTCCTCCTCTCCTACTAAGTATTTCTGGCAGTGACAAATATGCATTGAGATTGAAATTGACTTTTAAAGCTCTGGAAAAGTTAAAAATACTTTTGGGTGGTTATGAGCATTAGGCATAACAAATGGCTCTGAGAAACCCTGGGTAGTTTCAGTAATGAAATATGAAGTGATGGAGGTGGCATTACCGGCTGGCTGTGACTGGGGAACGAACCCTTTCGGTTACGTACGTACGCCATTATTAATATTTCTGGCTCCCACTTGCATAAAATATTACCCTCCGACCCCTTCATTATTACAAACCAGGGCAATAACAAAAACAGCAGGGGGCAAATGCTGGAAAGAACACATTAGTCCATCGAATCTAATTGCAAAATCATTTTATTAAAATGGGTCAGTGGCTCCATTGCAGAGGTCCGCCAGTTGTAATCTAACTATACTACAGAGAGCTATTCCTGCTAACTACAGCCGCTCTCACCTTGATTAAAACGAAAACGCATTTAATCGGTGGCTGTCCCCAGACACAGCCCAGCCTGTGCGCGTCGTAAGGCTCATTGTGTAGGAGAGCAAACTGTGCTCGGCCCTGTGTTTCTGCCTGTGATCAGCACTCGGGGTTCCTCCGCTTTGCGAGGACCCCATCGTAGACACTGCTGAAAGAAAAACATATGCATATGTATGGACCACCCCTTCACACCGTCACGGCATGGGACCACTGGCAGGGGACAAGAGACAAACCCTGTCCTTTAGCAGGATTTGAAAAATGGGATTGGCCTAGGACTCAGCACAGTGATGTGCCTGGGGGGAAATGGGAAATGGCCCAGGTCAGAGTGAGTCAGTGGGACTGATGCTGGCAAGCCAAGGGCAAGAGATTTGCATAAGGCCCTGGGCCAGGAAGCCACCCAAATACCATGGGGATCCATGACAGATTTTGCTCACAGGAGCCTGGGGGTGGAAGGTGGGGTGAAGGAGCAGGGGAGGGAGGGAGTGGAGAGGAAAAGGAGACACAGGTCCAGGCCTCTGACCCCTTGATTTAGGTCAAAGGTTCACTTCAGAACCAGAGACCCACCAAGTTCATTCCCAATCAGGCATTAGTACATGTTGATAACCAAGAGGGTGGAAGACATCTGCTTCCTGCCTCACTGCAGCCCACAGCGGGAACATACCATTCAGCCCACCGCCACCAAGTGGGACTTCATGATCCTTCCCAGAAGGACTGAGAGGAAGGCTTTGTCAAAAAGCGTACCTGCAGCAAAGCATAGTATTATCACGTGGGCCCTGGCAGCATCCTGCCTGGGTTTGTTTCTCTGTCATGTACTCAGTGACCCGCGGACCTCAGTTTCCTCGTCTGTAAAATGGAGTCATCACAACCTCCGCATGTCTTGAGGGTTTAACGGGCTCACGCATTTGAATTTCAAAGAATAGTGCATGGCTCGTGGTCCATGCTCAGTAAGCATCAGCTATTTATTATCACAAGCTACACTGAGGTTTTAGTGGCTTCTGATATGCCAAATTTCACTAGGTTCTAGAAAAACACACAAACCTCTATACAACTCTTGACCCTTTCCCAGAGACCTTGTAACTCTTCGATCTTCCTCGCATCTTCACAACAACCCGTGTGAGATAGGGGTGAATACTGGATCCCCATTTTACACGTGGAGAGACATGTGGAGGCGAGTGTGTGGCAAAGCCTAGGCAAACCCACAGGCAAACCCACACCCCCTACTGCCAAGACCTCTGGTCTGCCAGTGCCCCCCGGGGCCCCTACTGCAGAGAAGATCACCAAGGTACGCCTCGGCCACTAGTAGGCAAACAAACGATGTTTATGTTCTCCGGAACACGGAAGAAATACCCACGGATGGGCCACCCGATGTACTAGTGCCACCCCACTGCTATGTTGAACGGATGTGAGCCGGGCTCTTATTTTGAGATCAGCTTTGTGCTCATGAAACGCTGGCGTTGAAACATTGGAGAAGCCCCGTGATGCCCATCCACTGGCATCACGATAGGAGAGCCAGCTCCCCAGACCCCTCGGGCATGACGTGTGGTCTTGCAGAGGTTTGCCCAGGCGCCAGGGTCCTTTCTGATCATTACAGCAGTTCCCCAGGGCGTCTCTTGGACAGCACGCCGTTTGTCCTGTGACCATTACTGTGCAACCTCCAGAGAAATTAAATTCCGAAAACGATAAATCTTAGCTCCAACTACTTCTAGCTCATCAGTACTGGTCTTACCCTCTAGTTAAACAGGACTTACTCTGGAAGACAGAGTGGGGCAAGCCTGGCCTATACAGGAATCGTTCTTGTCTTCACAGCATTTCGCATTTGAATTCATTACTGGCGTTTTTTTAAAGGATTCTCAGGCAACCCTGAGCCAAATTTCCAAGCGTTAGGGCAGTGGGCTCCAATTCCCCAGGCCCCCCACTTGCAGAACTTTCTTGCAGTATGAAGCCAGGTGTCCGTGGTCATGGCTGTCCTGTGCTGGGCCTCCTTTATCATTTTGTTACCTACTTAGGCCCCGAGGACACTAAGCTTGTGCCCCGCTTCCTTTACCTCATTCCCACCCCTGGCATAGCTCCGCCCTCAAAACCCCATCAAAATATTTCATTTGGGTTGTCATGAACACGGGCGTCGTGGACCAAGTAGCCCCCTGAATTGCAGGCCGAATTCTGTACACATGCGCTTCCTAGGAGCATGTCTCTTATTTATTAACTTCTTAAAAAGGTCCGTGAGCCACAAAAGCATACGAGCCCACAGAGCTGGGGCCTGGTTCCCTAGAGCCCTTGGAATGGTGAATGACAGACCAGATGGAGAGTGGGGGCAGGGGGAGGGAGAGCGCCAGCAAGGTGGCCACGGGGCAATGCTGTGTCTGTCACCGTGTCACTGGACCCCCCACCCCCACTGCCCGCAGCCTTGCGCGGTGCTGGAAACCCCGGTGACACCCCCAGTGACACTGACGCCCCTCTTTGGCCCTGTCCAGGCTCCGAGGACTACCGCAGCAGGTTCAGCAGCGACTGCTTCATGGACCTTGTGTGCCCCGACAAGTGTCGCTGTGAGGGCACCATTGTGGACTGCTCCAACCAGAAGCTGGCCCGTATCCCAAGCCACCTCCCCGAATACGTCACCGACCTGTAAGTGCTGCCCGGGAGTGAAGTCCCTACCTGCCCCCACACACCCAGTCACCCTGAGCCAGCCCTGGCAGAGCCTCCCGGGAGTCGCCCCTCCGGGCTCAGTTACATGGGCACTCCTTGGCTGTCCTCTACGTCCTGGGCTGAGGGCAGACAGCCAGGCACCCCTGGGGACAGCTTGCTTGCACCTAAAGACAGCTTGTTCATTCCACAGCTATTTTCTGAACACCTACTGTGAGCCAAGCACTGTGCTAGGCCCACCAGCTCCCACAGTGAACAAAGCAGACAGCCCCTCCTGGCCCTGCGAAGTGTGCAGTATAACCAGAAAGATGGATATTAAATAAGTAATTGCCATAAAGTGAGAAAGCAACTAGGATGATTAGCCATACCTGAGCCTCCAATTATCCATGCCCCTAAGGGAGGGTGTTGGTTTATCCAGAAAGGGAAGAGCTAAAAAGTTGCAGCCTGGTGGGGGTGAGAACACACGGAGGCTGACGGACCTGGTCTGACACCTGTCCTCGCCAGCCTTCGGGACATTTGGCCGGTTACTGCTCACATCTGAGTGTTAGGTTCTTAGTTATAAAATGGAGGCAGTGATCCTACCTCCTAGGGTGGCTGGGAAAACTCAGTTAGAAAATGGAAGCACAGAATTCATCCTGAATCCTGGCTAAATGAAGGCGGCCCTCATTATTATTGCTGTTATTCTCTCTGCCATCACAAGTCACGGGCACACGGCGGGCACAGTCATACATGGCCCTCCTGCTGTCCTGAGCATGTATGAATGATGGGCGTGAAGTCCCAGCAGAGAGCAGTGGTCAGAAAGGAGCTGAGAGGCTTGGAGTGTTGGGAGAACGTGGGGAAACCTTCCTGGGGGGGCTAAGTTGTCAGTGGGACCCTCTACAAAATGAACGCACATCACTGGCAGTTGGTTGAGTGTGAGTGTCCAGAAAGTCCAGCTCCTCTATCACAGGGGCTCCTCCAGAAGGGGGAGCCTGGCCTCTCGCTCCCCTCCCCCGACCACCCCATCACTCCTCCTCTCCCTGCTTTCCTCCACCCCTCCCTACCCCAGGCTAATGGATAGACCCTGGAGTTTTCCATGGCTCTGTTGATCTCGGCTGCCTGAGAGGCAGCTCAGCTGAAGCCATGGGGGTCCTGTGGGGGTGGGTCCAATGGAGGGCGGCGTAGGAGGTGCCCCCCTCATCTGCTTGCTTCCCATGTAGGCGACTGAACGACAACGAGATATCTGTTCTAGAGGCCACTGGTATCTTCAAGAAGCTGCCCAACCTGCGGAAAATGTAAGTCGGCTCAGGCCCTGGGGAGACGAGGCAGAAAGCCGGGGTGGAGGGGCTCCCTCAGCCTCACCCCTGCTGCGGGCATGTACTGGGAAGTAGGACACTAAGGCTTGGCCGTGGACACAGACCAAACTGACGCGTCACTGTTTGAGCATTGTCAGGGGTTGTTCAGAGTGTGGGTGCCATGCCATCCCTTCTGCTCACCCCAGCCCCCCACCCCGCACCCAGGATCTACCCCAAGGAGTGGTGGGGTACGTGAGATCTAGGGTGTGTGTCACTTAGTGACTTTTACAGGACGACAGTTCAAAGCTTTGTTTTGAAATGGACCCTAAAGGCTTCCATGAGGCACCTGTGAGAGGGAATGCCAGCTGCTTCTCACACTGCGGGGCGTCCTGGGGCCTGGCCAGAGCCTGGGGTTAGGCAAAGGCCCCCGTGCTTGCATGCTGGCCTTGCCTCTGCCAGGCTGTCCCTGGTCGTACCCTGTGCCTGCCCAGGACTTGGGGCCACGGCGTAACGGTAACAGGAGCGGGGTTATTAGGGCATCTGTCCCGGGCCAGCGGCGGTGCTCCCTGCCACCTGTGCCTCGTCTCCTTTAGTCCTCGCATATCTCATCTGCCTGGTGGTGGCTTCACGTGCCCTCTCTGTACATCCGGAGGCCTGTGGGGCTCAGAGAGGTTCCAGGACTTGTCTAAGATCAACAGCCAATGAACAGGACAGCTGGCATTCAGAGGCAGGTCCTCTGTAGTCACAGGGTGAGGTCGGGGCTGTTCTCTCTGCTTCCTGGTAACCCCAGCAGAAGCACCAGCCCAGACAAGGTCCAGCCTTATGATGCACAGATCCTAACTGCTCATTGGCCTCCTCGCTAAACTTGACTTGGAATCTCAAAATCAATTCTCGTGGTGCTTCCGTGGTCCTCCGTAAACATGATCAGAGCCTTGAATCTCCCCACACTCCTGTTCCCAGCTCAAACCGAACAAGGCTGTTTTGTTTCAGCCCTCATACTGTAAACAAGCATCCTTTTCACAGTATAGTCAGTGTCACATTTCCTTTTCTGCATGTCTGTGCTTTCTGTTGGCGATTTCACTGGTTCAAATGGCACCAAACAAAAAGTAGTGAAGGGCTGCCTAGTGATCGTAAGCCCAAGGCTGTGACGTGGCATGTGGAGAAAACACAGGTGTCACATGCCTTTGTCCAGGCATGAGTTGTAGCGCTGCTGGCTGAGCGCAAGGTAAATAAATCAACAATGTATGACAAGGAAGGTGTCTTCCTACAGAAACACACATCAAACAAGGCTACGTGCTGACCAGAGGCTCACAGGAGCCTAACCCTGCATTTCCTATAGGAGCAGGGCCCACCATCCCCTGGCCCATTCTCCTGGTGACTGTCTACAGTGCAGCTCAGAGAAGGAGGAGCATTGGCTGCAATTCTTGTTTTTATCCTGTTCCACACTCTCCCCGCCCCACCTCAGTCTCCTCCAGGCAAGGAGAGAACGCTTCGCCTGCCCTGTGCAGCACCTGGATTCCATTAGTGCTGTTCAGGCTTCCCGTCTCCCTCCTTCCCTGCCCCCAGTGACTGCCGCGTAACTGGGGGCTACAGAGAGCACTCTGAAGGGACAGCTGACAGAGGAGCACCCATGGGCCTTGGGGAGGATCGTGGCTGTGTGGTCCCTTGTTGCTTTAGGGACCCAGCACAGATATCACCTGTTTCCAGCCAGGAGATGTCCTGTTTAATCCAAACCAGAGAAATGCACGCCCCTCCCCGCTTTTTTTCTTTTAAACTTCAAGGCAAAAACTTGCCTACAGGTATTAAAATGAGTAAAGCTGGTCAAGGGCCTATTTGCATAGTAAACAGGACCAGGCAGCCTTCGGGTCCATAAAGAAATTTGCATGCTCCCATTTTAGGTGAAACTCAAGCACTTTGATTCTATCTTTCACCGTTCCACTTTGACAGGACTATTTCTGAACACCCAGGAAAATAATAGTGCAAATACATGATAAGTGGCCTCAGCATCTAAGCCACAAAAGGTGGGGACCGGTGCACAATGGTAGCCCAGTTCTCAACAGAAGAAGCAGGTGCCACTCAGCTTGTCCCCGTATTTCTCATCCTGGAATGTAGGTCACAGCTGCCAAATGTCCCCACTTCTCAAGAACAGCCAGACAAACCCAGATGTGAGGAACGAACAGACAGCCCTGCCCTTTCCCCGCTGCGTGACCCCGGGATTGTCCTTAGCCTTTCTAAGCTTTGGTGTCATCATTTGCATAACAAATAAATCCACCTTCCTTGTAAGTTATGATGAGGATCAGAAGTAGGTATGAAGGGATGAGACGGAAGACGTGGCCTGTGGGACTGGAGCAAGAAGGGGCAGAAAGACGGAGGGCATGAGTTGAGTGACCCAGGGTTACTGGTTATAGATTTAAAACAGGAGCCAGGGTAGAAGCACAGATGTGGGAAGGCACTGGGGGTACGGCCATAATAATAGTAGCAAGAGTAGTAAATAGCAACAGACCATATCAATAGCCACTAACACTTTATGCAAACACTTTACTCTGTGCCAGACAGCACTGATTTTACTTCTTTGAACCTTCACCAAGAAAAACAAAAGAGCCTGGAGATTGCTTCATTTACAAATGAGAAAGCTGAAACACAGACAGTTAAGTAACTTGTCCAAGGTCAGAAATCAACAAGCAAGCCAGGAGCTAGGAGTGGTGACAGGGCAGGTGAGCCGGAGAATGCACGCACCGTACCCAGGCAGTAGATACGTGTGTGCGTGCCCGTGTGCACATGAATCCATATGAACAATGCCAGCCAACTAACCAGGTGACCCAATGGGGGCAAATCCAGCCCCAACAGCCACCAGCTGCGACCACTTATATAAAAGAACTTGATGGCGACTCCTTTTGTTAGGTCCTTAGCCGTGGGCACACCTCTGCACCCCCACAGAGGTGGTGGGTCGGCTGGATTTCTGCCCATCAGCGTGGTTAAAGCCAGCTGTGCCTGAGTCCGCTGAGCTTCCTCAGGAGCTGTGGGGCCTAAGATCATACTCATGATGGACGCGGACAGGGCCCGTGGGCCCGGGAGAGTGAGCATAGAGCCAGGGGGGTCAGACCCTGTGTGGCCTTCCGAGCCGTGATCAACCTCTGCACCCTTACCTGTTGCATCAGAATAATGAGATCTCTCAGAGTATCACTTGTGCTAAGGGGTGCAGGAAACGTGTGAACTGTGACCCACGAGGGTTATAAGCCAAGGCCCCTTTTCAAATGACGTCCCATTTGGAGCACAGCCTGGGGCCACTCTCAGGCCACTCGCAGGTCAGTGTTCTGTACCGCTGCGTCTCAGCCAGAGGCTGGAAAATGGCAGCCCCCACACGGGTGGCATTCTCGGCCGTGGTTGTGTTTTGAATAAGAGTTAATTGCCCACTTTTAAAAATCAGGAGTTCGCACAGAAAATAAAATCTAGATTTCTGGCTTCTCGGAAAACCAGAAGTTCCGGCAGAACTGCATCCACATCGCCACATGGCTCCAGTTGAGAGGAGCTGAGGACGTGCACTTATGTGGGATGTGTTTTCCTGGTCACGGCCGTTTCCCCTTGGCTTGCTTCCCGCATTAAGCCGCCTGCCTGGACCTGGTGGACACTCGCACTTGCGACCCCAGCTTGAAATAGACTAATTCCCACCCCAAGGGGAGAGGGAGGTGTGTAAGGGGGAGGACAGCAGCTCGGGCATGACAGGGTGCCATGGCGCCTGCTCAGTCATGGCCCCCACCTTCAGTTTTTGGGAAAAATCCTTAGCTCTTTCCCCACTGCCCTTCCATCTGGGGCTGGGCTTTAAATGGAACTACAGATCCTTTCCTGTTGCCAGACAGCGTTTATGGGCTGTCCTGCAAAGCTGGACACCGCTCGCCTCCTCCTCAGGCTCAGACTGTCCAGAGGTGACGCATGATCCCCGGCCTCCAGGGCCCTCCGTGGTTCTTGGACAGAATGAGAACAAGTCCAGAGGCAGCAGGGCGCAGCGCTGGCTTGGTCCTGCCTCTCGTTCCCTGAACCGTCCTGGGCCCTGGGTGGGAGTTCCTGAGGCTGTGTCCTCTCAGGCGCGAGACCCCCATCCTCACCGGAGCCTGTGTGGAGTCAGGGTTCCCTCAGAGGGGTCTGCAGAGACCTGATGCTCTCAGTTTATGCCCAAGCTGCCCTCTCTCTGTGCCGCAGTCCTTGGATGGATGGACTTTCTGAGCAGTCCTTTGACAGATGGAGAAAGAACAGCAACCTGGTCTTCTGGAAAATTCTATCCCCCTTTTGTAGTCTCCTTATGTTTTCCATTCTCCCAGCCCAAGGAAATCCAATTCACAAACCTTACAGTAATGTGATGTTAATTTTGCTCATTTAAAGAAACAGATGTCAGCAGATGGGAACCCTCCCACTTGATGGCTGCTGTAACTCACCTTCATGGCTCGGCCCAGGTACTTTAATTCCCCACGAAGCCTAGCTCTCTGGAGCAAAATCCTTCTCCTCCAGCATTCGGATGAGTTATAGCTGCAGGGAGAGCTGCTCTCTCCTCCCATGTCTAGTTCGGGGGTAATTTGCAGTCTCCCCTGTGCACGACCTTCATTCCTGGGTTATCGCGGACCAGGGCTACCAGGATTTATAAGAAAACCGGCTGAGTTTAAGGAGAGCCAGGCAGGGGGCAGAAATCCAGTGTTTGTCTCCCGACTCTGTCTGGTCTTGGGGGAGAGGTTCGGAGGAGGTGTGCGCCTGTTTCCTTGGCAGGACGAGGGGGCTGGGTGGGTGGGAGGGGAGAAGGGTTATGACAAGAAGCACGGAGGGGCACGTGATGCGAGCATGAGACTGAGCACCCTGTGTGAGCGTGAGAGCTGGGGCACTGCCGCACGGCCAGGCCCAGTACTTGCCTGGGAAGGGGCAGGCGGCCTGCATCGAGTCCTTGGGTGCCCATTTCTGCAACTTGCTCCTAGTCTGTCACTCAGGGAGGCTTCGCCCGCAGAGGTTGCTGTGGTTCCACCCAGAGCTTTGCGAGGAGGGCGCTTGAGAGAGGCCAGAGTGCCAGGGCTTGGTGCGGTGCTCAGGGATCTGAGCCACCGCCTCCCTCCCCGGCCTCAGCATGCCCAGCGGCACCATGGGCCGGCTGGTCCATTTGGAGCGCACCCTCAACTCTGACAACCTCAGGGTGCTCAGCCTCTTAGCGGCTCCATCTTCACCTCGGGGTCTTGCTGTTTACCTAAGACAGCCGGTTCCTGTGCGTGGCTCTGGCCGGCTGTTGGCTCGGGAAGCTGGAGTCCTCCCTCAGCTCGTGTCAGCACCATCGCTTCCTGCTGCGTGCATCCCGCCTGGGATGTCTTCAGGCCTGGACATTGGGTTGGCCCATGGAGAGCCCAGGAAGCGTCTCTGTGGTGCTGCAGGAGCTGCCTGCTGTTCAGATGTCCTGTGAGGCCTGCCAGGTGGCAGCTGGGCGTTGGAGAGTCTGCTCTCAGTGATAGGATGAAGCTCACTTTAGGGAAGCACCAGACCCCGAATTCTGCAAAGCAGTTACTAAGGGAGCTGGTATCCACATCACCAAAGCAACACTTAGGGAAGAGGCCATTCACCTTTGTGCCTGAAAGGCTGGTCTCAAATCCCAGTTCCAGCAGCTATGTGACTGGGGGCCAGTTACTTAAACTCTCTGAACCTCAGGTGCCTCATCCGTGAAAAGAGACAATGACAAAAATAATGCCCATCTGGTAGGTCTGGTTTTGAGGATTTGATGTGATCCTGTTGGCCAAAGCCCTCATTTAGTATCTAGTGCATAATAAGTGCTCAGAGTGTGGTGACTAGAAAGCATCCATTTACCTTCAGGGATCCCAACTGGTGGGGCTGCAAATGCCCCACCCCTGGGGGGAGCCTGTCTTGCATTTTTCTCCTGTCCTCAACAATTCTTGAGATTCACTGCTTAGCGAGAACGCCTGTTGAAGAGAGAAAGTAAGTTTGAGAATCACTGTTTTACACCTACCAGCCCCGAGAGCGTGGAAAAGATGATGACACTGAAAAGGTTTCAAACCCTCACAGTCTTCACAAAGGTAGCCCCACCTGTGTGGATGGGGGTCCCTCCTCCTCCGAGTACAGGTGCTGCCCACCCAACGGCAGGGAGTTCAAAACCGAGCCCCCACCGTCCAGTCCTCACTCCGAGGGTGCCTGAGGGTCCGCAGGGCTGGTGGCCCCCTCTTTGCATGGCCTGACCCAGTCTGTCCCTTCTTCCAGAAACCTGAGTAACAATAAGATCAAGGAGGTGAGAGAGGGAGCCTTTGACGGCGCCGCGGGCGTGCAGGAGCTGATGCTGACGGGGAACCAGCTGGAGACGGTGCATGGACGCATGTTCCGTGGCCTTAGTGGCCTCAAGACCCTGTGAGTGCCCAGGGCCGGGGCCAGGGCCGGAGGGAGATGGAGGGCAGGGCATCGGAGAGGGAGCGAGGGCTGGCGGGCAGCCGGTCGGGCCTGGCCTGCGGAACCTTCCTCCCAGAGACATGGTGGCATCAGACGTTTCTCAGCCTCAATGAGGAAGAAGGTAGCATGCTGAGCACCCCACAGCGCGCGCACACACACTCACATACTCACACTCACACTCACACACATTCGCACACACGCACACTCGCACACACTCACACTCACACACATTCGCACACACACGCACACTCACACACACTCGCACACACTCACACACTCACACTCACACACACTCGCGCACACACATGCACACTCACACACAAACTCGCACACACTCACACACTCGTGTGCACACACATGCACACACACTCACACACACTCTCACACACACATACTCACACACGTTGTCACACTCACACACATGCACATACACACTCACACACTCTTGCATACACATACTCACACACACTCACGCACACACACGCACACACATGCACACGCTCACATGCACACACACTCGCATACACACTCACACACTCACACCCATGGAGGCACTGCTATGGGAAGGAAGGGCTGATGCCTGCACTCTCACCCCCACTCTCTCCCTGCAGGATGCTAAGGAGTAACCTGGTCAGCTGTGTGAGCAATGACACCTTTGCTGGCCTGAGCTCAGTGCGACTGCTGTCCCTCTATGACAATCGCATCACCACCATCACCCCCGGAGCCTTCACCACGCTCGTCTCCCTGTCCACCATGTAAGTCCTCCTGGAGCCATTGCTCATCCATTCTGTGCTCCCCCCCTGCAGACCTCTCCCCTCCAACCTCCTTGCCCTTTTTGGTCAAGGTCATCTACCCATCTGTCTACTTAATAAACATTTGTCAGGCTCCCTCGATGCGTCAGGCACCACGTAGGTGCCGAGGATACACATGCGTGGGCCTTCCAGGAGCTCACAGATAGTGAATCACAAAAGTTGGCCCACCGCGATTTGAAAACCCAGCATGGACCAGGCTGAGGAACCGCGAGCTGTGTCCTAGAAGGAAAATGGGAGCCAGCTTGTTCAAGAAAGCAAGAAGCACATTTCCTCCCTGGGGTAGCGCATGTGCCAAGGCCCTGTGGTGGGCAGGAGCAAAGCAGGTGCACAGGACTGAGCAAAGCCCAGCATAGCATGAATGAGAGAGGGCCTGGTGTGAGACCAAGATAGAGAGGAGGCCAGGGCCAGGCTGCAAGACTGCTGTGTGCCACTTTGGTCCCCATCCAAAGTTATCAGGAAGCCACTCAAGGTTTTAAGCAGGCCAGTGACATGAAACAACAGGGGTTTTTAAGTGATGTCACCGGCTGCTGAAATGTGTATCAGAACAAGAGTTCAAATCTAGCTTTCTGGATACCTAAATAAGTGCTCCTCCTGCCCAGATAATTCACTATGTTGGTAAAAGAGGCTGTTTAGAATAAGAGTTAAAATGCTGGGTCCTAGAGCCAAATTTCCTGGGTTCAAATCCTGGCTGTACTGCTCATTAGCTGCGTGACCTTGGAAAAGTTGCTTCATCTCTCTGTGCTGTAATTGTCCCTTCTGCATCATCTAGCTCCTAGGGCTATTATGAGGATTGGTTCTATTATTATTTGTAAAGCACACAGCAGGGGCCTGAGCTATAGAAAGTACTCAAATTTCATGTTAGTTTTTATGTTTGCCCATTACATTTCCATGTGGCTGTGTTAACCTCAGTTGCTAGTTCATCCTCCCTCTCTTCTCTTCCCCAAAGAGAAGACTTCTTAGTCAGAAGAAAGGCTCCTCATGTGCCACTGTTTTGTTGACTGCCATGTCCTCAATGTCTAGATCTGTGCCTTGCACAGACTCCTGTTATTTAACTGCTGAGTAAATGGATGAATTGAATGAATGAGTGACATCAAGATGGGAGACGATGGGTTAGGAACGAGCACCAGTGGGTTGATTCATTCGAGCCCACTCCTCGCCCCTCTTAGGTGCCTCCATTCTGGGAATTAGGAGATACGACAGATGCCGACGGGTAGAGTCGCAAAGCGTTAGGGGAAGTAGCTTTGACTCGGGAAGCAGCATGCCCAACTTTGCACAGCTCCCAAGTGTCAGAGCCAGGCCTGAAGCCCAGGAATGTCCGACTCCCAGGCTCTTCATTGCCATGTCATCTCGTAGCCACTCGCAGGCCGTATGGCCCTCGGTGCAACCCCCGTAAGCTTTGCTTTGCTCGTTTGTGAAATGTTTCCTCCTTCCTAAGGTGGTTATGACAAGTCTGAGTGAGAGAATGGATTTATAAAGTGCTGCTCCTGGTTCCAGTCCTCTAGGAAACACTCAGAAAGTGAGAGCTGCTCTCATCCCTTCATCCCTCCATCAGCCCAGTCATTGCATCCAACAGACGTGTTTGTGGAGTGTCTGTGCTGATGCCACACTAGTGCCCGGAGACTCAGAGGCAGACACAGACCTGGTGCCCCCCTCAGGGGACTGAGAGTGCGGTCAGGGCGGTGCACATCGGGCAATCATTACAAGCTCTGAGGGGTGCTAGGGAGGAAGTGAAGGCAAATGAGGGAGAAGAAAGAGACAGCGTGGACCTTTTCATTTCCCTTTAGATGGGGAGCTCCGGGAAAGCGTCTTGGACAAGGGGTCACGTGAGCTGAGGACTGACAGATGGGGTGGGGGGTGGCAGCCAGGCAAACCATAGAGAGATCCACCCCAGGCAGGTGGAGCTGCATATGAGGGCTCTAAGTGGGAGAGAGTCTCTGGTGAGGAACTGAAGGCAGTTCTCAGAGCTGGAGCTTAGCAAACAGGGTAGGACATGGCGGGACACCACAGTCACGTCCATCCGAGGCGGTCTGGAATGACACACCTGCAAAGACTGCATCTGGCTTTTAGGAGAAAGTCTGCATTCCCTTTCCCAGCCTTCCTTGCCTCCTCTCCCTGGACCCAGGACAGCCGTGCCTGGAGAGCTGGGCCCTTGGGTGGCAAAACAGGACCCCGAGGCCAGCTCCCACCGTAGGAGGTGCCGCTCAGAGGGGGCCCTTCTCTCCTCCCAGAAACCTCCTGTCCAACCCCTTCAACTGCAACTGCCACCTGGCCTGGCTGGGCAAGTGGCTGCGGAAGAGACGCGTCGTCAGCGGGAACCCCCGGTGCCAGAAGCCTTTCTTCCTCAAGGAGATTCCCATCCAGGATGTGGCCATCCAGGATTTCACCTGTGAAGGTGAGGACGCTGCGGGCAGGGCAGGGGCCGGAACAGGGAGAGCAGGAGGGGAGAGGCCCGGCCGGTGCTGAAGTTCAGGCCCCCCGAGGCTGACTCCCCTGCCCTCAGGCATGCAGCCGGCACTGGGAAGCTCTCTGCAGGTCTGCTGCTAGACCCCCGGCTGCTCTGTGCAGAGTAAGAAGGGTGCCTCTTCCTAAACACATTTTACTTCCGTCGGTCACAGATTTGTCATCACATGCCGATTTTGTTAAAACCAGCCACTTTAGAGCTACCAATTAAACGCTGTTGAGCCAAATACCCTCATCTGCCATGTCCACGGTGAGATTGGTGCCCATGAGATGACACAGCATCCTTGTGCAGTACGCAACCTACACAAATGTCCCTGGAGGCCCTGGGCCTTGGTTTTCCTGCCGGCATCATGAGAGGCTCAGAGTGTGTGTGGAGAAGAAGCACCCTTCAGGATGAGCTCCTGGAGAAGTCCTGTCACTGGCTAGGGCATACGCGCACCTGGCGGCCAAGGCACCAGTCATTAGGGTTCCAGAGGGTATATTTGTTTACATAAATACAAGCCGGTCAGCGTTAGGTTATCCAAGTCAGGTTAACTAGTTTCTGTTGGGTTGTCGGAAAAGTTCTGACATATTTTTGCCACAAAAACCATAGAAAAATACACGTCACGACTTTTCCGACAACCCAATAGATGAACTGAGTTCGGGTATAATGGTGGTTGGGGATGCAGTCACCCCAAAGGGATTGTGCGGAGGAAGGAGGAGAGAAAAAGAGGGGAACGCGGAGGGAATGGACAGGGCTTGGCCCCGTGCCCGGCCACGCCTGCAGTCAGCTTGGTTTATTCCTGAGTGGGCTCACAGTGACCACTTCCCTGTCTAACACTCGGTCCAGGGGGATTTTAGAGGCTTCATGGCATGTTAAGCGTGGCAGAAGTTAGGCAGCCCCGCTCCCCAACCCAGGCATGTGCTCGTTCCCCCACCCATGGATGAGACCAGCAGGCTCCTTAGTTCTGGTCCGGCTCACAGCCAAGGGTCTCCCTTTCCTGAAGACAGCATGGTCCTGGCACCTGGCCTTGCTCACCTGTCCCCACTATGGAAGTCTGTCACCTGCCGTGCTGACCCTGGGGCTCTCCACAGGCAATGATGAAAGCAGCTGCCACCTGGGCCCACGCTGCCCCGAGCAGTGCACCTGCGTGGACACGGTGGTGCGATGCAGCAACAAAGGTCTCCACGCGCTCCCCAAAGGCATCCCCAAGGATGTGACCGAGCTGTAAGTACCCCGCTGCACAGCCTGGAGCCCGCCTCACCCGTGTCCCTCACACTTTACCCCTGGTGTCCCTCCCAAGGCTGCCTGGGGAGCCCCCCTGGAATGGATCCCATGAGAGGGCAGCAGAGCCTCAGCGGGGGGACAGGAAGCATTCCCCCCCATGCCTCTGCCTGGCAGGCGATAAGCCTCTGACCCTCCACGATACAAGTGGGAGGGTTACTGTCTCCATTTCTGTATTCCACACACACACACCAAAGCCCTGCTCTGTACTCTGCCCTTCTAGATTCCCCAACAATCTCTCAGTCTGGTGCTAGACACAGCACAGGATAATCGTCAAAGCATTACCCAGCAGGCACTAGGGCTCACCAAGCGCCTCTACGAATATGACCCGTTCCCACCTCCAACAACCCATTTCACAGATCAGATCTGAGTCCTGAGCCTGGCTCTCTGTCCACCCAGGAGCCTTCCTACTCCACAGCCCAAGCTCCTGACACTGAATCCCCAGGGGCTGTTTCTGCCCAAAAACTGCCAGTTGAATGTAAGAGATGTTGTTCCTTTCCTGGGGGGCCCTTCATATTGTGAGGAAAACCTGATTTCTGCCCCTGGAAAGCCCCACAGCCCCACAGGCAGGGGATTCTCTCTGGAAGGTACCAGCAGCATCACACACTCGCACAGCCCACACAAGCCATGTTCACTCTTGCACTTCTCCCTTTCTCATCCCTTCACTCAGTACATACTTACAGGGTGCCTCATGTGTCAGGGACTCTGCTAACACCGGGGAGACTGGGTGTGAGCCATCCTCTCGTGGGGCTCACGGTTTACTGGGGAAGTTGGACATTTGCTCCATCGTCTCAGAGGCTGTGAGCTGACAGCCATGAAAAGTGCTGCACGAAAGAGAGACAAGCAGATCGGTTTCTGGGTGTGTGTTGTGGCTCCGGACACCCAGGGAGGCTGTAACCAGGGCTGCCAGCCCAATGGAAGCAACGAAGGTCCCGATAGTCACTAAAACATCCGTGTCGGCCTGGGCTGAGGCCATGCCCTTGGAGATCTGTGTGAGCAAACATCATGCACACAGTGAGCCCAGGTCCCTTTCTCGGCCGGGCTGTGCCGTGGGTGGGGTCTGCAGAAAATGACCCAGGTACTTGCCTCCTTCTGGGGCTAATTGAGTGCGAAGTGACACATGTCAAAGAGAAGAAAATGCCATGAAAACAGGCCCGCAGATACTTTTCCCCAAAGCTCATGAAACAGAGATTGAAATAACAAAGATAATTGGCTGGAATTATAAAGTAAACTTCAGAGCTTTGGGAGGAGACCCCAAAATTTTCTGCTTTGGACATGATGGCTCTTCCCACAGCCAGACACAGTTTGCAAAGTTCCCAAGAAGAGCAGCCCTCACCTCTGTCCCCACACCAGCTCCAGGAGGGGAGAAGTGGGGGCAGAGAGCAGGAAAACAGATGCCGGAGACCGCGAAAGCTGGCAGGCCCCGGGAAGCGGGCTTGGAGGTCTCTGGGTCAGGTCATGGCTGAGTCCAGACTCACTGTCTCCAGCGCTGGCTTCCCAGCTCCCCGTGGCATCATTCGTTACCTGAGGCAGAGCTGCCAGCTTGCAAAGCAAGATTCAGTTTAATTCACTGAGAAGGAGAAGAAACAAAGTTACATGGCATTTCTCCAAACGGCAGGGTGTGCGAGTCTGTTGCAGCTCGAGAGAGCAGGGCGGTGCCGTCCCAGTGGGAAGCAATTTTCCTGCATCCCCCATGGGTTCCCACAGCCCTTCTGGGTGTCTCCTGTCCTGGAGGAGACAGGCCATGCTGAGACCAGCTTCCCTCGCATCTGCTCATTTAGCCCTTGCCTGGTCACTGAAGTAGGGATGTAGCACCACGTGCCCCCCTTTGTCACCATGAGCACGTCCAGAGAAGTAAAAACCATGTCCCAAGACCCCATTTGGGAAGCAGCCCAGGCAGGATGAGAAAACAGTTGAGTCTGACCCCAGATCCCACGCTTGCGTCCATTTCCCCAGAAGCTCTTAAACTTTGAGGCCTCAGGACCCCTTTACGTTTTTCAAAAGCATCGTGGACTCGAAGATCTTTTGTTTACGTGGGTTCTATCTACTGCTGTTGACCCTTTTGGAAACTACAACTGAGATATTTTTTAAATATAAATTTATGAATTCATTTAGAACTAACAATAATATACCCATTGCCTGTTGATATAAAAAGCATACTTCTATGAAAAACAAACCCAAAGAAATTTAATTGAGAAGAGCGACATTACATTTTTACACATGTACCAGACAGCTGGGTTTTCATAGCTGCTTTAGCATTCATTTCTTGTATGATATGTTGTTTTGGGTTAAGGATAAGTAGAAAATCTGGCTTCACATAGACATGTAGTTAGGAAACGAAGGAGAATTTTAATAGCCTTTTCAAATAATTGTCCGTATTCGTCTTTGATGATACACCAAAACCACACAGTAGCAGTTTCTTAAAGGCGAGTTGCAGTGTGGACCTGGAAACCATGTTCTGTGCCATTAAAACGCCCGGGGCTGTCTTGCACTTTGAACAGAATTTTCCCCCAGGTGTGGTCTTGTGACAGCGTGCAGTGGTCATTTGGAAAATATGGATTCTCTGCGAGTTATGCAGACCTTCCCAGCGCTGACACGTTGCATCATATAATATCTAAAATGCCACAGCCATTAATATAACCACCAATCTCATCAGAAAAGCCTTTCCGTCAAGGGATGCTGTCAAGTTCGATGTGGCAGTCACAAGCTTTCTAAAATTGTAATTTTCACTTGGAGCTCAAATTTTATCATTGCCAACAAATACTGTCAGTGGTTTTCCTTGAAGTGACAGGCTCACTCTGTTCGTTTTTGAGAAATTGCCTACTAAATATTTGCCTCGGAATAACCTGTTTGCTAGCCCTTCTTTTAAGTAAAAATGGTGTTTTATGGGGGGGTGGGGAGAAGGCTAGTTCAGCTTGTAACACAGGTACTCTTCCTCAAGATAATCAATAGACTGCATGTGCAACCCAGAGGCTTGATGCATACTTCCCGTTTCGTCACACAGAACATTAAAAAAGCGTGGGCTCAAGGGCTGAGATTTAATGCAATAACAGTTTCTTACTGCTCAAGGGCATTCTTAAGTGAAACTGCCGTTTTCTTTCCCCTGCAAATACACGGAGGTGAAGAATGTGGCAGCCACTGATACTATTTGGTGCCACTGCCTTGGTTCACACGGAGGTACCAGAAAAGTGGCTCACACCATGCAAAAGGAAAACAATGATTCCATCTAATCACAGAAAACAGTTTGAGCCTCAGGGAGCCCCAAATGACTCTAGGGGACCACCACGGGTCCGTGGGCGACACTTTGAGAACCAGTCAGGTCATTACACAGAAGCAGGCAAAGAATACAGAGAGACACCCACGAGAAGTCAGCAGTAAGTTCCGGATTTAAAAGCACACCTGCAAAGTCTAATTGAAAGTAGAGCAGACATCTCAATCCCCGAGGTCACTGACACAAATACTCCCTCAGCTTCAGAAAGCGCTCTTATTGTGGTGCCCTGAGCCTTCTAGACGCAGGGTGCTGATGTGGGACAACTTACACTTAAAAACCTGTGCTCCCATTTCAGGGAGCAAACATCAGGCCTTGCAGACATCAGGCCTGGTTCCGGAAACAACTCCGCAAGCCCACATCTCCCTGAGGGCAACACAGGGAGTCAGAATCCCCACCCTCACCGCCCCCCACCCCAGCCAGGCCACTCCTGGTTAGTAACCAGCAAGTTTTGATACTGATTTTGGTCTAAGGACTTTGACCTTGGATTTGTTGTCCTGCCACCGATATTCCAAGGAGAGGAGGAGGGAAGCATAACATGTCGCCCCAGGCCCAGCTGTTGGAAAAAGGGATTTCTCTTGCAATCAGAGGATGTCATGGGAAGCAGGCTGGCACTGCAGGCACACGTGTGCACGCACACGCACACACACAACACACACACGGCACGGATAGGAGACTTGTAAGTGAGGAGGCTTAACCAGGAGGACCCAGGGCTGAGACTCGGCCCTTTGAGAGTATGGCAGGCGGTGACAAGGATCACTGATTGAAGGAGAGGGCAGGACCTGGTGTGGCACTGGGTAGCTCCAAGGGGCTAGGGAATGGAGGCAGCTCAGACGGAGCTTTCTCCTCGTCTCCCATCCTATGAGGGCGATGGACATGCAGGCAAGACAAGGGCCCCGGCCACGCAGTCGGTGACAAGCACAAAGGAGTGGCCCAGACAGCGTGTAGAATAGGGAGGGATCCAGGAAATCCTGCCCACCCGGGGCCTTTAGGAAAGCAGGGAAAACTCCCTGCCTGCATGAAATCCACCACAGTTACCCATGTATAGAGCATTTACTGTGTGCCGGGCTTTTTGTCTTATGTGACCTCATGTCATGCAACAATCCTACAAGGCATGGATTTTGACTCCCATTTTGCAGGGGAGATAACTGAGACTCGGAAAGGCTGAATGATTTCTGAAGCTCATACTGCCAAGAAGCGGCAGAGCACAGACTGGAGCCCAGGTCACCCCTTAGCCGTGAAACTGCTCCCTCCCTTTGGCAGCGGCCCAGGTCCCTGTGTGCTCTGCCCAGTGGCCCACCTTATCGGGTATTTGTGGAAGTAGCCACAGGTCTCCTTGGAACCTGCCCCCTGCATTTAAGCAGGGAGAAGGCAAATGCAGCACCCCTGCCATGATGCTTACGTACCCGTCAGTGGTCCCATCTGGGTCCATCCTGACAGCTGGACCAGCTTTCTGTGCACCCCCGCCCCCACTGCCCCCAGCACTGGGCGGGCTCCCCGTCACTGACTGCACCCTTGCCTTCCTCTGGCCCAGGGAAAGGGACAGGAATTGCCTGCAGCCAGCCGGAGGGGTGAGTGCATCTTTGGAGAGCAGGCTGGCTCTGGACACGGCAGCACTTAAGAAGCCTGGCACGGGCTCTGAGAAGACCTTAGCAGGTGGCTTCCTCAGAGGACACCTCTAGGCTCTTGGGCAGTCACGGCCATTTTTGCGGGGTACTGAGAGAGGCCTGAGCACAGGCTGACAGCTGAGAGAGCCTCCTTCACTCCATCAAATGTTTATTATGTTTATTGTGCCAGATACAGTCAGGGGAGCCGGGAGCACAGCTGCCACTAGGACAGATAAGCCCCCTGATCTCAGACACTTGGAAATGGGGAGAAAGACTCTAAGAAAACTAACCAGTAAGCTAGGCATTCCAGACAGGAAGTAGAATGGTATTTCCCAGGAAAATAAAGGCGGGGGGAGTAGAAAGAACATGTTTCGTGCAGACTGCAAGGTGGTAGGATCTTCAAGTCAGAGCCAGAAGGCCGCGAGGTGGAGCAAATAGAGTGGAAAAGAGGGTGGTGGGTGCCGAACACTGGGGAAGGGACACGGGTCTTTATCCCAGGAGCATGCCACAGCCAAGGAGGAATTTTAAACAGGAAAGGGACATGATCTGATTCTCATTTTAGAATATTACTCCAGAAGAAAACCAGAGAACAGACAGCAAGGGGATGGGGACCTGCCTTTCAGTAACCATGTACTATTGGATGGAGTTGAGTGTGTGTGTGTAGGTGTGTATATATATAGTCAAAGTGTATTGAACACTAGTGTGCCACGCATTGCTCCAAAAGCTTTTCTTTTTTTTTTTTAAGATTTTATTGGGGAATTGGGGGAGGGGAACAGTGTTGGGGAATTGGGGAAGGGGAACAGACAAGTTGCTGTCCTTTTGTTCTTCAGTCTAGTTGCGGAGGACGTTGATTTACTTGCCCATGTTGGTATCGTCATTGCGCTCTTCCCAGATGAGGCAGATCGGTCGCCGGCCTCTAGATGGCCGCTCACCGCTGCTATTGGTAGCTCACGCTGGCTGCTGGCCACTGCAGCAGGGGCTGCAGCCTACACCATCACCGGGGCTCGCACAGCCCAGCTCCAGGTGGAGCTGTTGTTAGCTGTAGAGGGCAGTGTCACTGGCCCTTATATGTGGGATCTGAACTGGGGCCGCTGGCATCCCCAAACCAGCTCTTAACCAATGTGCCACTCGGCCGGCCCCAAAAACTTTTTACACACACTCTTCTTTAATCTTCATAATCACTTTAAGGTGGTTGTTATTCCCCATTTTATAGATGAGGAAACAAGCTCAGAGAGGTTAAGTAACTTCCCCAAAGTTACACAGCTGTTAGCTATGTGAGCCTCTGCTGCCTGACTCCTAAGCTGGCCCCTATCACCCCAGACCATGTGGAAACCCTGGCGTGTCGTGGGGGCTCCTGGAAAATGGCTGCCCTCCCTGTCATTCACCATTCAGCAGATCCTAGAGAGGTTTTTTGTTTGTTTGTTTGTTTGTTTTGGGGGGGAGGGTGTAGGGGACACCTGTCAGCACTGCAAAGCTCAAAACAGGACTGGGGAACATCCATTCACAGAGATCTGTGTGGATTTTCATCCAAGGCAGACATGCCCTCCTGTGCTAGCTCTGGGGCTGAAACAGAGCATTTAAATGCAGGTCAGCGCAAAGGTTAACCGGTGGGAAATGCTCTGGTGGTTCTGAGGCTGGCGCGGCCGGAGTGCAGTCTCCCGAAAGCGTCCCTCCGGGACCTGGGCTGCAGGCTGCAGACAGCTTTGGAGGCCCAGAGCTGTCATGAAGGGCTTCCTACACAGAGAGCTTTCCCACGCAACCACATCTGCATTTCTGAAGTGAAACCTTGCGATTGGTTGTCTTCTGGGCGGCCATGCAGGTCGCCAGGGACATTCCACACTTGAAGCTGCTCCCTCCCAGCGCCGGACGCAGCCCCGCCTGGGAGTTTCGGGTATTTCATCATAAAGATGAAGTTTCTCCGAGCATGCGCTCTGCCAGCTAGTGTACGGGCTGCTGTGGTGAGCCAAACAGACTCAGCCCTGCCCCCGTTAATCACAGAACCACATTCAGGACGTGGCCATGGGGGTTAAACGCTGTGAAGAAAATGCACTGAAAGCTTTGGGAACCGTCACATCACCCGTAGGTGTGGGAGATGATATCGGGGAAGTGACACTTGAGCTGAGATCTAAGCGTCCCTGGGAGTTGATGAGGCAAGGAGGGAGGTGAGGGACTCGCATGTGCTAAAACCTGTCCCCCAAAGGGAGCCTGGGGCATCGGGGAGGAGTCAGGTCAGTGGAGCTGGAGCCAAAGGTCCAGAGCTTGTGGTAAAACAAACCAGAGAGGGACCCAGGGATTGGGATGGTTAACTTCACATCAGTTCGGCCAGGCTGTGGTGCCCAGCTGTTTGGGCAAATCCCAGCTAGATGTTTCCGTGAAGGTATTTCATAGATTCAGTAACATCTGCAATCAGTTGGCCTTTTAAGTAAAGGCGATACCTGCGGTAATGTGGAGGTGGGCCTCGTATAATCAGTTGAGGGCCTTAAGAACAAAAACCTGAGGCTTCCTAGAGAAGAAGGATTCTGCCTCCACGCTGTGACATGCCAACCCTGCCTGAGTTTCCAGCCTGCTGGCCAGCCCTACAAGTTGCAGACTTCCCAGCCCCACAGTGGCATGAGCCAATTCCTTCAAATAAATATATTCTCTTGAGAGGTGGAGGGACCAAGGGGAGAGATAAATGGGTACTGCTTCTCTAACAAGCAGTGGAAGCCAGGGAAGGATTTTAAGCAGGAAGAGAGGCTGATCTGATCATCAGCATAGCACCGATCAGAACCAGGCTGGGCTCAGGGGAATTGGCGTGGTGGGCCCGAAGCCCCTGGAAGACTGTGTTTTGATCCCCATTCTCCAGGGCTCTCAGCTTCCCTGTCTCACATGAGGCTGCTGAGTACAGGCTATATGGAACTGTGGTAAGAGTGCAGTAAGCCACTTGCTTGCTGTGTGACCTTGGGCAAGTGTTTTAACATCTCTGAATTTCTGTTTCCTCAGCTCTGACTCCCTGTCACATACGGGTATTGTGAGGGCTGGGTACAAAGTGGGTGCCTTTATTCAACAGCTGTGTATTGACCACCTACTATGTGTGCCACTCTGTACATGGTCTTGGACCTACTAGACAATTTTAGACAAGAGTCCTGCCATCGTGGAGCTTAGCAATCCAGTGGAGGAAAATGTCATTAGTTGAATAATCACACAGATAAATATTAAATGACAATTGCAGTGTGTGCAATAGAGGGGAGAAAGGAGCTATAAGAGAGTAAACCAGAGGTGACCAGTTAGCTCAGTTGGTTAGAGCATGGTGCCGATAACACCAAGGTTGCCGGTTTGATCCCCGCATGGGCCACTGTGGGCTGCACCCTCCATAAAAGAGTCAACCATGCTATTGTAGCATGAAAGCAATGTGTAACCAATGACCATGGCTGTTCCCCAATTTAAAAAAAAATAAAATAAAAAATAAATAAATAAATAAACCAGGGACCCAACCTCGTCTGGAAAGTGAGGGAAGGCATCCCTGCAAACACGCCAGTGTGTGCGGTGTCCCTGCCCCATGTCACTCTGCACCTCTCTCCCAGGTACCTGGAAGGAAACCACTTAACCGCCGTGCCCAGGGAGCTGTCCGCCCTCCGACACCTGACACTTATGTAAGGAGCTGGGCTTGGGGCGGGACATTTCATCTTCTCTCCTGGGGGAGCTGGGAAACCGATATGGAGAGGGAGGGATGACGGAGCTGCAGGCGTTCGGCATTTCGGCACTGCTCTCCCTGCGCGGGGCAGGGAGAGGCAGCCTGGAGGAACAGGCCAGCCAGATGTGCCATGTGTTACCCAGTGGGAACCCCAGCGCCTGGCATCACGGACCATCCACATCACTCCCCCCTCCCTCCGGCATGTGGGGAGGTGGCGCGCCTCTGCCCTTCCAGGGCCCCCAGTTAAATTCCTGAGACCCTTCAGTCTCCAGTTTCTTGCAAGTTATGGCTGCGATTATGATGACCAAAAGCATAAATGGGCATTTCTCCTTCTTCCTTCTTTTTGTCCAGAAAATGTTCTAAGTAGATGGTTCAAACTGAAGTTCTCTCAGGCGGTGGCTGCTACCCAACTCCAAGCTGCAAAGACACAGGAAAACCCCCCAAATGAGGAGCAGGGCTGCTGCATGTAGGCAGGACCCAGGAAGCTGGGCGCTTTGAGACTTACCCCTCAATAGCTTCCTTGCCTGTCAAGAAGGGGTCCAGCAGGGCGCCAAAAATCCTTTGGCTAGTGGCCATTGGAAGATGCCAAACTGCTTAGAGGGCAGGGAATCCACAAGAGACAAATGAGAGCTTTCAAACAGTACCCCACTTGAGAAAGTGGGGGCCACTGAAGAAAGGTAGCAGGACGCCGCCTGCGCCTTACTCAGCCTGGCTTCCCTCATAAGCCTAAAACCAGCCTCTACATGACAATTTCTCATTGGCGTGACAGATGCTAGGGGCCAGATACTTCTTGGTTGTGGGAGCGTCGTGAACATGATGGGATGTTTAGCAGTATCCCTGGCCCCTACCTGCTGGATGCCAGTAGCTCCCTTCCCCTGGCAATGGCAACCAAAGCAGGGGTCCTCCGCTTCAGCTGATTATAGTAATCAGCTGAGCAGTTGGCTTGGATTTTTGGTTTTTTTATTTTAAATCCTGATGCTCAAGCCCACCCTAGACCAATTAAATCAGAATATCTGAGCATGGAGCCCAGGCCTCCGAGGATGAAGGCTCCCAATGTGACTCAAATGTACAGCTAGTGTTGAAAACCACTGCTCTGGACATTTACCCCTGAGAAGCTGGAGGTTGTAGTTGGCAGAGGACTATACCCCACCTACCTCATTCCCCCTAAGAGAGAATCCCATCAGAGGAATAAATGAAGGCCAGAAGAGAGGGAGGCTAGAGGGACAGGGAAAGGAAAAACGATCAGGAAAACAAAGTACAATCAGGAGAGATTATCTTATGTGTTACGTTTTGCTGGTAGAATGAAATGGACAGATAAACATGTAATGGAATGATTTAATAACTAAATGAATGGATGAGTGAATGAACGATTGTTTGATCACTTGAATAAACATTGAATAAAAAAGTGAACATTTGGATGAATGGGTGGGTAAGATGAATAGGTGGGTGGATGGATATATGGGTGGATGGCTGGATGGGTGATGGAAGGATGGGGAGAAAGAAGGAAAGAGGGGAGAGAGGGAGGGAGGGAAAGAGGAAGATGGATGGATGACGGATGGGTAGATGGATGGATGATGGGTGGATGGGTGGATGGACAATGGATGGGTGGGTGGATAGATGGATGGCATGTGTGAACGTTGGGAATGACCCCCTTCGGACACACTTAGCAGTAAAGCGTGACCCTTTTGTTTTACTTTTCCTAGTGACCTGAGCAACAACAGCATCGGCGTGCTGACCAATTACACCTTCAGTAACATGTCTCACCTCTCCACCCTGTGAGTACAGTGAGTGGCCTGTGCCATTCTTTCGCCCGTCCCCTCAGACCTAGGTCCCCTGCTGTAGTGACCCTCAAAGCTGTGACGCCCCTGCACAGGGCAGACCTTAATCATCAGGAGGAAAATAAAGTAGCTCTGAACTCCACTGCCTGGGCAGTTAGAGAGCAACCGGCACCTACTTACTCCTGAAGAAAGCCCCCTTTGGAATTAATGCGTCTGTGTCTGTGAATTTCTTCCCCCGTGGAGGATCTCCCTACAGAATTCTATTTTGTTCAGATCCATTTATTTCCCATTAGCTCTGCATGTTGTGAGCACTCACCATTTGAGTCAAATGGTTATGGCAAAGCTGGTTAGGGAACCAGCCTGCGGGAGAACATGGGAGGGAAGTGGGAAAATAAAGCCAGTAAGCTTCCTGGGGTGGTGGAGGATGTTTTTCTTCCTGTTATTGCCGGGATGCTTTTTTTTTATTTTTTTGAGGGCAGTGTCACTGGACCTCATATGTGGGACCGAACCGGGGCCGCTGGCTTCCCAAGCCAGCGCTTAACCACCGTGCCACTCGGCCGGCCCCTGCCGGGATGCTTTTTGTCAATATATTAAAATGGGGAAGATAAACCCTTTGTGTGGACGGGTCCACAATGTGGACAGGGCGCATGTGGGTAGCTGAGATAGGAAGAGACGACGGCACCATGTCCTTCTCTGCAGGATCCTGAGCTACAACCGGCTGCGGTGCCTCCCCGTGCATGCCTTCAAGGGGCTGCGGTCTCTCCGAGTGCTGTGAGTACCCAGGGCCCTCGCACCTCACGCCAGGTACCAGCAGGCAGTTCTGGGCGTTCCCCCATGCATTCCTCCCCACTCAGCACCCTTATTTGCTCGGTGGGGCAGAAAGAGCACACGCTTGAGAGCCAGCCGTTCCCGGTCCCAGCCCACCTCCACTGTGGAACCTTGAGCAAATCACTAGCCCCTCTGAGTTTCTCCTTCCTTACGTGTAAGATGGCATCGGTAGCACGTCCCTCGTGAGGCTTAGGATATGCAGCCCTGTCCCGCGGAGTAACAGAACCCAGTGTGCAGCACGCGTTTTGATGGCCGTTATTTCACAGTTGGTCCCTCTGGCTTCACTGCGAGCCTCTGTAAGGAAACCAGCTCATACACCAGAAACTCAGGCTGGCAGCCCAGGGCAGGTCTAGCTCACAGACAGCTATCAGTTAGCAAATGTAGAGTCTGCTCGTAGAGAATCTTCTTTAAAAAAGGAAGTTTTAATAAGTTGCTAACATTTAAATATCAGGGGGGTTTCTCCTACAAACGCTGATTTCTATGCTCTCTTGGAAAGTGCAGAGTCCTGGCCATCCCAGGGCCCCCCTCTGCATTCCTGCCTGGCTGGGGTCCCTTTGGACGGGGTTATGCAGTCTGCAGCCCCCACACCTACCCCTTCCCAGTCACTTACGACACCTGCCTGGGCTGCCTTACACATCGATGGGACCAACCCACTGAGGCAGATGGAGTCACCCGCTCTCTAAGCACAGCTCTGCCCCGCCCTAGCTGTGTGTCTTCTCATCCATAAAATCAGACAATAATGCTAATTGCCTCAGGCTCTTATGAGGATTGACTGACATACTCTATATAAAGCACTTAAGCAGAGCTCTGGCCCACAGTAAACACTTTATAAATATCCACTTGTTAGTGTCACCCCATTAGCACTTGCAAGAGCAGGATGGCCCCTCACTGCCACCGCCAACCCTAGGCCTGCTTGTCACCTGATTTTTGTACCTTCCTGCCTGGAGGATCCTTTGAATGGTACTCCCATGAGAGCAGAGTTGCCAGACACTCTGACCCCAAATCTATCAACTTCTTACCTTTTTGGTCCATTATTACTATAATGGTGATAACCATACTTGGGGGGCTGGGGAACTTGTCAAGGCCATTGCCTCATGTCAACTTTTACAACAGCTCTGTGAGGTTGAGAGGATTATGCCCATTTTTAAGGTGGGGAAACTGAGGCCCAGGTTGGTGAAGGAATTGGCCCAAGGTCCAGCAGTCAGGACAGTGCAGAATCCAGCCTCCTGACTCACACCCAGTGAGCTGGTCCATTTCGGAGCTCCCAGCCTGATGTGATTTATTGAGACCCACGAAACACCAGTGTCAGCGACAACTCCACCACATGTCATCTGCGTTGTTATTAAAAATCAATTCTCTGGGGGCAAAGAAGTGTCTGTGCTGACAGTGTGCAATCTGTTATTGTCACTTATTTATTACGCACCTTCTCTGGGGAGCGCGAGTGGAAACATCAACAAAACCATTTCGCTTTTTCCAGTTGAACCCAACGGGAGATGGGCTCATCTCATTGGCCAGGGGCTGAGGCTGGACCTACTCCCCCTGCCACCCCCCACCGCCACCCCTCAATCCCAACCTATTGTCTCCCTCTCCGTCTTCCAGTTCTGTGCATGGGTTCACTGCCAGCGCATATGACTTGCCATTTTTCATGGGATCTCTGTGCATATGTTCATAATTAGAGTGGTTCTGGGTGGGATAGCTCAGCACATAACGGAGAGAAGGGGAATGCCTGCCTATCCATCTGTCTGTCTGCCTGGGTGGTAGGGTGGGCATCAGCAGGGCTTTCTTCTTCCTCAGTGTGCCCACTGCAGACCCGCCACCATCATTACCATGTCAGGAGTACATATAAACAGACAACACGCTGTACCTGCTTCTTGAATTAAGACCTCGTAGGTTTTTAGCATCGTGACTTTAGAAGCATGGGATCTCGTAGATAAAACGGAGTCGTACAGGCCTCATCCCAACCATCTGCCTCAGTGGGGAGCAACCATTTCCTGCATAAGGGCTAATTCAGGGAAAATAAAAATGTTCATGGGCTACATTTATTTTATGATATTTGTATCCTTTCCCCCAGTAACTGCACCTCTAGGAATTTATGCTGGAGAATAACCCAAAATGAGGGAAAGGTTCCGTGCATTTCAGATCTTGGTGGCGCTGTTATTTTTAACCTAAATTTTAAACAGTGCCTGCAAGTGCCGCAGTGGGGACATGTTGAAGGAGAGCATGAGGCAACCCCGTCGATGAAGTGCAGCTCCTGCAGGAGGCAAAGAGGAAAACTAGAGAGCAGCATGGCAAAGCATTTGCCACAGAGCCACAGGGGAAAATAAACCTAGTCTGTGCACATGTTACAATTATAACCAGTAAGCTTAAGGGATGCAGAAATGTAGAAATCACTGATGCCTAACTGTCGTGCGACGTCATTTCTGTAATAAGTGAAGGTGAAGTTAAATGCAAATGAATACTAACCTATCCGATTTAGGGAGCTGGGGGAAAAAGTGGGGGTTGTTTTGAAATCTGGAATTGTAATATCAGCAAACTGCATTTAGGGATTTGTGTATTTGTTTCTCATTTCTAAAGGGTCTCATCGGTTTGCTTAAATTTCAGAAATGACCAGAGACCCAGAGATGCTGGCAGTTTGGGGTGTGAGTGGGGGAATGGGCTTCAAGGTCCCCCCTCAGACCGAGGGCAAAAAGTGATCTGGAAAGCGGAGGAGACACCTGACATTTGAGAGAGAGAGAGAAAGAGAGAGAGAGAGAGAGAGAGAGAGAGAGAGAGAGAGAGAGAGAGAGAGAGAGAGAGATTGAGACTGAGAGAGAGAGGATGTGTATGTCCATGGGCAGACATGAATACATTTCAGAGAACATGACAAGAGGGTGGTCAGGGAGCCCTGAGTACAAAACATTGGGTGAAAATATGCTTTTACTGTTTCGCTCCGAATCTAAAAATAGCTAGATGAGAATGTTGCTGTGGACATTCTCCTCCTTCTTCGGGGATCTGTGTGTTCCCTGATCTTTGCCCCACGCCGAGCAGCATGCCTTGTGCGTGTGTGGTCCTGACTGTCACTCCCCAACCCAGCCTCAGGGGAGACACCTGGAATCAGTTAGCGCTGGGAGGGCTGATTCGGCACGTGCTGCGAGGGAGGGAGTGGATAAGCATTCATCGGCCTCAGTGTTTTTAGCTCCGGGCCCCTGGAGTAAGATCGTCTTTGCTGTTTATGCACATGGGGTTGTTTGTAGTGCTCTACGGACTGCACAGATCCTCCCTAGAACATCCCTACAAAGGGCTCCGTTTGCCCTTTGCTTGATTACCTCCAGAGACCAGGGGCTTACTCCCTTCCCGGACAACCCCATTCCATTTTTGACCAGCTGCTGAACATTAGATAATTCTGGTGAGCCAAAAGGGAACTCTTTCTGACTTCTAAACTATGGTCCTGGTTTGGCCCTTTGGTACCACAAAAAAAAAAAGAAAAAAGAAAAAAAAAAAGAAAAAAGTTTAATTTTGAATTTTAGAAATGAGGAGTTAGTCTTAGATATCATCCTGTCCAAAATCTCCCATTTATAAGAAGACAGACTCAGAAAGGGTTCGTGACTTGCTCAAGATCATTCACTTACCCATCCTCTCCTGAATGCCCTCTGTGAGTTAAATGCTGTGCTAAATAAATAAGGAGGGAAAGAAGACAGTAAATGAAAGAAACACCCGCTCCTGCCTCAGGGAGCTCGTGGTCTAGAAGGGGAAATCCACCAGGAAATAAGTGAGTGCAGTACCGGGGGTGACCTGTGAGTGAGTGAGTGAGTGAGTGAGTGAGTGAGTGAGTGAGTGAGCGAGCACGGGGACACAAGTGAGAGGCCAGGAAACCAACTTTGGCCATCACAAAGGCTTTCTGAAGGGAAGATAGTGACCGCTGATGTTTCCCAAACCTTCACAACATACCACATACAAACGGGGCTCAATGCTTCCGTTACATTATTACATTCACTCTTTATATCAACCCTACGAAGAATACACTGTTATCCTCGTTTCATAGATGAGGATACAGAGCCTCAGAGACATTGAGTAGCTTCCCCAGAGTGACCCAACCCATAGAAAGTAAAGTTGGGGTTCAAACACAAAATTCTTTGTGCTCAGAATCACAGCTCTTAACTTCTCCCAAGGCTGAGGCTGAGAAGCCAGTGGGAGCTACCTAAGTAGGGATGGGAGCGGAGAGCATTCCCAGCAGGGAGAAATTCTCTGGGCAGAGGAGGCCCTGACGTCAGGAAGGGTAATCACAAGAGGCGATGGGTGTGGCCAGAATGTGGCTTTCCGGGTGGCAGCGGACCAGCCAGGGGGCAGGGGTGGACCCACAGCCGGAACCCCAGTCTCCCAGCTCCTGTCCCAGCACCTTGTCCACCACATCCCACCGTTTTCCCCACCACTGGTTATCATTTCTATTGTCACCCACTTCCGACTTTTCTTGAAGATTGGAGGGATATGGCCTCTTTCCCTCCTTGCACAGGGAGGCCTCTGATAAGGATTAAAGAGTGGGGTGCAATGAAAGACACGGGAGAAAGCTGAGGGGCACAGGATCACACTGCCAAAATTCGGGGTGTCCCCTCTCCAGTCCTGGGGTCCCCTCACAGGATCACTACCGCCTTTGGCACCTATAGGCCACATACCTTCAGGCTTCTGCTGTAGGTCAGTAATGCTTGGAGAAGACTGGCCCCAAAATACGCCCAGGAGCATAGAGGGGGCGGAGTCGTGGCAGTGCTGGCAGTAATCGTAGCTGGAGTGAGCGAGTACTTATCACGGGCAGGCCCTGGGCCAGGTCCACCGCCATCTGGACATTTGCATTGCATCTCTCAGTCCTCACGGCTCGCTTATGAACTGGTATGCTCACTTCCTTCCTGAGTCAAGGGTGAGAAAATCAGCTCAGACCACCTTGAGCATGAAAAGAGGATTTAGCAACACAGGTTAACTGGGAAGCTCACAGTACACACTAGGCTCCCGAGCTGGTTGCAGGTGCGGCCACATTACTGTCAGAAACGTGTCTCTTTCTGCCCCTGTCCTTATAGCCGCAGAGAAAGCCCCAGAAGTGACTCTCATGGGGCTGCTTAGGTCACATGCTCAACCCTAGACCTCAGACCACTCGCTGTGGCTCTGACTGGGCAGACCTGGGCCACAGCTCCACCCAGGAGGCAAAACCACTTGGACTGCGAGTGGGGGAGGGGTGGTTCCCCAGTGGAAAAGGGAGGAACTGTTACAGAAAAGAAGAGATTGACGCCGAGCAACCCACAGCCCCCAAAAGATTTCTACTACTAGTTCTCAGGCAGCCTGGGACTGACACGGGATGGTTCTGTCCTCTCCCTGCTCTGATGGTATCCTCATCCGCACTCCCAAATTCCCAAGTTTGCCTTAACTCCCCCAAGAGTCAGGAGGGAAAATGGACTCCCAGGTGCCTGAAGGGGAGTCTTTGGGGGTTCGGAGTTACTTGCCTGGCCCAGGCCCGTGAGGTGTGAGGGAGAAACGGGGAGTGCTAACCGCCTATTGGGGGGCCACATTATCCCCGTTCCCCCCATCTCCCCCCTTACGGTGGTGGTTGGACACGCTAGAGCCCCTCTTTGGGGCCCAACCAGGAGCGGGAACCTGCAGTGTAGGCAGGTTTCTTTAGTGTTGTTTTCCCAGTAAATTATAGCCCCATTACTCGGCAGATTATAGAGATCTCAGCCGCTCCGTCCAGAATAAATGGGAGCATGACTTACAGGAGTAACCACGCCAAAGCTGCCTCTGGTCATTTGGTGTTTTTAAATTAGGGCTTCAAGCCTCTCCAGGGGCCCAGGCCTTGTTCAGAAATGATTGACAGCAGAGCTGGGTGCATTTGCCAAACAGCAAGCAGCCATGAAGTCATCCAAGCTGATAGCAGGCAGGGCCCAGTGCGATTCATAAATAACCACATGAATTACAGATTAACTGGGACTGATAAGAGGGTTAGCAGCTCCTAGCCCCTCTTACCCAGGGAGGTGAGAAGCCTCCTGGAACACTCTTTAGAGGCCACTGTCACCCTCTTTCTGCTTTCCTGGGGAAGGTAAAAAGAAGGGGTTTAGGGTGATGAAGATGACAATTTAGGGATGACAAGTTAGGAACCTAAATGCGGTCAGTTGACCCTGAGTGTCAGCATCACCTGGGGGATTGTTAGACGCACAGGGTCTCGGGCCCCACCCCAGACCCACTGAATCAAAATCTCTGGGACCGGCCCCGAAACCTGCATGTGTCTTAGCACCAGTGCTGAGTTTGAGAGCCTTTGTTCTTTATTAAGTATAATTAAGCTCATGTCTGTATGTCAGCCGAAGACCCAGGGCAGGCTAATATCAGCTACCAGGCAAACAAAAGAACAGATTCATGAGCTGTTATCCTGTTTACAGGTCCACAGTCAATGCTAATTGCCCCTTTGTTTTACTAGGGCCCCCTTCACAGCACAGGGGTGGGAGTCCAGCAGTCACTAAAGACGCCTTTGAGTGTCTATGAATTTCACCCACCTTGCATTTCATAGGCCACCCCCAAAGTGAGCCATCAATTTGGTGAGTTTTTTGTATTCAGTTGATGGCTAAGCCTTCAGTGGAGGGCATAATCCCTGCATTGTAGATTTGCTCTTGTTGTGACTTGAGCAACGAAGCAATGTTCATTCATTCCCACCCCCCACCCCCCGCCCCTGAACCTATTCTCCAGGCACTTATTGAGAGCTCAGGATATGCCACCACTCTGCAGGTGAGAATAGCTCCCAGCTACTACCTCGCAGGGTGGAGAGAGGTAGGAGAGAGGTAGGATGCCAGGCAGCTGCCTGGCCCCTTGGCCGTGCTGTAAGAAAATGCCCCCTGGTGCACACAAGCGCCAGACCCAAACGTGTGTGGCTGACACCAAACCCTCCAGGCTTGCAGGCAACCTCCACAGGAGCTGAGGGCCCCCTTCCTCTGTCGCCTGAGCTGGGATCCATAGCATTTCTCAAGCCCCCTAAACTCTCTCCAGGTGAACAAAAAGGAAACCAGTTTCTTGATCTGTAGCAGACTTTCTTCAAGACCCTCTCACAAATACTAATAACGGTTCACATGTAGCACTTGGAAAAGGACAGACGCTACATGGATTACTGTTCTCATGACCACCTTCTGTGGCAAATCTTTTCACTGTTATCCCCATTTGACGATAGGAAGCCAGGGCACAGAGAGGGTCATACCGTCGCCCACAGTCACACAGCTCGTAAGTGGCAGAATCAGGGTTTGAATGCAAGCAGCCTGGCTCCAGCACTTAGGGTCTCATCTACAGTTCTTCACATTGTCTCTGACTCTCCAGGACCTCCCTTATGTAACTTGATCTCTCCATTTCTCTGGGGCAAAAATGGAGGCCCAGAAGGGAAAGGAACTTACCTATTTATTGTTCCACAGCGAAGAGTGGCTGACTTCTGAGTCTGTCCCGGGCTTGTTTGAATCAAAAGTCCATCTTCTTCTTTCCCAAACCCTCTACCCCCCAAACCCTGCTGTCCCCGCAGGCAAACATTCACGCACCTGCCACAAAGGAGGGGGCGCCTGCTGCTGCGAGCATGGGGGCTCCAGGGAGACTGACGGGCTCCCGGGCCAGCCTGGGACACCACGGGACTGAGCTCAGACGCGTTCCCGGGGCTAACCCCTGGCCTGTGCTTCCTCTTCAGGACCCTCCATGGCAATGACATTTCCAGCGTGCCCGAAGGCTCCTTCAGCGACCTGGCATCTCTCTCCCACCTGTAAGTAGCCACGTTTCTCTCCCCAGCCCAATGGAACGTCATTGCCGCGCGGCAGATTGCCACGTCCTCGTTACTGTTGCGCCGAGTGTTCTCTGTACGCAGAACATTTTGCAACGAGATCCCCACATCGGCACACTGTGTGTTCTCAGATGCCTTTGGACGCACCGTCAATAACGTACACAGTGTAATTACATATTGAATAGGAGCTAACCCAAAACTCCTAGTGTGTGCTCACCGCTTTCCATGAATTGTCTTGCTTATTTCTTACAGCAATAGGCATTTGTGTCCCCTTATTACACACTGAAAGGAATTTGTCCACGGGCTGCACAGCCAGTAGCGGCCCAGGTGCAGGTTAAGTCCAGGTTTGCCCGGACTCCAAAGCACATCTTCTTCACCTCTGCACCCAGGGACTCAGGCACCCCCTCCGGTTACACACGGGGGGGGGGGGGAGCTGAGGCCCTAACTGTCAGTTATCACGTACCTCTGCCAGTGAAAACTGGCGTTTGTAACGTGCTCTGTATGTAGTTCATTATTTTCATATTGTGTGCCTACCCTGTCATGTATGCATATTATAAAGCATTCAAACTAGAGATGTTGAAGGATATGATTTTAAAAATTTAAAAACAGAGGTTCTAGTGTTGTCTTCCTGGACACCACTTTGGAGAGGTCAGCCCTGGACGGTGCCACCCACCTCCTGCCATCTCAAGCTGAGTGGCGTCGGGGAGCAAACGCTTCCTGGTCCCCTCTTCTGCAGGGTGGCTGGCCTAAGACTTATTCTGCCATGAGACAGGTTAACAGGGAAAAATTAAATACAAATGTATTTAATATTTTCATGGGAACATGGGAGTTTTCAAAAGGAAAATGAAGACCCGAAGAAGCCATTGACCGCAGACTCACAGTTTTTGACTCAGAAAATGATCAATTGTGGGGACATGACAAGACTGAGGGCTGGGGGTAGAGGCCATCAATTGTGGGACGGTGACTAGGAAATGTTGGGTTGTCGGAAAAGGCATGACGTAGTTTTCCTACGTTTTTCGTTGCAAAAATGCATCATGACTTTTCCAACAACCCAATAGATGGAGGAACCCAGTGGAAGGTCAGGGATGTTGAGTAAGCCTGTGTACAGATCCCAGTCTCCATGATAGAATGTCCCTCCCGTGCTGGTGCACAGGGAGCACCTTTCTCATGGGAGATATGACCCGCTCTTAGGCAGAAACGGGGGAATCAGAGAACCCTTCCCACATCTGCTATTTCTCACATGCCTTCTTCTCTTTTCTTTTTTTTTTTTTTTTTTGAGGGCAGTGTCACTGGCCCTCATATGTGGGACCGAACCGGGGCCGCTGGCTTCCCAAGCCAGCGCTTTCACATGCCTTCTTCTCAAAATCATCAGCCACCAAAGCAACGTATCTGAGGGTGGCGTGTTCTGAGCTCTGTCAGTCGTCTGAAGCTGCTTACTAGGTTGCTGGGTCTAAACCCTTCTCTGCAGAGGACATCCTCCAGTGGACCCTTCGGTAGGGCCAGAGAGCTAGATAATGAGATGGCCAGAGTCCCGGAAGCTTCCTAGAGGGCCTGGATTGAGGCTGAGTTGAGGATTGAGTCTCACCAGGGTAGGTGAGAGCAAAGCCTTCGAGATGGGAGGGGTTTGGGTGGAGCTGAAACATCTGCAGGAATGGAGGTACCGCCTGGAGTCAACTAATCCTCATGCCAGATACCCCCAGTCTAGCCAAAATCGGAAAATCATCCTTTTCCAGAACGCCAAGGGCATGGATCTATGGGTCAAGCTAAGTGGGGCGCCTGATGTCCTGCTCTGCCTCTTAGGGCCCTGGGAACCAACCCGCTGCATTGCGACTGCAGCCTGCGCTGGCTGTCAGAGTGGGTGAAGGCAGGGTACAAGGAGCCTGGCATCGCCCGCTGCAGCAGCCCCGAGCCCATGGCGGACAGACTCCTGCTCACCACCCCCGCCCACCGATTCCAGTGCAAAGGTGGGTGCTGCCCCCCCACCCCTCTCGGGGTCTGCGCTGCCTCCAACAGCCTGTCAGAGCTGGACGTCTCAACAGATGTGACTCCTAAAACCGTTGCTCTGTCTCTACCATGGGTCACACGGAGAGGCTCGGAGGCTGAAATTGATGTGGACCAGTGTCTCCGGGTCCATTTGTCATCCCCTCCCCCAAGGCCCTCTGCTGGTATTTCCACATCACCCTCCTTGACCCCTTACTCTAAATATTTTTGCATAGTTGAGAAAATCTTTAACCTGCATTTTTTTAATCCAACATTTCTTAAAACATAAGCATTATTTTCCCATTGTTACTGCAGCAAACTTTTGGCACATGTGACTTGGATGGACTGCGTCTTTTCTATGGTAACAAAGCACTAGTTCTCACGTGGCAGGCATTGTGTTAAGCACTTTGTCAGGTATTATTTCTTGAGTGTTCACTTTCCACATATTCACTTGTTTAATTCTCCAGCACCTCTCTGGGGTGCACACTAGTATCACCTCAGTTTTTAAACGATGAGAAGACTGAGGCTGACCAAGATTAAATGACTTCTCAATACCACCGATAGGAAGATTGTAGGTCTTTCTGATTCCGCAGTTCTTACACTTGACCCCCAAGCTGTAATATTCCACCGTAACTTCTCTAACCAGTTCCTAGTGCTGAACCTATGGAGTATTTCCAATGTTTTCCCTACTATTACTGAGACATAAAGGTCTTTCTCTGTTTAAAATTATGTCCTTAGGTAAGATTCAGAGAACAGGAATTACTGAGCCAAAGTATATGATGGTCTTTAAAGTCTTCCCACATATCACCAAACTGACTTTTTAAAAGGCTTGTCACCATTTTACACCCCCAACAGCGCCATTTGAGTGCATTTTTCACTCCTACATTATTTTATCTCGTTTTGTAATCATTGCTAACTCAATGGGTTAAAAAACACTGTATCTCCGTATATTTTGTCTTTCTTTGATTATTGGGGAAACTGAATTGTTTTTCAAAACTTTACTTTCCATTTGCATTACATGTTAATGTCCTTTGCTTAATGTTTGCTTGGTTTTTACAGATACATTTTAATTACCCTCTAAAATGTCATTGTGTGCTTGGGACACAGCCTCCCAGGACAGACAGCCTCCCAGGACAGACCGTCTCCCTGTTCTAATGCGAAGCCAGGCTTGAGCCCGTGGTATAGGCTCTCATTCTAGCCGGTCTGTTTGCCCAAACCCAAAACTGGCTGCACGCACACTGGGCTCAGCCTCAACCCGGGCTCCAAACCGATGATTCCTACCATGGGTTCACCTAAAGTCCTGACATTACATAGGACTTATTGTCAAAGCTGCTACAGCAGACCTCTGTCCCTCCCTCCAGCCCTGACAGCCGAAGAGAACAGGGGAAAATGTCACGGGTGCAAAATCTACCTGAACACAGCTTGCCACCCATCACCAGGGCCTCCGGGGCCATTTCTGATTTCCTCCTGTTCATTTCCTCCTTCCTCCTTGGGCCCAGGCGCCATGTCCCCCTTTGCCTGGCACAGACTGTTCTGTGGGGAGGGGTGTTTGGGACCGAGGAATGGGAGGCACACATGGAGCCTGGGCCCAGAGTTTCCAGGACAAAAAAAGATACACCAGGGGTTTCTAATTACGGTGTATTGTTTGCAGATTAGTACCAAAATCGGATCAGGCTAATTACAGTAATTGATTTGACTGCAGAAGTGCTTCTGAATGATGTCCCACTGTGATTTTTTTTTTCCTCACTGGACAATGGCTGAATTAATGGGACTCGAGCTGAACTAGATGTGCTGGCTGGAGAGGGCCAGCTGCCCTCTGTGCACAGAGAGGGGGAGGGGCTGGCAGCTGGCTGCGGAAGGGAGGCGACGGCGAGCCCTCTGGGGACCTGCCACTAACACTCAGTGGTTTTGCTGTCCAGGGCCAGTGGACATCAACATCGTGGCCAAGTGCGATGCCTGCCTCTCCAGCCCATGCAAGAACAACGGGACGTGTAGCCAGGATCCCGTGGGGCTGTACCACTGCGCCTGCCCCTATGGCTACAAGGTAAGGCAGGAGGCCCGCCCCCACCACTCATGGCCCAGGGAGGGGCCCTGTGCTGTCTTCTCCAGGGGCAGCCTGGACAACACCATTTCACAGGGTACCGTGGAGTGCCAGTAACTTGCCAATAACACTTCTGTGCTACTGGTGGGGGCTGCCCAGTTTATCATGCTTCTGCCAATCACCAAGGACCCCATAAAGTCTTGGCAGTAATCCTCTGAGATAAGGACAAAATGTAATATTTGTATTTTCTTTGTTCAACGTGGGGAAATTAGGTCTCAGAGAGAGTTCACATGCTTTCAAGTAGAGCATCTGTTAAACCCTCTCTCCTGGCTTCCCTTCCAAGGGGACTTCTAGACCCTCCCCCCAACTCCCCAACTCTGCTCGCAGGACAGCCAGCCCTGAGAGTGCTGGTTCCAGCTGGAAAAGGACGCAGGACGGGGGATTAAAAGGCCTATGTGCTGCCAAGCTACCTGCACTGCGACAGGCTGTCAGCCAGCAAAGGGATGGAGAACCCAGCTCCCCCTTCTGTCCTCCCCAGAAATCCAGAGCAACCGCTTCCCCCCACCTCATGCAGAACCATCTAGAACATGTTATCCCTACTAATATCTATAGAGTATGAACTATGTGCCAGGCAATCTGCTTGGCATTTTACTCACCTTTTTTTTTTTTTTTTTTTTTTTTTTTTTTTTATCTGAGCCACCCTGCCACCTATTGGCTGCCTGCTCAGCGGCAGCTCAGCTCGGGCTTGGCATCAAACTGCTGTTGCTCAGAGCTCAGCTCACACTCTTGAGTGAGCTCTTAACCAACGGAGCCACTCGACAGGCCCTTTCACCTTTTGTTGTTAAACACTACCAACAAACCTTTGAGGAAGGGACTCATTAATTCCCATTTTACAGAGGTGGAAACTGGGCCTCAGATTGTTGAAAGGGCTTGCCTCAATGTCCCAAAGTTTGTAAGCAGTAGGGTTTCGGATAGGACCCAGGGCTGTATGATCGCAGAGCGCACCATTTCCCCCAGAGGTTTTCCTGGTTAGCTGAGCCCCTCAGGCTGCCTCCCTGGGGTCCACAAAGTTGTGAGTGGATCCTCATCCCAAGACCCCTCCCAGCTTCCCAGATTGCAGCCTCCCAGGGCACCTGACAAGCACTGCACAAACCCAGAGTTTCACGGCTGCCCCATGGCCGTCTACTGCTGCCCCCAGGCACAGGCTGAGTGGGAGGGAGCTGGCATCTCCAGAGGGCTTGCTGTATGCAGTGACAAGCTCCAGGGCCAGTCACTGTGCGGAGCAGGGTGCCCTGGAAGCTTTCTCAGCTGCAGCTGTGTCTCCAGCAGACGGTGTCAGAGTGCCACCTACGGGCCTGAGACAACAGGGCCAAAGGATTCCCTTTGAAGCCAGCCAGCCAGCCGGCCAGCCCTGCCCAGTCCCACCCCCAGGGCCCAGACTCACTGGAGTCCCAGACTCATGCCCCCACGCACACACACATACACACACGCACGCACACATGTGCCACACCAGCTCAAATGTTGTAGGGGAAGAATAGAAAGGAAGCAGACATATTTAGGAGGGCTGGATCCTCAAACTCCCTTGTATTAATTATGTGGAGAAAACTCAGGCTGTGGAATTACACAAAGGCCGGTATGGAGTTCAGCTCCGTCCATTACGAGGTGTGTGGCAATGGCCTGTGGCTTCACCACAGCCTTCCCAGCTGTGAACTAGGACCTGCCTCACAGGTTTGCTGTGAGAATCAAATATCCAGTAAGTTATGCAGTGCACCTAGGACCGTACCCGGCACCCAGTGAGATTCAACAGATGGCACCTTGCCACCTTCTACCTTCACCCTTGTGCTGGACCCTAAGACCAGGGTGTGGGGTAGGGGGTGCTCAGCCTGTGACACTGTGAAATGCCAAAGACTGTCATATGCTCCCCTAGAACTGTGACATCTGTTTATACCACCCCAATTCCATACATTTATGTTTATCTTCTTAAGTATCAACTATGGGCCGGTCACTCCACTGGACCTTACATATTTATTCCCTCCTCTGATTTTTATCATCACCTTATGAGGCGGGTGACATCATTTGAAAGATAAGGTAAACCGCTCCACACCCTGACTCTTTACTTCCTTCTCTTTCAAATTGACTTGAGTTTGAAAGTAGTGGGGCTGGGTTTGAAGACCCAGGCTTCTTCCATCTACACTTAAAGACGCTATGAAACTGGCCTGGTCATCAGTGTCCAAGCAAAGAGTGCGTTTCCTGGGCTTCTACAGGATGACACCGCTTGTTTGGACTTTGCTCACAAGATTCTGAACATCTTGTAGATTGCAGATGAATTCCAACCGAGATTTTTATTTTTCTGTAAAGGTTTTATTGGGGAATTGCGGAAGGGGAACAGTGTTGGGGAATTGGGGAAGGGAACAGCCACAGTGTTGTCGTTCAGTCTTAGCTGCGGAGGGCGCAGCTAGCTCAGCTTCAGGCCCAATCGCCATCCGGTGGCCCTGTTGGCAGGTCGTGGCCGCTCAGCTCAAGGAGCCGTGTTGAATCTTAGTTGCAGGTGAGCGCAGCCCCCCCCCCCCGATCCCATGCAGGAGTCGAACCGGCAGCCTTGTTGTTAGGATCACCTGCTCTCACCAGTTGAGCCATCCTGCCACCTGTTGGCATCTCAGTGGCAGCTCAGCTTGGGTGCAGCTCACTGGCCCATATGGGGATCAAACCGGCGGCCCTGTTGCTCAGAGCTCATGCTCTTAACCAACTGAGCCTCTCAGCCTGTGCCTGAACAGCGATTTTGACCTTTAGGAATCTGTGGAACCCAGACAGGTCTTGGGTGTATTTTGATGGTGATGGTGATAATGGTGATAGTGATGATGGTGATGATGGTGGTGATGGTGATGATGATGCTGATGGTGGTGGTGGTAGTGGTGACAATGATGACTATGACAACAACAGTAATATTAGCAGCCAGCATTCATTGAGTGCCTATTATGCACTGACAGCGTGCTAAACAAGGTCCATGCATGATCTTGCATAGTTTTCATCAGGACCCTAGGAGGCAAGTCCTAAAATGATCCTCATTTTCCAATTGAGAAAAGTGGGGATAGTAGGTGAGGGAGTTGAGATTCAAAGCTCAGAGCCAACTGACTCCAGAAATCATGCTCTTGACCACCACATTCACTGCCTCTTGGCAAGCACCATGATCACAGGGCTGAGGGCGAAGGTCCCTGGCCATTTAGGGTCTGGGTCTCCAGAACCAGGAGAAGTAGGCAGTGGCTTGGTGAGAACACCAGCCCTGTTTCTGCCTGACTGCACGACCTTGAACATCTCCTCTGCTCCCTAACTCAGGTTCCTCAACTGTAAAATGCAGCAGGTCGAACTGAAGGAGCCCTCTGATTGTGGGTTACCTTACAGCCCCATCCTGTGTTTGTCCACCTGCTTCCCGTTCCTCTGGGCTGGAGCCTACCCAAACAGAGCAACAGCGGTGGTAGTTCTGGGTGAGACAACAGACACCCACAAAAGCAAGCTAAAGCTCAGGCATTTAGCTAGCTATTTCCAGATATCTCAGTTTTTCTATCCAATAGCTGGATGACCCTGGGAAGCCACAATAATACAAAAATAAAAGATAGTGGCCACCGTTCCATGTTCGCTTGCATAATCTACTGTAACGCCAGTCCCTAGTGAAGCAGCTTCAGCACATTATCTCATTAATGCTCTTAATCATCCTCTGAAATAAGTTATATGGTCCTCTTCTGATAGATGAGGAGCCTGAGGCTTAGAAAGCTCAAAATAACTTACCCCAGCCCCAAACCTGGGGAGCATGGGCACCGACCCCAGAACCCAGCTCTCTCATGCAGGAAAGCCTGAACTCAGCCCGTGCACTGGAACCGCCTCCCTCTAAGCCCCACTTTCCCCACCTGTAGTGGGAATACTCAGCCCTGCAGAGCTCTTGTAAGGGTTCCCAGGGCCCATGGATGCACTCACCATGCCTGTGTCAATGCAGGATCACCCGATACTTCACAAAGGGTAACATTTGGCCACTAGTCTATAATTTGGGGAAATAAAACACATATTTTGGCTGACTCTTTTACAGCTATTTAGCTTCATGCACATATGTTCAGTGTCTCAAAACAGTGCTTCTCACACTTTAATGTGCACAAGGGTCACCTGGAGATCTTAACAAAATGCAGCTTCTGGGTTCATTAGACCCGAGATCAGGCCCAAGATTGTGCACGTCTAACAAGCTCCCTGGGGACACCCATACTGCTAGTGTGAGGACCACACTTTGAGTAGCAAGGTCTCAGAGCAGCCTCCTGGCCCCATCTCAGGAAGAGTTGTCCAGTGGGGGGTGGCTGTTCCCAATGCCCGTTAAAGGGCATGAGCCCCCGCCATGTCCTTCACACACACGTGCTGGGAGGGGAAGGAAGAGGACCAAATCCACGGAGCTGGTGGATTTGAGCAAAATGAGGCTGAAAGACAGCTGAACTGACTGGGCTAATTAGCCAAGCACTAACAATGGAGATTATTTCTCAAGGACGTGTATGACAAACCCCCACCACCAGGCCCAATCACCACATCACCAAGTGCTAGGCATAAGGGTCTGGAGGAGGCCCCACCAACTGCTCCACCCCCCCCCCACGGGAGGATTCCACCTAGAGTCCCTGGTACTCGAAAGTTCCCAGAGCCAAGAGGGTGGCCCAGGCCGGGGCTGGGGGGCCCTACCTGACTGCTCCAGGTTCTCCTGTCCTGCCTTTCATGGCCCGTTCATCCAGAACACACACACCCCCACACACACACTTCGATTTAGCACCAACCCAAGACCTGGAAGTCTTTTGATCACCCATATTCAGCCCCGCCTCTGACCCAGTCGTCAGCATTATCATCATCATCATCAGAATGGCTCTTATTTTTGGAGCTGCCATGACACACCAGGTGCCTTATATATACGCATATATGACTTCTAATCACCTGGTAACTCCATAGGGTGGGTATTATTATTCCCATTTTATAGATGAGGAAAACAAGGCTCAGGGCTGAGCTAGTCATTTCCTCAAGGCACATGGCAGCCCAACTGGACAGTGCATCCGACCTGCCTGACCCCCGAGCCTGTGCTGGGGGGTTGGGGGGGAGAATAAGCAGCCCGCAGAGGGCCCCAGGGCTGGCTTAGGACTGATGCATGTCTGGGCTCAGCTGCTGCCTGTTCCACTTACTGCTGTGCGGCCTCGGGCAGATCACCTCACTTTCCAAGTCAGCCTTCCCTGTCTGTAGAAACAGGGCAATAACGACCGTACCAGCCTCATATGGTTGTGGTGAATGTGAAACCCTTAGTATGAGGCCGGGAGTGGAAAATGTGCTCAAAAAACTCAAAAACCCTGAGTGAGAAGGAGGAGTACTGTTTCCATCCCGACATGGACTTCCCAAAAGGGCTCCCATGTTGCTCTGCGCTAGGACCAGCCCCACCTGCGCCCTCCTCCCCTCAGTAAACCTCTGGCCCTTTACATGTGATGGGGCAGGAAGAGGAGCAGACAGCGTACCGTGCCTCCGGGCTGCTGGCGGCGGGACAGGAGGCTTAGGCGATTGAGACCGTCGCAAGCAGGCAGTGCCCAGGGTCCTGCACCCGGGTGGCAGCCGCATGCCAGCCAGAAAGCCCAGTCCAGCTCCATCATAGGCATTGGCAGCAGCAGGGGGAGGGGACTGTGAGATCTCAGGCAGATGGTGAGCAGGTGGTGTGGCCATGGGAGGGCTCCCGTGATCACCCCAGCCTGGCATGGTGCCCACACAGCGAGCCCACAGCCCAGAAACAAACACAGCAGACTCCTCTCCAAGCCCCAGAGGTTCTCCAAGGTACTGTTTGCTAAGGCTGGGGTGCAGCATAGTCCGTGGGTCCCCGGGGAGAAGCTGGAGCCCTGGGGTTAATGGCCCCGCACCTCAGCGCCTGTGTCCTCTGTCCTTCCTGCATGGCCTGCTCCTCCCCACCCACCACACAGTTGGCCCCTTCTCAGCCGGCTCCAAAGGAACCCCACCCCATGTAAAACTCTCTCGCAGGGGTTCTCTAGCTCGCCTAACATTAGAATCACCTGCAGAGCTTTAGCGTAAGTACCAGTACCTGGGCCTAGGGCCAGACCAATCAAAGATGAATCTCTGGAGAGCCGTCGCTTTACAGGGTAACATCTGTTGGCCACGCCCTACTCATCTTGTGGGTTATATTTAGGCCTCAGTGAGGCTAGTTGTAATATCGTCCAGCAGGTGCTAGACATGTTATATAGTAGTAAGCATTTCCTTATATGGAAGGTCTAGTTTAATTCTCATGACAACTCTGAACTAGGTTTAGAGAGGTAAAAAGGCTTATACAAGGTCAAAGTCAGCCAACCGACTAGGAAGAAATGAAGCTAGACGGTGAAGCCAGGTCTTCCTGTCCCAAGCCCAAGCTCCACCCTGCGGCTTGGCATAGAGAGAAGGGTGTGAATTCCGAGCAGCAGCGAGGCTGGAGCCCAGACTCCTGAATTCTCCACCTTCCTCCCTTTGGATTTCTCCGAGTCGCACAGCAGGCTTGTCACCCTGCCACCTCCCAGCCCCATCCCGGAGGATTCCCGGAACCCCGAGCAGTCTCCTGGGTCCTGGCAGCCATTGCAGGCCTCCCTAACCAGGCGCGTCTTCCTCTTCTGCTCCTCAGGGCAAAGACTGCACCGTGCCCATCAACACCTGCATCCAGAACCCCTGTCAGCACGGAGGCACCTGCCACCTGAGTGAGAGCCACAAGGACGGGTTCAGGTAACAGCGCAACCTGGGCCTTCCCTCCCCGGGGCTTCATGGGCAGGCTGAGAAAGCATAGCTGCTCCCTGATGGGGTCAAGCCCTTTATGTTTGTGATTTCCAGACTCTTCCTATAAGGGGGCTACAATTATGCGTGTTGTATGGATGAGGTGACTGAGGCATCAGAGAGATGAAGGCTTTGCCTGCAGCTGCACGTTTCGTAGGCATGGGCAGAGTGATTTCAGTGCAGGGACTGTGTCTTCAGAACCAGGAGGACTCCACAGGAGGCTGCAGTTACAGGCAAAAGTCAGAGGAGGATGGGGTGATGGCTCAGAGACCCACTAGTCTGGCAATGCCACCACTCTTTTCTGGGTTGTGAAAAACAGTGATAGCAGGTGACATTGAATACATGCTCTTTATGTGAGCTAGTCGTGTATGATCTCCTTTAAACCCTCCCAGTGACCCTATCTAGGACAGGTAGGTACTATCCCCATTTAATAGATGAGGAGACTGAGGCACAGAGGTTGATTTACTTTAGGGCACATGTCCGAAAATTTGTTCCTGAGTCTTACAGCCCCACCTCTTTCCGTCCTGCACTAAGAGCTCAGGAAGAAAAGGGTAGATGAATAGAATAAGAAGATGCAGTGTATATATATACAACAGAATATGAGCAATAAAATGAAATCCTGCCATCTGTGGTGACATGGATAGATCTAGAGGCTGTCCTGCTAGGTGCAATAAGTCAGACAAATACCATATAATTTCATTTATCTGTGGAATGTTTAAAAATAAAAAATGAGCAAACAAAATAAAAACAGACTCCTAGAAACAAAGAACAAACTGATGGCTGCCAGAGGGGAGTGTGGTGAAGGGATGGGTGAAAAGGTGAAGGGGACAGAGTCTGTGATATTGTGATCACTTTGCATGGTGACAAATGGGGGACTAGACTCAGTGTGGTGTTCGCATCGTAAGATATATAAATGCTGAATTAGTATGTTGTACACATGAAACTAATACATTGTATGCCAACTAGACTTTAAAAACAAAAACGAAAGAAAAGAGAAGGCCGGCTGAGTGGCGCCTTGGTTGGGAGTTGGTTTGGGACACCAGCTCTGAGCAGCAGGGCCCTGGTTCGGTTCCCACATGAGGGCCAGTGATGCTGCGCCCTCTACAGCTAAGATGGTGAACAAGAGCTCCACCTGGAGCTGGGCTGCTGTGAGTCGCCGGCAGCAGCGTAGGCTGCAGGGGGGCTGGCCAGCAGCTGGCATGCACTTTTGTGAGCGGCCGTGAGCTGCCATCCAATGGCCAGCGAGCAACTGCCTCACTTGGGAAGAGTGCAATAATAATACCAACATGGGCCAGTGAAGCGATGTCCTCCACAACTAGACTGAAGAACAAAAGGACAGCAACTTGTCTGTTCCCCTTCATCATTCCCCAACACTGTTCCTCTCCCCCAATTCCCCAGTAAAATCTTTAAAAAAAAAATTTTTTTGAAAAAAAAAAAAAAAAAAAGAAAGAAAAGAGAATAGAAGCCGTTTACGTCTTTCTTATCCCTGTCCTAGGTGTGGGCCTTCTAGATCCCTCTCAAACTTCAGCCCCTTCTTGCTTCCCACCCTCCCCAGCTGCTCTGACATGCCCAGTTTCCCCAGCCCAGGGCCTTGCCATAAGCAGACCGGTGGGAACTGGCTTGTTTGCCCACCCTGTGAGCCAGTGGGTTAGGCCGTGAAGGAGTGGGTGTCTGATGCCAAGCTGTGCGCAGCCATCTTAGAGTTCAGGTTGCAAACAATTAATTTTCGAAGGCACTGTGGCCGGGGGCTGCTGTGTGGTCTGTGGAAGAAAGCATCCGGGCCCCCTCCCCCTCCCCAGGGCACCCAGCCTCCCCACTTGTCCACCTGCCAAGCCAGCCTCAGCAACGTCTGACTCTTAAAAAGTGAAACTCAAGGCAGAATTTGTTTTCCTTCCTGGGGTGGGTCCGACCACCCCCTCCCTGTCCTGAGAGTGAGGGGAACCACAGGGCCCCAGCCAGAAAACACACCTCCAGGGTGAAACCTGGCTCTGCCCATGTGCGGCAGGAGAGGGGGTCGGCCAGAGGGAGGCATGTGCCCCACGGCCATGGTGTCTCTCTCCTCTCAGCTGTATCCCATTTCCACCCTCAGTCATTGCGGAAATTCAAAAACGAACTGGAAATATTTTTAGAATTTAATTTTCAAGGAAAACGGCCCAGACCTACAGGATTAGGGAAAACACATGGAGGGTGAAGCCCATGGGCCCCATAGTAAGGATGGCACCGCTTCGGGGGGCTTTCCAAGGGGTAGGAGAGTTCACCCTCATCGGGTCTGCACCTGACAGGCTGGCAAAGGGAGGGACACCTGTCAGGGACGCTTTGCTCCTCATCCCATTGGATCCATTTCCTAGGGCCGCCGCAGGAAAGTACCACACACTGGTGGCTTGGCACAGTAGAAATGTATTCTGTCGCAGTTCTGGAAGCCAGAAGTCCAAAGTCAAGGCATCAACAGGGCCACGCTCCCATGAAATCTCTAAGGGAGGATCCTTCCTTGTCTTTTCTCAGCTGCTCAAGGTGGCTGGCCGCCTCCACCATGGCTTGGCTTGCAGTTGCATCCCTTCAGTCTCTGCCTTTATCCTCATGTGGTGTTCTTCCCATGCCTCTGTCTTCACATGGCCATCTCCTTATAGGGACAGCAGCCATATTGGGTTAGGGGCCCATGTTACTCCGATGTAACCTCATCTTAAATTAACTAATTACCTCTGCAATGACCCTGTTTACAAATAAGGTCACATGCTGAGGTACTGGGGTTAAGCTTGCAACACATCATTTTGAGGGGACACAGTTCACCATAACACTCCTATGAGTCAGAATTCTGGAAACATCACGTGCCTCTTCATACAAGTCTTGTTCAGTCTTGGATGTATTGTCTGCTCATGGACAGAGCAAAGGCTGGCCAAGCTGGCCGGACAGGAGGCCAAGACCGGGGAGACGTGACCTGTCCCACATGCTCACAGCTAACCTTGGCAGTCCCGCACCAAGGTCTCCAGTGAGGGCAGGGGAGACTTTAGGCTCCTCCCCACCCCCGCCACTCCGTGAGCAGCCCCTGTCCGCCCATATCCTATCCCTTTCATGCACTCCTGAGGCTCTGGGAACAGCCAGAGTAACTTGTTTTAGGAAAATAGGCAACACTATGGTGTCAGGCCTTTGAAAACCTCCCCGCTATTTCTCCTGGCTCTGAAGAAATAGCCTTTATCATGAATACCCAGGGGTCCCCAACAGAAAGAAGGAAAGAGTCATTTGGCTCTACCTAAGACGTCAGACTCAAGGAGGGGACCCCCACCCACCCCCCACCGGCCTTTTGTAGAAAATGTGATGTGGTTTTCAGGTTGTACAGGAAAGGAAGTGAAGTAGGAGTCTGGGAATCCACTCCCTACTTGTTTACTTTTTTTTTTTTTTTAGCTAAACCCAAATCAGAGCAGCCTCTGAAACAGACCTGGAATTCCAGGCCTACAGCTGGCCCGTGTTCAAGGATGGGGCACAAATCCATGACTGGGGGTCTGCCACAGAAAGTATGATTCACTTTAGTGCTCATTTATTCAGATACCCGCCTCCCCCCTGCACCCCCAAACGCACTTCCCTCCGCCCCGTCTCATCTGCCCAGCCTCCGTCGATTCTGACTCGTCTTGGCACGTCTAATCCTGGGGATCTGAACGAGGTCAGGCAGAGGGCGGTGGGCTAAGGTTTTCATCCAAGAGATTTAACACTCCAGGCATGTTCAGGAAATGCACCGTGCTGATACGGGGCTCCCCAGAAAGCCTCAGCGTTGGCAGGAGCTGAAGGGGGCTCAGAAGTAGTAGGAACACACGACGGAGAAATGGCGCCCCTGGGGAAAGGTTAAAAAAGGGGGTGGTTTTCTCTAGAACTACAGCCAGCTCACGTTCTGAGCACGTCTCATGTGCCATGTACCCTTCTAAGCATTTCACATGTATAATTTCATTTAATCCCCACAGCTACCCTGGGAATAAATAATAATGCCCCAGTCAATAGATGAGGAGACTGAGATGGGGAATTTCGGTCCCAAGGTCAAATAGCTAGGAAGTGGCAGGCTTCCCAGACGGATGCATGAACTCGGGGGCCTCAGGACGGAAAGGCTGCTCCCCAGGACAAAGTCAGAGGGGGTGTTTGTTATGTTTCTCTCTGTCTATAAGAGAGACCACCCACGGAAGAGTCCAAGGAAGGCGGTTGAGAGGACAGCTGGAGCTTCAGCGAGAGCCAGGAAGCCACTTCCCCTGTGGGGAAGGCAAAGGAGGCACTGCCGCTGGGAACTGTCCCCAGGGGCGAGGCAGCCACCCAGGGCCAGGGGAGGTCCAGTATTGCCTGGGGACAGGGCGAGATGAAATGGTCTCCCTGCTCAGGACTCCCAAGTGCTGCCTGGGACCTCCATCGGCAGAGAAACCTGACTAATTCTATTTCCTCCCCACCCCACCCCACCCCAAAGCTGCTCTTGCCCTCTGGGCTTTGAGGGGCAACGGTGTGAGATCAACCCAGACGACTGTGAGGACAACGATTGCGAGAACAACGCCACCTGTGTGGACGGGATCAACAACTACGTGTGTATCTGCCCGCCCAACTACACAGGTGAGGCCCGACCCGCGTGGGCACTGCTGAGGGCAGCACGCACTCCAGTATCATTTCCTGAGCTTTCTCCAGGGAGCCCACCTCCGTCCCTCCCCTGGACACAGCCTTGAATCCCCAAAACCCCATGAGGGGCTCCCATGGGCCCCAGCCCTCCGCTTCCCACGCCTACCCCCACAAAGCACGAGCCCCTTCCCACCTTGAAGCAGGTTCCCAGGGCCTCTTCAGCTGTCTGCTCATTGAGCTAATGGCCATGCCCTCCCTTGTACCTGGAGGCCCAGGGGTATGTGAGGGTAACAGAGAGGCACCTGCACTGTGTTTATATTTTGTTCAGGTCTAGTCAACCTTCTCTGGAAATATACATTTTTCAGACACTGTGCTAGGAGCTGGGATACACACATGGGCAAGACATGAGCTCTCATAAGGAGCTCAACATCAAGTAGAGAGGGATCCCAGACATGAGAACATGGCACTTTCCTGTAGCCCAGGGGGTTGTGGGGTCACAGAGAAGGGGTCTAGCCCAGTGGAGAATGAAGGGAGGCTCCCCCAGAAGATTATTCGCTGTACCCACCCATCCCCAAAGCAACACCTATATTTCCTACAGTAACAGCCCCTCACGAGGACAGTCAAACATGCCGCTAGATTGTGAAGCAAAATGCAACCAAGTTGTACAAACAGCATATTTCATTATAGGCTCAACCTACAGTGGCCTAGCACAAACTGGGATTCCATGAATTCCATGAATTCTTTGAGAAAAAGACTCCGTGAGCACTGCGTATAATAATAGCCCTCTTTTTGGAGCCCAGGATACAAATTAGCATGGTCGACTTTTTGACAATACCTGCTTTTAAAAAAGCCGTTTAATGTTGTCACCTTATTTGATCTCAGAGTGTACCTTCTCCCCTCCCCCGCACACCATTACCCAAGCAGGCCCTCTGTGCTGCAAGAAACATCTCAGGAAATACTAGCCTGAGGCCAGGATGAAGAGAAGGAGGATGCAACCCAGGGACTCACCTGGCGTACCCTGGCTGGGTGTGGGGAATGAGGTGGGAGGTGGGGAGAGACACAAGATGAGCAAAAGCAACCCTGAGGCCTGCAGAGAAGGAAGCCCAGTGGCACCCCTGCCCCACGGGACCCTGGGCCTCATGCAGGCCTCCAGCGCAACAGCCACGTGTCCCCCGGGGGGGAGGGGAGGACTGCAGGGGTGTGTGGAGGCCCCCAGAAAGCCATCTATTCAACCTAAGCCTCCCGGGCTCCCAGAGAAGGCTCTGTGCTGGGAGAAAGTACAGGGCAACCTGCCGAGGGTCAACCTTCCCCGTGACATCCATCTTCCACCTTCCGAGGGTGGAATCACAGCCAAGCTGAACTAGCAGCAAGCTGCACTCACTGCGCACCTCCTAGACGCAGAACCCCGAATTCGCTACTAGATTTCCAAAGGAGCCTAAGGTGCTGTGCCCTCTGCCCACAAGGGCTTCTGGGCCATCTTCTCCCTGAGACGAGAGGAATCATAGAGCCAAATCGTTGGTCCCAAAGAACCTGCTCAGGCCAGAAGAGAGAGTAAGCATCCCAGCAGCTAAGAAGAAAGAGAAGGCAGAGGGCTCCAAATCGGCTTTGGGGCAGAGAAGGGTTTGAATTGAACTTACCGGTGGGCAAGTGATCAGTGGGACAGGCTAAGGGGACACTTTGGAGGAGGCTTCTTGTGCCCCACAGAGCACCGCCTGTGTCTGCAGCTGAGCAGGGTGCCCTTCTGGTTTATTGCACTTTGTTCCTGAGAATGGGATGTCATGGCTTTGCCTGTCTGGGGTCTCACACAGACACCTACCCACTTCCCTCCGTCCCTGGTCAGAAGTCTCTCCACAGAGAAGGAAGAGGCAGAGGCTTATAAGAGCTCAGGGCCCTCTGGTCCTGAGAGGTTGGCAGCAAAACGAGGACAGGCTAGGGGTCAGCTTGTCCCCGCCACAGCAGAGAACAGACCAGAGCTGTGTCTGGCATTCATTTCCTCCCCAGGCACCCTCCGGACTCTCCTCTGAGCTGTCCCCTGGGAGCCGCAGCCCAGGCAGCCTTCTCCCACCCCCACCCCACCCCTGAGAAACCATCCACAGCTAGTCTTTCTCTCTGAGATCGCTCTCCCCTTGGTGTGACCCGGTGGACTGCTCACCTCACCCCTGCCATCCTGTGTCACCCACACACACACACACACATTCCCAAAACACACTTTCAGATGGTGTGAGCTTGCGGGGCTGATATGCCAGGCCCATCCCTGGGTATTTATGACCCGTGAGGCACTTCATGGCTCTGTGAACTTGAAAGGGAATGTTTCCAGAGTCCAGAACTCCGAATGCCTTTCATAGTTTCTTCTCTGGGCAAATCCAAGGGACTTACTTATCTGTACCAGGTGAACTAAGCTGCTAAGCCCCTGGGCTTCCCCGAGGCCAGCCCTTGCCCGGCTTCCATCTCTGTGTTGTCCTGGCCTGCTTATTTGTAGATCTCCCCCACTAGGCCGTGGAGGAGACGGGGGACAGGACCAGGTTGCTGTTGTGTCCCCAGCACCTGGCATGGTGCCTGCCACCCAGGAGGTGCTCAATAAACAGGTGTGGAGGGCCGGCCGAGTGGCGCATTGGTTAAGCGCTGGTTTTGGGATGCCAGCGGCCCCGGTTCGGATCCCACATGAGGCCCAGTGACACTGCCCTCCACAGCTAACAACAGCTCCACCTGGAGCTGGGCTGTGTGAGCCCCGGTGATGGTGTGGGCTGCAGCTCCTGCTGCAGTGGGCTGTCATAGGCTACAGTGTGTGGCCAGCAGCCAGCGTGAGCGGCTGGCAGCCAAGCATGAGCTGCCAATAGCTGCAGTGAGTGACATCCAGAGGCCAGCGACCGACGCTTCATCCGGGAAGAGCTCAATGACGATACCAACAGTGAAGCAACATCCTCCGCAACTAAACTGAAGAACAAAAAGACAGCAACTTGTCTGTTCCCCTTGCCCGATTCCCCAACGCTGTTCCCCTCCGCCAATTCCCCAATAAAATCTTTAAAAAAAACAAAACAAAACAAACAGGTGTGGAATGGAAAGAACAAATAAGCATAGCCTAAGGTCAGGGGCTGGCACCCTGTGGCTTCAGCTGCAGCAGCTCCCAAGTGATGGAGCGAAATAACCAAGTGATGGTGCTGGGACAGTGACCAGGAGACAGCCTGGAATCTGCCCATTGTCACTGCTAGGGGAACCAAGGTACAGGTACAGGGGAAAGGAGCTACAGGGGAGCTAACGCAGAGCTCCCATGGCCACGGCTCTCTGCCCACCCCTGCCAGGTGAGCTGTGCGACGAGGTGATCGACCACTGCGTGCCCGGGATGAACCTCTGTCAGCATGAGGCCAAGTGCATCTCTCTGGACAAAGGATTCAGGTAAGGCTTGGCTTCATGGGCCCCAGTACAGGGACCTGGGGACTCCACACGCAGCCTGGGTCTCAGGCAGAGGCTCTGGGGCTCTCCCCCTCCATATTACATAGGCACATGCGCCTCTCTGCCTCTGGCTGGTCATGGTCTAATTCTCTCAGTCGGCCTCTGTTTCCCTAAGTGTGTGCCTCCGTCGCTGTCTGTCTCTTTGTGGGTGCCTCTCTTTCTAAATCTCTGCCTCACTCTGTCTCTAGATAGATAGGTTGGTTGACAGATCGATAGGTCCCCTTGATTCTGGCTCCAGAGTGCTGCTGGGGTTCTCAGCAGGGGCGACACAGACCTTCCTTTAGGAGGCGGGATGTGAAGGGAACACCAGAGGAAGGGTGGGATTTGGATGAGCTGAGAGGAGAAGGGAGAAGAGTCTAGGGTAGGTGAGGCTGAGAGGGGGGCACGGCCCTCTCTTTTCTCGTTTCCTTTCTTCTTTTGACATCCCAAGCCTAGAGCTCATCGCCAGGGAAGATGCGTTAGGGCCCCTGGTTCCACATGTGCACCCTCCTTCTAACCTGCCGTCTGTGCCCCCGCCCCCCGCAGAGGCGCCAAGTGGGCTCTCCGTGACCTGAGTGTACGTGAGGGTGAGGGCTGCCTCCCAAGACCCCTCCCCCTGCTTCTCCTGCCCCGGGTTCATCTTCAGTTCAGGGCTGCTCTTTAACTAAAGGAAGGACTGAAGGAAGAGGCAAAGGGGCGGGAGAGATGCCTGGACCATCAACTAACCCAAAGCAGAGCAGGCCGGGCCGGCTAGCAGAGTCGGGGATGCCTCGCAGGCAGTGATGGCGGCTGGGGACGCGGGCTGTGGACAATGGGCAGAAGGTGCAAAGGCCGAGAGGAGGTCAGCAGCATCCGGGCTGAGTGGACAGCAGGTTCAGGATGCCAGCTTGAAAAAGCACAGCGAGCATGAAGACTGGTCAGAAGTATCCAGGGTGCAGGCCTGGGGTCGGGGTGCTGGGAAATTAAGGCCAGAGACGGAAGCAGTACCAGAAACCACTATCCTCTGGTACATGTCCCTCAAAACCTCACTCTAGGGGCTGGCAGAGTGACTCAGTTGATTAAGAGCATGAGCTCTGAGCAACAAGGTCGTTGGTTCGATTCCCACATGGACCAGTGAGCTGTGCCTGAGCTGAGCTGCCAACAGGTGGCAGGATGGCTCAGCTGGCGGGAGCACGTGCTCCTGACAACAAGGATGCTGGTTCAACTCCCGCATGGGATGGTGGGCTACGCCCACCCGCAACTAAGATTGAACACAGCACCTTGAGCTGAGCCGCCCCAAGCTGTCGACAGGGCAGCCAGATGGCGAATGGACTTGGAGCTAAGTTAGACTAGCTGCGCCCTCTACAACTAAGATTGAAGGACAACAACTTAGCTGTTCCCCTTCCCCAATTCCCCAACACTGTTCCCCTTCCACAATTCCCCCAATAAAATCTTTAAAAACAAACAAACAAACAAACAAAAAACAACCTCACTCTACTGTAACCAAGGCCCTTGAGTTCTATGACAATACAAAAAAGAAAGAAACGGGTCTAGCTTTCAAAACCTTGAGACCATATATTTATGCAGTCCATCTAGAATCCTGAGGTCTACAGGCCAGCTCAATAATGTGGATTTTTCTGTAAGTCAAAAATCCGTCCTCCCAGTGCACCATTTTATAATTTTATCCCCCCTCTCCACTCCCATCACCATAACAACTCACATCACAAGGCAGGCTGCAGGGACGTCAATGAGAGCCCTTTCCCCAGGTTTGAAGATCGTCAGCCGTGGAGATTTCCTTGTGTGCTGTTCTAATGAGGTCTCCGTAGGACAGATAGTGGTGTATGGCTATCTGCAATATAAACCCTGACATAATAACCTGCCAAAGCACTGAAAAGAATAACGAACACAACCCACAAACACTGAAAATCATCACAGAAGTAAAAATCATCGTGACCAGTATTCGCTGAGAACTCACCGTGTGTCTGCAAGGTGCGATACCGCACTTCACGCTCAGCCGTCCTGGGACACGGAGGCTGTTTGTTCCCCACCCTCTGGGTGGGGTGAAGTGCGCTGCCTGGGTGCACGTGCATGGGGAGCGCTGTGGCCTGACGGAGTCCTCAGCGACCTCTGGAGGTGCCTGGTGTCCTGGAGCCAAGGCTGCCATGTGGTTGCCCCCTCCGCGTCCAGAATCCCTAGGTCAAATACCTATGAAAATCGCATCAGCCTTACACTTGAGAAGAAAGAGAAAGGTGAAGCCTTTGAAAGCGATAGGAAATGCAGGTTATCTCAGCAGAGGCTCCGCTTTAGCTGAGGATGAAATGTTGTGTCGATTGTCACTATTGGAGGCTAGGCCGGCGAGCTAGCAGCGTGAGCGTCGCGTGGGAACTTGTTTGGAATGCGAATTCCCAGGCCCCTCCCCAAAGCAGAAGCTGTGCTAATGAGATCCCTGGGTGCTCCTCCAAGCTTGGGACACGCGGGTGTGGAGAGCACTGTGGCATTGGAAAGGAATATGTGAACTCATTTGCCTCTAGACTTCCACTGTTTCCCTAAGTCCCCAGAGAGACCTCATCAGTAGCCTTGAGCTCCATGCTTAAAGGGCAGGCCTTGATCTGTAAGTACTGAGCAGCTGTTGTTGCCTTGGAGAAGGTCCTACTGCCTGAGTAGCTCCGCAGGTGCTTAGAATCCAGGAGACACAGACCCGGAAGCCTACAAGGAGCAGCTTTAGCACTAGCAGAGGTCCGGGCTGCGGCCCACTGAGCACAGGCCCCACAAAAGCATCCTGGACCTGTGTCTTTAAACGACTGGGGGTGTGAACTGTGATGTGAGAGCCCCCTCGCTCTGCGGCAGCAGTAGGTCACCGGTTTCAAGTCGGCCAGTCAAGTAAGCAAAGGCAAACAGGTCAGATCTTAGCAGACTGCACAATTGTTGAACTTGTCCCCTTCCAGGGACACCCCAGACCCTGAATGCCTTACCTCACCATGAATCCACAGCTTGCACCAGGCTCTGCAAAACCAGTGATGCCAGGATGCCCTGGTGACTCCAGCCGCTCCTAAGGGGGGGAGGGGCGAGGACCATCCCTTCCACCTGATGCTTCCCTGGTTAGACTCCTTTAAGTATTCTGAGGTCTCGCTTTCTACTCCACCCCAGCCACCTGCACCACCTTCCCCCTGCCTGAACCACCTCCCCCTGCCTGCACCACCTCCCCCTGCCTGCACCACCTCCCCTGCCTGCACCACCTCCCCTGCCTGCACCACCTGCCCCCTGCCTGAACCACCTCCCCCTGCCTGCACCACCTCCCCCCGCCTGCACCACCTCCCCCTGCCTGCACCACCTCCCCTGCCTGCACCACCTGCCCCCTGCCTGAACCACCTCCCCCTGCCTGCACCACCTGCCCCCTGCCTGCACCACCTCCCCCTGCCTGCACCACCTCCCCCTGCCTGCACCACCTCCCCTGCCTGCACCACCTCCCCTGCCTGCACCACCTCCCCTACCTGCACCACCTCCCCTGCCTGCCCCACCTCCCCTGCCTGCACCACCGCCCCTCCCTGCACCACCCGCTCCCGGCCTGCACCCCCTCCCCCGGCCTGCACCACCTCCCCTGTCTGCACCACCTCCCCTGCCTGCACCACCTCCCCCTGCCTGCACCACCTCCCCCTGCCTGCACCACCTCCCCCTGCCTGCACCACCTCCCCTACCTGCACCACCTCCCCTGCCTGCACCACCTCCCCCTGCCTGCACCACCTCCCCTGACTGCACCACCTCCCCTGCCTGCACCACCTCCCCTGCCTGCACCACCTCCCTGCCTGCACCACCTCCCCTGCCTGCACCACCTCCCCTGCCTGCACCACCTCCCCTGCCTGCACCACCTCCCCTGCCTGCACCACCTCCCTGCCTGCACCACCTCCCCTGCCTGCACCACCTCCCCTGTCTGCACCACCTCCCTGCCTGCACCACCTCCCCTGCCTGCACCACCTCCCCTGCCTGCACCACCGCCCCTGCCTGCACCACCTCCCCTACCTGCACCACCTGCTCCCTGCCTGCACCACCTCCCCCTGCCTGCACCACCTCCCCTGTCTGCACCACCTCCCCGGCCTGCACCACCTCCCCCTGCCAGCACCACCTCCCCCAGCCAGCACCACCTCCCCTGCCTGCACCACCTCCCCTGCCTGCACCACCTCCCCTGCCTGCACCACCTCCCCTGCCTGCACCACCTCCCCTGCCTGCACCACCTCCCCTGCCTGCACCACCTCCCCTGCCTGCACCACCTCACCCCTGCCTGCACCACCTGCTCCCTGCCTGCACCACCTCCCCCTGCCTGCACCACCGCCCCTGTCTGCACCACCTCCCCTGCCTGCACCACCTCCCCCTGCCTGCACCACCTCCCCCTGCCTGCACCACCTCCCCTACCTGCACCACCTGCCCTACCTGCACCACCTGCCCCCTGCCTGCACCACCTGCCCCTGCCTGCACCACCTCCCCCTGCCTGCACCACCTCCCCTTGCCTGCACCACCTCCCCTACCTGCACCACCTGCTCCCTGCCTGCACCACCTCCCCTGCCTGCACCACCTGCCCCCTGCCTGCACCACCTCCCCCTGCCTGCACCACCTCCCCTACCTGCACCACCTCCCCCTGCCGGCCCCACCTCCCCTGCCTGCACCACCTGCCCCTACCTGCACCACCTGCCCCCTGCCTGCACCACCTCCCCCTGCCTGCACCACCTGCCCCCTGCCTGCACCACCTCCCCTGCCTGCACCACATGCCCCCTGCCTGCACCACCTCCCCTACCTGCACCACCTTCCTCCTCTGACTTGGGAAGGCTGTGGTTATTTTTACTCTGCCCAGTAGAATTCAGCTGGTGGGCCCAGAGAGGTATACAGGCTCCAGCCCTGCAGGAGGCTGAAAAGTCAGGAAGCATTTGTGTTTGTATATGCCAGTGGGTGTGCCTAAGCCCTTGAGTCATGTACCTTCAGGCCTGTTCTCACTGGGACTTCGGCAGAGTGTCACCCACACGAGGAGCCCAGATATGCATATTTCGGGCCCAAACTCAGGAAAGCCAAGTCGCAGCCATAGCAGCTTTGTCTGGTGTGTTAACCTGGGCCCACAGGGCCACGTGGGCCTGGTGACACATTCCTCCCCTGGGAGGGGCCGGCCAGCCTGCAGGTCCCTAGGCTGGGGCAGTAGCTTCCATCCTGTCACCTGGGAGCATGAGGCATTTGTAAAGGCAGGGGGACTCACGCTTCTTATCCCAGCCCGAATCTCGGGGGAAATGAGCAAATGATAAAATAAAACCAAAGGTAGTGCAAACAGCATCATCTTATCATCACCATCACCTTCTACATACCTTGTGCTCGGTGCCGCCTAGTGCTCTGCACAGAGTCCATCGCTTAATTTTTAAAACACCATAAGAGAGGAAGTTACTCATCATCAGTCCCATTTAAAGATGAAGAAGGTGAACGGGGAGGTAACGAGTGGTTGATGCACTGAAAGCAGGGTCCGGCCATCAGTGTAAACAAGACATCACGTCTGCTCTCTCGGAGTGCTGGTCTCTCCGTCGTCATGGAGGGACTCCTTGCAGGGTGCTGGGAGGCTCAGTGAGGCACTCAGGAGGGTGCTTAGCACAGTGCCAGCACCACGCAAGGACTAAGCCTGTTAGCTCTCTAGGAAGTGATGGGTTCAGCCCAAATCTAAGTGAGTCCCAGCCTGTGCACCTCAGCCTGGCTCCTGCAAACAAGGCACCCCAAGGGAAGCAGGCAGAGTGGCAGTGCAGGGACCAGAGGCTAGGGAAGGCCAGTGACAGTGACTCGGGGCCAGGCTTTGCATAGTCTGTGGCAGTTGAGGGGGAGCTAGGAACCCGGGTGCAGAGGAGGGAGGCACGGCTGCCCTGACAGCCTGTGGAGCAGCCCGGCTCTGCTGTGTTCCAGGTGCGAGTGTGTCCCTGGTTACAGCGGGAAGCTGTGCGAGGTGGACAGTGACGACTGCGTGGCCCACAGCTGCCGCCACGGGGCCCCGTGCCTGGATGCGGTCAATGGCTACACGTGCGTCTGCCCCCAGGGCTTCAGGTATGCGGAGGGGCCCTGAGGGAGATAACCATCTGGGCCAAACGCCAGGGGCCAGCGGGCCAGCCACCAGTGGGCCACAGCATCCCCAGCCCTGCGTCTCCGAGGCACCTTTATTCCCTAAGTCCCCAAGCAGGTGTTGTGAACCCCATGTTGTAGACGGAGAGAAGAGATGCCCAGGTCATCTCCACATGGGGGGTGAGGTCCAGCTCCCATCATGTCGCTCTTGGGTACCGATTCCATGGAGTGGGACATGCCATCCCCTCGGAGCCCAGCTTACAGGATGGGGGAACCCCATGGCCACACTGGCAGGAATCGTCTTTCTTGGCTACAGAACAAAAACAATATGGTTCCCAGTGGTAGAAAAATGGAGGGTTTGGGGTCAGTCACTGGACTCACGTGATGCCACGAGAGACGAGGGATGTGGGATCAGTGGAAGCAGAGGCCTGGGTTCCAGCTCTATAGCTCCCACACTGTCTGGAGGGGAAGGGCCCGGGGAGACTGGAGTGGGGGCAGGGACCGCATGTAAGGGGGGTCCCACCGGGGACAGTTCCGTGTACATCAGTACTCGCTGGATGGCATAAATCCAGCCATGCAAATGAGCCGTGGTCCCAGAGTGGGAATGAGAGCCTGGAAGGAAGCGAGTTCTCAAGGCCAGGGGCTCTAAAGCCTGGCGGAGACCTTCCGCATCAGGGGCCTGTGAGCCCCACCCCACAGCTGCCAAACAGGATTGGGAGGCGGGGCCGAGGGGCTGGGGATCTGCACTTATAGCATTTTTCAGTTGTGGTGAAATATTCACACAATGTCCCATCATAGTCATTTTTAAGTGTACAGTTCCGTGGCACGAAGTACATTCCCATTTCTGTACACCCCCTAGAGCTTTTTTCATCTTGCAAAACTGAAACTCTGCACCCATTAAATGTTGACACCCTGTTCTCCAGGGACCTCATATAAGTGAAATCATATCACATCTGTCTTTTTGTGACTGGCTTGTTTCTCTGAGCGTAATATCCCTGAGGTTCATTCACCCCATAGCAATGACAGCATTCCCTCTCTTTTCGAGGCCAAACACAGGTCCATTGTGTGTGTACGCCACATTTTGTCCTTTCATCTGCGAATGAAAGAGAACCTGCACTTTGAGCAAGTCCATCCTAGGCGATTCTTTTTTTTTTTTGAGGGCCGTGTCACTGGCCCTCACATGTGGGACCTGAACCGGGGCCGCTGGCCTCCCAAGCCAGCGCTTAACCACCGCGCCACTCTGCCGGCCCTAGGTGACTCTTATGACACTGAAATGTGGGGACCTGAGGTGTAATCCAACCTGATTATTATAAAAACGGGGGAGCTTGGGCTTGGAGCAGGAAGAAGATTTGCCCAAGTGAGAGGCACGTCCCTGTTCCCTTCTCTCTCCCTCCTCTCTGTGAGCGGCCGGTTGGCCGAAATAACTGATTGTCCCCCCTCCCCACGTTTTCTCCTGTACCCCCTTCCAGTGGGCTGTTCTGCGAGCACCCCCCGCCCATGGTCCTGCTGCAGACCAGCCCCTGCGACCAGTACGAGTGCCAGAACGGGGCCCAGTGCATCGTGGTGCAGCAGGAGCCCGCCTGCCGCTGCCCGCCGGGCTTCGCCGGCCCGAGGTGCGAAAAGCTCATCACCGTCAACTTTGTGGGCAAGGACTCCTACGTGGAACTGGCCTCCGCCAAGGTCCGGCCCCAGGCCAACATCTCCCTGCAGGTGCGCCCCGCCCTCGGAAGGAGCCCACGCTCCCCAAGCTCTGAGTGTTCTGAGAGCAGCGGGACGCCCCAGATCGGAGCGGCCCTGCCCTCCTCCCACAGCTTAGGGGTTCTGGGCCGGCTCTGGCCAGAGGGTTCCATTGACAAGGCCCCCACTTCCAGCCTCACTCATTCATTTCTCTAGGAAATATTCATTCAACTATGATATGCCAGACACTATGCTGGACCGCGAGAATTCAGTAATGGACAAGGCTGGTCAAGCCCATTGCCTAGAAAGAACCAGCCCCCGCCTAGGGCCTTGCTGGGGAGGAGGAACCCCAGAGACCCAGGTGGAGGGTGCAGGCTGAATAGTGGTTTCTGCCATGTGCCTCCTTTTAGTTATGGCCGCACTAGCCCAGCCTTGAGCTTACGGAGAAAATACTCATTCAAAAAAAGACGTATTGGGCGCCATCCATGCCAGGGCACCGTTCTAGGCATGAGGGCTGCAGAAATGCACAGAAAGTTGAAACTGCCTCACCTTATGGGGCCTCCAGTCCAGTGGGCAGGCCCCTGAGAAGAGGGCTGACCCTGGGCACCAACAAGAAGGGAGCTCTGGCTGCCATCACCCCCTCCTGGGTCCTCACTGCCCTCCTGCCTGCCTCCCTCCGTCCCACCACCCTGGGTCCCCGCCAGCCAGAGCAGCAGCCGGTGCCCAGACACCCCCGTCCTATCAGACTACCTGCTCTACACCCCATTCTTTCAGGCTGCACCTGCGCCAGGCGGTGGTGGACTAGTCAGAGGACCCAGCCCTGCAGCTGGGCTCCCGGCAAATGGGCGCCCTCTGAAATCAGTGGTTCTTAGCCTCGGCCCTACATTAGAATTACCTGGAGCCCTTCTCAGATTGTCTTTGCCTGGGCCCCACCCCAGAGACTCATGGGTAATTGGTTTGGGGTGAAGCCCAGATACTGGTGTTTTTAACAATTTCCCAGACGACTCTGCCCGGCGTCCAGTTCATAGGGAACACTCAACTCAATGGTGATTGTCAGCATTTTGTTTATAGTTATTATTACACTTTATGCAGAGAGACCGAGGCCCCTAGAAGGGCAGGCATCCTGCTGCCTTTCAGGGAGAGGCTCGGTTAGAGCTGAGGGCCCCTGACAAGTAGGCAGGTAGGTAGGTTTAAACATAACATGGTGGGTGCTCAATAAATGTTTGCAGAATTGAATTACCCCGTCAGCGTCTGCTGGGGTCTAAGTACAGGCCTTACTCCTGGGAATTCACAGTCTGGATGGAGGGGGACATTGGGACATGGATTCCAGGGGTGGTTCGGAAGAGGGCTCTGCAGTGGGGTGGACAGATTAGGCCTCGGGGGAGCCCTAACCCACACGCCTCTCCCCAGGTGGCCACTGACAAGGACAATGGCATCCTTCTCTACAAAGGGGACAATGACCCCCTGGCACTGGAACTGTACCAGGGCCATGTGAGGCTCGTCTACGACAGCCTGAGCTCGCCGCCAACCACAGTGTACAGGTAAGGCCCGCGGTCCCTCCAGTGCGCGGTCCCCACGTCTGCCCTCCGACATACACACCGTTCTTTTCTGGGAGTGGCAGGTGGGAGGGAGAAAGGACGTGTTGGAGGAAGAGGCAGGAGAGGAAGGTAGACCTGTGGGGAGATGACACCTCGTTACCACAAGATAAATGGCCAGCTGGCGACTCCTGCAGGAGCCCCAAGCTGTAGATGGGGACAAGGCTGCTTAATGAGGTGCCCTTTTCAAAATGTCATCCTAATCTTTTATTAGTTTAAGAAAGAAAACAGGGAGATTAGCATACAATTCAAGGAGAAGACATTCCACAGCTCGGAGGTAGGATGGTTCCTCAAGTGACTTTCAAACTGGTCTGAAGGGCAGTTTCCCCATTCACTCCTTCCAGCAGTCAGCCTGAGTTCTATGGTGTCAGCACGTCAGCTGTGCTATTACCTAACACGCTGCCTCACATCAGCTGTAGATCTGCCCGCTTCTTAGATTAGCTTCATCTTCAGTAATGGCTGTGAAATCAAGGACCTGCTAGTTAGAGATGTCAGACTTTTGGTCTACTTTTCTTATTTATTTAATTTTTTATTTTTGAGGGCAGTGTCACTGGCCCTTATATGTGGGACCCGAACTGGGGCCCCTGGCTTCCCAAGCCAGCGCTTAACCACCGCGCCACTCAGCCGGCCCCTTGGTCTACTTTCCAATGAAAGTAATTTAAACTACTAAAGTAAAAAGTTATTTTAGTTGTACATAGTTTTGTAATAGTTAACAAAATGACGACTAGGAGAGATGTCTGTCTTACACCTAAAATCAGGTTAAACGGCTGGTGAGAGGCGAGCACGTGAGACCCACACCCAGGGGCCGGCTTGCCCCCTGGAAGTAAGTGCATCTGATCACCACTGGGCCGGGAGCAGCCATTTTCAGACTATTTTCCCCCAGTGACTAAATCCTTTCTTCCCTGGAAACTTTTATATTGAGCTCAGGACATGTATGCAGAAGCAAAGTCCTACAGGAAGGCGCTGAGCTGCCCCTCCTCACACACTCCCCGCAGGCCCCCAGTACACCTCCAGCAACCTGGTGAGGACCATTAGTGAAGCCAGTGGTTTCTCAGCGTGGGCTCAGAGCAGTAGCACCTGGGAGCTTGTTAGAGGTGCACCTGAGACCCACTCCAGGCCCTGGGCCGTCTGTGTGTGTTAAGGAGCCCCCAGGTGGCTGACACACGAGACTGGGAAGTGCTGGCTCACGCGAGAACCTGCCCGAGAAAGGGGCTGTTTGCAGTGGGTCTTGAAGGGAAGAATTAGTGTGAGCAGGTGGGCAGGCAGGCTGGGAGGGCAGCAGTGACGAGCCTAAGGGACCGCGCCGACGGTCCATGGTGGAGGAGGGTTGCGAGGAAGACCAGCCAGGTAGGACAGTCGGGTACAAGGCACGCCAGAGGAGCTCACCCTGCGGCAGCAGAGCTCCCTGAAGGCAGGGCGTCCCGGGCCAGGTGGAGGGGACAGAGAACCAGGGCAGGCCTGGTTCTCTGTCCAAGCTATTCAACCTCTGGCCTCAGTTTCCTCCCGTGCACGATATCAGATGCACCTCTGGGGTGTGGTTGATGGTTGCGGCTTGAGAAAACACCTGGCCAGTTGAGCCTCCAGGTGGGCATGTCAAGGACGGGAGGTGTGGGCCAGGCTTCCGGGGCCACAGGGCTCTGCCCAGAGCTTAGGGACCTCCCCCAGTGGAGCCCCACCCTCCCTGCGCTGACATTAGCCCTGGGTGGGGTGTAAAGGGCTGGTGGGACCTGAAGGACATTGGAACACTCTGCTGTCGCCTAAATCAGGACCAGGGGAATGAACCGAGGGGACGGCGTCTCCTCCAGCCCTCAACAGGGAGTCAGGTGAAGGTTAGCAGGGGGCCTACCCATGAGGGGGGCCCAGGGAAGGGTGCCCATGCCTAGAGTGTCATGCCAAGCCCTCCAGCACACCATCCTCAAGTGCCCAAATCTCCACAAATCCCATATTAACACTTTGTAAGCGGGCATTTGAGCTATATGACGAGTTTACTCGTTTCCCGCAAAAAATGTGTTAAAAATGGTTTTGCTTCAGATGCTTTTCCCTGAGGTAGCCCTGGCCTGGGGCCAGTAGTGCCCTTGTTCGCTGCTGACTCAGTAAATATCTCTCAGGCACCATGTGTGGGCTGGGTCCTGGGCGAGGTGTAGGGGCCACGGAGTTAAAACAATCCAGGGAACAAGACAGGCATATAAACATGCAGCCAGCCCATGGGCAGAATAAGACAGGTCTCACCGAGACGCCGGGGCATGCTGTGAGGACATTGCCGCTGGGTGTATCAGAGAGGGCTCTCTGGAAGAGGAGGTAGTGTTTGAGCTGAGGTTGGACCTATGGCTGACAAGCCTTTCCACAGGCCCTGGGCAGGGCGGACCCCACTAGTTTGCAGAAAAGGAGCTGGGCTTCCTGCAGGGCAGGGAGGGGCTGGGGTTCATGGAGGGCACAGGCCAAGCTGACCAGCTGCTGACAGGGCCAGGAGGCCACTGTGGTGACCTCTGGCTTCCTCAGCCACAGCGCCAGGGCGCTGAACTAAAGCTGACCTAATCAGGGGAGTTGGCAGCTTGCAGACTTCTGCCCACTGAGGCCCCACTGACGAGCCCCCCTGAGTGAGGACAAGCGAGGAAACCTGGCCCGGAGCAGCCAGGTTTCATGGCTTCCTTCATACGGGCGCCTGACTATGTTCATCGGCCCACTGGCACTCCCAGGTGGCAAGGAGGGCACCTGGGCTCTGTTCTAGGCTCCAGGGCAAATACACAGAAAAGCCCACCTGAGCCCCTCCCTGTCCCAGAATGGGGACAGGCTGCACCAATCCCAGGTCCCCAGATGTGTCAGAGGGGCTTTGGGTATGATTTCCTACACATGAGGCGGAGAGGCTAAGGTGACAGATGAAGGAAAGTGGCCTGGGATCCAGTAGGGAGTGGTGGGGACCTGGAGGGTACAGGCCTTGTCCTAAGGGACAGCTGACCTCAGCTCTAACACATGCTGCCATGTGGGAATGTGGGTTCTCAAGAGAAGCCAGAAATTGAGGGTTTCTATGTGAAAACCTCAGTGTTTAAACTCCAGCGACGTTCAAGCATCCAGGGAGCCCTCTCTGGCCTGCAGTGCATTCTCCCTGAGGCTGAACTACCACAGTCCCACCCTTTGCCAAGGTCTTTGTCTCATTTGATCCTCACCATAGGCCCAGGCAAGTGTCTTCACTCTATTTTAGGCTCCAGAACCCTGATGCTTAGATGAGGTCCTTGGCCCAAAGGCACACAAGCCAGTAGGCAGAGCTGGGATTCCCACCCAAACCCACTCTGCCTCATGCTGGGGCACAAAGTGGGAGGCCGAGAGAGTGGGCGCCTGCTGCCCTGGTGCAGGAGTAGGGGTTTCTGCGATGCCAGCTGAGGTCTCAGGCCTCCTCTCTAAAGCCCAGGAATACTGTGTTCCTGTGACGCTCTGTCGCCTCCTAGTGGTCACAGCTGAGCATCCAGGTGAGCACTCCCAGCATCTAGACTGACTTACTGGTCCCTCAGTGGCGTAGGGTCCTGTGGCTTGGGAGCTTGGATTGGAGTTCTGCCTCCACCACTGTGGGCTGGTCACTTTAAGGCTTTGGGCTGGTCCTAAGTCTCTGAGCCTTAATCCTATTATTTCTAAAATGGAGAAGTTGTACTCCTCTGCAGGGGTGGTTAGGGTTAAATGAGAAAGCGGGGCAAGGGCTCAACACACGCCCACCGTCGTTATTACAAGAGAACTGGACGGGCCACTCTGGCCAACGCCTGTCCTCATGCCAGTCCCAGACCAGCCACCCAGCCTGACTCTGGCACCAGCGCTGCCCACCTCCCACTCAGTGCTGGCTCCGCTGGCCCAGTGGGTAAAAAGCAAGATGCTCAGAGCCACCTCTCGCCCCTGAAATCCCTGAGTATCTCCCCAGGAGACTCGTTATGGGACTTGGAACCACAACCCCAAAGAATCATTTATTTTAGAGTTAGCAGGTTGTTTTCATTGGGGTTTTGTGTTGTTGTTTTTTTTCCAATTTTTTTTTCTCGTCTTTTGTAGCAGTAGAGCCATGTTTCCTGTTGATATTTTACTCCAAAGGCCAAGGTTTTTTTAAAAAAAGAAAGTTGAAATGGAGCCATCCTGATTGGCAAGACAGTGGTGAGAAATCAGACCCCAACTCTCCAGGGACCTAGCTTGCAAACCGCTGGCTTGAGGCCTGATTTCTAGGAGGCCCTGGTTCAGATGCGCCAGGAAGGTAGCAACCTGTTAACTCAGGAGCACTTACTAGCACAGACAAGCTTATGGGAGGTTTAGATTCAGTTATGGGGGTCAGGGTCAGTTACCCTGACTCTGGATCTCCGTTTCACCACTTCCTGGCAGTGTGACCTTGGTCAAGCTACTTAGGTTCCCTCCCTGTAAAATGGGCTCACAGGAGTGCCCTTCCCTGAGACGGTTAGGAGCCAGTGGAGGCGGACAGAAACCCAAAGCCCAGGCAGCTGTAAGGTGGAAAATCAGTAGAACCCACCCAGCCCTCCTGCCACACCCAGCTCCTCCAAGCCCAGGGTCAGGGTCACGATCATCTTTTCCACCTTTTACGGAGGACATGAGAGGTATCAGGGGCCCCACATTGGCCATTGAAACCCAGTGAGGTCAATGCCATCACCACCCCCATTGTATAGAAGCATCAACTGGGGCCCACACCAGCGATGTGACTTTCCCAGGGTCCCTCAGCCGGAGGACCCCGGATGATACTAGACCTCCCCAGGCCTGGAGGAAGGGGCCTGCCTAGGGCTCTCCCGTATAGACATCAGGGGAAGCTCTCCATGGGAGGCCCTCCTCTGCTCCTGTGGCTCCTGCCAAACCACTGTGTCCAGGCCAGGCGCCCTCCAGGCGGCACACTGGGGAAAAAGGGAATGGGCTGGGAGCCCGCGGCCAGGAAGGGGTCCGTGGGGTGTGTCCGCTGTGTCTGTGTGTCTCGACTAGGAACGCAGCTGCCCCACGCTCCCTGAATATAAATGGTGGAGGGAACGCCAAGGCAGGCGCCCAGAGCTGCAGCCTCTCCGCAGCCTCCTTTCCGACCGGTGGCCACCCAGCATCTCATTACTCACCTGGTGTTTGGGGAACACATTCGCATTCAGGGCGGCATATTTTTGCATGTGTGTTGATAAAATGCGGTGAGGGCTCCAGGTCAGAGGCTTGTGGTCTCTGCATACCAGCCATCACCCTCCCACGCCCCCACCATCACCAACTCATCTACAGGATCACAGGCCTCTGCCTTGTCCTTGACTCACTACTTAGAGTAGCTGCAGCTACTGAAATAGCATGTCCCCCTCATCTTCACTTCCTCCCAGAGATGGGCAGTAGAGCAGGGGTCACGAGTTTGGCAGAAATGGTAGCTTCTTCTTGTTAATATTCCAAAATACCACTCATAATGATTGCTCACATTTTCCCTGTAATTTATTCCACAAAGCACTTTTATGAACCTCCTCTGATGCGGCCATCATGGTAATGCTTTAGGTTAGTCTCTCCTTTTTACAGACGAGGAAACGGAGACCAGAGGGCTTCTATTTCTGTGGTTCGCCGGGGTCCCACCCAGAGTGAGGGGCTGGAATGGGCTCTGCTTTCTCCACTACACCCAACTTCTGTGGACAATATACCTTAAAGCAATGCTAGCCTTATATCCCTGCTGATATTAGGGGGGAAATGGAGCAATGGAAGCAAAACACGTTCACTGAATAATGGCCCCGGTGACGTGCAATAGGGCAAAACCTGTGTCTAAGGGTAGAATTGGCTCAGCTCTGTGAGATGCAAAAAGAATGCACAAATGAAAGCCAAACGCAAGACCCTTGACTGGAGCTTGTATTGGAAGGGGGGAAAATGTTATAAAAGACATGATTGGGCCCACTGGAAAATTAGAATACAGACTGATTAGATCCAATGGCATAGTGTTAAATTTACCGAAGTTGAGAACTGCTGTGCTTATGTAGGAGAATCCCTGTCTTAGGGAACGCACGCTGTGGCCGTCTAAGGACAGAGGGCCACCATGTGATGTACCTTACCTTTAAACAGTTCAGAAAAGGGCCGGCGGAGGGCGCGGTGGTTAAGTGCTGGCTTGGGACGCCAGCGGCCCCGGTTCGGGTCCCACATAGGAGGGCCAGTGACACTGCCCTCAAAAATAATAAAATAAAATAAAATAAAAATAAATAGTTCAGATATGAAAGGCAGTTCGGGGAATATAATTAATACTGGTGTAAATATTTTGTGGGGCATCACATGGTCACATGTCTTGTTGGGGAGACCATTTCATGGATGGAGTAGAGGTTTGATCACTGCACTGTATACCTGAAGCGGAGGTTGTATACCAACTGTAATTGAATATATATAGATAATCACGGGATGTGGATTACACTGTGGAAGGGAGTCAGAGGAAGAGTAATAGTTATATATGATATGGAGGGGAGGAGTGGGGTGGCAAATTGGGGGAGGGGGTTGTCACTTTGAGGGGTAAAATGTATAACTATTGCACTGTGTTGTACACCTGAAACTAATTAAAAAATAAATAAAAATAAAAAATAAATAAAAATAAAAATAATTTAAAAAATAAATAGTTCAGAAAGCTACGGGTGTAGGTGTAGATATGTATGTGTGGAGATGGATGGATGGGCAGGCAGACAGATAGATAGACAGCTAGACAGACAGATGATAGATGGATAGAGATAGATGATAGAGTCAATGATGAAGCAAATGGGACTCATAGGAGAATCTATAGCTCTAACAGGTGTTCTCTGAACTGTTTATATTTTTGCCATTTATGTAAGTCTGAAGTCATTTGCAAATAGTATTATGAGTTAAGTTCACAGCCCAGAGTCCGGCCGTGGAAAGCACCAAGCAAACCCTCTGCCTCTCTCTTCTCTCCCACCCAGCGTGGAGACCGTGAATGATGGGCAGTTTCACAGCGTGGAGCTGGTGATGCTAAACCAGACCCTGAACCTGGTGGTGGATAAAGGAGCCCCCAAGAGCCTTGGAAAACTCCAGAAGCAGCCGGCGGTGGGCCTTAACAGCCCCCTCTACCTTGGAGGTAAAGCCGCCCTCTCCTGACACCACACCTGCCCTCTACACTCAGGCCCAGGCCCCCTTGCTGGGCCTCCACTGCTCTCATCCAGGCACATTAGCAAAGCCAATCAGGGAAGGCTTTCTTGAGGAAGCGGCTGCCAAGCTGATCCCTAAAGGCTGACTAATTAGCCAGGGCAAGGGGAGGAGCGAGGGCTGGACTCCTTCTGAGAACTAGCAGTTGTTCAAGGAGGATGGTGGTGGAAGCGAGGAGATGGAGGCAGGTCCAGGCCCTTCTAACTGGGGGCTTGGCTCACATGCCCTGTGTTCTGCCACCTCCTCATACTGTGAGGCTCCACTGAGGCATTTAGAAGGCTCTGAGAGTAAGGGCCTAAATGGCCAGAAAGAGAAGTAGCCACCAGTCTGGTAGAGCCTGATCTGAAGCACAGCCCTGGGCTGGTCATTCTCAAGGGGTTATGTGACCCAGAGAGTCCCAAGACGCTCCCCCGCAAGGAACCCACTCCGGAGGGCTGGAAGGGCCCAGAACCTGCCCTTGGCCCAGGAGCTCTCCCAGGGAAGATCCCCGAAGTTCCACTGAGGAGGCTGCCACCCCCAAACTCTAGCCTGCCTGCTGTGCTCTCCAGGGGACATGTGACACCAGCGGAGGCTGGGTAGGGACAGTGGAGGAGGAGGTGTACCCCCCCATACAGGGGCTGGTGCTCGTCCAGCCAGGGTGGCCATGTAGCTGTGGGTGGCCAGATCTTTTATTTCTAGAGAAGCCTGAAATATGGATTTTTATGGGATATTTTCTATATTTAAATAATGGCAACAAATTCCAGATTATTTTAGAGTCACAGTGTAGGACAAAGGGTGAGTGTCCTTGTGTGCACAAGGTTCCAGGTTTGGGCCCATTCCCTCCACTCGAACTACAGAGGCCCAGGGCTGTGACCGCTTAACCGGGGACTTGTAAGGAGCTTTCTGGCTCTGAGGGTGGATCTGGGTCGCGGGCAGAGTAGGTGGGGCCCGTCTTCAGGTCTCGGTCCTGGTGCCCCTCCCACAGGCATCCCCACGTCCACGGGGCTCTCGGCCTTGCGCCAGGGCGCAGACCGGCCACTGGGCGGCTTCCATGGCTGCATCCATGAGGTGCGCATCAACAACGAGCTGCAGGACTTCAAGGCGCTCCCGCCGCAGGCCCTGGGGGTCTCGCCCGGCTGCAAGTCCTGCAGTGTGTGCAAGCACGGCCTGTGCCGCGCGGTGGAGAAGGACAGCGTGGTGTGCGAGTGCCACCCGGGCTGGACGGGCCCGCTGTGTGACCAGGAGGCCAGCGACCCCTGCCTCGACCACAGGTCAGTGCCCCGCCCCACCTGAGGAAGCTGGAGGGACTGTGGGCGGACTACAGGCAGGACCTGCGTAAGTGTGACTGCGGAACAGGCTTACACGTGCAAAAGGCAGGTCCGGCTCCGAGACTTCAGTGCCAGAGCCGAAGCACAACCCCCGTCGTGTGGGTTAGGAAAAGGGGGCCTTTGGGCAGCCCGGGGGCATTCATTGGGCCAGTGGAGGGAGGGGGTCTTCAGTCCCGACTCCGCCTCCCGGCCGTGGCGCCTGTGCCCTGCACTGGCTGCGTAACCATTCGCCATGCCTCCTGCAAGGGCACCTCTGTGCCTGGGCTTGTTGGAGACACCCAGCAGTTTAGTGTGAGGAATCTGAGTCAGCCAGAGACAGCACCAGAGCCACGCCTGGTAATCTGGGGGGCTGACCCAGCTGGATCGGGGGCTAGAAAAGGTTTGAGTTTCCTGAGGAGCTCTGGAGAGAGTGTGTGTGTGAGTATGATGAGGTGGCCGACAGTGAGCTCTGCTGTCATCCCAAGAGATGGTGCCGCTGCGGGATTAGAATGTATGCGCAGGTGTCGGTTCCTCCACGGCGCAGGAGAGGCAGCTGTAGATAGTGGGGCGGACACGAGGCACTTTGCACACTGCCTGGCCCTCGCAAGTGGCAACTGCTCGTGGTTGTGGTAATAGTGGTGTTATTATTAAGATGGTAGGGTAGCTAAAATGCTTGGAGAACACTTCGGGTCTCCAGAGCAGTGACACTGGGTGGTGCCAGGCCACTGCGCTGGCGGAGGGCAGCCCACGGGATGGAGATGGCCCCCTGCTCTGAGCCGGGTCCCCAGTTGGGGAGGCCTTCAGCAGCACTGACCCCCCCCCGTCTCTGCCAACAGCTGCAGCCATGGGCAATGTGTGGTGACTGGGACCTCCTACATGTGCAAGTGTGCGGAGGGCTACGGAGGGGCCTTGTGTGACCACAAGAACGACTCCGCCAACGCCTGCTCTGCCTTCAAGTGTCACCACGGGCAGTGCCACGTCTCAGATCGAGGGGAGCCCTCCTGCCTGTGTCAGCCCGGCTTCAGTGGGGAGCACTGCGAACAAGGTGGGTGTACTGTGAGGCTGTAGGACCCCTCTCCCCCCTTAACTGGGGGCCCTCAGGACCCTTCAAACCCGCACACCAGCACCACTGACTCACCTGTGAGCTCACTAGGGCTGCAGACACTCGGGCCCCAGGCCTTTTAAGTCAGAACGTGCAAGGGAACCTAAAGTCGTCTTCCCACCACCAGGTTCCCTGCAGGACGCCCTTCACTAAAGGGTGCTTTACATTTCATTCCTAGTTGAAATACTAGCTTTATTAAGTAATGTATTTTGAAATAATTTCAGGTTTGCCACAACATACAATGCCCTCTTTCCTGCCCATATACATAGTCTCCTTCTGAACCTTTTAACAATCTCATAATTTACAATTGTATCAAGCTTTAAAATGCATGAAGCCCTTTCTCACCCACCCTCCCCACTGAGGCTGCTGGCTCGGAGCCCATTTCTCTCCTCGCTCCAGATGCTTCTCCTATGCAGTGAGGATAGTGGAGGGGTGGACATGAAGAGCTGGGTCCGAGCTCAGCCCAAAGGTCCCCTTCTAGGACTTCTGGGAAAGCTCATCCCCCAGCCTCTCTGGCTGACTCCTGGTCCTCAGTCGGACCACAACCCCCACCTCACTTCCCAGAAACGCACCTTTGCTACGTGCTCTCGTATGAGCAGGGTCCTCCATTGCATCCATCTGCTTAGCGTCCCTAACATAGTCTTTTAAATCCTCATGTCACTAGTGTCTAAACTCTCCACCCTGCACACAGGCGTCTGACCCTGGGGGCTGGCGTTGCTGCTATCGCCCACCCTGGCAATCGGGCTTGGCTTTTTGCCAGACCTCCTGGTTTCAAAGAAGCCAGAAATCCAATTATTAGGGTGGTTTTCTTTTTCAACAATTGGGTTTTTAAGCATGTGAGGCACAAAGTTTGGGGACAAGATTTAGCCCATAGTGTACCTATTTGCCACACCAACTCTGGTCTTTAAGTTCCTTGAAGGGAGTGACCGAGCCTGGTAGGTGGCTGGAGAAGATAGATGTTGGGTGGGGAGTTGGGTACGTGAGTGGGTGCGAGGGGATGGGCGGGGTGAGGGGTGGCTGAGTGAATGAAGGAGTACACGTGGTCTGTAGAACAGCCACCCCCCACACACCCCCAACCCCCTGACCTTACCGCGCTGCCCTCCGCAGAGAATCCGTGCCTGGGGGAGGTAGTCCGAGAGGCCATCCGCCGCCAGAAAGGGTATGCGTCATGTGCCACAGCCTCCAAGGTGCCCGTGATGGAGTGCCGTGGGGGCTGCGGGCCCCAGTGCTGCCAGCCCACCCGCAGCAAGCGGCGGAAATACGTCTTCCAGTGCACAGACGGCTCCTCGTTCGTGGAAGAGGTGGAGAGACACTTAGAGTGCGGCTGCGGGCCCTGCGCCTGAGCCCCTGCCGGCCAGGCCTGGCGGACGCCCCCTCGAGATTCGGAGTCAAGCGGTAGAAGCTGGAGAGGAAAAGAAGAGAATATTAAGTATATTGTAAAATAAACAAAAAAATAGAACTTATTTTTATTATGGAAAGTGACTATTTTCATCTTTTATTATATAAATATATCACACCGTCTGAGTATATGTCCCATATAGTGAGTTATTTTTACCGAGTTTTTTGTTTGGTGTTGTGTATTTGTTGTGTTTTTATAAACAGCTTTTAAAAATTTTTAAGGAAAAAAGTAATAAAAATGTTTTAAAACAAAAGGATAAGAATAAAGAAGTGATAGCCTGTCTGAGGAAGAAGCGAGTCCTTAAGTTTATGAAATGCTATCATGTCAGCAGAAACCTACACCTGCTTATGAGCTCAGGAAAAAGAATAAGAGGAAGAGAGGGAAGGACAAACTTTTCTTTGTTTCTTCTTATTTTTAGTAACTTTGTTTTCTTCCCTAAAAGCTTTTCAATCCTGGTTGTTGGTGCCCAGGATGCCCAGTTCTTCCAGGAAAGGCTGCTGGGCTCTGGCCTGCGCTGTGACCTCAAACCACCACCTCTGTGGCCCCAGCCCACCCCACCCCCACCCCCACCCTGCTCCTCCCTCCTGACGGGGCCCTGGGTCCCATCACAAAACTAGCTGAGCTCACACACAAGCCTAATCTGAGCCTGTGCTGCCAAATTTTAGAATTGGCCCTCCAGCCAATGTCACACACTGGACTGTGACGCCAGGGCTGCTGGGAGGAGGCAGGGAACCAAGCCTGCCCACAGCCCTGGTAGAAGTCCGACTCTGGAAACGTTCTTGCTATGGGACAGACAGGCCTTAACCTGCTCCTCCAGGCCACCGTCATGACGAAAAAGACCGCTTGCCCATCTGGCCATTTTCCAGTGTACATTGGCACTGCCCCTTATTTGTCTTCATGGAACTCCTGCCCCCAGGAGGGGTAAAGCAGCGTAGCCCCATTTCATAGCTAAGGAGACGGAGGCTGCTCCGTAACTTGCCTGAAGCCACACGTCTGCTAAATGGACGAGCCAGGCCTGGTGCCCAGACTCAAAGCTCTGGATTCCGTATCCAGAATGGCATAAACACGGGCGAATCAGGCGGTTCAAGGTCGTGAGGGGCGCCCACCAGAAAAGGAAGTGGATGTCTTTCCCTACTTTTCCCGCTCGTTCTGTCGTGTTCTGCCTCCCTAGTCGCCACAGAGAGTCTAGACAGAGGGTCGTAGGTATCAGGGATGTGAGCAAAGGCAGCCCTAACTCCGCTCCAAGACCTACCAGCCCTCCTGTCGGGGACCTGCCCCCTCACACCAGCTCCCTGCCCCAGGAGCCTCCCCTGCAGACATGGCAGGAAGGAGAACTTCCAGCTCTGAAGGTCCACGGAGGAGCCTAGTGGGTCTGGGGGCCAAAGGTTCCCAGAATCCAGAAGGGAGGAAGAAAAGAAAGGCAGATGGAGGGGCGCAAGGCAAATGGCAGCTATGGAGGGAAGGAAGGGAGAAAGGAAGGAAAAGAAGGAGGGAGGGAGGGACAGGAGGGAGCCATTCACTTAAAAACATGCATGTTAATATCCATGACGTTCCAGGTACTTACTGGGCCTTCTTGCAAATGCTAAGATTTACTTAGTATTTACATTATATATCAGATACCATTCTAATTTTTTCTCAAGTCTCAAAACAACTCTGTAGTAAAGATATTACTAACCCATTTTACGGTGGGATAAATGGAGGCATGGAGAAGTTACGGAATTTTCACAAGAGCAGCTGTCTAATTCTTGAGCCAGGATTTGGGCCCAGGATATGGAACTCCAGAGCTCATTCCTCATGGGAAGGAAACGTCCTGGCCTTCAAGGATCCTACTGTCCAGGGCAGAAAGAATCATGGAAAAGGACAATTGCTTTACTATAGGAGTTTCCAATCCTGGGTCTTCGAGGATGAATAGCAGGTGGCCAGGAGACAAGAAAGGAAGTTGAACTTTCCCAGAGGGTGGCCTGGTAAAAAGCAGCGAAATACGAAAAGGCCTGATGAGATGTTTGGGGAGCAGGCAGAGGCCTGGGTGGCAGGAGTGTGGCATGCACACTGCAGAGTAAACAGACATGGGGCAGATGTGAAGGCAGGGGTTCCACTGCAAGAGCCATGTGTGACAGGCCAGATCACAAGCTCAGCAGGGTTTGGAGAGGGGGTATAGCAAGACAAGCTCTGTTTCAGAAAAAGAACTGGTGGCAAAGCAGAGAAAGGCCTGGAAGGGGAGACAGGGCTCCGCCACCCAAAACGCCTTTGAGGGCTCTCCCAGCTGCGGCTTGATGATGCTGATTCCAGCTGGGTCACAACAGTCTGGGGTGGCTCAGACTGGTTGCCCTGGAATCTACCCATCGCATGCTCAGCCATCCTCCCTCTCACCACCCCCACAACCCCCAGGCAGGTGGAGCTGAGCCGAATTCCACCACCAGCTTACCTCAATGGCCTCTGCCCACCCTGCCCACAGCTTCCTCAGCCCACCATCTCCACAGCCCCACCCAGGCTGTGGCTTGCCCTCTGACTCCTCAAGAAACCCAAGGCCTCTCTCTGCCAGTCACCCCCTGGGCCCGACCCCGAGCCACAGTCCGCCAAGGCAGCCAAAAGGACCAGGTTCCTCCCCTCAGTGTGGCTTCGGGGTGGTTGTGAGCTTTCCCTCAGTTTTGGAAGCCCTGACTTTACGAAGTGCCAAATGCAAGACCATTACAAAAAAATCCTCCCTAAAATGAAGTTTCTGCAACAGATGGAGATTAAAAATCTCTTACTTGAGCAGCAAAATTCTAGAAGCAAAGTCCCCAGAGTGGGCAGAGTTCAGTTAGGTAATTTTCATGTTTAATGGGTTGGTGTTTGTGCGGGGGGCATGCACATGTACAGAAAAGTGAGCCTGGGCTGTTTCCCCCTGAGCAGGATTCAGGGAAAGGGGGAGGGAGGGTCCTTTTTTAGATTCAACCAAGGGACCCTAAAATGACTGATGAGATGATGTATTTAAAAGCTCTTGTAAAGTGTAAACTAAGAACCTTACATGTAAGATGCTGTTGTTGTTATTGCTGTTGTTGTTTGCTGTTGTTGACATGCCCCAAAGTCCTTTGTAGAAGATGGCTTTGCCTTTCCAATCTCATAGGAAGGAACCCAAGTCTGACACTTCAGAAAGATGGTATAGACAGGAAGACGAGGAGAGGGGTAAGGAATGGGAAACTTCCCAGGGCCAGAAGGAGAAAATCCCCCAGGATGACCCTCAGGAACCCCGGAGTGCCTAAAACAGGGGCTGAGCTAACCTTGCCCCTCCCCACTTACAAATCTATCACCAGCTGAACCCCTCAGGCCGAGCTGTCACCCACTCACTGCCTTTGCTGGGAGCAGAAGCCCCTAGCATAAATGGACCTGCCCCTCAAAAACTCACCATGTCCCAGATTTCAGAGGTGAAGGAACTGAGGGGGGCCCTGGTGGGTGGGAAAACTGAGAGTCAGAGAGACAGTGTCTAGACCAGAGACCAAGGTTACCCGGCAAATTAACACTAGCAGCAGGAATAGACCCGAGTGTCTACTCAGCCCAAAGTTCCTCCTGCTGCTCCACAGTGGCACCCAGATGGCCTGAAGCCTGAGACAGACCCTCCAACACCTGCTGGATGGCCAGGAAAGGATCCCCGCCTCCCTGCACAGCCACCTCCCAGCGCTCTCAGATGGCTGGGAAGCTGGGGCATTGTCTGGTTGGTGGCACTTATCCATGTTTTCCACTCTGGGTTAGACGGTGCCAAAGGACACACTTGGGGAAAGTTGAGAGGTGCCAGTCAGCCAGGACCAGCCAAGACAGGATTGAGCATTTGGCAAAGCTTATTTCTCTAACTCAACAATAGGTTCTAACAGGAAAAGTATGAAGATGTTTTTAAAAACAATGTTATAGTACCACTTCCCCAGTAGGGGATAAATAATGTGCATTTTTTTTTTCAACAGACTGTAATATTCTGATGTCATTAAAATAAACGGATGAGCAGCAGGAGAGCTCTCAGATGCTCTTGTGAATCCCATAAGCTCAGCCCTGCTCTGTGGTGTGTTTTATTTTTATTCCTGACCTTCACACTCTCTGGGGAAACGATTACTGCATTTACAGAGTTTGGGCAAGTCTGGTGTGGAGTTAGTGGGGGCATAAAAAGTGTTTTTTGGGGCCATGAAGTGGGAAAAACGGCTTCCAGAGCTCCCCAGAGACAGGGGAGAGAAGACACAACATGTGGTTTAGCGCCTGCAGGGCATGTGGTTTGCATGGGCACAGACTGGGGGCCAAGGGTCACAGAGGAAGAAGTCACTCCAGTTCAGAGGAGGTGAACGCTATGTACGATGCGAAGGAATAACCCTCCTGGACACTTCAGTGCCGAATTAAATCCCCTCCTTTATTCACTCCTTCCCCGGCATTTCTTGAACATCTACTGTTCAAGTACTGGCCTAGGCATTGAGACCCTAAGGATGATCAAGTCCCTGTTCCCCTAGAGCCCAACCTCAGTTTCAATCAGCAAATGGAGCCCCACACCAGGCACCTCCAACTTTTAACACCTGCACCTGAGAGACAGACCCCCAAAACATGCAGCTTTGAAAACCAACAGGGCACATGTCCACGAGCCCCTCAAAGCTATAGCAAATGGAGAAATAGTTCTCAAAGGGATTGTACTGCTGGACTCACCAACCCCAGGGCCTGCATAGGCACAGCCAACTGGAAAGCAACCAGTCTTTCTGTTTGCTTATCTTAAAGCACCAGCCAGAGGAGCAGACATCTAATTTCACACACATCTAGGAGCCTATTGAAATACTCTCCATAGACAAAGGTCGGCGGGTGCCATCTATCCCCTCTCCCTCTGCTGTGCTTCAGATTGCCAGTATCTCCTGGAAGGGAGCTTGTGCACACATCTGGTGTCCTGGGTTTTGTGGCTGCCACCCAGGGCACACACTGGTTCTGGTGGCCAACAGGGCTTGTGTTCATGGGTTTAATGGCACAGAGACAAACTAGGAAACACTTTTTAACTGGCTGTCACCCCATGGCTCAGTGAAAAGGAAGCAGACAGAAACACCCATCTCCTAGCCTGTCCCTGAAAGAGATGTATTTGCATACTTAAAAAGTTACTGCCAATCAGTTGGAATCTAAGTGCTGACTGAGAGCCACCCTCTGAGACACAGACAGATCTCAGCACACCTTCAACTACTGGGAGTCACTAAGAATAAATAATTCTCTCTTGCAGGGTTGTTGTGCAAATTCGGTGAAATAGTGTTTGTAAAGGACTTCTCATAACTTGGGCATTACATAACGGTAGTCTATTGTATGTGAGGTGTATAACTAATACCACATTCAGGTTAATACATGCCATAATTAGTCTTTGATCAGAAAAATTATCACATAGACTATCAGCAGCTTACACATTATGAACCAAATGAGTCAATCAGAACTTCATAGTCATGGGCCTTAGAATTTGTAAACAAGGAACCACAGACAGACTTGTCTATAAGTATGCTTTCAAGGGCTGGCCGAATGGCTCAGTCGGTTAAGAGCTCGCTCAAGAGTGCAAGCTGAGCTCTGAGCAACAGCGGTTCGAGGCCAGCCCGAGCTGAGTTGCCATTGAGCTGCCAACAGGTGGCAGGATGGCTCAGCTAAAAAAAAAAAAAAATGTACTGATATAAGTATGCTTTCATTGGCTAGCATGGTATTTTTTTAAATTGTGACAATATTTAAAATTGTGGGGAAAACCACATATATTTTTTTAAAAGTGGTAGATGGCTTGGACAAAGATTCGAAGGACAGCAAAGAGCTAGGGTAAGGGTGCATGATAAGGTTCGCCTCCTACACGAGACCGCTGTTTGAAGACAGGGAGAGGTGGCTGCTTTATCTAATTCTAGAAACCAACACCAAGAGTCAAAAAAAAAAAAAAAAGAAAAGAAAAGAAACAAAGGAATATATTATAAATGAAAGATCAAGCTAAAGCCGCATTTAAAAAAAAAAGAAACCTTAATCAAATTGTGAATATGTGATTTACGTGATAGAATTCAAAAAAAAAATGGCCTGGGGCCGGCCGAATGGCTCAGTTGGTTAAGAGCTCGCTCAAGAGTGCAAGCTGAACTCTAAGCAACAGCGGTTCGAGGCCAGCCCGAGCTGAGTTGCCGTTGAGCTGCCAACAGGTGGCAGGATGGCTCAGCTTAAAAAAAAAAAAAAAAAAAAAAGTAGTCCAAAGTAGTCCAAAAAAAATGGCCATAAATGTGCTCACCAAGCTCAGGAGAACAATATATAAGCGAAGTGAGAATTTCAACAGAGACAGATAAGAAAATACCAAATAGAAACCACAGAGCTAAAGAATATAATAATAACTGCAATGAAAAATACAAAAGAGGGCTTCAACAACAGACTAGATGGAGTGGAAGAAAGAATCAGTGAACTCAAAGACAAGGCAGGGATAGCCACCCAATAAGAGTAGCAAAAAGAACACAGAATGAAAAAGAGTGAATACAGAGAGCTGAGAGAAATTCTGTGACATGAAGTAGGCCAATGCACACATTATAGGAGTCTCAGAGAAGAAAAAGAGGCAGAAAACTTACTCGAAGATACAATAGCTAAAATCTTTCTTAACCTTCAAAAGGAAATAGACATTCAAATCCAGGAAGCCCAGAGATTTGAAAAAGATGAACATAAAGAGACCCCACACCAAGACACATTGCAAAGTGGGACAAGGGGATCATCTTAAAGCAGAAAGAGAAAAAAATGTCTTACATACAAAGGTACTCCCATAAGACTACCAGATTTTTCAGCAGAAACTTTGCAGGCCACAGGGAGTGGCATAATATATTCAAAGTGCTAAAAGAAAAAAAAAAAATCACAACCAAGAATGTTCTACTAGCAAAGTTGTCCTTACTAGTTGAAGGAGAGATAAAGAATCCCAGACACGCAAAAGCTAAAGGAATTCATCACCACTAAACTGGCTTTACAAAAAATACTATGGGGAATTGTTGAAGTGAAAATAAAAGGGCACTAATTAGTAACAAGAAACATATGAAAATACAAATCTCACTAGTAAAGATAAATATATAGCAAAATCAACAAAAATCTAATGTTGTAAAGGTTGTGGGTGAATCACTTCGAAAGCTAGTATGAAGGTTAAAAAACAAAAATACAACTGCAATAATTTGTTAATGGGTATACAAGATAAAAAGATGTAAATCGTGACATCAAAAACAAAATGTACAGGAAGTACAAAAATGTAGAGATTTAGAATGTCTTTGAACTTAAGTTATCAACATAAAATAAACTGTTATAAATATAAGTTGTTTTATGTAAGCCTCATGGTAATCCTAAAAAAAAACCTATAGTAGGCACAGAAATCTAAGCATAATACTACAAAAAACCATCAAATCACACACAGAAGAAATAACGAAATTACAAAATAGACAGAAAACAACAAAATGGCAAAAAGTACATTCATATAATTAATTTAAATGTAAATGGACTAAATTCACTCTTCAAAAGACAAAGTGGCTAAATGGATTGAAAAAAATAAAAACAAGATCCACCTATATGCTGCCTATAAGAGACATTCAGATCTAAAGACACACATGGACTAAAAATGCAGGGGTGGAAAAAGATATTCCAAACAAGTAAAGAAAGCTGGGTAGCTACACTGATACCAGAAAAATTAGACCTTAAGACAAAGACAAAGAAGGTCATCATATAATGACAAAAAGGTAAATCCAACAAGAAGATAAAACATTCGTAAATATTTCTGCACCCAACATAGCAGCATCTAAATATATAAAGTAAATAGTAACAGACCTAGAGAGAGAGATAGACAGCAATACACTAATAGCAGGAAACTTTAATATCCCACTTTCATCAATGGATAGATCACTAAGAGGAAAAATAAGAAAATATTGGCCTTAAACAACACACTACACCAAATGCACATAACAGACTGTATAGATATAGGAGTCAACAAAACCAACTCCATCTCTGTATACCGGATTTCATTTCATTTTTAAGTTTCATGCTGTGACTTTGACCAACTTCACTGTCCTTCACAAGCTTATCAAAGCTTCCTAGTTGATCATTCTTATCTATGTTGCTCAAAATGTAGCCATAAATATTTTTGTTAGCAACAGCCAGAAGGACATGACAACTGAGATACTGAGTATCGATTATAAACTATCATCCATCACAAGAGCATCAGGAGGTATGGTCCCTGGTGCTACTGCATTCTTTGTCCCTCCATCTTGTCAATCATTAGTACCTGAGTTGTACGACTAAGAAAGTACTGTAACAGGGGTCGGGGAGCGGAGAATAATTTGCACGAATCTGCTGGGCCAGCTGTCCACTCCCGCCCAATCTGCCTATAAGTAAGCTACCCTAGAATAAATGCTGTAATATTCTATGGAGCGCTCTGCTTTATCTTTCAGACTGAACACATTCAACTCTTGGTGGGGTTGTAACTGGTACAGCCACCATAAAAAAAAACTATATGAAGGTTCTTCAAACTTTAAAAATATAATCCAGCAATTGCATTTCTTGGAACATATCCAAAGGAAACGAAAACACTATATCAAAAGATATCTGCACCTCCATGTTCACAACAGCATTATTCATATAATAGCCAAGACACGAAAACAACCTAAGTGTCCATCGATGGATGAATGGATAAAGAAGATGTGGCATTAATGTATGCATGGATATTTTTTAGACATCAAAAAGGAAATCTTGGGCCGGCCGAGTGGCGTGGTGGTTAAGCGCTGGCTTGGGAGGCCAGCAACCCCGGTTCAGGTCCCACATATGTGGGCCAGTGACACTGCCCTCAAAAAAAAAAAAAGGAAATCTTGCCATTTTTGACAACATAGATGCACTTTGAGGGCATTATGCTAAGTGAAATAAATCAGACAGAGAACTACAAATACCATATGAATCTTGTTTACATATGAAATCTTTAAAAAAAAAATCCGCACACACTAAACTCATAGATACAGAGAACAGATTGGTGGTTGCCAGAGGCAGGGGTGGGAGGTGGGCAAAAGATACACATTTCCAGTTATAAATGCCCATGAATATAATGCAGAACACAGAGACTATAGGACTGTATTGTGCATTTGAAATTGAAATTAGCAATATGATATTATATGTATGAAAGTTGCTAAGAGTTCTCATCACAGGAAAAAATGTATAACTAGGTGTAGTGCCAGATGTTAACTAGGCTTATTGTGATTAACTAGACTCATTTTGCAATATATACACACGTCAAAGCAGTATTCGTATATCTGAAACTTATAAAATGGTGTATGTCAATTTTACCTCAAAAATACGAGACAATATTGACATGATGTGTAAAGTCTAGGAATCAATCCACTTTGTGCGCACCAGCGCATCAAGTAAACATAATCAGCAGCTAAAAAAAATACCCAGTTCCTTATTAACATTCATCAAGGTCCATAAAACTATCTTCATTGAACTCAAGGTGCTAGTTTCATTTGGTATTAAAAATTAAAATTTAAAATGCAACGTAAAAATATATCTCTTTACCTAAATGGAGGTGGGGGAAGGAGGGGAAGACTGGGCAAAAGAGAGAGAAGAGCTGCTAAACTGTGCTCTGCAGCCTGGAATAAAATGCAATTTAGCCGAAGAGGGATTCTCAGGTGACCTCTCCTCCAGGGGCCTTGGTTTTGAAAATTATTTCATCTCCAGTCTCCTTCTAACGGCGGCTGATAGGCTACAAAAGCAGCATTTCGGGAGGTGGGAGATGGGCTAGTCAAGGGGTAAAAAGACGAATTCCCAGAATGAGAAGGTGGAAAAGCTGACTTCCATGGAGCGTGGGCTCTTTATCTCACGTTTGTACACAACCCTCCGTGTCAGACCAAAGCAGGGCTGCCAACAGGCCTTGTTGGCCCCCACTGACCCCGTGCGTGAGAAAGCCGAGAAGCCCACAGCTAGGAAATGCCAGAGCAGGGATCTGAGCCACGCTGGACTAAGAACGACGCCCATGTACTTTCCACTGCAACGTCACGATTTGCACAAGCCCTTAGTATAGGTCCCGTCTTCCCACATACAGGCTATGTGGTGCAAGACACTGGAGCACGTGGGATTGAGGAAAGCTGACACGTTAATTAATTGGAAGAGTGAAACTGGACCTCGCTAGAAGCATTGGAGTAAAACCAAGGCAGCGACTGGGGAAAATAATGAAGGAGCTCTTCTGTGGAGTAGACCAGAGGTTTGGAACCCATCCCCAATCCTCACAAAAAGTCTGCAAGGCCGCGGGATTGCTCTCTCCATATTAGAGATGAGGAACTTGTGTCTTAGAGAAGTGAGGTATTCCCCAGGGGTTCCACAGCTGGTAAACCGCAGAGCTGGGATTCAAACCTGGGCCAGGCTAAGGCAAAAACTACCCACTTTTCCCCTCCACCAAGCTACGCCAACTTTGGTGTGGAGAACAATTTTCATGGACCAGGGGAGGAGGTGCAGGACGGGTTTCTGAAGGGTCACGATGCAGGGAGGCGGAGGCCTGAGTGTCACCAGCAGACACTCAGGCCTCCGCTGGGATCACCCAGGTGTGGCTGGCCAGGCTGGCACTTCCCCAGCCATCCCAGGCTCATGCCCTGAGGGTCACCTTCCCAAATGCATCCTCAGGGACTCAGAAGTTTTCAGCTGACAGGAGCCACTTCAATATTGTCACCCCGCCCTGAGCTAGGGAAAACCACATGAACCAGAGTCTTAGGGCTGCCGCCGACTCGCTCCGCCATTTGGGTATATATGTCATTTCTCTGAGCATTTCTCTGCAGAAAAGGGGATAGCTGGGTAAAACCTACTTGCAGCCCAGAAAAGCTACCTGGTTAAAAGGTCCTGCATTAACCCAATTTGCAATGGGGGGAAGGGGGGGCGCTGGTTCCCCATATATGACCAAGCAATTCTCGGACACCAGCTGGGTGTCCTACAATGTAACCCAATTCTGACACTATCCACCCAAAGGCAGCATCGGATTCCACAGGTTAAAGGTTCCATCCATCTCAGGAGCCAGTTGCAAGTCCAGGTTGTTACCTACGTACATCTGACAGGCAGGTTGGATTGGAGAGTCTAACAACCGCCTCCCTTGGGCTCCATTAATTTGCCAGAGCCGCTCCCAGAACTCACAGATGCAGTTTGCTTACTAGCTTTCTGGTTTCTTGTGAAAGGATGCAACCCAGAACAGCCATGGGGAAGAGAGGCACAGGGCTAGGCACGGGGAAAGGGCACTGGCTCTGGGTGGGCATGAGTTGGGCGGGGAGACTCTATTCAACCCACTGCATGATCTAACATCTTCGTTTATAGCTGAGAAAGCAGACGCTTTTACAAGGGAGATGACTTACCCAAGCTCATACAGTTTCATGTGTGTAAAGGATGTCAGGGGGAGGAAAGGTCACAGGCCCTGTAATTCTCAGAGACCATACATTGGTGGACACACCTTCATTGATCACGATTACAAAGCCCGTCCTGCGTGGAGAAAGCCCAGACGGAGCCTACCCAAAACATGTTCTATAATTCTGACCCAGGGCAGAGAAAGTAGGCATTTCGTTCCACAGGAACCAGAGAGAGAAACCAGAGAGCCAGCAATGTGTCACCAGCCAGCTCTTCAACCAGCTACAGAGAGTCAGAGAGAAGCGACACCTCCAATCCCCCCTCCCCAGCTCCCTCCACTTGGTTTCAAAGCTCGGCCAAGGTAAACCAGAGAAGTGCCGGCCTGGCCCACAAGTGTAACAGGTGTCTCTGCAGCACCTCCATGTCTCATGGGAGGTGTAGACACTTGGAATGGACAGGAAAATCTGATCCTGTGGCCCTTTCCCCCTTTTCTGCCCCTTTATAAATATAGCGTTATGAAAATCCAGCCACACCACAGTCTCAGTCGGGCTGCATTTATTCCCAAAACTCAGCTCCTCTTATCGCTCTGTTTCAAGTCCGGAGCCAGGACAAGCCTGACTTCCAAACCATATGGCTCAGAAGCCCCAGCCTAGTGGCCTCAATAATTGGCATCCGAGCTGTGGGAGAGAAAGGGCTTCTATGGAAAGTAACCTCACAGGATGCCGGATCACTGATTCCTAACTGGGCGGGTCCCAGGGCAGGTGGCCATGCCCCAGGCAGGTAACTTCTGTACTAAAAAGGCATATCTTTGGGCCAGCCGAGTGGTGAGGTGGTTAAGCGCTGGCTTGGGATGCCAGCGGCCCCGGTTCGGGTCCCACATATGAGGGCCAGTGACACTGCCCTCAAAAAAAAAAAAAAAAAGAAAAAGAAAAAGGCATATCTTTGCCTTAAGCCAGCCCTGTGGATTGTTCGTGCGCATCTAGGTGAACACACCTTTGAAATGCCTCTTTTCAGACCCCTCCTAACTTGTGAACGGCCGTTTTAGACCCTCCTTCTAATACATAACCACCTTCTAGAGAGCACACAACCTTACCCATCCTATAACCCAACCCCCACCCTGCTTTCTCCTACCTTCGTGTAAACTTCCTTAGGTCCCCTCCTTAATTCCAAATGCTTCCAAGCACTTGAGATCTTGCTCCCTGGCATATGTCATCACAGTTTTGGCTCAAATAAACTCTTATAAAACTTCTCTACAGGTTTGGACGTTTCTTACGTTGACAAAAACCAAATTCAGCTGATCAGAAACTGCTGGGTTTCTTTTTTCTTAAACTGATTTAGTTCCCACCAACTCCTTACAGCCTCACCCCCCCACACACACACACACACACTCCCAACCCTGTGCCCTCCGACCTTCTTTCCTTCCTTTCTCTGGCCTAATTCCTGGAAAACGGACTTTGGAAAGGCCTGGGGGACTGCTTGGGTGGGCCCCACAACTTCAGGGTGAAGAGACAACAGAAAAGTACAAAAGGGGTGCAGAAAGAAGCCAGACACAAAGGTCAAATATTATATGATTGCATTTATAGCAAACCTGCAGAAGAGGCAAACACACAGAGAGACAGGCGCTAGCAGAGTGGTGGCTGCCAGGGTCTTGGGGGGGTGGGGAATAGGGGGTCTCTTTTGAGGGTGATGAAAATGTTTTGGAATGAGGTGGAGGTGGTAGTTGCACAAGTGTGAACATACTAAGGGATACCGAATTGTGTACTTGAAAGTGGTTAATTTTATGTTCTGTGACTTCCACCTCCACATAAAAAAAAAACAACAACAAAGAACAAAACATTAAAAGAGGGAAGAAACAGAGTGGGGGTAGGTGGGATGAGGAAGGAAGCCCTGCAGCTGCTGTGGGGCTTTCACAAGAGCCAGCTGCACGGACAGTGCACACACACACCCAGGCTGAGTGCCCGCATCAGGCAGCAGTTTCCCCAGGAGCTGAGCCCTGAGCCAGCTGGCTGGCCCCCTGAAGCTAGAAAAGTTCTGCCTCTTCAATGCATCGGCTCAATCATGGGCTCTTTTCTCTGATCATGTTTTTGAAGAGAAGCCCTATCTATTTCAGGAGCTTAAAATGAAATGAAATGGAAGAAAGCAAAGTGGGGAAAAAAAATTTTTTTAAATTTAGGATTCTCGACTTACCTATTCAGAAGTGCTAAAAATGTACATTGCCTTTTCAAAACTGAGCTGAATTCCTGCTTTGAGCCCTAATCCTCTGCAGAGCAAAAACTTAATCAGTTCAGCACCTGCCGCTCTTTTTCTCCAGGATCGGACCTAAATTCTAGGTGTCTCCTGTCCTAGGTGGTGTCCCACGTTTTCTGTCTTCATGTATCCCTGGGAGCCGACGCGATGGCACACTACGCACCTAGACCTCTGAGAGCTGTCTTGGCTGTTTTGCCCTGTCTGTCTATCCAGCAGGCCTCCTCAAGGTCTGCAGGCTTTCTGTGCCGCTTCTCTGTTCCCCATGGATCTCTGGGCACACTCGGTGGCACCTAAGCCATGCTGGGGCCATAAGAAATGAGGTGGAGCTGAGGCTATTCACCCACTTGCTTGCTGCTCTCTCAGACACACCAAAAAGTCGTTCTGTTGCTCCCCCCGCCCCTAGCCACGGCTTTGGGAACTCTTCATGGCTGACTCAGACAGGGCATGGAAGGGGTGCAAAACAGGTGTCCCCAAGATGGGCCATTTGGACCTGTGGCTTATTTTGAGCTAAAGGCAGCTGAGACCCTGTGGACTCCCAAGAAACTCTTACCTCTCCCTTAAAGAATTTAAAGTAGGGGCCTCGCCCATGGTAAGAGTTACCACCAGAAATAACTTTTTACAACCTCTCTGCAGGGCTAACTTCTATTTACTGACCGTGGGCTCTCAGTGGCCTGCCTCCGCTCTGAAGCCCCCAGGCGCTCAAGCTCAATCTTAGCTCAGAATGGCACAGGCACTTCATTTTCCCTTTCTGTCTGACTCCATCATGTAGGTGGGGTTCCCATGGGTATATAATGTAATTCGCTGTGTTTATTTTCTCTTGTTAGTCTGTCTCATGTAGATGTAAGCATTTACCCAGCCAGTAGGACCTAAAATAAGATAGTTTCTCCCTCCTCCACAGCGTGTATCAGCTATTCCTATGCTTCTTGTACGGCACAGGAATGTCTCCGGGTTTGTGCCCCTCTCCCAGGTTCTGCCCGCAAAGTGGGCACAGGTCTCATCTACCCCGGGGTTCCCCAGGCCTACATGCAATCTCTAAAGTGGAATGCAAACTCACCTCTGACTCCAAAACATGGGGACTTCCTTCTAAATGACATTACCTCATTGCCTGTAAGTGGGTGCTTTAGAAAGACGTCACTCTCTGACGGCAGCTGGGGTGAGGGGCCTTTCAGGTAGAAAAACTGAAATACTCCTGAAACAGGACCCAGTTGGGACCCCCACAAAAGAGGCCTCGCTTCTCCCTGCCCTAGAGCATAACCGTTGATCAACCTCCTCCCTGTGGTTTGAGCTTGGACTGTCCCCTGCCCCAGTTCCCTGCTTTAGATAATTACCCTGAAACATGCTTGCTTGCTTACTAGTCACAATGTTTCCTGCCCTCCCCCACTTCCCCTGCATGCCATTACAATCTTTATGGCCCAGCATTCTTTCCAGGTTACTGTCATCCCTGCTCCTGGGTTGGTGACCAGAGCCACATTGCCAGAGGGAAGGCTCCGTGCTGACCCCTGGGACCATCACACAGCCTCTGGAGGAATGCCCAGATTTTCCCTTAAATATCTCAGGCTGGTCTGAGAATAAGGCAGGCTTTGCAGGTGTTAACCCACTGCCTTCTCAGAGCACCAGTGCTCTGATAATAAATGCTTATTCTATGACCCAACTCCTGTGTCCGTCTATTGGCTGAGCGGTGCAGGCAGCACAAGCCCTGGACTCACTTGGCCTCTGGTTTCACTCCTACAGAAGAAGTTAAGACAGGGGATTGTAATGGTGGCACTATATCTATTTTAAGATTTGGATCTCTGGTACAATTTAATTTTATAATTGTAATTTAGCTTGGGACTGTTTTTTTTTTGTTGTTGTTGTTGTTTTAGTTGAGCCATCCTGCCATTTGTTGGCAGTTCAGCGCCTGCTCAGCTTGGTCCGGGAATCAAACTGGCGACCCTGTTGCTCAGAGCTCACACTCTTGAGCGAGCTCTTAACCAACTGAGTCACTCAGCCGGCCCAGCTTGGGACTTTTTGAAAGCTTTCTTTTCCCTCTTTGCCTCTTAATGATGCTACGTCCTTTACATTATACTGTGCACACCAGTTTCAGTGTTTCTGTGTCCTTCGGCCCAGAGCTGGCCCTGTGACTTGGGAGAGGTTTTGCAACTATACAGGATCCCCTTGTGGCTCCGACTTAAATCTACATAACATATACAAAGGTGACGGCTTAACTGCCTTTCCCCCCATCCCAATGGGCAAAGACAAAGCTGAACTCAATAGAAAATTCCACTACAGGAATGTACATCCTGGTTAGAAAACATACTGTTAGGCCTGGAGCAGAAACCACGTTAGGCCTGGAGAAACCGCCCAGATGTGCTGAATAGAAACCACCTTGTCTTAGAAGCCATCTTGTCCCACTCCCTGCTTGCTTGTGATGCACTGAAGGGGACCAGCCTTGTTTACCTCCCCTTATAAAACTCCATATCCCTCTGACTTGGGGAGGTTCTGGTCTTTTCTAACCTGGCCTCCCACAGCTCAAACACGCAGCTCAAACATGCCAAATAAATTCTAATAGATCAGTTGTGGTCTCCCTCCACTCATTCCTCCGCCGTGCCTCACAGAAGAGCCTCGAGAGTATTGTCAGAGGGGTGCAGAAACAGAAACCTGTCAAGCGGAAGTGGGCCTGCCCTGCGCCACCGTCCCCGGTCCGCACTGCTTCAAGGTTCCCTGTTCCCTCCAGGATACCCCCATGGCGGAGTCAACGGGCAAAAGTCAAAAAGACACAAGAGTTTATACAAAAATGAGTATCTAAAACTTTCTAGGCAGTGGACAAACCTTGAAAACATTATGCTAAATGAAAGAAGCCAAACATAAAAAGCCACATATTGGAGGATTCCATTGTCGATGAAAAAGCTCCAGCCTAAGAGCTTATAAGAGTTTATTTGAGTCAAACTGATGACAATTGTCAGGAAGCAAAAGTCTCAAGGGATGGAAAAAATGCTCTGGAAAATGGCCGGTTTACAACTTACTTTATACATTAGAATCAAAGGAGGAAGGTTATAAGAAATCCATTGGTTGTAGATTAAGGGCGTTGGAGAAAGCAAAGCGGGGAAATCTCTGGGATTGGATAAAAAGTAAAATGGAGAGACGCAGACTTCTTTTATATTGGTGGGTACAGGATACTTAATAGCATTTTACAGCACATAGAGATGGTATTTGGGGAACAAGATAATAACCAGGGATTCTGCAGTTTCCTGCCCTGGTGTGGTGGGTTGTGCCCTGAGGAGTCTGCATAAAAGGATTACTCTGACATTCCAAGGGTAGGTTATCTTAGACGCAAAAAAGACAACACATGGGTCCATTTAAGGTAAAGAGTGACCTTGGTCAAGGACGCTACAGGCCAAGGACATGACTACTGGCCAGGACTCACTTTTAGTTCAGACCATCCTATGTGGTGATATTCAGTCTCCTGAGCTTGTTAGGTTTCACCTGTGGCCCGTTTTCCATCCACACCATTTACATGAAATGTCCAGAATAGGCAAATTCATAGAGACAGAAAGTAGATTAGTAGTTGGCAGGGACTTGGAGGAGGGGGGAATGGGGAGGGGCTATTTAATGGGTATGGGCTTCTTTGAGGGGAGCAATGAAGATGTTCAGGAATTAGATAGTGACAATGGTTGTACAACACTGTGAATTTACCATAAATCACTAAATTATCCACTTTAAAATGGCTTAAATGGGAATTTTACATTACATGAATTTACCTCAATTAAAAACAAAAACAAAAATCCCAGACACGCTTGGGTTTGGTGATTAAGACCAGTTTGTATCTGGTTGGAGAGTTTGGGCAAGGGACGCAACTGGAGGGGGTTTGGGGGCAGGCTCCATCTCCTAGACATTGTCCTTGATACATACTTCCAGACGGCGTCTTTTTAACGCCACCATCTTTGTCCCTTTGCTTTGAAATTCTTTTTTTTTTTTAAAGATTTTATTGGGGAATTGGGGGAGAGGAACAGCGTTGGGGAATCGGGGAAGGGGAACAGACAAGTTGCGGTCCTTTTGTTCTTCAGTCTAGTTGTGGAGGACATTGCTTCACTGGCCCATGTTGGTATCGTCATTGCATTCTTCCCGAATGAGGCAGATTGGTCGCCGGCCTCTGGATGGTCGCTCACCGTGGCTCTTGGCAGCTCACGCTGGCTGCCAGCCACTCACTGTAGCCTATGGCAGTCCACTGCAGCAGGGGCTGCAGCCTACACCGTCACTGTGGCTCGCAGCCCAGCTCCAGGTGGAGCTGTTGTTAGCTGTAGAGGGCAGTGTCACTGGCTCTCATATGTGGGATCCGAACCGGGGCCGCTGGCATCCCAAAACCAGCTCTTAACCAACGCGATACTCGGCCAGCCCTGCTTTGAAATTCTTGATGGGTCTGGTTCAGACCCTCTAGCCCATGATAAGCCTTACCTGGAACGTAAGGAAGTTTGCTTATTTCCAAACAACTGCAAATGTCTACAGTGGGAGACACAGACATATGGCTATAGTCCCCATTGTCCCAACTGAGGGCACCCGCCTGCTGTCGGGGAAAAGAGGTTCTTCTAGGGGTGTCTCTGCTCCCTTCTGCCCTCTGGGAAAAAAATACGTTACTTTCTAATAACCATAGTGTCTACCTGGAGTTAAAGCCTTATTATGCATCATCAGATATGGCGCTGAAACAGGGCCAGGCTGGGAACCCCACAAAAGAGGCCTCGCTTCTCCCTGCCCAGGAGTTTAATATTGATCAACCCCCTCCATGCGGTTTGAGCTTGGAATGTCCCCTGTCCCAGTTCCTGAGCTTAGGATGTTTCCTGCCCCAGTTCCCTGCTTTAGATAATTACCCTGAAATATGCTTGCTTGCTGGTCACCATGCCCCCTGTCCTGCGATCACAATCTTTATGGCCCAGCATTCTTTCCAGGTTACTGTCATTCCTGCTCCTGGGTTGGTGACCACATTGCAAAGCCACATTGCCAGAGGGAAGGCTCCGTGCTGACCCCTGGAACCATCACGCAGCCTCTGGAGGAATGCCCAGATTTTCCCTTACATATCTCAGGCTGGTCTGAGAATAAGGCAGGTTTTGGAGGCGTTAATCCGCTGCCTTCTCAGAGCACCAGTGCTCTGATAATAAACGCTTATTCTATGATCCAACTCCTGTGTCAGGCCGAGCGGCGCAGGCAGCGGGAGCCCCAGACTCATTTGGCCTCTGGTTTCAGTGTTCAGCAGTTCATTAGTCCTTAGTCCCTCCACTCCTTCCCCCTCCACAAAAAAAAAAAAAAAAAAAAAAGAAAAGAAAAAGAAAAAAAAAAAAAGCTATGAAAATGGTATTATCAGCAGACCCATTTTGCAAGTAAGAATACAGGGTCCCACTCAGCTGAATATCTTGTATAAGCTCCTACAGCTGATAAGGGGCAGGAGTGAGATTGAAACCTAAAACCAAAACATCATTACAAGGTGCAAGAGTGTACCTTCACCTCAGGGCTGCCGTGAAACTGACATTAGATTGGAAATGTAAAGCACAGAGAGCAGTGTCTCCTAGAGGAGGTGAGACAATTAAGTTCGTGAACTCATCCTAGAAAAAGCTACATCCCTCACTGCTGAATATCACTAAAGTCACCTTCAAAGTACTCCCCTGGGAAGCTATGCACCTACACAAGTGCCTAGTCCACCCTTCAAAGTAATTTTGGAACACTTTTTCTGGAATGGCCATCAGAGCTGTCATCATATTACCCTTGATGTCCTGAATCTCATCAAAATGTCTTCCGTTCAAGATTTCCTTTATCTTTGGGTAAAGAAAAAAGTCCTTGGGGCCAGATCAGGTGAGCAGAGAGGGTGTTCCAATACAATCATTTGTTTAGTGGCTAAAAACCCCTTCACAGACAGTGCCATGGGAGCTGGTGCATTGTCGTGAAGCAAGAGCCATGAAATGTTGGCGAACAGTTCAGGTAGTCTACCTTTTTCACACAGCCTTTTCAGCACTTCCAAATAGTCAACTTGGTTAACTGTTTGTCCAGTTGGTACAAATTCATAAAATAATCCCTCTGATATCAGAAAAGATTAGCAACATCGTTGCAACAAAGTTTGCCTACTTAATTGAAGAACTTCTACGACCTTTAATGGATCGTGACATCAACTTAGTAAGTTGTAACCAGTATTTTTAAAAATTGATATCTGATCACTATGTTGTTCTGTATACCTGAAACTAATTTTTAAAAAAAAGGAAAAAGAAAAAAAATGGAATAGACTGAATGTCAGCCTCAATCACATACAGTATTGTTTTGCGAGACATTTGTATTTTAGGCTGTTTTAAATGTAAGCATGTTTCGAAGTGGGAATTTGAGCCTCCCACATTTGACATGTTATTTCGGATAATTTTGACATTTATAATTTCTAACAATGTTGTATTAAGATATGACATATATTCAGTAGAGTACACAGTCTTAAGTGTGCAGCTTGACAAATTCTTATATACGCATTCTCATGTAACTGCCATCTAGATCAAGACATAATACATATCTGGATACCCCAGAGACTCTCTCCTGCTGCTTCCCAATCAAACCTCCCTGCCCCCCATGCCCAAGAGATAATCACTATTCTGACTACTAGAATTATCAATTAGTTTTGCCTGTTCTTGAACTAAATGCAAAGAAGGTCCACTTTTGGATTCTTTAGTACAACATTGTGTTTGTGAGAAACATTTCTGACATTGCATGAGCTGCAGTTGGTCCATTTTCTTTGTTGTATTCCATTGTATGCACACCCCACAATTTAATTACCCATGTCTCCTATGGGTAGACATTTGGGTGGTTTCCAGTCTTGGGTTACTGTGGACAAAGGTCCTGTGAATATTCTTGCGCATGTCTTCCTTTCCTTTTTTTTTTTTGAGGGCAGTGTCACTGGCCCTCATATGCGGAACCCGAACCAGGGCCGCTGGCGTCCCAAGCCAGCACTTAACCACTGCGCCGCCACTTGGCCGGCCCATGCATGTCTTCTGGACATGTCCACACATTTCTTTTGGCTGTACTAACAGGAGTGAAACTTGGGGGTCTCAGGGTAGATGTATGATAACTTTAGTAAAATTGCCAAATAGTTTTCCAAAGTACTCATCATCCGTTATTCGAAAAACACAGTGCTAAATAACAGGGCGCCACTAAAGGTTTTCAGAAGAGGGGTGACGGGGAGCAGGCTGGTGTTTCAGAAAGCTCCCCTGGGGCAGAGTGGACGATGGACTCAGGGCGTAAGCCTGGGGCTGAGGGCTCAGGTGGGGAGGCCACCAGGTTTGGGGACGGGCCCCAGAGGAGAGGCCTTTGGGCCAGACCTTTCTTTCAGGCTGTGGGGTTTTATCCGCCCCTGCAGGCCTCTGCCCTGACCTCCCACCTTGCACCATCCCTGGCACCTGGCACCCCACGGGGAGCCCACCGCACCCATCCTGTGGTGCAAGACCTTCCCTTGGGAACGGCTCCCAGAAACCAAGCCCACCCCTTCCACCACCACAGCAGCATTACAAGGGTGTGGGGCAGAGACCTTCCCTCCCTCTCTCTTCCCAACAAGCAGTGGTCACCCCACGAACACGATCAGAGATGAGGGTCTGGGTAAAAGCTGACAAGGAAAGAAAGCACTTTGCGTGTTCCTGTTCTTGTCCTTCCTGACACTGTGCAAGGCACTATCTGTGTCATCTCATCCCATTCCTACAACAATCCTTGACAAGAGCTGTAATCATCTCCAAGGGTAAGAAAGTGAGTGAGGCTCAGGAAGGGGAAATGACACACACACCAAGTCTTGCAGCTGCTAAGCCAGGCTTCACACCTGGGTCTGTGGATGGGAGGTCCAAACACCTTCTGAACAAAAGGCTTCCTCATGTGACTTCCTTGTGTGGGCTGCTGGCTAGAGAAGGCGGGCCTGACGCCTGGCGCGTGCTAATAATGCCCATGGACTCTGTGAAATCTCCCAGAGAGAACAGAGAAACCTCAACTCAGCAGCTGCTCTCAGGGGGTACTGCCACATCACCCACTGTGTTGGAAGTGTGGTAACTCCCGACTTCTGCCCACATCTTTAACCTTTGTTTCACTTAGCCAGGGGATCTGATGGCGGCAGCTGACCTCCCAGCCCAGCACGCAGCACTGGGGAACTGGGGCAGTTGCTCTGTTACCACATCTCGCACCAGGGGTCACAGATCAGAGAGCTGGGGGTGGGTAGCAGGGAGTCCGGGGGGCTTGAGCATGGTGGAGGTTGAGAAGGGCTGTCTCCCTAGATACCAGGCCCAGGCTGGCCCAGCAACCATCCCTGTATTTCTACACAAATGTTGCAAGATGAGGAGCAGCTGCTGAAATGCCGTGGCTCTGGGCACCACATTGCTTTCTAATTACCCCAGGGAACTCTGGAGGCCGAAGCAGACTCCAATGGGAAGCCCGGAGGCTGTTCCAAGCTGGAGCACCCTGAAGGAGCCGCTGAGATTAATGAGGACAGTCTCCCAGTTCACACACCAGCATACACACACCCACGTCGGCCGACCCAATCCCCACCGCCACCAGCCTATTCTGTGCCCTGGGAGGCCGATCCTTTGGGTGCCTCGCCAGCTGGCCTGGAGAGGGTGGGGGGCCAGTTTGCTCCACCACAGCCTTGTCTATTCAGGGAGACCCAACCCCATCTCCTGACCTCAGTGTCAGGAAGGAGAAGGCATCTACCCCAGACTGGCCACTGACCTCCAAAAGACACGGGTCACTTTCTCTCAGTGGCTCTCAGGGAGCCCCCTCACTTACAAGTGGGCAGGGGAAGAAAATTCACAGCACCTGCCAATGAAATCCCTGCTCTGGGCTGTGCCCTCTTCATCACCTACCTGCTCGTTTACACTCTCAAAGCTACAAGGGGACCGAGTGTTTGGGTCCCCATTTAGCATGTTCTGCAGGCTGGTCTAGCACCTGCCTTTAGAAATGGGGGGCTCTTAACAGTTCTGCTCTCAGCTCTGCAGCCCCATACAAGATGAGCAGAATATTAGAAAATCAGGAATGCTATACACCCCTCACCTTTCTCCCTCCCTTTCTTTCTCTCTTTCTCTCCTCCCTCCTTCCTTTCCTTCCTTCCCTCTTTCCTTCACAAATTTGCATATAGTGGGTGGATAAATTCCACCACTTGCATGTATGTGTACACACACACTCACACACACACACACACACACACACGTAGCTGAAAACAGAATGTAAGAGGCCTGGGTAGCAGAGGTGTTATCTCCTCAAATATCATCTGGGCTCAAAATACCCTGCCACCAATGAACCTGTGAGACATTTGGCCCACACGGGGTGACGATTTGCAGGCCTGGGGTCCATCTGGCTCCCTGCAAGCTGTACTACTATGTGTTCATTTTATTGTGGGAGGCTGTCTGATCCCCTCATTTCTAACCTCCTAGGGGCACCTCATTATACACCCCCAGTAAAATCATTCCAAAAAAGGAGTGTCGGGCCATGACCCCTGTGCCTCGGTACACCGCCCCCACCCTCCCAAGGGGCATCACTGGGTCTAAGCTGTGTCACTGAGTCCTGGCGCCATCTGAGCCAATAACCAGGCTAGCCCGGGTATTCTCACGGATGCCTCTCCCCTGTTGGCAGTGCATGGCTCACAGTTCACAAAGCCTTTCCTTCCACGTGCCCCACTTTCTCTCACTCTTGTGCAAAGCTCTGTGGCAAGAGAATATCATCTGCCTCTGGGAAAGCTGAAATGCTCATTTCAGGCCTGCTGATGTTTTTAACAAACCAAGCGGAATACAATGGATGTAGCCCTAATTACATTCCTCCCTTTCCTATGTTCCCCTGCTGCAGACTTACTTATAGTGACACCCACTGAGTCCTGTCCTCCCCTCCTGGGGTCTGGACCCCATGGTCAGGGGTGACCCATTTGTCATTTATTCCCTCTCATCTAGGAGCTTCGCTTCTCTCTCTCTCTCTCTCTCTCTCTCTCTCCCTAGTCACCTCAGGCTCCTCTTTAGAATGATGCAAAGTTAAACTTATAGATGGAAAACAGAAGAAGGGAAGAGGCAAAGGATGAAGGAGAAGAAATAAGGAAGGAAAGGGGGAAACGGGTGGGAGAGATGGAACTGGCTTTTTTCCCACAAGAAACAAACCCGCCTGCGTTTCTTCTGACTCGACACTTCTGCCAGCTCTTGCTTTTAATCTCCCTCCTCTTCACAGCCAGACATTTGAGGGGGGAAAATGTCTATATTTGTCTCTACTTCTTCACCTCCTATTTATTTCTCAACTGGTTGCAATCTGGCTTCTGTCCCCTCCTCTCCACTAAAGCTGATCTAAGTTCAAGAGGGAGTATCTAACTGCAAAACCTAACAGACTAAAAAAAGATTGTTCCCCATGAAGATGACCCCAACTGTCCTTTTCTTGAGACTCCCCTTTCCCCTGGCCTTGGTGACCCTACCTCTGGCTCAGATGCACCCTCCTTCTCCATCTCCTTTTCTTTTTTTTTTCCTTCATGAACTCTTTTTTTTTTTTTTTTTTTGAGGGCAGTGTCACTGGCCCTCATATGTGGGACCCAAACCAGGGCCGCTGGCTTCCTAAACCGCACCTAACCACTGCACCACTCGGCCGGCCCTCCTTCATTAACTCTTAAATAGCCACTTCTAAGCCTCCTTCATTCCTTACACTATTCACTCCCCCAGGGACTTGATATTCAAATCTACAATTCCAGCCACCAGTGTCAGCCCCCACTGATCACTGCCCCAAACATGTCATAACAACAACTATTAATATTTACTAGCAGATTCTATGTGCCAGAGCTGTGACCACCCCCAAGTCCTCTGAAGCAAGTACCGTTATCAGCCATGTTTCATAGCTGTGTGAACCCGAGGTCACATGGGTAAGAAAAGGCTGTTTTTAAAGTCCACACTCATTACCATTTCTGGTGTCCAGCAAGATGATAAACTAACAAGGACTACAGGGCTCCCTCCCCGAAATCCGAATCTGGAGAAAACACTAGGGTCATAGGGAAGTTGAGGAATCTGAGGAAATCATGCCCACACTGTGAGGAGTCCCCCTGGAATGCCAGAAGATGGCTGCTCCCAATGTAGGTGGGAAACACTAGCCTAGGAAATAGGAGGTGGCCAAGTGCCAACCAGGTGACAGATTCTGAAGGGATCTGAGAGCTGCCCTTTCCTCTTCCTCGCATTTCCATGGGGCCAGGGGTGGAACCGCGTACCAGCCAACAGGGCTTTGGGGCAGAACAGCAGCACAGCATGACGACACAGGGAACTGCAGGTGCAGACAGCCTGGCTCTGGACACTCCTCCCTGCTCTAAATCCTGAGGATGAGGGGATGTCAGCCCAAGAAGACAGCTCTTAGAAAGAGCCCGAGAGTAAGGGGGAGCCAGGTTCTTCAAGGACGGGGAGCTTAGCAGTGCTGGCTTCCAGGTGGTAAGGCCGGAGCTCACACCCGGAGGTGCATACCTCCAGGCACACTCACGTTGCAAACTGGTCAGAACACAAAGCCGGGGCCAGGCCTTTCCACTCTCCCCCAGACACACATTTTCAGCCAAGGTGGTGAGCCCCCAGGGGAAGGTCAGTGTGCACGAGCTCGCAAGGTAAAATCACTGACGGGGACAGCACCATGAGAGAAAGTCAAAGGGGTGGACAACGGGTATCAGATGGACAACGGATACCACTGATGGGCCATAACGGGCAATTCAAATAGGCACAGAAAATACCTTCTTCAAAAACATGGAAGACAATCACCCAGGGAATAACTGGGAAGAGATTAAAGAAGTATACAATGGTTAAGAGCTCACTCAAGAGTGCGAACTCTGAGCAACAGGGTCACCGGTTCAATTCCCGGCCTGAGCTGAGCTGCCACTGAGCTGCCAAACGTGGCAGGATGGCTCAAAAAAAAAAAAAAAGGATGCAATACAAAAGATAAGACATATGGAAAAATAGAATTACCAGCATTTAGATAATAAAAATACCAGAAGAGGAAAAAAAAATAAGAATAAGAAAAGATTTGAAAAAACATTAAGTACAATATTTCCCAAGATTAGAAAGAAAAGACTCTAGATTAAGAGTTTATGGACCTTTTGCTGAGGGAGCCACTGGGTTGAGGAGAGCATGGCATCTCCTCTCCCCGCCATGGCGTGTGCTCGTCCTCTGATATCGGTGTACTCTGAAAACAGGGACTCATCTGGCAAAAATACCACTTTGCCTGCTGTGTTGAGGCTCCCATTCGGCCAGATCGTGTGAAGGTGTTCACACCAACTTGTGCAGAAACAACAGGCAGCCTTGTGTTGTCAGTGGATCAGCAGGTCGTACACCAACGCTGAGTCCCGGGTCCTGGCAGAGCTGTGGCTCCTACTCCCAGAGTTCAGGCAGTGGGGACTCCCTCTTCTGACCAGGGCGCCTTTGGCAATATGTGTGGTGAGGGCTGCATGTTTGCACAGCCAAAACCTGGCGCCATTAGCACCTCAGAGTAAACACAACACAGAAGTGACATGCCATCTGCTCTGCTTTGGCTGCTGCAGCCTTACCGCGCTGGTCATGTCTAAAGGACATCGTATTGGGGAGGTTCCTGAACTTCCTTTGGTGGGTGAAAATCAAGTTGAAGGCTACGAGAAGACCAAGGAGGCTGATTTGCTTCTTAACAAGCTTAAGACCTGGAATGATATCAGAAAGATCTGTGCCTCTCAGCAAATGAGAGCTGGCAAGGGCAAAATGGGAAACCATCAAAGTATCCAGTCAGGGGTCCTCGCATCATCTATATAATAAGGGTGAGGGCATCATCAGAGCCTTCAGAATCATTCCTGGAATTACTTACTCTGCTTGATCTAAGCAAACGGAACACTTTGAAACTTGCTCCTGGTGGGCATGTGGGCCGTTTCTGTATTTAGCACTTGTGTGGCACTTGGCATAACACTGCCTCCTTCAAGAGTAACTAATTACAAACTTTTCATGTACAAAATGCCCAATATAGACCTGACCAGGATCTGGAAAAGCCCAGAAATTCAAAGGGCCCTCTGAGCACCACGTGAGAAGATTCATCACAGAATCATCCAAGATTCATCGAAGAATTCAAGGCAAAGCCTGAGAATCATTTGGGTTGAAGCTAAACCCAGGTGGAAAGTCCATGCACTGGAACACCAGGTCTTCACCAAAAGACCTGCACCGGACCAAAAACCACCAGCTCCAGGGGATAAAGCAGCAGCAGCGCTAGAAGCCAAATCTAATGAGAAGGCGGTTCCAGGCAAGAAGCCAGAGGTAGGGAAGAAAGGAAAGGAGGCTGCTGGCGTGACGAAGCAGAAGAAGCCTTTAGTGGGACAAAAGGCTGCAGCTACCAAGAAACCAGCAGCTGAGAAGAAGCCTGCAGAAAAGAAACCCACCACAGAAGCAAAGAAGCCTGCGGCATAGACTTAAATTTGTTTATTCCATTACGGTCAAATCACTTTGGACAGCTAATTTTGAATAAAAACCTGATCAAAGAGGCAGTGAGACACATGAAAACAAACAAACAAAAAGTTTATGGAGTGACAGACAGATATGAATAGTTCCGAATATCAAAAGCAAGGAGAAAATGCAAATGCTTCCAAAGAGAAAGAACAGATCATCTCTTAAATCACATAATGGAATTTTGAAAACATTTATTCAACGAATATGTATTCAGTACATAGATGATTTATATAGAGAGCACTGATTATAAAGCACTGCTTGATTTTCACAGGTGAGCCCATTTGCATAACTAACTCCCATGTAAGGAAACGAAAACATTAGCACCGCCCACCAAACCTTCTTGGTCCTTATCGCTCAACGTCTGCTCCCAAAGACACACTATCTTGACTACTAACACCATGCGTTAGTTTTTTTCTGTTTCTAAATTTTATATAAATAGAAGCTCATTGTGCCTATTCCTTCATATCTGGCTTCTTGCTCAATGTCACGTCGGTGGGATTCTCCAGCTGGTTGCATCCATGTAGCAATCATTCATTTAGTCACACTGGTTCAGAGTAGTCTCTATCGACAGGGAATTCATTGGTGTAGAGAGTCTGTCCTATGCATTGCAGAGCATTTAGAAGCATCCCCAATCTCTACCCACTCCACACCAGTAGCAATCCTCTCCCCTCAATCCCAACAAATTCAAGTAACCGAGAAATATCTCCAGACATTGCCAAATGTCTCCTGGAGGCAACATCGTCTCTCATTAGAACCACTGCCATCAAGTATTCCCTTGTATAAATGGATCGGTTTATTTATCTATTGTTGATGATCACGTAGGTTGTTTCCAGCTTGGAACCATTAGGAATAATACTATTAATGAAGAGAATATTTTCAGAAGTTTTAAAGGAAAAGAACACCATACCCAGAATTTTAACCTATATATAAAGCTTCAGTTTGAACACTCAAAGATCCTCTTTGAAAATACTTTTGTAGGGGGGTGACTGGTTAGCTCAGTTAGGTGGAGCATGGCGCTGATAACACTAAGGTTGCCGGTTCGATCCCCGCATGGGCCACTGTGAGCTGCCCCCTCCTTAAAAGAGTCAACTATGCCATTGTAGTATGAAAGCAATGTGTAACCAAAGACCATGGCTGTTCCCCAATAAAATTCTTAAAAAAAAAAAAAAAGAAAATACTTTTTTAGGTGGTATTCCAGCAAAGAGAGAAATCCATAGGAATGCTGCAAACCAGATGTGAAACGAAGGTGAGTACACAGCGCAGCCAAGTATACTGTTACCTAAAACAGGACAAAGAGCTTCCACACCTGGGGTAGGCTGTCGGAGGCTGAAACAGGCCAACACTGCTCCAAATAACTATTAAAAGCTACATAAATCACCCAAAACTCACATTTTAAATGCCATAAAATGAGTTTTAATAAATGCAACAGGAATGAAATCACACAAAGTGTGTTCCCCAACTTCTCATGGAATTAAATTAGAAGTCAATAAGAGAAATCTGAGAATTCATCAAATATCTAGCAATTAAAAAAACATACCTCTAAATAATCTATAGGTCAAAGAAGAAATCACAAGAGAAATTAGAAAACATCTTGAATGAATGGAAAACAAAAACCTAGCATATCAAAATGTATGGGATGTAGCTAAAACAATCCTTCGAGGGAAATGTCTACCTTTCAATATCTATGTAAGAAAAGAAGAAAGGTTTCAATCAAATAGCCTAAGCTTCCACCGTAATAAACTAGAAAGACAATACAACAGAAAAAGGTACAAAAGATCTCTTTGTAAAAGAGGATAACCAAACATCTAATAAACATATGAAAAGGCATTTGTTTCACTAGTCATTAGGAAAATGCAAACAAAAAATTCAATGTGGTACAAACCCATCAGAACCAGAAAGGCTAAAATTAAAAAGACAGAAAAATATCATGTGTGGGTGAGAAGGTGGAAGACTGGAACTCTCATCCATTGGTCGAGGGGGTGCAGACTGACGCACCTACCTTGGAGGTCTGTTTAGCAGTACTGAGTAAAGGTGAAATACGCACACCTTATGAACCAGAAATTACACCCCAATAATCTCTTCAACAGGAAGACAGTGATAGTAATACGTTTAAGAAATTATTAGGGAAGATACCTACAAATATTTGTCTTGATTAGTTAAAAATATATTTCAAACCAACAGAACAAAATTCAATTTAATGGAATGCAGGAAAGGAAAAAAGAGTATAAAAAAATAAAGTTTGGTAAACATAAAGTAAGACTTTAAAACTCCATATAGAATACTAATTTTAGTTTCGATGCAAGTAAACTCATCGCTCAAAAGACAGACTGATAGGTATTATTTTTTAAATATCCACAGATACATTTCCTATAAATGACTGGTAGAATTTAGGTCTACAGATAGCTAAACAAATTTTGAAAAAGAAAAGCAAAGAAGGGGTGTCCACATTACTATACATTAAGGCATATTTCAAACTATACAAGTAAGTCCAGTGTGTTGGTATTAGGATAAAATAAACCAATGGAATAAAATTGAGAGCTCGGAAGTGGGCCCATTTACACATATACATGGAAATTGGTTAGACAATAATAAATAGAAATGGACAGGGCCGGTCGAGTGGCGCAGTGGTTAAGCGCTGGCTTGGGAAGCCAGCGGCCCCGGTTCGGATCCCACATATGAGGGCCAGTGACACTGTCCTCAAAAAAAAGAATGAAAACGGACAGATTTTCTTGGAGATTATATTGGGAAAATCAGTTCACCATATAATGAAAAGTAAGGTTGGATGAGTACAGCAGACCATATGCAATGGTGAATTACAAGAAAATTAAAGGTAATGAAATGCAAACTACCCTGCTTCCCCAAAAATAAGACCGTGCTGGAAAATAAGCCATAGCATGATTTTAGGTGCTAAAATATGGCATCTTGGCATAGTGAATAGTTTAAGCTGAAGGAATTTGTGGAAAAGGCACCCTTCTCCTTGAAACAGGTCATAAAACCCTCATGTGAGGGATGCATGCCCTCCAAATCTTGGAGGAATCATGTTACATTATGGCTCATTCTCCAGTGAGGTCTTATTTTCAGGGAAACATGGTATCATTAGATAGCCCCATCAGATTAGCAAAAATTAGAAAGTCAGAAAATACCAGGTGCTGGCAAGGATATGGGAAAACACCAACCAGCCCTCTTGCGCTGCTGATGGGAGAGAAAACCACTACAGCTTAACCGGAAAGCAATCCGGCATAACTTCCATACTTCATCAATTCTAACACACATATTTTTTGTGTTCCATGAACTGAGGGGGAGATGACCTGCGGATAACTCTACATTCAGTCATCTGACTCCCACTGGACATTAAAATCACTGCGATCTAAACTGAACTTATCTTGCCTTGCCCACAATTAAGTTCACAAACTCATCCTAGAAAAAGTGCTACATACCTCACTGCTGAATATCACTATGGTCACCTTCAAAATACTCCCCTTGGGAAACTGCACTGACACCAGCACCTAGTCCACCCTCAAAGAAATTTTGGAACTCTTTTTCTGCAATGACCATCAGAGCGTCGTCTGATTATCCTTGATGTCCTGAATCAAAATCTTTCTTTCAATATTTCCTTTATCTTCAGGTAAACAAAGAAGTCATTGGGGACAAGATCAGGTGAGTAGGGAGGGTGTTCCAATACAATTATTTGTTTACTGGCTAAAAACTCCCTCACAGACAGTGCTGTGTGAGCTGGTGCATTGTCGTGATGCAAGAGCCAGATTTGTTGGCGAAAAGTTCAGGTTGTCTAACCTTTTCATACAGCCTTTTCAGCACTTACAAATAGTAACCTTGATTAACTGTTTGTCCATTTGGTACAAATTCATAATGAATAATCCCTCTGATATCAAAAAAGGTTAGCAACAGCATTGCAATAAGTTCGTGAACTTGTCCTTTGATGATCCCAACTCTGAAGTCAGCTTGAATCTCTCCACTTCTTTCTACCCTCACTGCCACAAATGTAATGCAAAACCCAACTACTTCTTTCTTCAATGGCTCCAATAGCCTCAATCCTGCAGCCTCCTCGCTCCTCTCCTATTCACACTGCACACCAGCTGCGATAGTGACCATTCTAAAAATATAAGTGGGTTCACATAACTCCTCCACTTAACCATCTTTCAGCACCATACTCTTCTCTGCCCTGGAAGTTCCAGGGCTGTTCAATTAAAAGAAGATTTGATTATCTAGATAATTAGTGATTGTGGATTATCAGAATAAATCTACATTCTTACTGTAAGCTTTCTTATGTCACTAAAATCTTACAGAAAAATTACATGGGTAATGCAAAGAACTCCTGTATACACTTTGCCCAGATTTGGCAATGGTTTATATTTAGGACCTTTGCTTTGTCTTTATCATTCTCTCTCTATTCTTTTCATATCATTTTTCTAAGCTATTGGAAAGTATGTTGAAGAGACGCCCCTTTACCCCTAGCTACCTCAGAGTTTCCTTGAATTTCCTAACAAGAACATTCTTTTACATAATCACATACAGTTATCAAAATCGGGAAATTTTCCATCGGTATGTTCCTATTATCTAATCCACAGTCTACATTCAGATCTTATCAATTGTCCTAAAAGTATCTGAGTTTTGCCCATTTAGGATCCAATCCAGGATTACACATTTCATCTAATTGTTAAGCCTCTTTGGCCCCCTTTAATCAACCTTCCATTGTCTTTCTCATCTTTAACATTGTGTAGTTGTTCAGGCCAGCAATTCTGTAGAATGTCCCCCAATTTGTGTTTATTGCATGTTTCCTTATGATTAGATTGGTGTTTTACATTTGTGGTAGAAATACCAATGCAGTGACATGGTATCCTTCTCGGTAAATCCAATTAGAAGGTACAGTTTGACCCAGTATTGGTGATGTCACCTTTATTACTTGGTTAAGTGGCATCTGCCAGGTTTCTACACTTTAAAGTTAGTAGTTAACCATTTTGTTATTGCCTTCAACTACATAAATGGGCATTCGTTCACTAAACTTTTGATTCAGGCCAAGGCTTTTTGTTATTTATTTATTTATTTTTATTTATTTATTTTGAGTATAGATCTGCTCATTGGCTCTCTAAGCCATTTTCAATACATGACCTAGAATGCGTTATCTAAGCTTTTCAATTTCAATTTGTTTAAAGATGAGCAAGAATGTAAAGCCACCTTCAGAGCAATCTAAGTGCTGAATTATTCTAGAGTTTTTATTTTCCCAACATTTTACCTAAGCAACTTTATCCATTTTTCCCCCCGAAGTTTTCAACTTGCTTTTTATGGTAACAGTTCATTGGTAGATATAACTTTTAACTGATTTATATAAGCAGGTTTGGGAACAAATGCAGCTGACTGAAATTGGTATAAATGCAACTCAACTTGGGATGGGAATAAAAGCTATGGGGACTCCTACCCCACAGGCACTAGGTATGTTGTGCGCATTAGTATATTTTTCAGAGACTGCAGGGTGTGTGTTAATTGGGCAAGGCAATTAAATAGTCATCAGTTAACAGAGCTTCTGCTGTAAATGAAATTGAGAAACGTGAGTTTTCAGATTGAAAAATCCCACCAGGCACTCAGCAAAATAAATTTAAGTCATCACTGAGAAATATCACTTTACTAGAATAAAGAAAAAATCCTAAAAGAACCCAGAGAGGAAAAAAAAATATTTACCTACAAAGCAAAAGGAGTCATAATTGCATCAGAATTTTAAACAGGCTTCCAAATCCTGATGGGAAATGATCTTCAGTCGAGACCTTTGTACAAAGATAAACGATGAACCAGGCAGAAGGGAAGCGCAAGTCCAAGGCAAGCCCAAGTATAAGGGAAGCATTCCCAGTTAGGCAAGGCCTCCCAAGCTATCTTTCTGATGAACGTAGTGAAGAACATCCAAGAAACACACTAACACAAAGAGGGTCAGCTTGCCAGATTGGAAAAGGAAGATATAGGGAAGCAGAAGAGAGTTCTCTAAGGGTGGGGTGAGCATGGAATTGATTATCTGATGTCTTTGAACATTTAGACATCCTACAGATAGGCAATGGACAGGCTTGTAGAAGCACCAGGAATACGGAGCAATAAGTACCTTAAAAACTAAGCGAATGACAAATATTGAAGCACCCCATCAACAAGAAAAGAACAGCAATTGTAAATAAAAAGCATTACAGCGTAATTTCTGGCTGAACAAAGAGCAATGTTTATATGGAACATTGCAAACTCTGTCTGTTGACTTAACAAAAAAGGATGTAGAGTCAGAAAGTAAGCTTTAGGAGAACTGAACCCTCATCCTACTCACTGCTATAACCCAGGGCTTACAACAGTGTCTGGCACATTAAAAAATTTTAAATGATTGGCCTTTTTAAAAAAATAATAGCATTTGAGCTTAAAATGTTCAATTAAAGGTAACAGGTTTTGTTTGGTTTTGTTTTAATATCTTTAATGTGAGAAGAATTCCTGGGACCATACTGAAAACTAGCTAGTGAGAAGTGGACTGTCATTCCCCCAGATGTTTTATCTATGTGTGATCAAACAATACGATGAATGTTCAAATAAAAAAATAATTACATGGGCCGGCCGAGTGGCGTGGTGGTTGAGCGCTGGCTTGGGAAGCCAGCGGCCCCGGTTCGGATCCCACATATGAGGGCCAGTGACACTGCCCTCAAAAAAAAAAAAATTATTACAGTAAAAGACACATTGCCATTAAAGCCCCTCAAACTACTCCCCCTCGCTTCAAACACACCCCATCGTTCCTGCCACTTTCTGAAACAGTTCTGGAAGTCCTCTTTCGTGAGTTTTTTTAGTTGCTTTGTTGTGGCTGCCTCAGTGTCCTGAGTCGATTCAAAATGTTTACCTTTCATGGTCGTTTTGACTTTGGGGAAGAGCCAGAGGTCACATGGTGCCAGATCCGGTGAATAAGGTAGATGAGGACACACCGTAATGTTTTTATTAATGTTTCAATGTCCAGAAGCGATGTATGGCACAGAGCATTGTCATGATGGAGGATGAAACAAAGACACTCACGAAAGAGGATTTCCAGAACAGCTTCAGAAAGTGGCAAGAACAAGGGGTAAGTGTGTTTGAAGTGAGGGGGAGTATTTTGAGGGGGATTAATGGCAATGTGTCTTTTACTGCTATATATATATATATATTTTTTTTTTTTTTTTTTGAGGGCAGTGTCACTGGCCCTCACATGTGGGACTGAACCGGGGCCGCTGGCTTCCCAGGCCAGCGCTTAACCACCATGCCACTTGGCCGGCCCTTGCAATATATATTTTTTAAATGTAAACAATCACCATATTTTCTCATCACACCTCATACATGGAAACATGTTCTCAGGTTGCCTCCCATCTTGGAGATTCCCAGCCTTGGAGGTTTACAACTGAACCACTCCACACTCAAGCTGCATCTATGAGAATAGCTCACTGGATTTGAAGGTAGGGCCGTCATCATCAGTGGGGCAAATATCAAGTTGTGAAGGTACATTTGCTCATGAATGTAGCCTATGCGACATTCAGAAACAGAAGAGTTTCTGATGGTTTTTGGCCCCCAGTCTGCATAGTTTGGTTCTACAACTGTTTCTTTTCCACACAACTGTAGGTCACTGACCACTAAGAACACAAATCATTTTTCCCAATTATGTTTAAACTTTCTCTTCCTGACTACCAACATAAGAAATGAAAATTGCAGAAATTTTGGAAAACGTAAAGAAAAATGATCCTCCCAAATAACTAGACAACACTATTAACATTTTCTTTTTCTAAGTAACTTTATTATTTTTCTTTCTAACACTGAGATCTTACTATTACAGGGATAACTTTGTGTCTAGTTTATTAACCATAAATGCAAGCATTTTTCCAATTTATTAAAAATAAATCTTATAAACAAGATGAAACATTGTTTCAAAATTATTCCTTTTAGAGGAGACTTTTAGCTGCCAGGCAAACACCTTTTTGTAAGAGTGGCAAGGGTTTCTATACTTTTCAGAGAAGCCCTCATAGGGCATTTCCCGGGAGCATTGACTCAGGAAGTTCATGTGATGAAATGGGGTGCTGTTACATGTGGGGCTCTGTACCCACTTGGATTCTAACACAAATGTGCTTCTTACCAGCTCACAACCATGGAAGTTTCTTTCTCTGAGATTCACCGGTTCTTATCTGTAAAATGGACATAATTACATCTCCCTGATACGGTTATTAAGATTAAAAGAAGGGCCGGCCGAGTGGCGCATTGGTTGGGCGCCGGTTTTGGGATGCCAGCGGCCCCGGTTCGGATCCCACATGGGGGCCAGTGACACTGCCCTCTACAGCTGACGACAGCTCCACCTGGATGGAGCTGGGCTGTGCGAGCCCGGTGATGGTGTGGGCTGCCATAGGCTACAGTGAGTGGCCCGCAGCCAGCGTGAGCGGCTGGCAGCCAAGCGTGGGCTGCCAATAGCCGCGGTGAGCGACATCCAGAGGCCAGCGACCGATCTGCCTCATCCGGGAAGAGCGCAATGACGATACCAACAGTGAAGCAACATCCTCCGCAACTAAACTGAAGAACAAAAAGACAGCAACTTGTCTGTTCCCCTTCCCCAATTCCCCAACGCTGTTCCCCTCCGCCAATTCCCCAATAAAATCTTTAAAAAAAAAAAAAAAAAAAAAAAAAAAAAGATTAAAAGAAATATGGCATGTCAAATGCTCAGTACCACACCTCGACAAGAATGAGGGCTCAATGGACACTAGCTGCCATCAACATCCTTTCATCATCATCATAATTAAGGGTTAGGAGGAGCAGACACCCCTAAAAGCTGGTACCTCTCCTGGTACCTCAGAGCTCGGTGTCTTTGCTTATCTTATCCTGGATATTTCTGTTCCAATTACTACTTAGCTTCTTTTTCGAATGCAGGAGTATTTTGCCTTCCAAAGCGAGCACTTAATTAATGCTTTCACCATTCTGTGCCTTCCTTCTTATCCTTGAGAAACTTTGGAAACCTAATTGCCAACCTTGGCTTCAAGCCACATGTGAGAAAAACTCGGGGATAAAACAGTATGCTGTTGTAAAATGGGAAGAATGAGAACTGACATTAAGCTAAGTGTCAACTGTGAGCCATTCTGGGCTTTCTTTTCTTTTCTTTTCTTTTCTTTTCTTTCTTTTTTTTTTTTTTTGAGGGCAGTGTCACTGGTCCTCACAGGTGGGACCCGAACCGGGACCGCTGGTTTCCCAAGCCAGCTCTCAACCACTGCGCCACTCGGCCGGCCCATTCTGGGCTTTTTTACACCCAAATTCTGCAGTGTAGGTATATCGCTCCTTCTTGGCAGGTGAGGAAACCTTGCCTCAGAGAGGGGACGTAACGTGCCCACAGTCACACAGCCTGCAAGTGGCAGTGTTTGAAATGGAAGCGAATTCTCTCAGATTTCAAAATTCTGGCTTCTTCCACTCTATCATGCTGTCTCCAAAATATACCCTGCCCAAAAAAGTTCAAGTAATGCTCCACCGAATAAGAGTATTTAATAAGCAGTCACTAGATGTCTGGGTGCTAAACCTATCACGTGCATTCTCTCTTTTAATCCTCATATCAATCCTATGAAGTAGATGCAGGTGTCACCCCCACTTAACAGAAGAGAAAACCAAGGCTCAGAGAGGTTAAGCCATATATCCAAGGTCTTGCTGTTATAATGATTCAGGTCATATATGACAAACCTGCCGCTAACATCCTACTCAATGGGGAAAAGCTAAACATGTTTTCCTTATTTTTTTTTTTTCTTTTAGCTGAGCCATCCTGCCACCTGTTGGCAGCTCAACGGCAACTCAGCTCGGGCTGGCCTCGAACAGCTGTTGCTCAGAGCTCAGCTTGCACTCTTGAGCGAGCTCTTAACCAACTGAGCCACTCGGCCGGCCCCATGTTTTCCTTAAGATCAGGAACAAGACAAGGCTATTCACTTTCACCACTTTTATCCAACATAGTATTGGAAGTCATAGCGACAGCAATCAGACAAGAAAAAGAAACAAAAGAATCCAAATTGGAAAGAAGTAAAACTGTCATTATTTGAATGTGACATGATACTATAAAAGAACCTAAAGATTCCACCGAAAAACTATCAGAACTGATAAACAAATTCAGTAAAATAGCAAATATGCAGAAATCGGTTGCATTTTTAAACACCAATAATGAACTATCAGAAAGGGAAATTAAGAAAACAATCCCATTACAGTACATTCAAAATAAAATACTTAGGAATAAATTTACCAAGGAAGTAAAAGAACTGTATTTGGAAAATTATAAGACATTGAAGAAACAAACTGAAGAAGATACAAATAAATAGAAGTATATACTGTGCTCATGTATAGGAAGAATTAACATCATTAAAAGTCCATACTGCCCAAAGCGATCTGTATATTCAATGCAATCCTTATCAAAATACCAATGGTATTTTTACAGGACTAAAACAAATAATCCTAAAATTTATATAGGAACACAAAAGATCCTGAATAGCTACAGCAACTTTGAGAAAGACCAAAGTTGTAGGTATCATGATATCTGATATCAAACTATATTAGAAGGCTATAATAATCAAAACAACATGGTACTGGCATAAAAAACAGAAATATAGATCAATGGCACAGAATAGAGAGCCCAGAAATAAGCCCATATCTATATGGTCAATTAATCTATGAAAAAGGAGGCAAAAATATACAATGGGGTAAAGACATACTCTTCAATAAATGACATTGGCAAAACTGGACATACATATGCCAAAAAAAACCAAAAAATACTGGTGGTTAAGTGCTGGCTTGGGAAGCCAGTGGCCCCAGTTCGGGTCCCACATATGAGGGCCAGTGACACTGCCCTCAAACAAAAAAAAAAATACAAGTAGACCAAGAATAAACTCAAAATGGATGAAAGATTTAAATGTAAGACCCGAAACCATAAAACTCCTAGGAGAGAACATAGGCAGTAAACTCTCTGACATTGCTCTTAGTGATATTTTTTTCTGGTATATCTCCTCAGGCAAGGGAAACAAAAGAAAAAATACATGGGATTACATCAAACTAAAAAGTTTTTGCACATCAATAAAACAGAAAGCAACCCACTGAATGGGAGAAGATATTCACAAATGATACAGCCAATAAGGGGTTAATATCCAAAATTTATAAAGAACTCATAGAGCATAACACACACACACAAAAAAAAAAAATCCAATTGAAAAATGGGCAGAGGTCCTGAATAGACATTTCTCCAAAGAGGACATACAGCTGGCCAGCAGGCATGAAAAGGTGCCCAATGTCACTAAGCATCAGAGAAATCAAATGAAAACCACAACGAGATCCCACCTCACTCCTGTCAGAATGGCCAGCATCTATAAGAGAAACAAGTGTCAGTGAGATGTGGAGAAAAGGGAACCCCTGTGCACTGTTGGTGGGATTGCAAATTGGTGCAGCCAAAATAAAATACAGTACGGAAGTTCTGCAAAAAAATTAAAAATACATCTACCTTATGGCCCAGCAATTCCACTTTTAGGTATTTATCTGAAGAAATTTAAAACACTAATCAAAAATATGTGTGCACCCCTATGTTCATTGCAGCATAACAGCCAAGATATGAAAGCAACTTAAGTGTCCATTGATAGATGAATGGATAAAGAAGTTGTGATATACAATATATAAGTACAATGGAATATTACTCAGCCATAAAAAAAAAGAATAAAATTTTACCATTTGCGACAACATGGATAGACCTAGAGGGTATTATGTGAAGTGAAATAACTCAGACAGAAAAAGGAAAATACCGGGCTGGCCAAGTGGCGCATTGGTTAAGCGCTGGTTTTGGGATGCCAGCGGCCCTGGTTCGGATCCCACATGAGGGCCAGTGACACCTGGAACTGGGCTGTGCGAGCCCCGGTGATGGTGTGGGCTGCAGCCCCTGCTGCAGTGGGCTGCCACAGGCTACAGTGAGTGGCCCGCAGCCAGCGTGAGCAGCTGGCAGCCAAGCGTGAGCTGCCAATAGCCGCGGTGAGCGACATCCAGAGGCCAGCGACCGATCTGCCTCATCCGGGAAGAGCGCAATGATGATACCAACAGTGAAGCAACATCCTCCGCAACTAGACTGAAGAACAAAAAGACAGCAACTTGTCTGTTCCCCTTTCCCGATTCCCCAACGCTGTTCCCTTTCACCAATTCCCCAATAAAATCTTTTTTAAAAAAAAGGAAAATACCATATGATTTCATCTATATATGGAATCTAAAGAACAAAATAAATGAACATACAAAACAGAAAGAGACTCACGGATGCAGAGGATATAAGGAGGGCTGCCAGATGGGAGGCGGGTTGGGGGGCTGGGTGAGAAAGGGGAAGGGATTGAGAAGTACAAATTGGTAGTTACAAAATCGTCACAGGGATGGAAAGTACAGCATAGGGAATATAGTCAAAAATAATGTGATAACTATGTATGGTGCCAGGTGGGTACTAGGCTAATTGGGCATCACTTCATAAATTATATAAATGTCTAGCCATTATGCTGCATGCCTGAAACTAATATAAAATAATATTGAATGTCAGCTGTAATTGAAAAATTTTTAAAAAGAAAAATGTTTTATATCTTAGTATCTTTAACAACATTTAACCCTGTTTTTTTGTTTGTTTGGGTTTTTTTTACACAAGGGGCTTTCTATTTTCAATTTTCTCTGGATCCCATGAATTATGTAACCACTCCAGCTCACTCTCCTTCTCCTGAGCACACTGTCCCTAATAAATCACTTGAATAGTGTCGCTAACTTTGTCGTAGGCTTGGCTTCTAGGAGCTTGACACAAGACACATGCCAGTTTATACAGAAAAAAAAAAAAAAGAACCAGGGCCGCCTGAGTGGCGCAGTGGTTAAGCGCTGGCCTGGGAAGCCAGCGGCCCCGGTTCGGTCCCACATATGAGGGCCAGTGACACTGCCCTAAAAAAAAAAAAAAAAAAAAAAGAACCAGCTAGAATCTCTCCTCCCCAACCCCATGAAAACCATGAAAGCAGCATGCCAGGCATTGAGTCCTGCCAAAACCCAGCCCTCCTTGACTTTCACGCCTTCTCTTCCTCCCAGCTCACCCTGAGCCCCCTCTCTGAAAAGAGTTGGCAGGGTTGTCTCGAGGCTTCTCCAGGCACCCTAGCCTCTTACTCCATAAGCTGGTGGTGAGCACCTAACAGTAACAGCTCCCTCTTACTGAGCAGGACCCACATGTCTGACAAGCGCAGACAGGCCCCTGCCTGTGGCCCACCCACAGGTCAAGCCTAAGCAGTAGGTGACAGGACCCCTGTGTTAGAGGGAGGACACAGCCTCAACAAGATGAGCTCACCAAGATGAAGTCACTTGCCCAAGGTCACTCATCTAGCAAGTGACAGATTCAGGGTTAGACTCCAGGGTCTTTGCTTTTCATCACTAGGCAACTTGGCCTCTGTCCGCTCTATGCTAGCGCTGGGACTGGAGGCATTAACGAGGCACAGTCCTTACACAGGCACATTTTGTTAGTAAAATATTGGCTTGTTTACACATAGTCCAGGTAAATGATATTTTCGAAAATTTTGCATTCAATCAGAAACTCTCAAAATTTAAAGGAAGCTCAGCGTCAGTCCAAATTCGCACCTCCACTCCCCACAGTTAGCATTCCTGGGAGTGTGGTCCAGCCTGGTGACAGGGCTCTCACACCCGTACTAGGAATTTCCACCTCTTGTCTCCAGCAGTTACTATTGGAAATACATCCTTACCATCTGTTCTTCTGTAGCCACCTCTCTCATCTAGTTCTGTCCCAAGAGCACAGCTAACCAGTCTAGACAAGACACGCTCCCCAGAGACAACACGGACTAACACTGCTGGTCCCCCCAAGGGTTTCTGCAGGGGCATGGCTTCCAGGTTCTTCACATTCTGGCTCCCTCCTACCCTCACTCCAGTTCCACAAAGTCAGATCTGTTACTCAGGACTCTCCTGATTCCAAGTGCCAAAAACCAAAATCAACTTGATTTAAGAAAAGAAAGAATGGAGGAACTGGGTTCTTTGGCTCAAGTAACTGAAAGTCCAAGCCTGACAAGAGGGAGGAACTCAAATGATATTATGAGCAGGAGGTCTCTTGTCTCCTCGGCTTCACTCTGCAGTGCGCTCTCTCTAGAGGGCTTACATCCCCAGAGCTTAGCGTCCCTGGGGGAAAAGGAGGCCAATAACTGAGCCAAAATTAAATCTCATTGGTCCAGCTTTGGATTGGATTGCCATTCTTGAACCAATTGTTTGACCAGAGGAATGGAACGTGCCAATCGCCATGCTGACCTACAACAGGGGCTGAGAGCAGGAAAAAGTTGGCTTCCCAAAGGGGAAAAAAAAAAGAGTCGTTACTTTTAGAAGTGAGAATGGATATTGGACAGGCAGAATCCACAGACGCCTTCCAAACACCCAGAGCGAAAACCGTGGTACCAGATGGTCTGACAAGCCCAGTGAGGGTAAAATTCTAACTCTTGTTGTCCTGCCCAAAAGAGGAAGGTGGTTTCTGGGGCCCCAAGGAGAACTGGGTATGACTTGGATTCACGTTCAAATGTTCCCTTCTTCCCTCTTCTCACTTCTTCCTTACCCAACCCACAAACACTCTTTAGACGCCCTCCTGTTGAGGAAGCAAAGAAAAAGGTGGCACAGGTGATGCCAAGGGACCTGGGTTCCTTGGATCTCCCAGAACCTTGACAGGCTGGCTGCCAGTCCCAAAGACATTCCTTTCAGGAGAAAGGGAACTGGGGACTGATGGGGTTACTGTGAGGCACTTGGGGGGCTGATGGAGAAGGAGCTGGTTGCAAGTGACCGATTTACACAACTCACTCCCAGGGTGGCCTCACTTTATGTAGTACAGACACTTCTGTACAGCTTGATAATTTTGTAAACATCAAATTGTAGTTTTAATGCACTATGAAGACAATAATAAAAACCATTATAGCTACCATTTATTAAGTATCCTCTATTCACAGGGCTATTTTAAAACTCCATGAAGCAGATATTATTTCCATTTCAGAGATTAGAAAACTGAGTCTCAGAACCTACCCAAGGTTCCAAGGGCAAGAAGTGCCAGCAAGGATTTGAACCCAGGTCTGTCTGCTTCCCAAGCGCCCGTTGTGTTTTCTATCACACACTCTAAAAGGGAAGGAACCCCACAGCAATGATTTTTATCATGTTATTGATAACGCCTCAGAGAATCAATCATGAGCATGCAGGCTTTTACATCCAAGTCTGTTTATAGTGAAGTGTACCTCTGGGTTATTCGGATGGCTAATGGGAATAATCAGTGTCTAACGCTTTTTGACGTTGAGGTTACAGCCATCTGGGACTTTGTTCATCACCTCGGCCATGTTTCGTGCTCCACCGAGCCTTCCAGGGCGAGTTTAGCATAGTAGTCAAAAGCATCAGCTACAGCACCACACCACAAGACCCAGTTCCAACTAGCTTTGAAATGACTTTGAAAGCGTGGCTGATCCATTTGGGGCCTTACTTGTCCCTTCCCCAAACTTAGCAACAGTAGAACCTGTCATAGAACTTGAATGAAGTTCAAACAAAATCATCTAAGTAAAAGTTCTCAGCACCATACCTGGTAAATGTTCAATGAATGCTCCTACCAGGCTATAAGCTCCATGAGGGCAGGGAGTACGTGTGCGTTTTGTCACCACTGCAACCCTAGAACGTAGTTCAGTGGCTGGCATGTTGTAGACACTCAATCAACATTTGTTAAGTGAATACTTTATTGAAGCTACCTCATTTAATCCTTAAACAATCTATGAAGTGGGGACAGACAACAATTTTAAATAGCCTTAAGTGCTAGGAATAAAAGCAAAGGACAGAGAGTGACAAAAAAAGGTGGAAGAGGATATGTTATAGGCAGCCCAGAGCTAAATCAAGTGAAGGACCAAGCCAAGTGTAGGTCTAGCAGGGGAGTGTTATGGACTGATGACTGTGACCTTCCAAAAGTCATATATAGAGGCTCTGTCCCCTGTGTGGCTGTATTTGGAGATGGGACTTCTAAGGAAGCAATTAAGGTGAAAGGAGGTCAGAAGGGTGGGGCTCTGATCCAATGGGATTAGTGTGCTTAGAAGAGCTGCCAGAGATCTTGCACTCCCCATCCCCCTGGGTATAGGCATCAAGGAAAGGCCATGTGAGCACACAGAGAGATGGAGGCCACCTCCAGCCAAGAGGGGAGGTCTAAGAATGACACCTCCTTTGCCAGCACCTTGATCTTGGTCTTCCCAGCCTCCAGACTGTTATAAGTTTCTGTTGTTTAAGCCACCCAGTCTGTGGTATTTTGTTAGGGTAGCCCAACTCGACTAAGATAGAATACAATCTAGGAAAAGAGAATATCAAGTGCAAAGGCGCAGAGAGAGCTTGGTGTTCACAGAACAGCAAGAAGCCAGTAAATGAGCAAGGGAGACCTCGGTAAGACAAAGGGTCAGAGAGCAGAGCCAGTCCTAGGCCATCACCACAGGCTCTGACAGTAGAACGCCAAGAAAAAAACCCCCACCCCAAATGAGATCACTATCATCATCACCGTAACAATTAACATAAAGAATTGACTTTTACAATTTATGAAACACTCATGAAACTCAACACCAAAAAAACAAACAACCCAATTAAAAAATGGGCAGAAGATATGAAGAGACATTTCTCTAAAGAGGACATACAGATGGCCAACAGGCATACGAAAAAAAGTTCAACCTCACTGGTCATTAGGGAAATGCAAATAAAAACCACCATGAGATACCACCTCACTCCAGTCAGAATGGCTATCATCAACAAATCAACAAACAACGAGTGCTGGCGGGGCTGTGGGGAAAAGGGGACCCTCCTGCACTGTTGGTGGGACTGCAGATTGGTGCAGCCACTATGGAAGTCAGTATGGAGGTATCTCAAAGAACTGGAAATAGAGCTACCGTTTGACCCAGCAATTCCACTCCTAGGTATTTATCCTGAAAAAATCAAGACACTTATTCAAAAAAAGTTATGCACCCCTATGTTCATAGCAGCACAATTTACAATAGCTAAGACTTGGAAACAACCAAAATGCCCGTCAGTAGATGACTGGATTAAGAAACTGTGGTATATTTATACAATGGAGTATTACTCCGCTATAAGGAAGAATGAAATCGTGCCATTTGCAATGATATGGATGGACCTAGAGACTATAATGTTGAGTGAAATAAGTCAGTCAGAGAAGGACAAATACCATATGATCTCACTCATATGTGGAATCTGAAAAACTGTATGAATGAGCAAAGTAAACAGAAACTGTCTCATAGATATAGAGGAAAAATCAGGGTTGCTAATTGGGAGGGGAATGGGGATGAGGGAGAAGGGGAAGGGATTAGACAGCAAAAATAGGCAACTACAATATTGCCACTGGGATAGGAAAAACAGTTTGGGGAATATAATTAATAATGTTGTAAATATTCTGTGAAATGTCAGATGATCATAGGTCTTAGGGAGACCATTTCATGGATGGAGTAGAGGTTTGATCACTGCACTGTATTACTAAAGCGGAGGTGGTATACCTAATGTAATTGAATATATATAGATAGTCACAGGATGTGGATTATACTGTGGAAGAGAGTCAGAGGAAGAGTAATAGATATATATGATATGGGGGGGAGTGGGGTGGTGTATTGGGGGTGGGGGGTTGTCACTTTGAGGGGTAAAATGTATAACTATTGCACTGTGTTGTACACCTGAAACTAATTAAAAATAAAATAAAATAAAATTAAAAAAAAAAAAAAGAATTGACTTTTTCTCAAACTTATGAAAAGTGCAAACACAGGCCTTTTTAGAAAACTAAGCTATTTTTATAGTCCTACACTACAATCTGTGGATAAAACATACTCTTGCCATGCAAATTCAGTTTCTGCACAAATCAGACTGCAGTGCTTATGGAGCAACCCCTAGAAACAGAGCCCCTTTTATCTCCCTCAGGCAATGACAAGTATGTTCCAGCTAAGAGCCACCCAAGCCATGACCTTTAGCCCCCAGCCGGGGCCCATGTGAACAGTGCTAGGGAAAGGCTCCAATTTCCTTGCGCTATCAGATCTGGCCAAGCCTGTTGTTTTTCATGCCAGGGCCGGGATGGATCAACAGACCTGGTTAATGCTGAAGCCATTGGAGGTAATGAACCAGGCAGGACTGGGCTTGGCCTCAGAGAAGGGAAGAAGCCAGGCTGCTATGCAGATTTTCCTCTCTGCAATGCCAGCACTACAAAATGGGCATTGGTGTCTACTTTCCTCCTGGTGCCATTTAGTTTGGGAGGCAAAACCCCAGTGAAAGGGAGTCAGATGGATTGGGAAGTCAAGTGCAGACAGAGGTGGATGTGGGGTCTGTAGCTTAGGCATGTGTCTTCACCTTTTATCTAAAGCGGCGGTTTGCAGCTGGGAGCAATTTTGCCCGCCCCCATGTCCACCCCAGGGGCCCATTTGGCAATATGTGGGAACATTTTGGGGTCCAGGGGAGCGCTACTATCATCTGGTGGGTAGAGACCAGGGATGCTGCTAAACAATGCACAGCACAGCCCCCCACAACAAAGAATTCCCCAGGCTAAAATGTCAACTCTGATTTCAGGGGACAAGAAAAGGAAAAAAGGAATTCAAATATTGAAAGGCTTTTCGTGTGCCATATAATGTGCGCATATGCACATGCGTGTACACACACACACACATACTCACACACACACCATTTAATCTTCACACCAACTCCACAAAGTGATACCCATTTCCCAGATGAGAAAATCCCCAATTAAATGGGGACTTCACCCAGCTAGTAACGGGCAAAGGAGGAATTTGAACTTGGCTCTGGGTAATTCTCATTAGATCTCATACCCAGTGCCTAGCAGAAGTTGTAGCAACTTGAATTCAGAAAGGATTTCAATAAATGCACAAGTCAATGGCCCTAAAGTACATGCTCATTTCTTCCCACCACTTTCTGAGAAAAACAAAGATCCTTCCATGGTTTTGGGCGGGGCGATTATGCCGCATATGCCAGGAACAGAAATCTCCCCAGGCCAACTCAAGTCAACATGGAAGCCGATGGTGAGAATACAGAGGTATTTTGGAAAAAAGCACAGTCAGAACTTAGAACTTGGGAAGCCACCAGAACCAGAGTTCCCCATGCTGTCATCTCTGCATCTTTGCTCTCCCAACATGATTTGCATTGTTTAACCCTTTTGCCTATGGTCCAATATACCAGCCTCAGCTCCATTTTGACTCTGCAAGTCCCAATGGCCTCTCAGCTTGGCTCTTAGTAAAGTAGTTTAGTCTGTCAATCTCCTAGCTATACATTCGTGGAGGAGGAATTAGATTGGTATAGCCTCAGCTATATGACTCTGCCCTGAGCCAACTGCAATTGCATGAATCACTCTGAATGAGAACTGGCCAAATGAGCCTCATCAAGCTCGTTTGTTGATCAAACGAGCAACAAAAATATCCTCCTTTCAAGCAACTATGTTTGGGGTGATGTTTTTCTTTTACTGTTAAAGCACAAAATGTAGCCAAGTAAATGTGAAGATCTAGTTGGATTTATGAATTGGACAACACACCCTTTAGCAACTAAAGCGTGCTCCAAGAGGTTACACAGAATGGAAGGTGTTTATAGGCAGAAGGGTGTGGCAGGGGAGCTATTAACAAAAATAAATAAATAACTAGAGAGAGAATAAAAGAGAAATGAAAGGACTATTTTCAGGCCAGGGGAAGGGAATGGCAGGGGTTTTGGCACTCTAGCATGGATCAGGGAGTTTCGGACTGATTGGTTTAAAATTCCACTCCTGGGAGAGGCTGAAACCGTAAGTAGGTTAGTTGTTAAGTTTTGGTTTGGTGAGGTGGTCTAGCACAAGTGACTCCATTTTGGCTATGTTTTATTTTGTTTTGTTTCTCAATATTACACAGCAATAGATGAATAAAACGGATTTTGGTATCAAAAGTGGGTTGCTGTTATAGCAGAAACCTAAACATGTAGCATCAATACAATCCTGCTCCCTATTACAACATTCAAAGACCAGATACGTACATATTTCTATTATAAATCACCATATCACAATCATCCTGTGTTTGACCAGCAGACGAAGCTGAAGGAGCCTCCAAGAGCATGTTAGTGAAAATCTAAAGAGCCATGATTGTGACTTAAAGGCAAGTGAGGAAAATCTACTGGAAACTGGACGAAAGGCGGCCTTTGTGGGTACTGGAAGGTTTGGTAACACTGTTTTCTGCTGTCATGTGAAAAGTTGGAAATATTTCATAATGAATGTAACGATCTGGCCAATCTGCCTATTATAAAATGTGACAGAGCGACTGAAGCTAAAAAAAAGCAACTTTTTTTGATTTGGGGCCAAAATTTAGAAGGTATGTAAAAGAGTCAGGGCTTTCTGGATTTGAAAATAAATCCACCTCTCACTAACCAGAGGGAAAACAATGCTCAAATTAAAATGCCTTTCCAGCAAAGGTTGGGCATAGCATCTTTTGTTAAGAGAAAGGTTTAGAAAGGTACTTAATTAACCATTTCAAATAGAAAAACATCTCCTAAAGAGCTTTAGGGTGTGCCTCACCCGTCTCTCTTTGCTAAACAAGGTTTTTAAGACTCAAGAGAATTGTCCCACAGCAGCCTGAAAAGACACCCAAGATAGAAAAGGACTTACATGAGCCAAAGAGATGTGTGGTCGTGGCTTTTTTTCTCAGTGGAAAGAACTCCAGTAAAGATCATTCTGAAAGTTTTTTTTTAGAATTGGCTTGAGCTAAAAGAGGAGATAGTACAGGGTGAAAAGAGGGCTTTGGATTCCAAAACTTCTATGGGCAGGAAATAGGCCCAGAAATTACTCGGGGCAAATACAGGTTACATTTCATGGCAAAGGAAGGTTAAATCCAGAAAGTGGAACCAAACACTCGGAAGGCAGAGCCACAGAGAATCACTGAATAGAATAGGACCCTGATCCAGGAATGTGTTTACTGCAGTTTTCTGACGCCTATCCCACCAATGTATTTTGGGCGTAAAAGACAGAAAACTTGTCTTTTTAGGTCACAGATACTCAGATCAAGAAGAATCATTCTTGAAGGGCTGTAACTAAGGAACCACACTCAAGGAACCTCATCCACACTGGGAAGGGATATAGTCAATGAGATCCTGGGTGTCAAGACTGAGATTGTTAAAGAGAAAAACCACAGGTCCCAAAATGGCATCGCTTGTGCTCAAGCCCATAGAGCAAACCTAGATTTAATATCTGACCTGACGGCTGTTTCAGCCTCTCCAAGAAACACAACCTTAAGTAACCAGTCTGGAACTTTCCGGTCAACACCAATGAAGTAATCTGTCATGTACCCTCCCCATCATCCCATGAAAAGAAGAGGCCATCTGCATGATGAAACCCTTGCCATCCCCATCCCCCCCACCCCTCCAAGTCCTGGTCTAAAATAATCCTTTCTTCTCTTTTGTCAATAGCTCCCATGCCCCACCCTTCTTCCTATAAAAACCTTCCATTTTTGTACAACCTCTAGGGGCTCCCTTACCTTTTGCTGGGTGGGATGATGCCCAGTTCATAAATCGCTTTATAAAGCCAATTACATCTTCAAACCTACTTGGTTGAATTTTGTTCTTTAAGATGCTTGGATGGAAGCATCTTAGAGTCGCAGGATGGAACAACTGCATTTTGCGTGAAGGAAGAATGTAAATAATTTGTGGTCAGAGGCAGACTGTGGTAGTTATGAAATCTGACCTCCAACTTCTTTGACATTCAAGAGTGGCATTTATGTGTCCTTCCCTTCAATGCTGACTCTGTAACTGCATGATCAAAAGAAGATAGCAGAGTGGCACTGAGCCAGCTTCGGGCCCAGGCACGAAAGGTGTACTTTCTATTCTTGCTTGGGATGCTTGCTTTTGGGTCCCACCCACGTCATGCTGTGAAGAAGTCCAGGCCACAGGGAGAGAGGCCAAGTGTATATGTTCCAGTCAAAAACCTCACTGAGGTCTCAGTCCAGAGTCAGCATCAGGTGCCAGATGTGATAGTAAGAAAAAGCTTGACCAAGATTCAAGCCCCAGCCAATATCCACCTGTAACCACATGGAAATCAGTGACACACAGCTAGCTGATACCAGTAAAGCCCCAGAATCATGTGAGATAATAATTAAAAGACTGTTGTTGTTTTTTTAAGCCACTAAGCTTTGGAGTGATTTGTTACACAGCAGTTGATAGCCAGAACAAGTACTTTCAGTAGTTTATATAATCTTAAGTTGTGCAAATATGTGACAATAAGCATAAATGACTTTAATAATTATAAGGAGTCACAAAAATAAAATAAATAAATTTAACTTTATAATGACAGAAGGCTTTGGAATCAGAGAGAACTAGGTTCTAATCCTACTTGGCATCCTGTTAGTTGTGTTAGGTATAATAGAAGTTAGAAAATGGAGGAGGAAAAGGGGTGGGGGAGGGGGAGGGGGAGGAGAAGGAGGAAGAGGGATGGGAGGGGTCCATAGAGCCTACAGCAAAAGCTCTTAACCAGCTTTGATTACCTGCCTCCAGCCACACATCTTGTTTTCACAAGAACAGATGACATGAGGTGGTCTGGAGCAAGATAAGGATCTGAGTCCATAGGCCTCCACCCATCTTAGGTCACCTCCTCCCATGGAAGAGCCTGCACCACTTTTTCCAGCCAAATCAATAGGTATTAACTCCCTCACCCCAGCCGGCAAACTATGTAAGTCCTCAGGACAAAGGGACCAGGTCCGACGCCTTTCCCCCACCTCACCTAGGCCCCTTCACTTCCCTGAGAACATATCACAAATAAACCCTACTTGCAGATTAGTCAGCTTGCTATATACCTTTGATTCTTCACTGCCTCAACCAAAACTCCCGTAAAAGTTGTATGACATTAGAAATGTTTCTTAGCTTCTCTGAGTCTGTTTCTCTTTAAAATAGAATGAAGAACGCTAATTATATAGGTTGTTACGAGGTTTAAAACCAGAGAATAAATGTAAATCTTTTAGCTCAGTGCTTGGTACACAGTAGTTACTCGGTAACTATTTCATTGTTACTGGATATCGGCTAAGTCAGTGTTGGCTGCCAAGGCCTTGGGTAATGGATAGGCCTTCTCCCATGTACAAGCACTAAGAGTTCTATTAAGCAGGCCAGCCCTGTGCCAGTTAGCCATGGGCATCAGGCTCTGCGGCTGGACAGCTCCGGAAGTAGACATGTCACACGGGACTTGCGGCTTGGTTTGGGTCCAGGTAGAAAGTGTTCCAGTTCAGTTCCTGTTGGGAACTGACTCACCTTCTGACCTTGAGCATTGGTGGGTATGAAGGCAAACAGGTGAAAACCAAATAAGGGAAAGCAGGCAGATTCCTACAGCATGGACGAGCCCTGCACTGCACACAGCCTCAGCTTCTTAGAGGCAGGGAGGACACAGGCTGATTTTATGCTAGCTAGTGAGTTCAGCCAGGTGACGGTGAATGAAAAGTTGACTTGCACAAAAACCTCAAGTTCCTCCCAAAAGGAGGCCTGCGATTTAGTGATGCTAAGTCAATCACACTTGCATTTTTAAAATTTTTTTTTGAGGGCAGTGTCACTGGCCCTCATATGTGGGACCCAAACCTGGGCCTCTGGCTTGACCACCACGCCACTCGGCCGGCCCCACACTTGCATTGTATTGACTCATTCCGTCACCACAATGTCTTCCTCTGGCAGGCCTCTTTGCAGAAGCTGTTATCTTGACCACAGACCAAGTCAGCTTTGAAAAATGTGGTTCTGGCCCTGACAACTCCCCTGCTTTGAAGTCTTTGGTGGGTCCCTGTGATTCTTTGGACAAAGTTCAAACTCTTTAACAAGGTTGACAAGAAATTTTATGGTCTGGCTTACAAACCTCCAATGGTTTCTCACCCCTTTTAGAATGGAATCCAAACTCTCTGTGTCCTGCTGGTCCCTGTGGAAACTGGATCTTCTCTGACTTCACCCCTACCTCCCCCACCCCTCGACCCCACCTTGTTTTCCCAATATGCCTCAGAGCCTTTGCTTGCTCAGGGCACTCATCCCTGAGTTCTTTGCATAGCTGGCTGCTTCTCAAGTCAACCCCTCCCTAATCATCCAACCTGTTACATAGCATCAAAGTGTTGACTTTCTTAACAGCATTTCTTGAAAGCTGTAATTATCTCAGTTTCTCTGAATAGGAATCCTATTCGCCAAGGCCACTGCAATATGGACAGTTCCTAGGCGTAGCATGGCAGCACATGCTCACAATTTTTGTGAGATCTCCATTTCCCAGATTTGGAATCCAAAGCTTGGAGAACATGGAGGGCTGGGTTAAGTGGTAGAGCCACGTGTGACTGACTTCAAGGTCCATGATCTAGACCAGTGCTGCTTCAAGGAGCAGCTCAGTGAACTCTCCGCCACTGGTCCAAGCCTAAGGCAGTGACAGATGGCGCCAAAATGGACAACTATGCAAATCTACCTTTATGAAGCATGTGTTGCCATTGAAAAACATGTTGCCAAGCTAAAACCCGTGGGCTTGGTGAGGTACTTGATTTACATTCTGCTGTGAGCTCCATATCTCACTAGGAGTTGGTAATGGAGGGTTGGAGGTCAGCACCTCCTGTGCAACGCACTGTGGAGGGCATTGCTCTAGTCTGGTCCCCACACCGTATTTCTTACTCTTCTTTGTCTCTTAGCTAGTGACTTCAAATGAAGCACCTGGTTGGTTCCTGGCTCCTTACTCTCATCTGTGGGCCCGCGCACAAGAAGTGTCAGCTAATTTGTATCGTAGATAAAGAGAATATTGAAAAGTTGTTTTTTGCTTTGGTTTTTTAAAATCTTGCTTTTCAAAGCCAGCAAGAAAACCTTTTTTTAAACTCTTCTCAGTTTTGGAATTTTCATGAGGCTGTAAGCTTCAGAAAGCTATTCTTGCTGGCTAGTTGGCTCCACTCTCAAAGCCCTGATTTCCAGTGTAGAACTATGCAAGCTATTCTTATCACCCATACTGGCCTCGCAGCCTGAGGCAGTGACAGCCTTAAAAAACGCCAGGGGCCTGTCCTTACATGCTCTTACTCTCCTGGTACACTGGTGCAGAGCTCCTACGCTGCCTGCCCCCATTCTCCATCACCATGGGTTTGCTACCAGTTTTCACTTCTGACCTCACCAAATAGCCACCCTACACACACACACACACACACACACCATATGCCAAGATCTTTAGTAGTAGCAGCCAGTAGGAAAGGTTTGCTCATTCAAATATTCAGTGAGAACTTTCTATGTGCCAGAAACTGTTGAACAATAAAGGACAGAGCCCTTGTTCTCTAAGAGTTTTCTGAGCCGAGTGAGGACGTCAGACCAAACACAATAGAAATAGCACCATGAGGAATGCCAGGAACAAAAGTACTGAAGTTTTGTGTTTTTTTTAAAAGAGTTTATTGGGGAATTGCGGGGGGAGAACAGACAAGTTGCTGTCTTTTTGGTCTTCAGTCTAGTTGCGGAGGACGATGCTTCACTGGCCCATGTTGGTATCGTCATTGCGCTCTTCTCGGGTGAGGCAGATTGGTCGCCAGCCTCTGGATGGTCACTCACCGCGGCTATTGGCAGCTCACGCTGGCTGCCAGCCACTGACTGTAGCCTATGGCAGCCCACTGCAGCAGGGGCTGCAGCTATGCCGTCCCTCACAGCAGCCCAGCTCCAGGTGGAGCTGTTGTTAGCTGTAGAGGGCAATGTCACTGGCCCTCATGTGTGGGATCCGAACCAGGGCTATGGGCATCTCAAAACAGCTCTTCACCAACGTGCCACTTGGCCGGCCCAGTACTGAAGTTTCTTTTTTTTTTTTTAAAGATTTTATTGGGGAATTGGGGGAGGGGAACAGTGTTGGGGAATCGGGGAAGGGGAACAGACAAGTTGCTGTCTTTTTGTTCTTCAGTCTAGTTGCGGAGGATGTTGCTTCACTGTTGGTATCATCATTGCGCTCTTCCCGGATGAGGCAGATCGGTCGCCGGCCTCTGGGTGTCGCTCACCGCGGCTATGGCTGCCGGCCACTCACTGTAGCCCATGGCAGCCCACTGCAGCAGGGGCTGCAGCCCACACTGTCGCCGGGGCTCGCACAGCTCAGCTCCAGGTGGCGCTGTTGTTAGCTGTAGAGGGCAGTGTCACTGGCCCTCATATGTGGGATCCGAACCGGGGCTGCTGGCGTCCCAAAACCAGCTCTTAACCAATGCGCCACTCGGCCGGCCAGTACTGAAGTTTTAAAAGGTCAGACAGGCACCCTAATCTAGCCTGTTAGATGTGTTCATTAGTAAGGGCAGCAGAACATAAATCGATGCTCAAATATCAGTATGAACGCTTTGTTCTCTAATAGTCACTACCAAGGCCACCTTTTTGCTCCCATGTGCCAGGGACTATTAAGCACTTTACATGCAGGAAGCCATTTCATTTTCACAAAGTCTGAATGGCAGGGGAGCCATTTTTATTCCCATTTTACAGATGAGGAAACCAAGGCAGAGACAGGTAAAATTACCACTCCAAAGTTGCACAACCAATCAGACATCAGAGCCTAATTTTGCCTGGTTGTGCTGCCTAATTTACAACTATTTGACTGTAATCTGGTCAAAGCCCTGATGAATGCACTCTCACAGGCATCCACGGCCCAGTAAGAGGCCAGCTGTAATTAGAACTGCCCCTGATTAAACGTGGTGCTAAGAAGCACATGATGGCTCCCAGTTCATACTCTCTTCAATATTATGCCCATAAAGTACGATTGACACCCACTAAACCACCTTTGTTTTCAGTAATTATTGGTTGCTGTAAGCTTCTAGAAGGATGAGAGTTTCTAGGTTACTTGTGAAGGACTTAGGTCCAAACTCATCCAATGTAATTATTTGTGAGCCACCATTCTGGGCCAGATCTATGATAGGTTTGGGCACTCCAAGTAGAATAAGTCACAACCCTAGTCTTCAAAGAGCAACTCTGGTATTGAAGGGGACAGGCAAGTAGATGGATCACTGTATTACTATGCAATGAGTAGTAAAGATAAAAACACACACAAGGACCAGAAGTAGCACAGAGGACAGGATGTCTTTCTCGGGGAGGGGATTTCTGGGTTGCAAGGTATGAACAGGTGTCCAATGGGAACTCAAGAAGAGTGCCTAACACATGTCAAAGGGGTGAAGGCATCAGCCATAGCATGTACTCATTTGCTGTAAGCAGTTTTGGTCTCATTGGAGCATATAACGATGGGTATGCAGATGCAAGAGATGCAGCTAAAGAGGTTCACAGCAGCCAATCATGATGGGTCTTACATCTTAAATTAAAAGTCTGGGGGTTTTATCCTGAAGACTATGTAGGAGAAAGGCATATTTCTAAGCCCTGGAAATAATACAGTCTGCTTTGCTTTTAAGAAAACTCACTCTGGCATCAGTATAGAGAGTGGATGGGAAAAAGGCAGTCAAGAGGCCAGAAGGGCCTTTAAGGCTATAAAAATGTGAGATGAGGAGGCTGGCACTCAGGCCAGAGCTGTGAGTCTGGACAGGAGGGACGGACCCAATGCGGTAGCAGTAAAAGGACTTGGTGACCAAGAGGATGTCACATTATAGCCTGCCTGTCTGCTTCCATGCACCTCTCCATAAAGACAGATCACAACTTCAATATTATGCTTGCTGTATATATCCCTGTTTTGGCACCAAAGGATGGCTGGTTACTCACCAAAGGATGGCCGGATGGTCGGGTAAGATCCCATGAGAGGGACAACCCAAGCCAGACACGGTCTCGTGGGTGCCAGTGGATGCCCGTGGGCACCAACAGGAGGAATAAGGAGTTGACAGAAATAGGGCGTGAACCCCTTGCTTCAGGGTCTGGCAGCCTGCCTGTGAAATGACCTATTGGTATGATAATGTGTGTCCTCCATGCATTCTTATCAGTAGGCCTTGGAGTAGGTTCTGTCTCTTAAGAGGTGCATGACAATAACCTTATGGGACCTCCTCTGCCAAGGCTTACTGATAAGAATGCAGGGAGGGCAGACATTGTCATATCTATAGGTCATTTCACAGGCTGGCGGCCAGACCCTGAAGCAAGGGGTTCACGCCCTATTTCTGTCAACTCGTTATTCCTCCTGTTGGTGCCCATAGGTACCCACTGGCACCCGTGGGCACCCACAGGCACCCACGTGACCATGTCTGGCTTGGGTTGTCCCTCTCGTGGGATCTTACCCATTACTGACTAATCGGCCATCCTTTGGTGCCAAACAGGGATAGATACAGCAAGCATAATATTGAAGTTATGATCTGTCTTTATGGAGGGGTGCATGGAGGCAGGCAGGCAGGCTATAATGTGACAAGAGGATGTGGGCTATGAGGGGGCGAAAGGAATCCAGGATGACTCAACTTTTGCATTAAGTGAGTGGGTGCGTGTTGGTGCACTGGCTGAGGCAGGACCTTTAGGAAAGTGAGCAGGCAAGGGAAGCGGTGTGGAGGGTGGCGATTTGAGTCTGGGCTTCAGGTGAAGTGTCAGGAGGTGGGGATCAGCAGGCAGAGCACAGCTCCAGAGAGAGGCTCTTCCCTGCTCCCATAAGGAAATGTCTGGAAGGACTCACTCTGGGCAGGGTGCAAGTATGCGAAAACCCGGCTGCGGGACGATGCTAACCGTCAACTGCTGAAGCAATCTGGGTCCTGTGACAGAACATGGATTGCACCCCCAACCTGAGGACTGGATGGCCTTGGAGGAGCAATGAGGCCAAGGCAGAACCCTACCTTCCCACTTCTTTACTCTCCATGGTTCTCCTCCTTGGTAAGTGTCAGTACCATATACCCTCAAAGCTCAAGCCCAAACCCTAAAACCTCCCCTCATGCCTGCCTTCCCCTTCCCCACATGCCTCATCTAATTCATCAACCACCACTCTATCTCAAACAGCCGCCTCACTCTTGATGCCCCTCCCCTGCTTTATCTTCACAGCATTTATACTATCTAAATATTACTATCTATCTGCTTTATACTCTCTAAAATAATATACATCTGTCCACTTGTTTCCTGTCTATTCCCTGTGGAATGTAAGCTCCTCTCCGTATCCCTAATCCCTAGAACAGTGCCTGGCACACAGTAGGAGCTCAATAAGCATTTGTTCAAATGAGCTCTTGCTTCAAGCACTTCTCTCATCTCTGCTGTCACTACATTGATTCAAGCCCCTGCACAGCTCCTGGAGCCCCCCCCCCGACTTGGTGACTGACTGTGTGTGGGCCAGGAGGGCGAGGGAGGGGCCTGCGGTGACTAGTCTTTCCATTTCTAAGTCCTGGCACCTCTCCGATCCACTCATTCTCCACACAGCAGCCAGAGCAGCCCTCTAATATCTTAGATCACGTCACTCCCCTGCTTACAACCTTCCAGTGGTCTAGCACGCCCACCTCTCCAGCTTCACCTCCAATCCCTTCACTCCTCGCTCTCTGCTCCCCACCTTTGGCTTTTGTTTTTCAAACCAAACCTCCCTTTAGGATCAGTCACACCTCTGTCTTCCCCAGCAATTTGCATGTATCCCAGCCCCTCCTCCACCTCCTCCACCTTCTCCACCTCCTCCATCTCCTCCAAGAAGCATTCTCTGACCATCCAAACTAAAATAGAGCCTCCTCCTCCTCTCCTGCAACTCCGGGCACCCAGCCCATCGACCTGATCATTTCCTTGACTTCACTTATCACAGCCTACACTTGTTTACAGATTTGCTAACCTGAGTTTTGTTCCTCTTTTTTTTTTTTTTAACCTCTCTTCCCCACAGCATGTATTCCATTACCTGGAACATAGTTAAAGCTCAATTAATATATGTTGGATGAAATTGTGTTCCCACATTATGATGGTGATGATGACAATGAAGCTCATATGATGATGCTTTCACACAGTGAGATGCTGGTCATGTTCTTGACCATCTCATTAGAGAAAGAATCCACTGTTGCAAGCTTGGTCTGGGCTTTGAAGCTGTGTGTGTGTGTGTGTGTGTGTGTGTGTGTGTGTGTGTGTGTGTGTGTGTAATTCATGCCAGGAGACCTCAGAGTCCTCGTTAGGTATAATCGACCGCCTGTCTCCATGGATACCCACTCAGTAAAAGCAAAATGAGGATGTGTCAGGTGCTCTCTATCACTTTGCAGGATGGGGTGGATTTATTGTGTTTGGTAGACAAAAAACATTGAAACAGGAAGACAGTCTCTTTGCCCCTTTAGATGCTCTTTCCAACTCTCACACTCACTCTACTGGGAAGGATTTTGCTAGAGAAAAGGGAAAATGCAGGTAACCAGACAGTGCTGAAGGTGAGGACAGGGGCTGCAGAAAAAAATCTCTGGCCACAAACGGAAGCAGGATGACCTGTCAATTTCAGTAACATGGGGAAAAACATACCGGCAAACATAGTTGAATACATCTATATTACTCCTGAAAGAGACATACTTTTGTGAACCTCGAAAAGCTGAGAGGGAAGAAACCTCACACAATCGTTTCATTTTACACTTGGGTCGTGTAAAGCCCAAAGAGGAAAAAGGACTTTCTCAAAGCCACAAAGAAATTCCGGGGCTGATCTAAGACTAGAATTCTTACTATTTAAAGTTCACTGGTTTCCTGGCACATAACATCACTGGTATAAACCTAACTTTTAAGCTATGTTAAGCTAAGTCATCCATGTGTACTCTTATCGCTGTGGCCACAGATACTAACAAGGGCCTATGTCCCAAACTCACCCAAATTCCTACGGCTTCTCATTTCTAGCTCTCCTTCCTCTTGGACCAGAGCCAGCCTATCGTAGGCTACATGTGTCACTTCTCCTTTGACTTCCAAGTTGATGCTATCAAAATGAGGCAGGAAACAACCAAAAGATATATGCTGGTAGAAAACAGGGAGTGCACACAAGGTTTACAGAATCAGTAGGTCAGTCGTATTAAATAGTGAACACTCTTTGAAGTCATGTTAGACCCGAAATCATGACTATTACCCAATAAAACTGTGAGAAAGCAAGACCATTCCGGAACATGTGGGGTTCTATGTGGGATGAAGTGACAAAAGAGAAAAAACAAAGAGGAAAAGGTTAAGTCTACCACTCAGGGCTCTAAGTTATCAGGTCACATATCTGGGAGCTCCGAAGAAGAACATTTCTAGAAAAATTTAGATTAAAAAAGAAAAAATTTCTAAACATTAAATGTGGAATCTGGGATCAAAATAACAAAAGGTAACAAAGCACCAAATCAGACCTGGGGATCTAATCCTAAATCATTACCTTGGGCAGTCTAGATATTTAAACTTTTTTCTTATTTTTAAGATAAGGGTAACCATCACAATACTAAATGTAAACATCACTTACTTCATCATTACCTACGGCCAGGCCTTGCCGGAAGCCCTCTATCTGCCTTCTTTCAGCTAATCCCCATCCCAATCCCTTGACACTGACTGGCCTCATGATGTCCAATGAGAACCAGAGAGAGGAAATAGTGCACCCAAATTTATCAGCAAATGGTAGGACCATAACGTGAATCCAGGTGTGAGTTCTTAATCATGATATTTCAAAGGGTGGTGGTGAGGATTAAGTGTACATTAAAATTTAAAAAGTAGGGTAGGGCCGGCCGAGTGGCGCGGTGGTTAAGTGCTGGCTTGGGAAGTCAGCGGCCCCGGTTCGAGTCCCACCTAGGAGGGCCAGGGACACTGCCCTCAAAAAAAAAAAAAAAAAAAAAGGTAAAGCACCTCGCCTAGTGCCAGCTCTTAGCACGTGTTCCCTCAGTGGCAGTTTGTGTCCCTTCCTGTCCCGAGTCACAACCTTCAGCTTCCCCTGCACCAGGAAAGGGCAGTGCAGCCAGAAGGCCCAGTCCTCCATCGCCAACTCTCAAGCCATGTGTGGCCTGCATTCTGGGTCAGCTAAGTGGGGGGCAGACGGGGGGGGGGGCAGAAGGTTCCCCATGCCGTCCCTTCCTCTTCCAGCTCGAGGACTCAGAATCTAGGAGGCGGAGGAACAACAGCGTCCTGGCTTCGCTACTGGACCTGGAGCACCTACGTTTCCTCCCTGGGGACCCGTCTCCCCTTTGCTGGGGTACAAGCCCCTTAGCTTCTCCTATCCCGCTCCATCTTTAAAACGATAGGTAACCAAACGAATAATCATTGTAAGGAGTTCACAAGGTTGCTAAATCAAAGCATTCGCAAAGAGGGCTGAGCAGAGTGCCTTGCACGTGGTAAGCATTTCATAAATGTCACTCCTATTGCCATCTTCACCATCGCTGCAAACCCAGCATCTGACATGCCTCTATTAAAGCCAGGGGATGCCTTTGCGAATGACTTTTAATGTATCCATGCATTCAACGGTCTGTGTAACGAGTGGCTCTGCAGCCCTGTGTGTAGCGTTTCCCTTGGTACAAACAAGTCTGCGGCTTGCACGGCAGCCATGATAGCGCCCGCAGACGTCCCTTCCCCGTCTCCCCGGGAGGCGGGACTTGGCTAGAGCCCTCGACTTTTCATCCCACCCACCTGTCCCCATTGGTCGCCTCCTCGCTGGCGTGATGAAGACCCCGCCCACCTCTCCCTGGGACGACGCTGAGGCGATCTCAGGACTCGGAGGGGCCTGGGATGGGGGGGTGCCGCGGTGCATCCGGGGCTTTGTAGTCCATCTGCCCAGGTGCCGCCGGAGAGCTGGGTCTCAGCACCCGGAGAACTACAATCCCCAGCAGCCCCTGGCAGAGCTTGGAGGGACGAGGGGGGACAGCGTCACGTGGGCGCTCGGCCTGGGCGGGCGATTTCTCAGTGCGGCGGCGGCGGCGGCTGGGGGACCGGGGCCTTTTGTTTGCAGCAGCTGCAGGGGTGGGGGTGGCCCCTGGAGCGGGAGGCCCGCGGCCTTGCCCAGCGCCCTCGGTCTGTGGGGTGGGGGGCCGCCCCCAGGCTGGGCCGCACCCCAGGCCCGCGGCCCCGCCCCAGGCCCGCCCCGCCTGCGCGGCCTAAGGGGAGGCACCCGCCAGGCCCCGGCGCACTGCTGCCCGGCCACCTCCAGCGTCGCTGCCTCTGCCCTCGGCGCCCCGAGCCCCAGGCTGCCCCTCCAGCCGCCGTCATGAAGATCAAGGACGCCAAGAAGCCCTGTAAGCCGGGGGCCCTGCGGGTGGGGGGGCCCCTGGGCCGGCGGCCTGGTCCCCGGCGCCTGGCTTGGGCTGGGGGCGGAGGGGCCCGTCCGCCCCGGGTTCGGGGCCCCCTCCCGGTTCCCCTGCACGTGTGGGGCCGGCGCCTGCAGCCCGCCGGGCCCTTTCCGCCGCCTCCTCCTCCTGGAGCTCCGGCCCGGGCTGCACGGAGTGTCTGCCGCGCGCTCCCGGCGCCCGCCCTGCGCTTCCCTGCAGCCAGGGGCGCCCATGGCCGTCACCGCGCGCAGGGGCTCCCCTGTAGCCAGGGCCGCTCATGGCTGTCGCCGCGCGCAGGGGCCGCTCTGCAGCCAGAGGCGCCCATGGCCGTCGCCGCGCGCAGGAGCCGCTCTGCAGCCAGAGGTGCTGCAGCCAGGGGCGCCCAGGGCCGTCACCCCGCGTAGGGGCTCCTCTGCAGCCAGGGGCGCCCATGGCCGTCACCGCGCAGGGGCTTCTCTGTAGCCAGGGGCGCTGCAGCCAGGGGCGCTCAGGGCTGTCACTGTGCGCAGGGGCCGCTCTGCAGCCAGGGGTGTTCCTGGCTGTCGCCGCGCGCAGCGGCCGCCACCGCCCATTGGTGCCCATTTCTGTGCTTCCTGCTCGTGGCCTTGCAATCCCCGTGGGCTCCTGGGGAGTTGGCGCTGTAGTTAGAACCAGAGCTTTTAAACGTACTTGCTTGTAAGCTGCCAGCAGCTGAGTTTTGTTTATTAGGATACCTAGGGTATGTTTGTTTAAAAAAACACAGATGAAAAGACGAGAAAACATCGCGATATGTCCACCCCTCGGAGCTAACCCCTATTACATGTTTTGGTGACTACTAAGATTTTTTTTTTTTTACGACTGCATATGCATGGACATCTTGAAAACATTCTTTACATGCTTTCAGGGAGCAGATCAACTTTCATGTACTTCCTTGTATTTTTAGTCTTTTAAAAAGCTTTTCCCCTGTAAATGGCTTGTTGAATCACTCAGCCATGGTGATGATCATACTTTTCTTTTTTTTTTTTTTTTTTTGAGGGCAGTGTCACTGGCCCTCATATGTGGGATCCGAACCAGGGCCGCTGGCGTCCCAAGCCAGCACTTAACCATCGCGCCACTCGGCCGGCCCTGGGACCACCCTCTTTTCCCACCCATCCAAGTTCTTGTAACCCTCAAAGGGGAGGAAACGTACCAAAGCACGCTGAAAACTGCTAATTGTTATCTAAATGTGAGATAATTTGGTCTTCATTTTACAGATGAGTAAATGGACCTGACTGAACCCCAGAGTAACTTTCAGGGCTAAGCTGACCAGCTCTGTGCTAATGAGGTTCAGGGCTGTAAGGCAAGTGACTCATGAATAGTCTAAGGGTTCTTTCTTCACCCATAGGGCATAGTCTAAATTAACCCTGAAAAACACCAACCGGGTAGTTTATATTTGCCAATTTAAAAAAAATGAATGATGATTTCTTGTGATAACTAAACAATTCTTGTTCAAAGAGTGTATAAAATAGTGATGCGAAGGCTTAAATACAAAGTATATAGAAGCCCTTCTAATTTCCATTTGCTGATCTTGAACAGATGCAATATGTGAAACCTTCGGCATCTTCCTCAACACATACGTTTTCTCGGCTTGTCTTAGAATTTCCATCTGGTAAAACGAGTCTATGACAAGCTCAGATTCGGACCCTTAAAGGTTTTTTGTTTGTTTGTTTTTGTTTTGGAGGGCAGTGTCACTGGCCCTCATATGTAGGACCCGAACCGGGGCCGCTGGCTTCCGAAGCCAGCACTTAACCAATGCTCCACTCGGCCGGCCCTCTAAATTTTTTAAACCACTCAAATTAGCTAAAGATATATTTGTTTTGTTTTTGAGTACCTGCAGGGGATTTTTTTTTAAAAATAATTATAAATTTAGTGAGCACTTAGCATGTGCAAGGCACTATTTATGTACATTTTGCATCATTTAGCCCTTACAACAGCACCAGTTACTAGAAACTTTATCTCATACTGGTTAAACAAGTGACTATGGTTTCACACACTTTCTTACATTACTCACCTAAATGTTAGAAAACATTTGCTTTTAGATATAACTAACTCTAAAGATTACCAGGCTATAAACCAAATACATGTATTTAACTAGAAAATAAAAAAAGGAATTGGTTCATTCTCTAGATTGTATAACTAAAAGATTAGCATTTGGAATTTTGTGTTAATTCAACTCCAGGGTAAGGATGAAGTCAAACGTTAACCTAATGAAAAATGTTGGCTAGTTAAAATATGAGAACCAAAATAATGGCAGTCTGTGTTTGCTTTGCCTTTATTTGTGGTTTTCATACTGCTTAAATATTAGTTATTAAAGATACTAAATGGGGCTGGCCGAGTGGCGCGGTGGTTAAGCGCTGGCTTGGGAAGCCAGCGGCCCCGGTTCGGTCCCACATATGAGGGCCAGTGACACTGCCCTCAAAAAAAACAATAACATAAAGATACTGAAAATCTGAACAATCATGTGTTCTTCTGTACATTAGCTGACATCTACTGAAAGATCGGTCTTTCAACCTTTGTTTTGCTTACCTATATGGCGTATAACATGATTAACATGGTAATAGTAAAACACATACGTATTTCTAAAAATTGGATGCGATACAGTTTTTGAGACTGGCTTTGCTAACCCATGCAGTAAAGTACCTGAAGTTTTTTTATCAAAACCAGAGAGAAGTACATAACATGTTTGTAGTTAGCTTCTGTATAATTTGATTGCCCTCTTTGTAAATTGAATCATTACTGGAGAATTATCATTTCCAGGAATATAGGTAGGTACTAAACTTACAGACCTTGGTCTCAGAGGAGCTTTTGTGAACTTGACCCCAAAAGCAAGGGAAATAAAAGCAAAAATAAATGAATGGGACTGTATCAAACTAAAAAACTTCTGCACAGCAAAAGGGACCATCAACAAAACAAAACGTCAACCAACTGGGCCAGCCAAGTGGCGCGGTGGTTAAGCACTGGCTTGGGAAGCCAGCGTCCCCGGTTCGGATCCCACATATGAGGGCCAGTGACACTGCCCTCAAAAAATAAAACAAAACACGGCAACCAACTAAATGGGAGAAGATACTTGCAAATGACACCTCCAATGAGGGGCTAATATCCAAAATATATAAAGAACTCATACAACTAAACAACAAAAAATCCGGGGCCTGCCGAGTGGCTCAGTTGGTTAAGAGCTCGCTCAAGAGTGCGAGCTGAGCTCTGAGCAATGGCAGTTCAGTGCCAGCCTGAGCTGAGTTGCTGTTGAGCTGCCAAAAGGTGGCAGGATGGTTCAGCTAAAAAACAAACAAACAAAAAATAAACAACAAAAAATCCAATTAAAAAATGGACAGAGGACCTGAACAGACATTTTTCCAAGAAGACATACAGATGGCCAACAGAGATCTGAAAAGATGCTCAGTGTAACAAGGTATAAGAGAAATGCAAATCAAAACCATCATGAGATACCCTCATACCCAGAGTACAGTGGCTGTTATCAATCAAACAAGAAAAAAGTGTTGCAGAGGATGTAGAGAAAAGGGAACCCTTGTATACTGCTGCTGGGAATGTAAACTGGTGCAGCCACTATGGAAAACAAGGGGGTTCCTCAAAAAATTAAGAATAGTGCTACCATATGACCTTGCAATCCCTCTTGTGGGTATTGATCCAGAAAACTTGAAACGCTCATAAAGATATATGCACCCCTATGTTCCCTGCAGCTTTATTCTCAATAGCCAAGACATGGAAACAAGTGTCTTGACAAATGATTTGATAAAGATGTGGTACATATATACAATGTAATACTACTTAGCGATAAAAAACGATGAAGTTTGCCATTTGTGATGACATGGAGTATGCTAAGTGAAAGAAATCAGACAGAAAAGAACAAGAACCATATGATTTCACTCGAAGGATATAAAAGAACAGAAGCAACAAACTCATAGACACAACCATTTGTTGATTTGTTGTGTGTGGGGAGGATGAAGAGGGTAAGGGGGTCAAATATATGGCGAGGGATGGAGTCTAGACTTTCCGTGGTGAGCAGACGGTGCAATATACAGGCGAGGGAATAGAATTGTACACCTGAAACATATGAACCAATGTTACCCCAATAAACGTAATTAAAAATAAAAAGAATTACCACTTCCAGTAGATAATATGGCACAATTCGATATGGTAGTTTCTAGTAACCCCTTGGATACAGCTGAGGTTTACCAAAGGCGTGGTGGGGGGGTGGGGGGGTGAATTACCTGGCTCTTCTAACAAATTATAATACGGAAGGTGTGAAGATTTTTTTTTTTAAGTTTATTTCAAAACACCAACATTTTTATTTGGAATGATTATTAGGAAGAGATTGAAATTTCTTTTATCCAAAAATATATCTGGAATTTACTTACTAGTACACATGCCCATTTTAGAATTTTGTTCCTTGTAATAATCCAGTGATGTTTTGAAAATTTTCAGCATTTGGTTTCTCTATGCTAAAGAAAAATCCTAATTTGACACAGGATCCCTTTGGGCTGAATCCTGCATTATTGGGCCAATAACAATTAAGTGATTCTCCACCATCTCTTTACCATACTTAGCAAGATACCAGACTTCTGTAACACAGCTTTTAAGAGATTAACAGTCTGCCCTCGTGGCTGGATATCTAATGCTGTTTAATCATTTAAAAAGATGATAGAGTGAGTTGAATTGTAACTGCTTTTTGTATTCGGAAAAGATAAAAATATCTGACATGTGGATTTCTTCTTGTGCATACATTATCTGATAAGAAACCTAATTCTTGGCAGCACTATGCTTATGGTAGTTTTGGATATTTTTGTAACTTAACGGAACTAGTGGCAGCTCTTATAGGCTCCAATCAGAAACAATAGGATAGGAGCTACTATTTTGAAGACCAAATACATAGATCATAGAGATGCTAGGAAATTCTCAGTTTAGAGAAGGTAATATATGTTTGCCATCTTGAAGGTACCTATTTATGTTTATAGAATGTTTTTTGTTTGTTTTTTATGTGTATTTTAGTTCATTTTTCACCTTGTGGGTGGAGAGTTTTATTCTCAAAAGAATAAAAAATGTTAGGTTATATGCAGTAAGTAGGCTCCTTATGCACTGGTGACCTTTTAAACTGCCCCTTGGCTACAAGCAACAAAGCTAGATACTTGCCTGATTTCTTAGGAAATGGATATTTTTCTTACCCCATAGAACTATTGGTGGACCTGTGGTTGTACTTAGTAACCTTAATATTTTCATACTTTGCATATAATGTTTGGGCTCCATGCTCCCTCCCTCTCTCATTTTGGTCAGTGACAAAATGACAAACATAAGGGTTTTTGTCTTTTGTTTTTTTTCCTAATACACTGGAAAGTGAGTTCCTAATTAGATCAATTGCTAAATGACAGGCTGGAGCATAATTATGAATTTGTGTCTTCTGTGTTCTTGCTGCCTACCCCGTGCTGCTTAAAGGCGACTGCTTTCTCTGGCATAAGGAAATGAATTCCAGAACTGCTGAGTGAGAGCCTCCCTATGCAAAAGGTGGCCATTACCAACTTTTTTTTGGGGGGGGTGGGGGGTGGGAGGGTCACTGGCAAGGCTGAGTTCTCCTTCAGTCCCTACCTTCCTGATACTAAGAAAATTGTCATGATTGAGATCTGCTAGAAATAGAAGAGACATGTAATGTTTGCATATTATGGTTACTAAGAAATTTGTCAGGGGCCAGCTGAGTGGCTCATTTGGTTAAGAGTTGACGTAGAGTGTGAGCTCTGAGCAACAGGGCCGCCGGTTCGATTCCCCCATGGGCCAGTGATGCTGTGTCTGAGCTGAGCTGTCACTGAGCTGCCCACAGGTGGCAGGATGGCTCAGGTGGTACAAAAACAAGATTGCCTGTTCAATGGTGGGCTATGCCCACCCGCAACTAAGACTAAACTTGGCACTTTGAGCTGAGCTACCACCCGGATGGCTCAGTGGATAGGGCGAGTGCTCTTAACAACAAGGCTGCCGGGTTCAACTCCCACATGGGATTGTGGCTATGCCCACCCACAACTAAGACTGAACTCAGCACCTTGACCTGAGCTGCAGCCCGGATGGCTCAGTGGATAGAGCGTGCGCTCTTAACAACAAGGCTGCTGGTTTGACTCCCACATGGGATGGTGGCTATGCCCACCCAAAACTAAGATGAAACACAGCACCTTGAACTTAGACGCCACAAGCTGCCAACGGGAAGCCAGATGGCAACTGGTGCCCTCCACAACAAAGATTGAAGGACAAGGATTTGGCTGGTCCCCTCCCCCAATTCCCCCAATAAAATCTTTAAAAAAAAAATGTCGTCTGCAGTCTAGCATCTCTAGTTATCCTCCATTAAGAACAGACAGCACTAAACAGACACAGCTAATAGGCTAGATGTGAGATGAGCCTTGGGCTTTTTGCACTGTCATTTTAAAAAAGCTACCTCTGTGGGCAGTAACCCTTAAGGAAATTCAATCATTTTACAATTTAATTATTTTATAAAGCCTGTTTCTCTGGTCCAATATACAAACAAGTGGGTCACGCAGGTTTAAAATTGAATGGCTGTTCTGTTTCATGAGTTCCTGCTTGGTGGTTGTTATTCTTTGTGCTGTACATACAAGTTTTATAATTTTCTTCAATATTTAATGTAATTTAAGACAAATGAGAGATGTAATATACTGTAATAATATAACATAGCTTTGTTTACAAATGTTCTTTACTTTCTGTGTGATGTTTTCTTTTTTTGAGATAGGGCAAGTTTGGTTGTTTCATGGAACTAGATTGACAAAGGCCTTGTAAAGAAGCAGCAGTGGCAGGTTTTTGTTTATCTTTTCATGATAGTTACACCCAGTCATTTTCTTTCTATGGGAAAGAGTCAAACAACACTTGCCTGGAGTCTAGACTTTAAAAATAGGCTTTCACTCAGTGAGCTTTCCTGCTGCCCTCCCCAGAGTTACGTATTTTGGAATTGGCTGCCGATATGCCTTGGGTCAAAAACCTTGGTGCTCGGGCATGGCTTTAGAAAATTAGATAATTTCTCACTCTCCAGTACTTTACCTATAAACTAGAAATAGTTTCCTAGGCGGTAAGGTTACTTTGAAACTTAATCCACGGTTTTATGTAAGAGTTACAAGTTCTTCACAAAAGTGTTAACTGGAATTAGTGCTTTTTAAAGAATGTCAGTGTTCAGGTATTTATAACCTAGTAGTAAAGAGAGAGCCTCCGACTGAAAATAAAAATGGCATGAACTTTGAACTTGGTAAGGCTGCAGCTTGGTAGTTTGCTCTCTGAGTAACGTTTTTATTTGTGTGTACATGTTGACATCTGTGTGTTTGACACTGACAAAGGCACAGAAAGAAAAAGTACAAACGTTAAATGGTTTTTAATGTGTTTTGAATTTTGGAACATACAGGTTTTTAGCTTAATAAATCTCACCTTGTAGAATTTTTTCTATCCTGAAATGTGCTTCATGTGGCAATAGTGATTTCTACACTCCCTTCCCATGCAGTCCATAGTCAGCATCAGTCAAATAGAATTCATTTTGGTTATGTAATATCAGAAGAACCTGTTTTATCTAATGCCCATTGAAAAGTATCCTAATTACACATCTGTTCAGCAAATTAGGAAAATGCTGAAGGAACCTCTGGGTTAGTGGATACATAGAGCCATTCCATGTTGTTTTCTTTAAATATGTTTGTCCAAGCAGCACTTGCTGTGAACCTCCCCTCTCTGTAACTGCTAGTGTTGCTGCTTGCTACTAATGATCTATTTGAACTTGGGGCAGAAAGGTGATATGTAACCTTTTGCGTGAATCTGTTACAGCAGGAATTCTAGATTTCCTGAATGAACAGAAAGTAAAATGTAGTGATAGCACATTTCTTTGAACCTAAGGGTATATTATTATATGGTTTCTACATTTTTTAAATTGCAGATGGCCTGTCGTTCATTTCAAGAGTGTATTACTTATTTAAGATGGCCTCTGTTTCTAGCCACCCAATAGAATTGAGAAAATGTAGTCAGTTTTTTCTGCATCTTAAAATTGTTTATATAAATGTACAGGTGACATAAAAGCAAAGTACCTGTTTAGGGTCTTGCTGCCCCAGCTTCCTAAATTATGTTCTAAAGTCATTATACTTAAAAAAAATAAATAAAAATGTTTGTTTCTTAAGATCGTCCTTAATGTAAAGCTGAATCTGTAACTTGGGTTTCAAATACAAAAAATAAAGGAGCTATTTCTCCATAAGAAGATAATTACTCCTTCCTCACATTCAATTTCATTTCCTAATTTCAGTAAATATGAATTCTGAAATAGAGAAATATAGAGAACATTTTCTCAGTGAATCGTGCTCTGAGTTTCTAATGGTACACACATATCAAATAAAATATGAATATTTAAGAAACAGTGTGGAATTTTAGAGGGAACTAGTTTTCTTTAAGTTTTACATTAAAAATTGTTAGGGCCGGCCGAGTGGCGCTGTGATTAAGCGCTGGCTTGGGAAGCCAGCGGCCCCGGTTCGGTCCCACATGTGAGGGCCAGTGACACTGCCCTCAAAAAAAAAAAAAAAAATGTTAATACTTTTTACAGGCATTTTGTAACTTATGTATCTTAACTCTAATTATTTTTGAGCCTCTCTTCCTAATAATAAAAATCCAGGAGAACAGAAACAGACATAGAGGAAACGCAGGGTCAGAGGTTAATGGCTTTTCCAGTCACATGGCCCAGTTAGTGAGAAAGCGCCAAATCCCAACCCCAGACTACATGCCCCATCCCCCAAAGTATGCTTGCCTCCAAGCATTCTTACCATCAACATTATTAACAGCTAATTTTATTAACCAGGTATACTGAAGAAACCCAATATGCTCAATGAGCAAAGAAAAGGTTTCTTCTTAAGGAAGTACTTGCCTCTGAAGTGTTACCTGAAGTGATTATTGGCCAATTTTATTATAGTAAATCTTTTTAGAAATGTTTCCAAGCCTTAGGTGATGACCTATTTATTTAAAACAGAGTTGGCCCAAATTTTTCACATGGTAAGTATTTCATAAATGAAAAGGAACGCCTACCAGACCAGGAATGAAAAGGCCCTGGGCCTGCTAGCGCCATCCTATGTTAAGAGTTTTTAGAAAACAGACACATAACACTTTGAAGGCGAAAAGGTGAGTTGTACGGAGAAGATATACGTCTTACCCCATAAGTGTTACTGACTAAATGCAGGATTGCAAGTAAATGAAGTTTGTGGCTAATTAACTAGTTCCTCATTTGCACTTCCAAAAATATCTTTTTATCTTTTTTTTTTTTTTTTTTTTTTTAATCCACAGCTTTCCCATGGTTTGGCATGGACATCGGGGGAACTTTAGTAAAGCTGTCATATTTTGAACCTATTGATATCACAGCAGAGGAAGAACAAGAAGAAGTTGAGAGCTTGAAGAGTATCCGGAAATACTTGACTTCTAATGTAGCATATGGATCCACCGGTATTCGGGACGTACACCTTGAACTGAAGGATTTAACACTCTTTGGCCGAAGAGGGAACCTGCACTTTATCAGATTTCCAACCCAGGACCTGCCTACTTTTATCCAAATGGGAAGAGATAAAAACTTCTCCACATTACACACGGTGCTATGTGCTACTGGAGGTGGTGCTTACAAGTTTGAAAAAGATTTTCGTACAGTAGGTATCTGTTATTCAAAGCCAAAGATTGATAGCCATTCACTTCAGTTTTTAAAATACGAGGCAAAGTTTCCATCTACTATGTTTTGTGTATTACTTCCTCCTGCTGATGAAGAGGAAGTACGTATTCATGACTAACTTTTTTTCTCAAGTTCAAGTCTGACGGGTAATGTGCCTGTGTTGTAACAAGGTTTCAGGGAGAGACACTTCACACACAAGCGTAAACACCCAATCATCACACTTATGAACTACAAAAGGGTACATGACTAGCTTTTGATTTTGAGCATTTAAACACCTTTATAGGAGTAGTAAAAATTGCCCAGATTTAGGATCATTGTTTTACACAATATTTGGTAAAACCTGCTGACTTTAGGCACTGCTACAACAAAAGGGATTTCAATGAATTTGGCAGTGTACAAAGCCAGGTAAAAGTGGGGCTTGAATTACTTTCACTATTGTACTGTGTTTGCATGGTTTTTTTAAAAATATTATCCATGTAGTCATCTCTCCTGGGACCATCTCCTGCCCAAACCCTAACTGAAGCCAGTGTCTTGATTAGAAGACACCTGATGGGAAGTTTCTTACACTTTTCTTCCTGGTTTTATGTTGTCTCAAAGGGGACCATTTGGATATGGCAAGAGGACTATATATAAGCATTGATTTGAGCTACATGCTACTAGGGGTTTGCCAATCTTGTTTTCATTAGAATAAAGATTAAAAAGTTGGTATTTGGTGCTACTGAAATTTGTTTTCCTTGAAAATGTGCATGTACACCAATTAATTTCTCAATTCATATAAGAAAAGTCTTTTAATAGAACATAAGTGATCACTTATATGACTGATCACAGTAAGTGAGCCCCTTGTGACTTGGGGTAATTTAAAAGTTAAATTTTAAAATTTTTTTCTGATGGATAATACTGATTTGTATTCAATGTATTGAGTACTTTGAACATAAATTTCAGGAATCTGAGATCAGTTTGGTTGGACATGTTTGCCAAAAGCAGTGTCCATGAGGTCAGCTTTCACGCTGCCACTGCAAACACCAGCACCCAGACACAGACTTTTGGTTTTTTATTGTAAAGCACCAATTATTTTCTAATGAATTTCTGTACTACTTGTTTTTGTTGATGCTCAGGCACTAAGATTTGAGCATCTAGTGTGTGTCCGTTACTATGCTAGACAGACACTGTGCTGGGAATAAGACATAAACTTAGCCCTCAAAGTGCAGTACCCTAGACCACACATATTAAGTCAATTACGAGTAAAAGTACAATACCTTATAATTAATACTATTGTTATGGAAAAAGGTGCCTTGGGAACACCCCAGGATTGCTAAATAAGTCCTAGAGAATTGAAAAGCATCTCAGAGGAAGTGTTATCTAACTTGAGGTCTTTTATAACAAATATTTTATAACAGACTCTTTACTAACCTGAAATGAATTTAATAATTTCAAACTAGTACCCAAACTATAACATGAAGACAGGAAATTAAGGCATATATATATATCAGTAGGTAGATTCTCTGGTATGAACACACGGGATGGTATAATGAAGTAGTTAGATGCCTGCACCTACATGGATTCACCGTGAACTCTATAAAGATACAAATACTAGATTTGATATGGTATGTTTTATTGGAGAATCAAATACCATAAAGGGTGTTGCTGTTGGAGATACAACTTTCCAAGATGCTAAAACCACACTTAGTAAAATTTCAAGTAATAAGTACAGTATTCCCTCAGTTTATTTGGTGGTTGCATTCCTAGCAATTTAGTGTATATTAAAACCATGTGAATAGGATTGTGTTTATACACACAGATAGGTAAATACTTTGTGCTTACATAAACAGATTTTCCTCCTGCTAACTACAAAATGTCTGTCAGAAGAAGGAAAATGCAGGAATGGTAATTCTTTCTGTGGCACAACTACCCCACCCATTACAGGTGTCTGGCATCCCTGCCCCTAAGTGTTAGTTCTGCCCTTAACCTCTTCCCCCATCTTGGTGAAAACTAAAATGCCTCCAAGAGATAACACCACCATCATTGAGAAACACTGGACTCAAGGAAGCTCGAAGAGATTTTGACAGGAAACAAGACAAGTGAAATGGGGGGAGGGGGTTATATAATAGATGATTTTGAAAATTATACAGTACAATTGACTCAGTATTCTGAATGCTGTTCTTTGTTCACTTTATAAAACTTTTTTTTGGGGGGGGTATTATTTTACAGATTGGAAACCTCCACCTGCACAAACTGGATGAACTTGACTGCCTTGTAAAGGGCTTGCTGTATATAGATTCTGTCAGTTTCAATGGACAAGCAGAGTGCTATTATTTTGCTAATGCCTCAGAGCCTGAGCGATGCCAGAAGATGCCTTTTAACCTGGATGACCCCTATCCATTGCTGGTGGTGAACATCGGCTCGGGAGTTAGCATTTTAGCAGTCCATTCCAAAGACAACTATAAGCGAGTAACCGGGACAAGGTGAGGTACCTTTTTCTTTTGCAGCATCCATGTTTTGTACACAGAAGTTGTGAAATCAATATATTAATACTAGCTTCATAGGAAAATAATATGAATTTGTTCAACAGCAAAAATGTAATTGCAAATATAAGTGTTGCTGATAATATTGTTTTATAAGGTATGTGTGTTAATGACTCAAAATCATTAAATATTTATGTTTGATTAGCATCAATTGGCATTAAAATTTCCATAACATTATGAGTGAAGTTTTGTCTGGCGTGATTCCAGTAACTATTTTCCAAAGCATTTTTCAATTTTTTATAGATGTATTTAAGCCTGAAGCTTGCTACCTGTTGATTTCATGGAGAGTACAGGGCAACACCGTAATTAATTCCTATAGGATAAATTTAACATGAGTTCTTTATGGGATAATATTAATGCCCCAAATATCCCATCAAATTTTCTATACTACCTAAAATATGAATGTGAAATGAGATTTTAAAATTTTCATTATGATTTAGGGATACTTTAGATTGGTTTGTGAAAATCCTCATTTCAGTTTTAAAGTAGTACTCCTACTTCAGTGATACTAATTACTATTTCATTTCCATGATGGCTAAAAATCGACCTCCATTGTAAATGTACGCCTGAGAATTACAGGGGAGTACAGTAATCCCTCCGCCCATATGCAGTTTTGTGCTGCACAGTTTCAGTTACCTGTGGTCAACTGCAATCCGAAACTATTAAATTGAGATTTCCTGAGATAATTTATAAGCCAGAAATTGCACGCTGTTCTGAGTAGCGTGGTTGCCATGCTGTCCTGCTTCGTCCAGTGTCTCTGCGGTGTTCACGCTCCCTGCCCGTTCATCACTTCGCAGCTGACGCAGTTATCAGATCAACTGTCATAGTATCACAGTGTTTGGATTCAAGTAATGCTTACTTAATAATAATGGTCCCGAAGCACAAGAGTAGTGATGCTGGCAATTTAGATATACCTAGAAATCTTAAAGTGCTTCTTTAAATGAAAAGCACTTTAATTTAATAAACTTAATAAGGAAAGGAGAAAATAATATGCTGAGGTTCCTAAGAATTATGGTAAGGATGAATTTTCTATGCATGAAATAGTGAAGAAGAAAAAAAAATGCCTGCTAGTTTTGCTGTCATGCCTCAAACTGCAAAAGTTACAGCCACATACGTGGTAAGTGCTTAGTTACGATGGAAAAGGCATTTGAGGGTGGAAGACGTGAAGAGAAAACAGGTTCTGATTGATGGCAATGCGTTGTGCCAGAAAGACGTCAGCAAGGGGGACCCCTTGACATGAGTGACCACAGTCACACCTTTTCTTCCAGTATATTCTTATAATTGTTATATTTTAGTATACGTTATTGTTAATCTCTTACTGTGCTTAACTTATAAACTTTATCATAAATGTGTGTATATATAGCAAATAAAAGGGTTAGTTGCTGTCTGCAGTTTCAGACATCTGCTAGCGATCTTGGAATGAGCATCCCCTGCAGATAAGAGGGGACTACAGTATTACCTTACTTAAATCAATTCTAACAACAGAAATCCAGCGTGTTAACTAAATTCCAACAGTGATTCAGGCATAGAACCTGTGAGAATTTTAAGTGAGACTAGGAAGCAAAGGTTTTGATTTTAGGAATTAGAGCGAGCTTGATTTCATTTTGTGAGCGTATCCAAAAGAATAACAGAACCAAGTAAATTTCTGTCACTAACATGATGACCAGTCTGACATACATTTCCTCACTGTGTACATTTCTAGATCATGTGAAATGTGAATGTATCTAACTGAATTGATTTTAGCATTGTCAGGCCAAGTACGTTGGCCTTTCACAAAAGCATTTCCCAGAAGCCACTTCCGGTGACCAGTGCTCTCCTTTTAATGTGGTACTGATTTTAACCCTTATTCTCATTTAATGCACACAGAAACGATCAGTTTTAGATAATTACAAAGTATAAAATACCAGCTGACGATACTGGAAGATAAAAAGGTCCCTTCCTGTCCTCATGCTGTTTCCAGCAGACGATTTACTCCTTCAGTTTATTCTTTGATCTGACAAGTTTGGTTTTGCTAAGCATTTTTCACATTTCCTTATGTTAATATTTCAGCACTTGGCATTAGCAGTATATTCTTTCTTTGTGTTTATTGAGTAAATAAGTGCCCTGCCCTTTTACTCTAAAGAAAGAACCCAGTGTAGAAATTCAGCTCATCATGTTTTTCTACTTTCTTTAGCCTTGGAGGGGGCACTTTTCTGGGCTTATGCAGTTTATTGACTGGCTGTGAAAGTTTTGAAGAGGCTCTTGAAATGGCATCCAAAGGTGACAGCACCCAAGCTGACAAGCTGGTCCGTGATATTTATGGAGGAGATTATGAAAGATTCGGTCTGCCAGGTTGGGCTGTAGCATCTAGGTAAGTTTAACATTTATGTTGTAATTAAAGTTGCTTATTTATATCAAAAATATGTAAGGAACTCATACAACTTACACCGAAAAAAAAAAATCCAATTAAAATATGGACAGAGGACCAGAATAGCCATTTCTCCAAAGAGGACATACAGATGGCCAGCAGACATATGAAAAGATGCTCAATGTCACTAATCATCAGGAAAAATGCAAATTCAAACTACAGTGAGATACCACCTCACACCTGTCAAAATGGCCAGCATCAGTAAATCAACAAAGAACAAATGTTGGGGAGAATGTAGAGAAAAGGGAACCCTTGTGCATTGTTGGTGGGATTGCAAATTGTTCCAGCTTCTATGGAAAAACAGTTTGGAGGTTACTCAAAAAATTAAAAATAGAACTACCGTATGACCCAGCAGTTCCACTTCTGGGTATTTATCCAAAGAAATCCAAAACACTAATTCAAAAAGACATATGCACCCATCTGTTTACTGTAGTGTCATTTGCAAGAGCCAAGATATGGAAGCAACCTAAATGCCCACTGATAGATGAATGGATAAAGAACAGGCGGTATAAGGCCGGCCGGGGAGCACAGTGGCTAGCTGGCTTGGGACACCGGCAGCCCCGGTTCAGGTCCCACACACGAGGGCCAGTGACACTGCCCTCGAGAAAAAAACAAAAAAAACAAAACAAACAAACAAAAAGAACAGGCGTTATATATACAGTGGAATATTAGCCATAAAAAAGATTAAAATCTTACCTTTTGTGACAACATGGAAGGACCTAGAGGGTATTGTACTAAGTGCAATAAATCAGAGAAAGACAGACACCATATGATCTCACTTATATGTGGGATCTAAAAAATAAAATAAATGAACAAACAAAACAGAAACTCAGATACAGAGAACAAATTGGTGGCTGCCAGATGGGAGAGGAGTTGGGGGACAGGGTGAAAAAGGGGAAGGGATTAAGACGTACAAATTGCCAGTTATAAAAACAGTCACGGGGATGTCAAGTACAGCATAAGGAATATATAGTCAATAATAATGTGATAACTATGTATGGTGTCAAATGGGTATTAGACTTATGGAGATCATCTCTTTGTAAGGTATATATTTAGTTTTTATTTTAGCTGAGCCATCCTGCCACCTGTTGGCAGCTCAGCAGCAGCTCAGCTCGGGCTGGCATCGAACTGCTGTTGCTCAGAGCTCAGCTCGCACTCTTGAGCGAGCTCTTAACCAACTGAGCCATTTGGCCAGTATATTTAGTTTTTAGAAAGTATTACATATATCAGGAAGTTGTAAGGGGGCTTCCTCGGACCCAGTTTAGGTTTTAAATTTTGAACACCCGTGTTTTGCAAGTTAGATATTAAGAAGTCTTCCTGAGTACACCCTGTAGGAAACTATTTAATTAATTCTTGAGTGTCCTTTCAGTGTTTCCTATAAAATACATACCCTTGCCCTTCCCTTTTTCCTCCCCTCCCGCCCCACTTTGTTAACAGCTTCATGGTATTTCATTGTTTGTGACGCTTGAGTTGTTTCCAGTATTTTGCGATGTACATTTCATAGATCAATGAGTAACCTAGTATATAATGTCAATTTATGTGTAGGATACATTCCCAAAATGTATGAAATGTTGCTTTTTATCAGCAGATTTGATTTTGTTTTCTCATTTCTCTGCAGTTTTGGGAACATGATTTATAAGGAGAAACGGGAATCTGTTAGTAAAGAAGATCTGGCAAGAGCTACTTTAGTAACTATCACCAATAACATTGGTTCTGTGGCCCGAATGTGTGCTGTTAATGAGGTGAGAGCATTTACAGTGACACGAGACTCGTGAATTGGAGTTGACGTACATATAACAGGGCTTCTCCATGTGCCTTAAGGAGGCTGGTAGGGTCGAGATCTAATGCATTAAATCCTGAGGCTCATTAAGCATTTGTGTTATGTACTCAGCTGGGGCATTACCTTTAAAGAATGTAGCAGATTACTCAAATCAGAACCAGGACAGATATTTACATTTCACCTTTTCAGAACTAGTCACATGCTACTTAACAACGGGCCGTACTGAGAAATGCCTTGTTAGGCAGCTTCATCGTGTGAGCGTCACAGAGCACGCTGACACGCACCGAGAGGGTACCGCCTGGGCTGCAGGACAGCCACTGCTCCTCGGCTCCGCGCCTCTGCAGCTTACACAGAACAGCAGAGATTCAGTCAAGCACAAGGCAATGATGCAACCAAGGGACCCCGCAAACATGAGGCGTGTGAGGCTGCTCTGGCGAAACACAGCATCCTGCTCTACCACAAACTTATTTATAAGCAAAAAGAGCACATTGTGAAGTAACAATAAAAAGTATAGTATAGTATAGTAAATACATAAACCAGTAGCATAGTCATTTATCATTATCAAGTATTGAGTTCTGTACACAGTTGTACATGCTGTACTTTCATACGACTGGCAGTGCGGTAGGTTTGTTTACGCCGACATCACCACAATCCAGAGTCCATACCTTGTGCTGCGACGTTAAGATGCCTGTGACATGGCTGTGACATCGCTAGATAATAGGAATTTCTCTGGTTCATAATCTTGAGGGAACACCGTCGTATATGCGGTCAATCGTTGACCAAAATGTTGCTCTGCAGCACATGACTGTACAAACTAAATCTCTTGATGTAAAAGTGTTTTGTTGTTTTTTTTCTGCTAATGTCACATTTGATGAGTGGAGTGTTTGGAAGTTTGCTTACTGCCCTCGGCTTCTTTACAGTGCTGCCTTGTTGCATATGGATCAAGCAGCATTGTACAGGGCTATGAAGGCACTGAGACTGGTTCTTCATGTGAAATCTGAAGCCTTTACTGTTCGATTTAGCTCATCACTGGGTCGTTTTTATTTGAATGAGACTTTACAGCCCTGCATGCATGTGATAGGTATATTTGTCCATTTAATTTTTGTAAATGTCAAATACTTTTAAATGAAGAGAGAATTTTGCTTTTTGAAGGAAACCTTCGTTCATTCATTTTGAGGAAATATTTACAGAACACCATGTGCCAGGGATGGTTCTGGACACTTGGGGTCCATTTGTGAAGAAAACAATGATCTCTGATTTTGTGGAGCTTGCATTCATTCTAATGATGTAGTATATCATTTAGTTTGCATTAGGTGACAAATGCTATTTTTCAAAAAGAGAAAATCAGACAGGACAAAGAGAATGAGAATACACCAGAGAATGGGGGACAGATTGCTGAGTAATGGGGCAGTTGATGGAGGCTTTACTGAAACTGACCTTTAGGCAAAGATTTGAAGTTGGTGAAAGAATCATACGTGTAGATATTTGGGGAGGGCAGGGGTGGCAGGCTCCAACAGAGGACACAACTGTGCACAAATCCAAATTAATCCACTGAATTATTCTGTTTAAATCCAGAGATTTTATCTCTTCAATTTCTTGATAACAGTACTGTAAGTTGGTAGAGGAGCCGCTAGGAGGCATTCTGACTGAGGTTTTGGCAATATTTCATTTTTGGGTGCTCACGATAATCCGGGATGTTTTTTCGTAGCCCTGCAGGCCTAGATTGTCATTGGCCAATTGTCTTAACAGTAATGCCACAGTTTACACTGTCCAGATTTAATGTGCAAAAATGTATACTCAAAAGTCGATATATTATTGTGACAGTAGAAATAGGTTTTGTGTAGGGCTGGCCGAGTGGCTCAGTTGGTTAAGATCTCACTCAAGAGTGTGAGCTGAGCTCTGAGCAACAGCAGTTGGATGCCCAGACCAAGATGAGCTGCCACTGAGCTGCCAACAAGGTGGCAGGATGGCTCAGCTTAAAAAAAAAAAAAAAGAAATAGGTTTTGTGTAGATACAAACACCAGTTCCTCCACCTAAGATTGCCTAATCATAGAGATACCTAAGGAACCGAATGTGAGTGGGATCTTAGCCGAGACAGTGGCTTGATGGGGTAGGCTGGGACAGGGAGTGCTGGCAGCCCAGGGCTGGGTATGTGTACACCCCCAGTCAGCGCTGCCTCCACCTCTGTATAAAGTCCAGGCTGCACGTCATGGCAAAGCATACATTGCAACATGCTGGCAAGTTTACAGCTTGTTTTAACCCTAAACACATTCAAAATACTCTTCCTTTAATTTCATTAATATTGTTTGTCCAACTTACTTTGTTAAACAGATGATTTCTTGGCCATTTTCAAAAAGTCTCATCTATAATCATTGACTACAGTCTTTCAAGAACTTTTCCTCTCTGAAATAGACCTCACTGTTTTGAGCAGTTGTAGGTTCACATAAATATGAGTGTACAGTACCGAGTTCTGTGTACTCCTGACCCCACACAGGCACAGCCCTGCCCGTCCACACCCAGCACACAGCGCGCCGCCTGCGACAGCCAGCGGACCTGCCCTACGCCACGTTCTTACCCAAAGTCCATGGGTTACATTTGAGTTCGCTGTGTACGTCCTGTAGATTTTGACAAATGTGTGGTGACGTGTCCAGAGCTAATTGTAATTATGCAGGATTATGGGGGCACATATTGTACCAGGGAGGTAGCAGGCACTAATAGAAGGTGGTTTACATCTTTAAGATTTTGTATTGTGAAACCTACATCGTAATTCTTTTTTCAAGTCATTTTCTTTGTGCTTTTCTTTTAGAAAATAAATAGAGTTGTGTTTGTTGGAAACTTTTTACGTGTCAACACTCTCTCAATGAAACTTCTGGCATATGCACTGGATTATTGGTCAAAAGGTCAACTGAAAGCATTGTTTCTAGAGCATGAGGTAGGAACAGGAAATAATGTTTGGTGAATTTTAATATAATGCTTTTATATGCAGGTTTCATATATTGCTTCTTGCTCTGTAGTTATAAGTATAAAACTACAATTTACCTAAGTAGTATATTGATTCCCTCACTTCATTTTGAGTTGGGGGATAGAGGGTTACTGTAACCTGGCAGGCACAGCATGTCAATAAGACGAGACTGTCCCAGTCCTTCTAAGAGGGCAGTATCAGGTCTGGGAGCTCCTTAAGTGCTGGGCTACTTGTATACTTAGTAGATGATTTGCTTTGTTAAATTGTTTTCCTTTTTTTCCCCCTCCTCCCATGAGATAACAAATGTTAAATACAAAAATAGATAATTTAGCAATGAAACTTGTTCTTAATCTTTTTTCCTTTTTTTTTTTTTTTGGTATTTATTTACATCTAGTGAAATTCGAATCTAAGCAAATACCAGTTCACATAATGTTTTGGATTAAGTAAACTTACCTTGAATTACTTTGTTCCTGGTCAGTTAAATGGTTATATTAAAAATGTAATAACGCAGAGTCAGTATTTGTTCCCTTGTTTGTGTCCGCGCCTCACTGGCACTGCTGACTGTACAATCAGAACGGTGGGCCCTCGGGCACCTCTGCACGGCCTGCAGCACTGTGAGGGGGCAGGGGAGTCATGGGCGTTTCCTGGGGAGAGGGACCCGGAACTGTAATACTAGCCCTGGAAGCTTTAGTGTCTCAAAGCCACGCTTTAAAAGTATGTATTCCAGGGCCGGCCGAGTGGCTCAGTTGGTTAAGAACTCACTCAAGAGTGCGAGCTGACTTCTGAGCAATGGCGGTTCGATGCCAGCCTGAGCTGAGTTGCCGTTGAGCTGCCAACAGGTGGCAGGAGGGCTCAGCTAAAAATAAATAAATAAATAAATAAATAAATAAATAAATAAATAAATAAATAAATAAAAGTATGTATTCCAGGGCCGGCCGAGTGGCGCGGTGGTTAAGCGCTGGCTTGGGAAGCCAGCGGCCCCCGTTAGGGTTCCACATATGAGGGCCAGTGACACTGCCCTCAAAAAAAATGAAAAATAAAATAAAAATAAAAATAAAAGTAGGTATTCCAAAGGTCTATACTGAGAATACAGTTAGAAAACTCTTCGCAATAGCTGAAGACAACACAGAAATGGTTAATTTCTGAATAGATGTTCTTAAATAGATTACAATATAAATATGCATTCTTAATAGTAGTTAATACTGTGTGCAATTGAAAAGGCTGTACTACATTAATCATTCTTTTAACATTATGCAGGGATACTTCGGAGCAGTTGGGGCACTTCTTGGGCTGCCAAATTTCAGCTAAATCGTCAGGTTTCTCTCTGCTAATAAATGTCATCCAAGAGGAGCTGAAAACCAGAGGCATTATTACTGCATTATTTGTCACTGGGAACCAAAGGATTAAAGGGTAGCACTATTCCTGTTGATTCTTAAATGACAAATGGTAAGCCGCCAATTGTTGCCATATTAAAAGAGAGACCTCGGTAACAGGTGAAGTATTTCTAATTGAAATGCTTTCCCTTCTGTATATAGCCAGTGTTAAATGCAATACAGCCTCTGATAATTGAGCTTTCTCTCAAAAAGATTTTCTATTTATTTTATGCAGCCAACATTACAGTACTGTATGCTCAAATACAAGTCTTAAAAATCTCAGAAATGTTTAGCTCATGAAAATAATTGATTCTGAATATTTGTTACAAATCTGTTCTATGTATGTTTTGGTTACTAGTAAGCGGACAGTGACATTCTCTGTGTCAAGATTTAATTGAAATGGCAATCAAAGATGATCATTTTTATGTGATTTTAGAAATGTTAAGGCAAAATTAATTTTCATTGTTATAGTTTTCCTAACATATTCCCCCCAAAAAAGTACGTTTATGTGATCTTCTCCCAGAAGTACCTTTTTCAAATGCCATAATTTAATTGAAATACTATTAAATATTAGCCTGAATTTTAAACAAATCCTAGATAGATAATGCACATATTTGGAGACATTGCACTTTCTGTATTTTATTAGTTAATCAGTACATTATAAAATGTTTAATATTTTTTAACTGGACTTAATTGTTTATTGGAAAGCACGTTCAAAGAGGTCCCAGGGCTATTCTAATGGAGTATGGTTTGCATGCACTGTGGAGTTCCGTGCTGTTCCCTTACCACACTTCTCTCAGGCCCAGGCTCAGTCATTTCTGTTTCATTAGGTCTGAACCATTGAAGCAAAAGATGCAATTCTGTTGTGTACAGCATCAAACTCCCATTTATTCTGAATGGATGTTACAGAAATCTGAGAGTTGTTTTGAAACTCGGGGACTCTACTGCAGAATTACAAAAGGATCAGTGTTTTATACATTCTGGTAATCAGAGGATTAGAGTTCCAAAATTTATAAATCCCATGGCCTTGGAATTTGTTCCCTATTTTGAATCATTGTCTTACAATGTTATAAATGTTTTCAGATTTTTACTTTGACAGTAACATTTTGGAGGTCCAGTAGTTCAGTGAAGCTTGAGACTGTTATTTATGGTTTACAAAGTAGAGAGGCTTGGCGGGGAAGTTCGCCTCCTGAAACTACCAGGAAACCTGGCTGTGCTTCGAAGAGCTTAAAGTTGTTTACATTATAGGAAGAAGTATTACGACACGTTTTTACAGAACACGCAGTTTTGCTCCATACAGAATAATTTCCATTAGACTATCCAGAGGTGCTTGATAAAGACATTTCTCCTGTAGTTTCCAAATTTTGCGCTCAAATACTTAAAATTCAGTTTTCTTCCTCTAAAGATGTTAACGTGAATAATAGAAGTGAATGAATGTGTAAAGGGGAAAGTATGTCAAGGTAATTTTTAGAATTTAGACTATTTGGAACTTTGAATTTATGTTAACCAGTAATCATTTTGAAAACCTACAATAACTAAGAGTTTCTTACTTTAATGTTTCCATTGTAGTGACTAGATATTTCAGCCAAAGCCATCTATTCAGTTTATTTTAAAATTTGTGATTTGGGCTGTACAAAAAGTATTTATTTCTAAATGACAATAACTTCAAGTTATATTCCTGTGGCAAACTGTAGGGTAGCAGCTGTAGGTTTGGGGCAGCTCTTTAAGAAATAAATGGAATGCTCAAAGTCTGTATAAGTTAATTTGTTCAATACTTTTGGTTAATTTGGGACCGATTCCTACTTGTCCTTTGAAACGAAGTTACCTGCTATAATGCATATACAGGGGAGTTACCATCCCACCACGCTTGCTCTTGACTTTTCTCATGGATAACCTAGAATTACTGGAATAATAACACAGAATAATGATGGAGGCTACCAAGATTCTAGTATTTGATTATGATTTCCAATTCCTTGGCAGCGTACAGTGGTGAATAGGTTTGAGTCTAATCCCGATCAACATAATGCCTCAGAGGTCTGCCTTCTTAGACGGAGCTAACAGAAATAAAATGTGAGCCACGTGTAACGACATTTTCTAATAGGCACATTTAAAATGTAACAAGAAATAGATGAAACTCATTTTCATTATATATTTCTGTTTAATACAGTATATCTTCTATGTTATTTCAACATGTAATCAATGTTAAAAGTTATTTAGGAGACATTTTACATTTCGGCTTTTTTGTACTTGGTTGTCCAGAACAGTTTGTATTTACACTGAGGGCGCATCTCAGCTTAGACTAACCACATGTAGTAGCCACGGTTCTCAGCAGCCCCATCGGGGTAGTGCCTACTGTATTAGTGCAGGTTTAGAGCTAGCACTGTGATGTGGCCACGAAAACTTCAGCAAGACGGGCTTTTAAAGACAGTTTGAGGGGGAAATAGGAGAACCTTGTTTTTTAAATCGACAAAGGGAGACAGGAAGTAGCTGATTCAGCAAGTTGATTTTACCCAGACAAGCTGTGTTTCTGACCATTCCACAAATGGCTTGCGCTGCGTCCTGCCATCTCCCCATCGTGGGAGCGCCTTTGCCAGTGAAGCTAATCAAATTCCCCACCACACACTCTGACTGCCCTCCATCTCCAAAATGCCTGCTCCCTGCACCGAAGCAACTTGGATGGTTCCAGCCACTTGCATTCCCCGCACCTTATCTGAGGAACTGCGAGAAGCCAGGTGGAGAGGAGTAAAAAGAGGCCCTTTTAATTCTTCATTGAGTTATGTACACACAGAATCTTCTTTATAACTTTTGGATTTAATTTTCATTCTTAAAATTTCTGATAACATTTCAAATGCAGGGAGCACTATCCGTTTGTTTTGGAGCCTAGTAAAGAACACAAGAACTTCCCACCACCAACCCTAAAAAAAACTGCCTGTTATAACCAGAGATGCTCAGAACTAATGGCCTTCAGTTCTGTGCCCTGTCTTCTCCATAGACAGAGTATTAGTTGACTGGGTTGCCTGTCGACATGGGCAGTTCCTTGGTCAGCTACTCTGACTTAAATAGGCGGACTCTAGATAAAGTCAGTGCCATTGCCAGTGATACACACCTGGTAACTGACAGTGCTTCAAGAGGTTCAGAATATTTGCCAAATATTAGACACTAAAGATTCCTGAGTTTTTGCCTCTGCATGCAAATGTGATTGCGGTATTAGGTGCTCTATAAGCACTGGTTCCTGAAAGTTTCATTTCTGTAAGCAAAATGATGCAGTTAAAAGGGAAAAGGTTTCCCTCTCTGCCTAGCGATAATTCTTGCCTCTAAGAGTAGTACATGTTGCCTTGACTTCTAAGGTTGCATTCTTGGTTGCAGTGCTTAGCAAGGCAATAGCTTCCAAATGCCCTTTGTAACCACTGTTTGTTATGTACAAAATTTTTCATATTTTTTTTCTTTTTCTGGTTGAGCACTTAATGCTTTTTATTTTATTTTATTTTTTTTAGCTGAGCCATCCTGCCACTTGTTGGCAGCTCAGCAGCAGCTCAGCTCGGGCTGGGCATTGAACTGCTGTTGCTCAGAGCTCAGCTCACACTCTTGAGGGAGCTCTTAACCAACTGAGCCACTTGGCCGGCCCTCACTTAATGCTTTTTTAATCTATTGCATTTGAGAATGTAGTTTAGAAGCTCTCCTTTAAAGCCATGTGAAAAAGAATCATCACCAGGAAAATGAGTGTGCATTGTTTTGCATTTAACTTACTATGTTGTGGTACGTATAAAGAAAATACTGGAAATATATTGCCTTTTTTTTAATACTACTGCTTGACCTATTTAAGATGATTTGCCATGAAATGTCAGTGATACCCTATTTTCCCCAATAAGTTTATTTTAGCATTTTAGTCTAATACCGAAGGATTTCAGCCAACTTTTTTCTATCAGATAATCTCACAAAATAATGTGCTTTATACTACCGCCTGTTTTCAATACTTGAGACAGTAGTTCTCTTATATTTTCTACTGAGCCTGGTAATAAGACCCAAAAAAGTAATTTTTTTTCTTTCTTTAAAGTATGTTAATAGCCTATTAAAAATTATGGCATGAAAAATCATCCCCACTTTGTAGCCTCATCTAAATTTTGAGTAATTTCCACTTCCAAAAAGTTCACATCTTCTTAAAGCGATCCCTATTTTTTACGTCATCTGTGGACGTGGGATCATAATTTCATATTATATTAGAAACAGCACCGGGTACTGGTCTAACGTCTTTGAATGTGGTTTATTTGTAAAATGAGGAAATGGATTTGTTACCATGGGATCAGTTGCTATCAGGATTCTGAGAAGTTTATTTTGCTTCACTCATGGCAGCATTTGGAATGACTGAAACAGCTTGTTCAGACACTGGCACCATGTTTTGGAATGTATTTGTGTATGTTGACAGGTCCTAGATGTTGAATTCTCACCAAACCAACAGAATGGCGTTAGTTCTTCTCTCATAATGGTGCGTCACTGCCTGTAACGGCCAAGCAGGTTTACCTGAAAGTAATCTGAAGGGTTTCATATATCTCCATAAAAGTGCATATTTTCGGGCTGGCAGAGCGGCTCAGTTGGTTAAGAGCTCGCTCAAGAGTGCGAGCTGAGCTCTAAGCAACAGGATTGCTCCTTGGATTCCCGGCTCAAGCTGAGTAGCCGCTGAGCTGCCAACAGGTGGCAGGAGGGCTTAGCTAAAAAAAAAAGTGTGTACTTTCATCTGGAAAGGTATGTGGAATTTTTACTGTGTTAACTTCAAAATTATATGGCCCTTATTATAACTTTTCCATTGTACGAAAAGAAACATCCCACTAAATCCACAAATGTTTGAACATTAGCTATATTAGGGGGGGTTTAGGGACCCTTTTCTTCAAACTGTGTATTTTTAAACATTGTGACTGGGGATAGATGTGGCATAAACCCCTCCTGGAATTATTTACTGCCTTTGTCAAACAATTTGTAGCGAAATTTACAAAACACGATTTTAATTACCTACAAGTTCACTGAAATAATTTCATTACATAATGTAGTCCTCTATTTCAAATAGAATCAAGACCTAAAACACTTATCCTTAGGGTTGTCAAAATAATCAGATTGGACACGTGTCTGACATTCCCAGAGTACTATTTAAAATAAACGTAGCAGTGAGCTGATAGTGGGTTTAGGTACCAATGTGGTGCTGTGTCATGTGTAGGGGCAAGTCAGGTTTTTTTCCCCTTAAGAAAAAAAATCAAAATCTTTACATTCTGACTCTTTCTTGTAGTCATAGGTTAATTTTCTTTTAGATTTTTCAGTCTTTTTGCCGTAGTAGCCACTAATTTTGTGTTTAAAAGAACTAATGAGGAAAGTATTTTTCAAAGGAGTTAAAATTCAAGATTTTGAATTGTATAAATATGCAAGTAAACTTCCATTCTAAGATAGTGCTATATTTGTTTTTTGTTATTAACATTCATACACTGCAGTGCTTAAGAGTTCCAATAGCTTTCAAAGGAGACATGGCTGCTTTTACACAGTCTGTAAAGTCTACATAAATAATGCAGATGGTTGGAGATAATTTTAGCCTTACATTGTATCTGAATCCTATGGTATTACACTGGTACAGTCAGTACTTGTTGCAAATATTAAGCCATTTTGAAATTTGCCACTTTTTTCTGAGGTACTCTTTTTAGTTTACAACATTTAGAAACAGAAGATAACTTTATAGACCTGACGTAATATCCTAGTCTCCTTTCCCAAATACAATTATTGGAATTAGGATGTAAGTCATGTTAAGATGGCTTTATCATTTTTTTAATACATTTTGTGCTTTCACTTTTTATTTGAACTACAGTGAAACTGACTTTTTAACTGAAGTTGTCTTATTTTGCCCAATTATTGACCAAATCATACTTAGATCTTCATATGTGTTAATTTTACTTATACAAGCCATTTCAGTTTTAGTTGCCTTATTCCCTCTATTGCATTCTTCCTGTCAAGTCTAAGCTTTGTCATGTTGGAATTCTTCTAACACTGAATCTGTAATGTAAAAATGTATGATGTGCTACAAATTTTATTCATAATAAACTAAGTTATAGCCTATTGTAACCTATAAACATTTCTTGTAAATGGTCTAATTTATTTTTTCATTTATGTACAGTTTCTTATGTAAATTTTTAAAATATTGGTTGTGGCCTGTTCTGTAAACGTTACCACACTCTTCCTTAACGCTTACTTGCATGAAAGAAACTCGGGTTTTGCTGGTTTGTATGTAAATAAACTGTATGGCCTTTAAGCCAACTTCAGTACTGTCTGCCTTTTCTGTAGTTTAACTTTCTAGTTTTGTTCATATTCTAAATAAATGTTAAAATCATGCTTTTTATTTCCTACTTTATAAATAAATTCTCTAAGTTGTTTACTATGTGTGTCTTTTTATTATTTCTTTATTTTAGAGATTGTACTCCCACATTTCCACCCGGATTAAATGTCAGGTTTAACCGAAACTAGCCATAGAATGTAAACTCTGCGGGTCACGACTTGGCTCAGTCGTAGTCGCCTCTGGATCCCCGTACTCGGCACAGAGAAGCCTTCAGTAAATACTGGTGGAGTGAACTAATTGTAGAGAAGTGTTATCCGCCTGGTCTTTGTAAGATAGAAGCACAGTAAGTCCCCGACTTATCAACAGTCAAGTTGCAAACTTTCACAGATGTGAACGGACCTCACATTACAAACATTCGGAGATGCGAATAAATTGCGGAAGTCGCTCACGTGCAAAAATCAGAGGATATTTGAATTATAAACGCAAAGGGTTCATTAAAAATCCAAAGACAATACAACAGCTAGAAAAGCGCATCTGTATAGGTCAGTTTAACTTAGCCCGGCTCCATCTCGCCCTGCATCTCCTGTTGCTGATGCGCCTTCAGCCCCACTGTCCCCACTTAGCTCCCCCTCCAGTTAGTAACTTGCTTTTCAGTTCACTCCAGGCAACCCCCTATATGCCAGTTGTTGTATTGTACTGTACCTACCACCATTTTAAGGTAACTAAAAGTAAGACTAGTTTATTTACAGTATTTGTGTGTTTAGTTTTTTTATGCTTTACATTGTATATTTATGTCAAAGGTACGTAACACTTGGTCGGACTTACGGACAAATCCGACTTACAAACGTGCTCCCGGAACGGATTGGATCTCATTCGGAAGTCGGAGACTTACTTGTAATGATAGTTTTTCACCACCTTCCTCTCCACAACATTAGAAAACACAATTGTTAGTTCTTCAAAGATGCAAACCCTTGAAATTTAAGACATCTATTAACATGAAATGTGTTTCATTGAAATGAGGCCATGCTACCCACATGAGACAGGAAGGTGGACGTGGTTTGGTCAGACTCAGATGTGCTTCCCAAGAGAGATGAACTGCTGTGTACTTCGGTATCACAGTTTGGGGAGAGTTCTTCATACATGTTTCCTCTACACCAAAATTTCATTCATTTATTTTTAATAGGCAATGCCTGTTAGATTTGCTTCTTAAAAAAAAAAAGCTTGGATGATTTTTTGGGTTTTTTTTTAGCTGAGCCCTCCTGCTACCTGTTGGCAGCTCAGTGGCAGCTCAGCTCGGGCTGGGCATCGAACTGCTGTTGCTCAGAGCTCAGCTCGCACTCTTGAGTGAGCTTTTAACCAACTGAGCCACTCGGCCGGCCCTTTGGATGATTTTTAATACATGAGGAATTGAGTTGGAAAACTGACTTTTGTGTTTTCAAACCATGTGATTGTTTAGATTCCAAGTATATAGGAATGGTTTAAAATGTGAAGACCACCATGTGAAGTACATATCCTTTCTGTTTAAAAAGAAAAAAAAAATCAGGAACCAGCATGAAAAGAGATGGTGACTAAGGTAGAAAATGAGTTTGGTATGAAAATAACTAGATTGAGGTGTAGTTAGCTCTCCAACGATAGAAGTACTGAAGCGTGAATGCAGTTGGAGGCTCCTCACTTAAGTGTGAGTATCTAAGATAACTAAGAATTTCATTCCAGGCAAGGTTGTGGAGAAAAGGGAACCTTGGTGCACTGTTGGTAGGACTGCAGATTGGTGCAGCCATTATGGAAATCAGTATGAAGATAATCTCAAAAAAATAAAAATGGAACTACCTTATGCCTAGCAATTCCACTCTTGGGTATCTATCCAGAGAGACCCAAGACGCTAATTCGAAAAAATATATGCATATGCATCCCTATGTTTATCACAGCACTATTTACAATAGCCAAGACTTGGAAACAACCGAAATGCCCATCGGTAGACGACTGGATTAAGAAACTGGTACATTTACACAATGGAGTGTTACTCCACTATAAAGAAGAATGAAATCATCCCATTTGAATGATATGGATGGACCTAGAGACTATTATGTTAAGTGAAAGTCAGTAGGAGAAAGACAAATACCATATCATCTCACTTATATGTGGAATCTAAAAAACTGAATGAACGAGCAAAGTAAACAAATAGTCTTAGAGATATAGAGGAAAAACTGAATACAATATTGCCACAGGGATATGAAAGACAGTTCGGAGAACATAATGTAAATATTTTGTAGGGTGTCAGATGGTCACATGTCTTGTTAGTGAGACCATTTCATGGATGGTATAGAGGTTTGACCACTGCACAGCACACCTGAAACTGACGTTGAATGATACTGTATGTCAACTATAATTTAATATATATACATATATAGTCACATGATGTGGAGTATAGTGTGGGGATGGAGTCAATGGAATTGTAATAGATATGTATGATATCGGAGCGGGGGGCAGTGGATTGGGGGAAGGGGGTTGTCACTTTGTGAGGGGTAAAAGGTATAACTTACACTGTTTTGTACACCTGAAATTAAAAAAAAACTGTGAAAAATAAAAAAATTAAATACATGCTCATAAAATGTTAAAAAAAATAATAATAATAAGCTTACTCCAGGAGGGAAAAGGGTTTGTATTGGATTCTATACACCGCTACATAAATTCTGAAAGCAAGATGTCTTTTCTATTTACAGGTTCCTCAATTGAGTGTATTGTATATTAAACATTGTTAATGTTTCAATATCTAAAGTCTATTGATCACTTCTATGCAAAAAAATGTATAATTCCTCCTTTGAGATATTCCTATGCTTCTGGGCTTTGAAGGGGTTTCAGTTTTGTTTTTTCCTAAGATAAACTTGGCAACTCACTATCTTTGGCACCTTACCTCCTCTTTACATAAAAACTTGTACTTTTTCACATTGCTTTTCTCAGAGGTTAGCATACATCCCAGAAGTACAGCTGACTGGATATTTGGGTAAATAAGTGCATATTTCCAGCTTGGGCTTTAAACAGAAACTTTACAGTTTCTGGAAATACTAACACAGATTACCAAAGGAGTGTTCTTTGGAAGTAAAGAGCCCCATTTGCTCATTTTTCTCTAGCAAGGGTTTGGAGTCAACTACCCCGATTTCTTTGCAAAAAAAAAAAAATTATATTAAACCTTTCAGAAAATTCAAGGCCCTGAACTTGGAGAATGGTAAGAGAATACATATTATGTAGGGGTTTTTTTTTTGGTGTTATATTTTAACAGCTTGAATAAAAAAAATCCTGATACTTTGTATTTTCAGATTTCCTAAAACACCTCATCAATTTTTCAGGACAACTGTTTAATACTTCAAAAAATGCTTTTGGTGAATTTGTAACTATTACTGATTTTTGTTTACTTTGGTTTTAGAACTTTATTTTTTATATTCAACTTTATTGAGGTATGGTTTAAGCACAGTAATATTTAATATTTAAGTACAATAACATTCAAATAAGTTTGATAAATGTATGCACCCACGTAACCACCATTCAAAGATATTTCCCTCATTTTAAAAAGTTCCCTTGGCCCCCATCCTAGTCAATCCCTTCCCATCCCCATCCCCTGGCAACCACTGATCTGATTTCTGTCACTAGATTCAATTTAACTTTTTAAAGTTTTCATCTAAGTAGGCTCCTACAGTATGTGCCCTTTTTTTCCATCTCCCAATCCCCTATCCCTCCCAGTTTTAGGCTTTCTAGAACTACTATCTGCTGTCTATTAGACTTAAGCTGTCATATGTGTCCTGATGTCAGAAAGTGCTTTTTCTCAGCATAATGTTTTCTGAGGTCAGTGCGTGTTGTATATATCAGTAGTTCATCCCTTTTGACTGCTGAGTAATACTCCACTGGATGGATATGCCATGAGTTGTTTATCCATTCATATGCAAGTCTTTGAATGGACTATTTTTTCTCTGGGGTAAGCAGTGGAATTGCTGGGTTGTAGGATAACTATGTTTACCTGCAAAACTTCCAAAGAGATTGCATTTCCACATTCCCACCTACAAAGCAAGAGAGTTCCACTTGTTCTGCATCTCTTTCAAGCTTAGTGTTGTCAGTCTTTTTAAATTTTTGCTATTTGTGTATATGGTGGTATCTCTGGTTTTAATTTGCATTTCCTTGATTACTGATGACAAGCATCTTTTCAGGTGCTTATTGGTCTGGTAAAGACTTCATATCTTTATAAAACATGAAAACAATGTTTTGAGTTGTTTGTGTTATCACTGAATTGTTAAAGTTATAGTTATTCTAGTTGGAAGTCCTTTGTTGGTTAAATGTTTGGATATTTTCTCACAGTTTGTGGCTTGTCTTTTTATTTTCTTATTTTTAAGAACAGAACTGGGCCGCCCGAGTGGCACGTTGGTTAAGAGCTGGCTTGGGATGCCAGGGGCCCCAGTTCGGATCCCACATATGAGGGCCAGTGACACTGCCCTCTACAGCTAAGATGGTGAACAACAGCTCCACCTGGAGCTGGGCTGCTGTGAGTCCCCTGGACAGCGTAGCTGCAGCCCCTACTGCAGTGGGCTGCCATAGGCTACAGTGAGTGGCCAGCAGCCAGCATGAGCAGCTGGCAACTGGTGTGAACTGCCAAGAGCCTCTGTGAGCGACATCCAGAGGAAGGCGAACGATCTGTCTCATCTGGGAAGAGCGCAATGATGATACCAACATGGGCCAGTGAAGCAACGTCCTCCACAACTAGACTGAAGAACAAAAGGACCGCAACTTGTCTCTTCCCCTTCCCCGGTTCCCCAACGCTGTTCCTCTCCCCCAATTCCCCAATAAAATCTTAAAAACAAACAAACAAACAAAAAAACCAGAGCTTTTGTTGAAGTCTGTTTTCTCATTTTTTTTCTTTATGTCCTATTTTTTATGTCCTAAAAAATATTTGCCTACCCAAGATCATGAATATTTTCTGTGTTCATCTAGACATTTTGTAGTTTTCATTTTTATATTTAGGTTTATAAACCCATGCAGTAAGGGGCAACCGTTGTTTGGTTGATTGGTTGGTTGGCAATTGGACACCATGTTGTTCAGCATCATTCATTGAAAAGACTATCCTTCCTCTTTAATTGTGTGGGTTCAGGGATTGGAGGGAGGCAGGAATTACAAAGGATCAGGAGGGAGCTTGGAGTGATGGGTATGTTCATATCTTAACTGTGGTGGTGGTTTCACAGATCTATACCTATGCTGAAACTCATCAAATTGTCTATTTTAAATATGTAGCCTATTGTGCATCGAGTATACCTAAAGTTTTTTTAAAAAGATGTAAAGTAACTCACTCTGTCAACACAGCCACTTCCCTCTCTTGATCCTGATTACAAAATTTATGATTCAACCAATTCTAGACAAGTAAAACTAAATTACTGACTTTCTGTTTTTATATTGGGTCCTTTTTCATAATGCTAACTTAGTCTGAAATCTTCACAATGCTGTGAAGAAAGGAAGGCTATCCTGAATCTTAATCAGAATCTTAATCTTATCTCAATAAAGCTGGAAAAAATAAAAAGTCTCCTAGCCTAAGAGTGGAATTCAGAGCAGAGGTGCCCCAGGGTCTTTCACACACAAGCCAGTGACCAGTCAAGTTTGGGAATCCAAACTTGGGAGAATCCAAGAGTCAGAAAGACTCTCACAGTCTGCTGATTCAAACTCAGGATTTTACAGGGAGGAATAAAGCTCAGAGAAGTCAAGTGGATTGTCCTAGGTCACACAGCAGGTTATCAGCAGAACCAACGCTCAACCCTAACTCTCCTCGCCCATTCCAGTGCCAAAAAACAAACAAACAAACAAAAACTCAAAAAAACAAAAAAACAAAACCCTCCCTGTGTTGGGAAAGTAGCATCCAGAATGTTACCCAAATAAATAAAAAAAATAATTAGGTTATAACATCCAATCAAGAAAGAACAATATAGAAAAAGCAGAACAAGAGAAAATCATAGAAAACAGTGCACATTTCTTCATAAACACAAAGATGAGTGGACTAAACCTGCCAATTAAAGGAGGTTGGGTTTAAAAGAGAGAAAAAAGAATCCAAAAGCTTTTTATAATAAATATTAGCTAGCATCTGGACAGTTTGAAATCAAAGGGGTAAAAAAAGACAGATCAGGCAAACAGCAAAAGAAACCTTATGTACCTATTGGGTTGTTGGAAAAGTCATGATGCATTTTTGCAATGAAAAATAGAAAAAAAAATGTCATGACTTTTCCGACAACCCAATATATTAAGACAAGTAAAATAATCTGGAACACCAAAGCCATCATCAGAAAAAGGGTCATTACATAATCATAAAAAGTTCAATTAACCAACAAGACAACAATAAAAAAAGATATGCAAATAATAAAATAGCCAGGAAATAAAGTTCAACATTGATGAAACTTTAAGGCATGAAACTGCTACCACGGTAGGAGATCTCAACACCTCTCTTAATTATTGATAGTTCAATCAAACCAAAAAAATCAACAAAAGGGAAGTTTGAACACCATGGTTAACCTTGACCTAATGGACATTAAATTCTGCAGTCAGCAGTAAGACAGCACACATTCTTCTCAGGGCACATGGAACATTTACAAAAACTGTTCACACACAAGACTTATAAAGTAAATCTCAATAAATTAAAGAAAAACACCACATTCTCTCGGCACATCATGATGAAGTTACGTGACAGTAACGAGAAGATAAAAATGTACAGCTTTGCTGATGGCTTGGGAGGCAGTATAGGGCAGTGGTTAAAAGCAAGTATTCTCAAAATCAAATCATGCTGTATACCTGAAACTAATGAAATGCTGTACGTCCAATATACCTCAATTTAAATGTCTGTATAATTTTTTTTTTTGAGGGCAGTGTCACTAGCCCCCATATGTGGGACCCGAACTGGGGCTACCGGCCTCCCAAGCCAGCGCCCAACCAATGCGCCACTTGGCCAGCCCTGTATAATATTTTTTTAAGTATTCTTGAGCATGGGTTCAAATCCTGTTGAGTTACTAGACATACGTTGTCAGGCCAATTTCTTAACCTCCATGTACCTCATCACATGCACAATAAGGCTACTAATAGTTCCTTCTCGTGGTCATTAGGATTCAGCAGAGATCAGAATTCCACCTTTCAGACACATAGTAGGAGTGCATTCCCTGGCTCCCATATGGTTGAGCAGGTGTGTCTGACTAGTACCGGCCAACTAGTGAGTGAGTTGTGACTGGAAATGATGCATGCCACTTCTCAGCTGGTGCACTTAATCACCTCTTTGAGACCTTCCAGAATCTTCTCTTCCTCCTAGAATCACAGGTAGCAGCATCCAAGATGGCATCTGCTCTGTTAGCCCCGATCCTTAAGTGACTAAAATGAACAGAGGCCCCACTCTCTCAACCCTCTGTAGCGTGGGGAAGAAAACAAGCTCTTCACGAGGGCACAGACTTCGGGGGTTGGTGACCACAGCATAACCCATCTGACATACCATTCCCAATGGACACAGAAGCTGGAACCAGAAACAGAATGCCGCTGAAGAACAGAAACCTAAGGTACGTGTCACTGGGCTAGGGGCTGGCAGCAGATGGCACAGGAACCTCTGTCAAAGGATGGGAGGATGGTGATTTATGGTATGACAAAGGGAAACTTCGGTCACCTGACAACTTAAAGGCAGGTAATGTGCCAAAGAACTAGGGTCTTAGGAAAACAGAGGGTTAGCTGCAGGTATGGGCAGTTTTGTTTCCAGTTAATAATTTCCTCCAAGAAACAGGTGGGTTCAGAAAAGAATTAGCCAGTCTGCGAGCAGAAATGAAGACAGAGGGACAAGGAATTAAGCAAGTGAGTAAAATGATGGACCATGAAATCTTAGCCAGGTAAGGAGGAAAGTGAGGACATGGGCAGGGGAGTGGGAGGGGCGGTGAAAAGACAGGTGTGAAGGGGCTGGAAGTGCTCATGGGGTTGGATTTGGGGTTCCCGAAGGCAATGAGGTGGACAACTAAGTGGGGAGGAAGGAGGTTAGGGTGGGAGGAGAATAAAATCACCTGAGGACGGGAGAAAGACAGAGTTCTCCATAAAAAGTGCCTCTGGTTCCTTCCCGGCAACTCTTCCAGTGTGGCAGAGACAGAACTCTGCACGCACAATGGCCACTGCGCTCAGCCAGCATCCCTGCGTGACACTTCAGACACCCGAGTCCCCCAGGCAGAGGCTCAATGGAGGCAGTGGGTGGAGAAGTGTCTGGAGGACAGGGGACCTGGAGCAGCAGCCGATGTGGAGCTTGGTGGCCACCAGGGATTGGAAACCCAAAAACAGGAAAAATGAAAGAAAAGTTAAAAGGTGAGAATTTGGAAAGAAATCCATAAATGTCTTTTGCTCCAGAGACAGAGAAGCCCATTCAAAGCAACTTAAGTACTGGGAACCCTGCTTAGAGTCTGGATGAGGAGATAAACACTGAAAACCAAGGTGCAATTTTCCAGGCCTGACTAGAGGTGACCACAAAGGCTTTACCTGGCACACCTCACGGGGGCGCTGCTCTCGCCACATCAGACGTGGGGCAAAGCCTGCGCACGGAGGTCTCTGAAGTGGGTTAGTCCAGGGCTCAGGCTCTTGGCGGCCCATTCCCATTCCCATCCGTCACCTCCATCTCTAGGTCCCCTCATCTGAAGCCTTGGACAGGTGTCTCCTTCAGGCACCTCTGCTGCCTTCAGGAGGAAAGGGGGGAACTTGGAGATGCACTCCCCCTCTCTGACTCAGTACTTTTCCACTCCTAGCCGTTCCCCCTCATCTCTGCACCCCCTGCCTCAGGGGCCATAAGCTACCAGAGCCTTTGGTTTGGGGCGCCCTCAACAGTGAGCTGGCTCCAGGTAGCCCTGATCACCTGATCCATGACCAAGGCGTCCCATTTCATGGAGGAAATGGAACAGGGGGTCGGTGCTTTCTCCACTTTTAGCCTGTTGCTGATTCCATGGCAGTAAGTACAGACGCTCCTTGACTTACGATGGGGTTACGTCCGGATAAACCCATCGTAACTTGAAAATATCAAGGTTGAAAATGCATTTGCTACACCTAACTGGCCGAACATCACAGCTAGCCCAGCCTGCCTGAGATGTGCTTGGAGCCCTCACGTTAGCCTACTGTATGTATAATGAAGTGTGGAGTAGCTCGTGTATTTATTGAACACCGTACTGAAAGTGAAAAACAGGATGGTCGTATGGATACTCGTCCTTAATGGACATAGGTCAAGGCACAGGGACAGGCGCTCTGCAGTCATGATGGGACGGGGAAACACAAGGTCCACAAAACATGGGCAACGCAGTACATGAGGGTATCGGGTGTTGACCCTCGTGATCGCGGGGCTGACCGGGAGCTCAAGCGAGTATCACAGAAAGGGTATAGTATCCACAGATCGCTAGCCATGGAAAAGATCAAAATTCCACATCTGAAGTATGCTTTCTACTGAGAATGTATCACTTTGGCACCACTGTAAAGTCGAAACGTCGCAAGTCGCAGCACTGTAAGCTGGGCCACCTGTAAACATTTAACGCCTCCGTTCCTGCTCTGAGCTGCTCCGACACCTGGCAGCTCAGGGCCCTCTCCTGCTCAGCTGGGCTCCAGACCAGCTGCCAGATATCTGCACGCAGCATGTCCACACTGTGTTTTCAGGCACTGACTTCACCTCCCTCCTCTCTGGGATCTGGGAACAGCCTGCGCTGCACAGAGGCCCCAGATACCAGTCCGTTGCTGCAGAAAAGCTCACGGGCTGCCTTTCCCCGGGGAGAACGGTGTGGGTGGGGTTTTAAATAGCAGGTGTCAGCCCTGCACACAAATTAAAATCACCTGGGGGACTCATAATAACACCACTGGAGACATGCCTTCCCCTGAGCATCTGATTTTAATTTCACTGACTTAGAGAAGGGACCCGATCTGCTCCATAACATGCCAACGCTCCCACTTTTCAGCTATCTGACCTTGGGTGATTCATGTCACTTTCTTGAGCCTCAGTTTCCCCATCTGTGATATGGGGGTGGTAACACTTGCCTCCCAGGGGGTGTTGGGAGGGTTAAATGAAACAAGGTGTCTGGAAGCACCTGACACATAATACACAATGTCTCCATCAGAACATGAAACTAGAGGTTTCAGAAGAGAAGCTTCCTTTCGGCCCAAGGGCCTGGAAGGCAACTTGGAAGAGCTGGACGTGCCCCTTTAGGGAGAAACGCCGAGATCTGCCTGGGTCAGTGGAGCAGCCGTGGGGCCACTCTTACACATCAGCAACCAGGGCTGCTGTCCCGGGCCCCGTACTTTGGAGGGCTGTGCTGTGGCCGTCCTCGGTCCCCACCTTGCCCCACAGGGCAAGGGGCCCATAGGGCACAATGCCCAGCCCATATCCCACCTTCTAGATCACGCATCAGGAACCAGCCTGAACAGCCTGAACCGGATTCTGTCACCTTCCGCAGGCCAGCCCTCCTGAGAGGGGAGCATACTCCCAGTTTGTAACTCAAATCCGAAGGGGTGGCTGAAAGGGGGCTGTTTGAAGGGCATGGGAACGGGTCAGCCTTGAGGGCTGTGACTCTACAGACATGGCTCCTGAGACCTTGCAGGGTGTGGGACAGACAGGGTGGGAAGAGAAGGGGGCAGGCCACGCCGAGCCCCACGAATGCTAGGGGAAGCTCCGACATCAGTGCTCATCTCACAGCAGTTCATTAAGCGGAACTTTTACGTTTCAGTATTTTCTGGTATGTTTCTTCTCGTTATTAGTTTTAAAACGATACATTTTAAAATCAAATAAGTGCTTAGCTCTATGCCTGGGACATCATAAGTGCTTGATAAATATGAATAGAATCCAAAGGTACTCACTGCGTCTCACGTGGAAAAGCAGGTTGCTGGGTAGCAGGACTACAGTTGGAAGGGAAGCCGCCAATTTAAAAGAAGTTGGTTTCTTCTGGTTTAAAGTAGTTCCTTCTAAATAAAAGTCCGTTCCTTCAGGCTTCTCCCTCCCTATTCTTCCTCCCTTCGTCCCAGGAGGCATCTGGGCAGGGGAGGCTGACAGAGGGTGGGGGTGAGGGGTCAGATCTGCGTGTTCTTTCCCGCTGGCCCCTGCCCGACTCCTTCGGCGCGGGGTCCATCTCTCCTGGTCTTGGAGCACCACCTCCCCACTCGCTGCGCCTGGAAAAGTGAATGCAGCTGGCCACTCGCGGAGGCGTGGGCCGGGCTCAACCAGCTGCTGCCAGGTTGCTGATCCTTCGGCCCCAGCACAAACCAGACCCCTCAGCAACCCTGCTAAGTGCCTGCCGCACCGACTCAACCCCAGGCCTCTGAGCTAACCGCAGCTACCTTGTTATCGCCTGTTGACAATAACAGGAAAGGCAGGAGGAAAGAGCAGCATGCAGAGCTCCGGCAGGCATTTCACATTGCACAGCGGTTTCCTCAGTCAAGTCTCACCAATACAACAGGCTTTTTTTTTGAGGATAGTATCGCGGGCCCTCATAGGTGGGACCCGAACCGGGGCCACTGGCGTCCCAAGCCAGCGCTTAACCACCACCGCGCCACTCGCCGCCACTCGGCTGGCCCAATATGACAGGCTTTTGAACTGCAAGTTCCCATCCAGCCCTAGTGTTATGGGCTGAATTGTGTTCCCCCAAATTCAAATGTTGAAGCACTAACCCTCAATGTCACTGTACCTGGAGATGGGGCCTTAACGGTAATTAAGGTTAAATGAGATCATAAGGGTGGGGATCTAATTTGATGAGACTGGTGTCCTTATAAGAGACACACCAGAAATCCTCTCTCCCCGCACTCCTCCCCTCCCCCCCTCCTTTTCTCTCGCCCTCCTCCTGCTCTCCCTTCTCCCTCCCTCTCCTCTGCCCCCTCCCTCTCTCCCCGTCCTTCAACCTCCTCTCTCTCTCTCTCTCTCTCTCTCTCTCTCTCTCTCACTCAGCTCCCTCCTTTCCTCCCTTCTTCTCTCTCAATCTCTCTTTCCCCAGGACAAAGGGAAAAGGCAGCCATCAACAAAGCGAGGAGAAAGTCTTCACCAAAAACCAAACCTCCTGGCACCTTGACCTTAGATTGCCGGCCTCCAGAACTGTATGAAAATAAATGTCTGTTCTTCAAGCCACCCAGACTATACTATTCGGTTATGGCAGCTTGAGTGGTCTAAGATCCCTAGAGATCCCATTTTAAAGCCTTCTGGGAACCAAGCATTCTCGGCTCTGAGCAGGCCAGGTGCCTGGTGTCACTGCTATCTATGTCCTGGGCCTTACTGCCCACTGGAGCGACAGTCCCATGCTAGCCTGTCCTTATTTTCCAAAACCAGGTTTCAGCTTCCCTGCTATATTTTCTTAGTCCTTATTCCCACATTTCCCTTGGTGCTCACTATGTCATTCCATTGGCCCAGGAACCCATCTGCAACTCAGAGGCATTCTTCAGGAGGTTCTTTTCATGCCATTTCTCCACTGATGGTCCCACTTCAAGCAACTTCAGACATGGACTATGAATTGTCTGTGTGTGTGTGTGGAAATGCTCATGCCACGGAAGGAGGCCAGGTTACCTCTGCTCTGTGCCTAGGGAAGAACCAAGAACGTCTCATGGAGCCTGAGCTGGGACCGGATCCTGTAAGACTCTGGAAGCAATCTGTTTCCTGGGAGTCCATTTCCAGCCTCCGGGTTTCAGCCCAGCAACAAATTAATTAGCCTAGGATTAGAGAGAGGGCTTTTCAAAGCAAAGAAGCCAGCATAGCCCTCCATGGAAAGGCCACAGGGTTTGGAGTCAGACTCCTACGGGTTTGGTTTCTGGCTGTGAGCCTGGCTGGGGTATCTGTAGCCAGCCCTGTCATCTCTCTGAACTGCAGTTTCCCACCTGTTAAATGGGAATAATAATCCTTTGCAGAATTGTAGTGAAGATTTCACACTGTATGGAAATGCCTGGTTTGGGTCTTGTTATAGACATTTACTCCACCCTCTCTTCCTGAGTCAGTCTGGCCCACAGATCTGAACTGTAGCTCTCTCCCTGCATTGCAGCTTTTGTGTGCATGTGGTGGGGGGCTGCTGGGGAGGAGTGCAGCGGCGGCTGCCTTTAAAAAAATCTCATTTATCTTCTTTTTTCGTTCAAAAGCTATGTCCTTAAAAAACGTAGACTAACGGCAATCTCTGCCAAGCACATCTTTCAGGATGCAAACCCGCTCTCCAAACGATGCATCTGTGAGCAGCCATTCCGGAATACCCGTCCATGACCTTGCCAACAGGGAACAGAGAGTTTTGAATGTGTGTGTGTGTGTGTGTGTGTGTGTGAATGAGTAAATGAGAGGCCTTAGCAAGGCCTGGTTTGGGAGCACTCCCAGCTCTCCTGGGACTGCTCACTCTCCGGCTCTCTCCAGGCTTGTTTGGAGCCAGAATTAAACGCGCTGAGGCCAGCAACTCAGGGTCTGCAGGCAATGCCCTTCAGGGTACTTTCTGAGAACCACTTCTCTGGTGGTTTCTCAGACACATGGTGATAGCACTTTGGGGATGTCATGCCTTCCAGTGGAACATGCTACAAGGTGGATCCATGTCCTACTGTGAAGTCTAAGAAAAGCGTAGCACAGGAGGTGGAAGAAAGCACAATGCACAGGAGAGCCCACTGTGTGGTCCTGTGTGGAGATTTGCAGTCTGTCCAGTGTGGGCCATGTGGAGGAGAGGGAAGGTCCCACTGGTGTGGAGGGAAGAGCAGTGGATTCGAGACCAAAAGATGGCATTTAAGTCCCACCTCCTTACAGGCTGTGTAAACCTGGGCAACCAGTTCGCCTTCAGGAGCCTTGCTGCTTCCCATGTGAAAGGGAACCCGTAACAAAGCCATCTCTGGCTGCGGTGATGACTATGGACTAGGCGAAGGCAAGGAGCTTAGCTGAAGAGCCAAGCACAGGTAAATGTGTTGGTTACGACCCTGATTTGGAGTCAGGCAGGCTGAGTGTGTTAGACTAGGTTATGTTACTGTCCATCAATCTCCAATGTCACTCCCTGGACGCAAGTTTGCTCATGGGACTCGGCATGTGTAGGAAGTGCCCCTGAGTTCCAAGGGGGACATTACAAGCTCATTAGCAATTCCCCAGCTCTCCCTGCCCCCCCCCCATGGGATGAGGAAGCAAGTGTGAAGAGGGGGGCCCTGGGGAGTCAGTGCCCCCAATGACTAGCGTAAGCACAGCTCCCAAGCTGTTCCTGGATGGGCTGCTATCATCAGCTGTTTTGGGGATTCGGGGATTGGCGGTGCTGCAAAACCCAATCTGGCCTCACCGATACACCTGGGGACTCTTTGTTTATGCCATTTAATAGAAAAAAACAAAGAAACAAAAAAAGGAAAACAGCACACAAAGGAAACGCATACACTGAACGCAGCAGTCCTGGGGACACGGCAGCGGCAGCCCCAGCGGGGCGCTACTTGCTGCCACTCTTGGCAAGGGGCCTGTACACCCCGACAACCACGGCGTGGTCCCTCTCATAGGGCTCCAGGGTCAGCTGCTCTTGGGGCTTCAGGTTCTCCTGCTGCAGCTTCCTGACCTCGGAGGCGAACACCGCCTCGGCCGACGCGGTGGAGTCCACGCAGTTGGCCTTGATGGAGACGAGGAAGTGGCCGCCGTTGCGCAGGAAGCTGTGGGCGTTGCGGGCCACGATGCGGGCCTGGTCGGGCTGCGCCACGTCGGCGAAGATCACGTCCACCATGCCGATGAGCATGCGGTACCTGAGCGGGTGCCGCGCGTCCTCCAGCACCGGGATGATGTTGGGTCGTTGCTTGGCCACGTTGAGCAGGTCGCGGCCCGCGCGCGGGGAGAACTCGACCGCGTAGACCAGGCCGTCGGGCCCGATGATGTCGGAGACGTGGGAGACGGTGGTGCCCGAGGCGGCGCCCAGGTACAGCACTCGGGCCTTGGGCTGGATGTGGATCTGGCCCACCCCGCCCAGGATGGCCGCCGCCAGCTTGGAGCGGAACGGGCTCCACGCGCGGTATTCCTGCTTCACGCCGCCCTCGGTCACCGTGACGCGCCGCTCGCCGTACACCGACTGCCCGGGCACCAGGTTCCGCGTGGCCAGCGCGTCCTCCGCCCCGCGGTAGAGGAAGACGCCCTGGTGCCGGTGCGGCTCCACCGAGAGCGCGTGGGCGCCTTTCCGGCGGCGGCTCGTGCTCCGGGCCGCCCCGCCGCCCCCGCGCCCCCGGGCCCCGCGCCCCCGGCCGCCTCGCCCTGCGCCCCAGCCGCCGCCCCCGCGCGCCCCCGCCGCCGCCTTCATGGCGCCCCGGCGGCCCGGAGGGGTGAGCGGTGGCTCGGGGCGCAGAGGGGCCGAGCTGGGCGGCAGCGGTGGGGACCAGCCTACCGCAGTCCCCGCATCCCCGGAGCCGCCCTGTGACGCAGACACGGGCGTGATTGCATCACACCCGCCGGGGCCACTCTGTGCGCCCGGAACCCCTCTGCCCAGGCCGCGCGCTCAGGCGGCTGCTGCCGTGTAACCCCCGCCTCTGCGCCCCTCCTCACCCTCTGCTTTATCAGGGACCCCTGACACCTCTCCGGGGCCGCAGGGAAGGGGCGCGTCTGCTCGGCAGGAGAGGGGGGGACAGACCTGGGTTTCAGTCCTGGCTCTGCCACTTGCTTGCTGGGTGGTCTCAGGAAGCTTGCCTGACCCCTCTCTGAGGATCTTGTTTGAACTTGAGCAAGTTTCTTGAGCTATCTGCGTCTCATCATCCCATCTGTAGAACAGAACCGACCTCAGAGCTTTGTTTCAAAGCACCACGTACCCTTAGCCCATGCATGGCACATGCTAAGTGCCCTGTTAGCATTACCTGTTTTTAAAAATGTATTTCCTTTGGCCAACCTTTTTTTTATTGAGGTGTAGTTTACATACAATACAATGTACCCTTCTGTTTTAAATAACTGGATTGCTTAGAGCTTTTGCCACCTGTGAGTGGCTCTGGCACGTACACAAGGTTGGTGGGGACACATACTCTGACAAAACACTTAAACGACATCCCTAAACTTCGACTTAGTTAGCTACTTTGAAAATTTTATCCTAAAGGGATGAGCCCAGCAATCACCACCGATGGGAGTTAGAGCTACTAGAGCGAGGGTGGCGGTGGCAGCAGGGGGGTGATCAGTGTTCTCATGGAAGTGGTGGTGCAGGTGAGATGAAGTAGACTAATCCAAGAGATATTCAGAAGATAGAATGCACAGGGCTTTCTGATAGATTGGATATAGGAAGTCAGAAAGAGGAAAATTCCACGCCAGGGGTTGCCAAAGTATAGCAGCTCCCCTGTGTGGCTAACAGCCCGCAAACTGCAGCCACGGTTGCTTTCTACTTAGCTGCTGTCTTCCATCAACCGTGCCAAGTCCCAGGGTCTGCCTGGGAACACGGGGTGGCAAGAAACTGTTGATTCTTCAGTGTGCCTGGGGACACAGGCCAGAACCCTAAAGCCTATACTACACCTCAGCAGGAGCCAAAATCTCAGGTTTATCCTTGAATTCTAGTCTATGCTTCAAAAATCTGCTCTTTCCGTCTTCAATATCTTCTTGAGTATATAAAAAAAGAACCAGTGGGAAGCACCAAGGACAGCAACCAGATGCCAGGGCAGAAGCTTTCGCGTTTGGTCAGAACCACGGACAGTGACACCAATCTGGGCCAGTTTTTTGCTACTAGAGCTAGCTCAGGGCCGGGCCCACCCAATACCCTGGGAAGGTGGTGTAAGCAACCAGCGGACCTCCCTGTTAGTGGGACTAAGCATCTGCTCCAGAGTGAGACAAAATGTACCTAAGATCAGGGAAAATGTCAGGCAGACGGTGCCGAATATGCACACAGCCAAGCTTTCATTCCATCCCATACCAGGACTCTTCCATCTCCAATTCATGGGCAGCAACACCAGGTCTGGTTTTCCCTGAGGGCAAAAGTGCCTCCTTAGTGAAGGCCAGAAGTCTATATGTTGGAATGTGGACAAGGGGTTCAGAGGGTGCAATGGATGATGCCTGAGGTGGATGGTTCACCAAAAACTCTCCTTAGGCGCTCCTGCTCTCATTACAAATTGAGATGTGCTCCCCAGAATGATGAGCTGTGCTTGGTGCCGTGGACTGGAGTTCCCCCAAATCAGACCCTGTGATGGTTAATTTTATGTGTCAACTTGACTGGGCCACAGGGTGCCCAGATATTTAGTCCAACACTATTCTAAGTGGTTCCGTGGGGGTGTTTTGGGATAAAAATAACAATTAAATTGGTAAACTGAGTAAAGCACCTTGCATGTGGGTGGGCCTCATCCCAACAGTTGAAGGTCTGAATTGAATTTTAAAAGGCTGGCCCTCCCCCAAGTAAGAAAGAATTCCCCTGCCTGACAGCCTTTGAACGGGCATATTGACTCTTCCTGGTTCCTACAGCAGCCTGCCTGCCTTTGGACCTGTCATTGGCTCTGCAGATTCGACTCGTCAGCCTCCCTAACTATGTGAACCATTTCCTTGTAATCTCTCTGTACAGATGGGGACGCAGGGATAGACAGGTCAGTCTACCTATCTTCTTGGTTCTATTTCCCTGGGGAACCATGACTACTACAGACCTTGGCACAAGGATTTGGGTCCAGGTGGCTTTTTTGGGGGTGGTCCAAGGAAGCACATGTGGGGTTGGGGAAAGTGAGACAGGGAAGGGAGAAAAGCTGTAAGAAAGGTGCATTAATGAGCGGATCACCACAGTGGGCGACGAGGGCTCGGTTGTCCTGAGCCCCCTGTGAGAATCTGCAGAGGGCCACTTATCAGGCTGGGAGATTAATCTGTCATTCTCCTCGCCCCTATTGTCAGCTGTTTCTGGGGATTAACTTCCCTGCCCTTTGAGCTGCTCCTGTGCATGGCTGGGCAGACTCTCCCGAAACGGCACAGTCCTCAGGCAGACAGGTAGGCACCTGGGGTGAATTCAGAGGTGGGCCCAGGGGATGCTGGGTAGGGCATCAACAGTGTGTGCTTCGCTTGACTACTGTATCTCAGATACAACCAGAGCTTTGTAACAAAGAAAATGGGCAGGAGCTCATAACACTCATGGTATCAGGAAAGAAAGGCACACTATAAATGCACTAATACTACCTGTAATACAGATATTCAACTTGGTACAACATTCTCATCAATGAATATTAGGATTTTTCCCTGTGGTATGCGGTATCATGGAGGTCTGCAGTCACATTTGAGTAGCTTATTCCTTCTTTGCTTTTATGCAAAGTACTAAAGCCCAGTCCTGCACAGTGACCCCTCTCCACTGTCTCACTGCTGGTGACAGCCTGAGAATCAACACAGACCAAGTTTGCGCATCTTGCTTCTAACCAGAGGCATCCATTTCAGGGCTGTGTTGGATGGCTCATGGACCCTCTTCTGTCTCCTGGTTTTGATTCCAACCTGGCACAGCCATTTGTCACAGCCTGTCTGTTGGGGTGCCACAGCCTGGGAGCACCAGTCAGTCACAAGACTTTTAGTCGAGGTGAACATGTTCAACCTGTCCTGGGCATGACCCCAGAATGCTGGCGAGGCAGCGACTTGTATTGGCATTGTAAGGGGACTGAGGTGTCAAAAAAAAACCTGTTACACTAAAATGTTCATCTCGGGCTGCTGATAACATTGGATTTGTCTTATTCCCAAAGGTTCTTTAGCAGTGGGTCCCCTCTACTCAAGATGTTTCCTAAAAGGAGAAGTTGGCATTATGATCCAGACATTTCTGACAGCCAACAGGAACAACTATGGTCACTCCAACTTTTGTTTACAATTATTCTGTAAGATATGCCCCGTAGTGATGTTCATAATTCTATCTGTGCTGGGCCTCGGTAGTTAACATGGAGTGCATTAGTCTTACCCATAGACTTAAAAAGACACATGCAAATCTTTGCTCTACATCTCTCCTACACCATTCCAGAAAGTCGCCTGAGGAGGGACCGCCGTCTTTAGGTGAAATTAGCTGTAACGCTGTTAGTCTCATTAATACTTACACATTCATGACCCCAGTGGCTTCCCCAGCCCGTTTTCTTTTCTTTTTTTTTTTTTGAGGGCAGTGTCACTGGCCTTCATATGTGGGACCGAACCGGGGCCGCTGGCTTCCTAAGCCAGCGCTTAACCACCGCGCCACTTGGCCGGCCCTCCGCCTGTTTTCTATCAGCCATGCTTCACTTCCAAAGGCGACTCAAGGGATTTACATGATCACCCCCAGTGCCAGCCACAGCTGTATCTGGTCAAGATGAGCTGGGCTAACATGCAGTAACATTATAACCCCGAGATCTCAATGAATTAATACAACTTGCTTACGTTTCATGTCCAGTGAAGGTCTGTATGAAGTTTGCTCCAAAGTCACTGAAGGGCTCAGGCACTAACATCTTGTGGCTGTAACATGAGAAATGAGAAGGCTTCCATTGTTACCACGGGGGAAGAGAACGCATGGAGAACTTATTGGGTTGTCGGAAAAGTCATGACATATTTTTTTCTGTTTTTTTTTTTTTGTTGCAAAAATGCGTCATGACTTTTCTGACAATCCAATACATTCTTTTTTCCATGTTTGGCCTAGAGTTTGACACAGTCACTTCTAGTCACAACCCACTGGCCAGAACTAGTCGCATGACTGAAAGTCAGCTGGGAAACGTGGGTGGGACAATGGCTGAACAGTAAATGTTTCCTGCCATATGTACCTACTGCATGACGTCAGGCTGGCACACCTGGGCCAGTGTGCCCAACATAAACACCACAGACAAAATTTACTGTTTAAGATGCATTTATACTTATCAAGACAAAAAGCAATACCTCTTTACTATGACGTGACTAAAACCCAGGATCGTAATCCTTCCCCAGTCATATCTAAGTCTTGTTAAATGAAGTAGAAAAAGAGAACTGTCTCTCCTTTTCCAGTCTCTGGGCCTCGGAGGATCGTTCAGGTCCCTTAATTGGGATCCCCTAACATCAGGCCACCTTGCTGCTGTGGCACTTCATCCCTGGCGTGTGCCAGGCTCTCATTCCATTTCCCCCTATAGAACCAGCGGCTGGCGCTCAGTAAATGCTCAAGAGGCTTAGATGGTGTTTCAGCCAGGCTTCTCCAGAGAACAAAACTTATTTATTTGTTTGTTTGTTTGTTTATTTATCTGAGCCCTCCTGCCACCTGTTGGCAGCTCAACGGCAACTCAGCTCAGGCTGGCATCGAACCGCCGTTGCTCAGAGCTCAGCTCACACTCTTGAGCGAGCTCTTAACCAACTGAGCCATTCGGCCGGCCCACAAATTTATTTTTCAGCTCTTGGGGCTGGCAGTCCAAGATCAGGGTACCAGTATGATCACTTTTTGGTGAGACCTCTGTGTTTCTGGCTTGGAGGTGGCCGCCTTCTTACTGTGTCCCTATTTGGTGGGGAGAGAGTGAGCTCACTGCTGTCTTTCCTTGTGAGTGACACCCCATGACCTCATTTAACCTTAATTACTTCCTAACTCCAAATATAGACATTGAGAGTTAGGGCTTCAACACATGAATTTTGGGGAGACACAATGAAGTCTATAGCAATGAGCTCCTTTTCCAAAGGTCTTCTTTCTAGAGAAACCTTAGAAATCACTAGTAATTTCTTTTTACAGAATAAGAAATTGTGATTCAGAGGCTAGCTGGCTCGCCCACCCTAGAAATCCTTAAACTATCCACACATTGCTACAAATGATCTAAAACCCCACAAAAATACAGTGAGCCTAATCGGGCTCTCCTTCAGTCCATCACATTTTATCTTTTGCAAGCACTGTGTACACTGGTCATGAAATTGCTGGCCAATTAGGAAATGCAAAGCATGCCAAACACAAAATAAAGCAAATTTTTTTTTTTTTTTTTTTTTGAGGGCAGTGTCACTGGCCCTCATATGTGGGACCCGAACTGCGGCCGCTGGCTTCCCAAGCCAGCACTTAACCACTGCACCACTTGGCCAGCCCAGCAATTTTCTTTTTTTTAAAAATTCAACTGACCCCACGTATTTTCTTTAACCTCAATGAAATTTCTGTGACCGAACTGAGTATTATCTAATCAGTTTTCTAGTACAGTGAATGCTGGCCATTTGGGGCTGACATTGGCCAAGAAGGAATGTCAAAGACTGACATGAAAAAGTAAAATAAAATTGTCACTGATGCAAATTAACTTGGAGTAACCTCTCCTTGCTACTACTACCCATGCTCTAGCTTATTTAAATCCTCTGTAAGTATAATTGTGCAATCGAGAAAATAAAGGCTGCCGAATGACTCATTTACCCCAATATCCAAAATAACTTCTCTATGACCTCATTTGTACCATTAGTTTGCCTGCTTTCTATGAATTTGATGGTCAACAGGGAGCCCCCAAATATAGGCACAAAAATTGAAACAGCATATTTGGGCTTCAGCTGCGCTCACAGATCCTCTCTGTCCCCAAGGCACTCTGAATGGCCTGTTTGTGGCCTCTAGGAATTTTTTGTCAGAGGCCTGAAATTCAGAGCCTGACAAAATGTTTTCTAAAACAACCCCATGACTCCTTGTGAACCCTAAGCAGGCTGATTGCACTTTAGCTTAATTTATAACCTCACCGTTGTAACGGTGCCTTTGCTCTTCAGGAATTTCTAGGAAGATGGGGAAAATCAAAGGCTTCCAGAAAGAAATAACAAGAATAAAGTTGGCCCCTCCTGTACCACTGACCTCTTGAATCATGATTCCAGTTGCCATTGGAAATTCTCCCAGATGTCAGGTGATTGAAAGCGATTTCAATAAAAATCAGTTTATTTTTTCCAGCTTTCCTGTGCTATGATGGACATTTAACACTGTGTACATACTACGAAATGTGCACAAAAGGTTAGTATATCCATCAACTCAGTTAACATGTCTCGTGTGTGTAGTGACACCCTTTAAGATCTATTCCGAGCAAATTTCGCAGTTTGTACTGACCACCTTCACCACGTTCCTTTTGCCCCACCCCACCTTGCCTCTGGCAACCATTAATCCACTACTTTTACGAGTACGGTTTTTTAGATTCCACATATACCAAGATCATGCAGGATTGTCTCACTGTCTGACTTACTTCACTTAGCAGGCCTTCAAGTTTCATCCGTGTTGTCACAAATGGCAGGACATCCTTCTTTTTTATGGTAGAATATTCCATTTTATATGTATATATATAGACCTATATTGATAGATACATGTATAGCTCACATTTTCTTTATTCATCCATCGACATTTGGGTTGTTTCCATGCCTTGGCTACTGTAAATAATGCTGCAATGAACATGGGGATGCAGATATTTGAGACAGTGATTCTATTTCCTTCATGTGTATATATCCAAAACAGAATTGCTGGATCATATAGCTCTGTTTTTAATTTATTGAAGAACTACCATGTTTTCCCATAGTGGCTGTACCAGTTAACCTTCCCACCAACAGTGAACAAGTGTCCCCTTTTCTCCACGTTTTGTTTCAATTTTTTTTTTCTTATGTATGTTTCTTTACATGCCTTGTAATTTTTTATTTTTGAAAACCCAAAATTTTGAATATTTTAGTGTGGCAACTCTGGAAACCAGGTTCTCCCCCTCTTCCAGGGATTGTTATTGTTGCTTGTAGTTGTTTAATGACTTTTCTGAACTAATTTAGTGAAGTCTGTATTATGTGTTGTGTGCAGACACTGGAGTCTCTGTTCTATTAGCTTAGTGGTTCACTAGTGATTGGACAGATATTTCCGTAAAAGCCTGGAATTCCAAAATATCTCCCAGTCTTGCAGATGTGCTCTGTGTATGCTGGAGCACCCTTCAACACTCAGCCAGGAGGTTCACAACTCCGCCTTAGTACTTACTTCCTGCTTGCATCAAGCCTTAAGAGCAGCTAGAGGGCAGGGTTTCCAGGTACCCAGGAGTGTATCAGAACTCCTCACAAGTCCTTATACCCCAAAGCATCTCATTCCCCCTCATTTTGGTTAGTCTACTGTTTTCCCCAACTGTTGTTATCCATTCCCCACAGGCAGCATCAAAGAATACACTTACCTGTGCTTTTGACAAGTACTCTCTAGGTGACCATTTTTGTACTGAAAGTTATGAGTTAGGTAAGACAGAAGCAAACCCTTTGAGCTGGTTCCAGGGAGCCGCCAGACAGTTCAAAACAAACCAGCCCAACCCAGTTCTCTGCAAATCAGTGCTGCTGTGCTCACTGTTCTATTGGTACCAACAGGAATGTGGCTGCTATCTTCAAAGCCACTGCTGAGCTAGGGAGAGGGAGATGAGACCAGGTAAGTGAAAATGCCACAAAGCTCTCCAGTCTTACCAAGATTCAACGGTTTCTTCTTGATTATGTTGCTCTGCTTACTGCAAACTTTTAGTTAGCTTCCAGAATTCGGGAAAATTTGATTATGACAGGTTTTGCCAGTTTTTTCAAAATTCCTTTTTTGGAGGGGCAGCCTTTTGAAGTTCCTTACTCCACTATTTTCGCTGCAGTTTACATATAAGAGATTCAAAGAACTATGTAGGGTAGTGTATCCAAAAACACTGCAAGACATCACCTATTTTCAAGTGCACATGAAGCATTTATAAAAACTGAACAACTGCTGGGCTGTAAAGCAAATCTCAACGATTTCAGAATTCAGATAATGCATTTTAGAATAGGGATGCATATATTTTCCAACAATACTGGAATTAAAACTCAGTGACAAAGACAATTCAAATTTGGCATCCGGCCAGGCAGTTACTAAAGTGCACGTCACAATCACTGGATGCCAGGGTTAAGGCAGGACAGCAGGAATGTTCTGGTCTGCCCCTCCCTTTTACTAGGAAGCCGAGGGCCAAAGGTCACACAGGAGCTGTGGGTGGAGCCAGGTCTGCACGCCAGGACCCTTACCCCAGGGCTCCAACACGGGCGGTCTGCCTCTAGTCCTTCCCTCATCCAGGGCCTGGTCTGCTAGCATTCACTGCCCCGTCCCACCCCTTCGACCCACCCCCCCGAATTCTAGCTTTGTTTTCTGACAGTCTTACTACCCCTAAAGTCCAGGACATCAAAAACTGGCTAATCAGGTTTACTATTTCCTATGGGGAAAAGTGTCTGATATCATGTTACCTCATGATATTTATATTTCCATAATTTCTAGTAAGACAGTTTTAAAGATGAAATAATCAGATGCAATTGTCTCAGGAAGCCAAGAGACCGATTTGTCAGTATATACACTAATCATGACCTTCAGTTAACGTAACATACTCCCATGGAGTTTATTTCCTTCTATACCTAATTGAATGCTGTTTTAACTATAAAATTTCCTGGATCTCCTGACCCATGGGCACAACAGTACGGGTAGATGGGCTCTGTAGTCGGCAAGGAGAAACCACTTAGCTGTCCGTTTGTTGGAGGGAGCAGAGACCTGATGTGGACACACCCAACTTTCATACACCAGTTGGTTTGTAACTGGCAGATGTTGCAACTCCTGATGATTCTAAGGTTCCTTTGCGCTTGACCTTTGGAAACAGCACAGAGCAATACTGGTCATTTATCCAGGTGCTGCACTTGTTTTCCCAGGTACTGTGTGAGCTTCTCTACATCCATACTCACTTAAGCTTTGTGGTGGCAGATGACATTAACTACGGGCCCAGCCGTCACTATTTGCCTCCCTTCCGCTGCCCCCCAAGTCATCAAGACTATCCAGCTCATCGTGCTAGCGATGGAGTGAAATGATACCAAGCTCAGGATGAATCTGGACTGATCTGAGCTAATCATGGCAACGCCGGTCCGCTTTCCTCAGTCAAGTTCCTCCAGCTTCGCCTGCGACTGGGATTGGCTGGCATCACGGCCAATGTGGTGTTAACAGTTAATCTGGAACTTCATGAAAATTTCCCATCTGTTAACATTTTTTTCTCCTTCCCCTAAATCCAGGCCTATTATATAGCTAGTGTCATCTTTTGCTAAAATAGAAAGAGCTTACATTTGAGAGTCAGATATATACATGGATACAAATGTCAATGTTGTTTCTGAGCAATCCAGGGCAAGCTACTTATTTCTGTGGAGCCTCAGTTTTGTCACTTAAGTAGGGAGAGTCTCTAGGATAGAACAATGGAATAAGGAATAAATGGGACAAGGAAGGTGTGCAAAGCTCATGAGCCCGAAGTAGGGCTCAATCAGTGGGATTTCTTACCCAATTAAGATTAGTGCAATTACATCCCAGCTCAGCCAATAAACACTCTCACTGGTACACAAGCCCTATACTCCATGTCCCCCAGTCATTCTGGTTTTAATGCTCAGCAGAAACAAGCATATTTGTGAAAGCATTTTTTTCTTTTCTTTTCAGAAGCCTAGTTGTTAGAGATAAAGAACCACATGATATGTAGATAGTTGACAAATTTCTTTTACTTGTTTTTGTGTCTACGATTGTAAAAAGGCAAACAGTGCTAATGGCCACTTTGGTAAAAACACACAGTGTTCGAGCCGAGGAGAGTTACATTCTTTGGACGGGTTTTATCCCCAGGATGTCAAAGCCCTTGGCCATGACCGCAGCCGCTGCTTCACACAGCAGCATACGCCACATGTTCACCTTCGACACTTTTCCTGAGAAGACAGAAAAAGGACACTCATTCATTCTTTTTTCTTTTTGAAAATCACTATTAAAGAACCTGTGTGACTTCTGGATTTTACTGAGAAGTGAACAGCCTAACCCATGTGTGTCTGGAGCTTAAACTAGAATCACCTTTACCTTGAACTATAAAGAGAGACAAACCAAGAAATAAAGGTGCGCGCCTGTTCAAGAAGTCTATTTTTATCTGATAACGAGGACAAGAGATACAGAGTTTGCAATGATTAGAACTGTACATCTTCTAGCCTTTTGAAAATTTAGAGTTTTTTTCCTAGGCCTCATGGTTTGAATAAGTATAAACTTTAATACCATGGTGATGGTGAGATTGTTTTTCCTAATAGTTTCAGGTCACAGGCATGAGCCTCTGAAATGCCTACTTGCCCTGTGACCCCTTATTTCAGTCTCTTTCATTATCTATGGAACATGACAGGGGAGAAAACCTAAGGTAAGAAAATGTATCATTTTTTTCCCCAAGAGCAGTTTCCATTACCAAGAACATCCAAAGACTCATTCTGGGACCCTCAATCACTGGTGTTGGAAATGTCCTGTTCCTAATTAGTGGTCTTAATTGTTTTCTTTGGAGGCTTACGGTTTCATGCCGTGTACCTGTGTGTAGAAAAACTAGTCTGTTTGGGAATGGGATGAATTCCACTTATGCTTTTATTAGAGCTGTAATAGTTTAATTTTGTCTGTTATATATGATATGGCTCACTGTGCAATTGGCTGGGGAAAAGGGGAAGGGGTAGTTTCCATAAATAAAACAAGCTGAAAACCACCCATACCCAATTCAAGTACATGCCTGCCCCAATGGTACCCCATCCCCAGTATGCCCACTGGGTGAGACACTCACCAGTTTGTCGATCTTTTTCCACACAATAGCAGCTATCATAGAATTCAGTGAAAGTGGTTGCCAGCTCATAGATATAATCACAGAGAGTGTGGAGAAATAAGTCATCTAAAATCTTCTGCAGAATCTCAGGGAACCGTAAAATGCACCGGCCTAGTTTCCATTCCTTCTCATGGTCCAGGATGATTCTGGTCTCTTGAGCAGCTTTCTGGAGCATTTCTTCATCAATATTGGCCAGCCGTGCAATAGACCTGAAAAATCAGGAACAGCCATTGTCCCCTCTGCCAGACACAGTCTTCTTTACTCGAAAACATGTAATATGAAGTGACTCATAGAAATTAGGAACTTGACTCACAATTACCTGATTCTGGTGAAGGCGTACAACAGGTAAGCAGCTGTGTTTCCTCGGTCGTCCAGCATTTTGTCAAAGGAGAAGATGTAGTCATTCAACCGGTTATGGGAAAGATCGGCATATTTGATACAGCCATAAGCAACAGACGTCTGGGCGGCTGCAAGTTCCTCTGGGGTTAAGACCTGTTGGAAAAACAAACAAAATACTTCATAGCTGGCTGACCGCTGCTTTTGTCCTGGTGTCTCATAAGCACAAGACAAGGTTATGAGTATCTAATGGTGCTCCTTTATCAACAAACTGTAATTATATCATGGAGAAAACTCACAGTATCACTGTAACGAGGTCATCAAAATTAACGTTAACATTTATAAGACTTACCAACATCAATGATGTGCCTCCTGAAGTAATGAAGTAAGAACTCTTGCGAAGACTGTGTAACTTGTGTTTAATTATGAGGAAACATCAGACAAATCCAGCTGAGGGGAATTCTACAAGAAAACTGACCAGTACCCTCCGAAAGCGTCAAGGTCATCAAAGTCCAAAGAGCAAGGAACGGCTCAGGTTAAAAATGGTTAAGGAGATGGGATGACTAAATAAAGCCTGTGATCCTGGATTGGGACCCTGGCCTAAAGAAAGGACATTTGGGAGACAAATGGGGAAACTTTATCAAGTCTGCAGATTACGCAATGGTATTATATCAATGTTAATTTCCTGATTTTAATAACTCTACTATGGCTATGTGACACATTAATATTTAGGGAAGCTATTAAGGAAATTCTATGAACTACTTTGTAATTTTTTGTATGCCTAAAATTATTTCAAAATGAAAGGCTAAAAGAAAACTATGATTAAGGTATTCAAAAACTTAGAGGAAAAGAGACAAAATTGGATAAAAGATGCAAAATTTCAAGATATTTGAAATATAGAACAACAAAACATAATACTTGAAGTAGAAAATATTCAAAATGAAGCACAGAGAGAAAAAAAGGAAAAAAAGTCAGTATGAGAGGCACACAGGAAGCCAAGTTCTAATATAGGTACTGGGAAATCTAGAAAGGACAGAATGGGGCAAAGGTGCAGTATTTGAAGAGACACGACTGAGAATTTTCCTGAACTGATAGAAGAGCTCAGCCCACAGGCTTAGGAAGCTCAGCAACTCCCAAGCAGGGTTAAGTACAAAAGAAAGAAACAACTTCCCTCTCAACCCCAAACCACAACCACGACCAGCCACTTCTTAGTCAGAGTACCAAAACAAAGACTAAGAAGAATGGTAAAAATAGTCTGAGACTAAGATACATTGCCTTTAATGGAGCAACAATAAGAAAAGTGATATTCAAAAGAAACTATGGAAGCTAGCAGACAACGGAATGCCACCTTTAAAATACTGAAATAACAGCTGCTAAACTAGAATTCTATACCCAATAAAAACATTGTTCAAACTGGAGGCAACAGAAAGATGTTTTCAGATAAACAAATGCTGATAGAATTTGTCACCAGTAGACCTGCACTACGAAAAAATACCAAAAGGAGATCTTCAGACTGAAGGAAAATAATCCCAGGTAGAAGTAAAGAACTGTAGGATGGAATAAAATGCACAGGAAGAGTAATATGTGGATAAATATAATACTGATGGTTTAAAAGAAACAAACTCTGGACAAGACTTGAGCAGACCCTTCACAAAAGAAGGTATCTAAATGGCCAATAAGCACAAGAAAAGGTAGCCATCATCCTCACTCATCAGGGACATGCAAATTTTAGCCACAGTGAGATGCCATCACACACTCCTGAGACGGGCTAAAAACACCACAAAATCAATGCTGGTGAATGGAACAATCATTTATTCGTGGGGGAAGCTCCTAAGAATTTTTAATCAAGTTCTACGTAAGCCCACCCTGCAGCCCAGCAATGCAGCTCTTGTACGTGTATCTCAGAGCAAAAGTGCATGTACCACAAAAGGGCTTGAATGACAACACTGAACTTAGGCTTCTATTCGTAACAGCCAGCGTCTAGAATCAACCCTAATGACCATCAACAGGGGAAAGAATACACAAAATGTGACATATTCGTACAATGGAATTTTATTATTCAGCAATAAAAAGAAATGAACTATTGATATACCCAGAAAATGATTTTACATTTCATTTTGCTTGCAAGTTTTTTTTAAAGGGAGTAGGTGGAGGGAATGTAGCCTCAGGGCCTGCCTTCATGCTCTCTGGGTCACTGGGGATCCATCTGAACCAGAGAGAGCGCTCCTCCTCAAAGGACCATTTTTTGTGTTTGGCTCTTTCATTTATTCATTTATTTATTTATTCCTATTATTTCTCCTGTAACTTTACCCTTCTGTTTACAATAGTTATGTTCATTCCAAATATCACCTGACTTGCTAGAGAGTAAAAGACATAAGACCCTTTGAATCTCAACCTTTGACCTCTGTTATCCCCATCTTAAAAAAAACTTTCTCATTGCCATTTTCTTCATTTTGATATAGTTCCTCCACATTCCAGACAAGTCCAACCACAATCCTTTCTAAGGGTGCTACAGAAGCCCATCGTGTCCCCTACCCTGATGGCTCAGCAGTGGCCTTGCCTGTGACCACTCGACCAGAGTCCCCGAGAAAGGAACTCAGCAGATGTAGACTCTAACGGAGGCTGAGACCCACCCGCCTCAGTCTGCAGTGTTCTCCCATCACTGGTTCAAAGCAGTGACAGGTGAACTGCCAACAAAAGTCAGAGATCACAGGAACACTAACAAAGGAGAAAAAGGCCACGGCCTTGTGTAAATGCCAAGAACTATTTCCAAAATAAATGCACAGCCATTCAGGGAACAACCTTACTGTGCAATAAAATCTGAGTTATATTAAGCCTGTCCCAAGGGGACTGACTCCTTATAATCCTTCCCAGTTCCCTCAATGAAACAAAATCAAAAACCACAATGCAATGCATGGTACACACTATGCAAATGAGGCCTTGGCGTACCTTGTCTCTCTCCTTTTCCTTCAGCTTGTCCATGGATCGTCTGAGTCCTTCTTCCAAAAGGTCCATGAGGCGCACGGTTTCACCTGAGCGTGTTTTAAACTTCTTCCTAAAGAGCCCAATGAAAGGCCTCATTACACAGATTCGGAAACAGACCATGTGACTTAGAAGTCTGGAAGTGAAGGCCTGACCCCACCCCAGCTGGCCACCAGGGAGGGTGTCCAAAGAGAGCGGGGCCTTTCAGGGGTCCTTCGGCCCTCAACTCAAAGCATCCTATGCGTCAGGCTCCCAGCTGCTTTCTCTACATGTTCACCTTTAGCACATTCCCTAAGCGGGAAAGAAAGAAGACGTTTGCTTTCGGTTCATTATCGGTTCAACACAAAGTTTGGCTTAGCTGGTTTACCTTAGAAAAATTATTAATAAAATACACTTTGCTTCTATAATTGTTTGGGAAGCAGGCAAATTCTTAACAGGAATCTCAGTTGCATTTCTCCACATAGGAATTCCACTTGTTCGGCACTAACCAATGCTGATGCGTCCTGGAATCAGCTAGAGTTTTAAAGAACAGGGTGCCAGGGTCCCATTCACACTTAACTACAATCAGACTCTCTGTGGATGGGGCAAAGACACTGATAAGCACTGCCCTGGGCAACTGCATTATTCAATGCATTTCATGAGAACCGGCTTTTACCTATTAAACAGGAGTTTGCACAACACTGAGTATATAATTTGTCTTTTTCTTTCACGTTAAAAATCTTTCAAACACAACAATGGTACAAACAAAGCATGCTTTTCTAACACAAAGCCTACCGAAATAATTGTAATACTTCCTACTAAAGTTGTATTTTCAGGGTTGCCTTAGAAAGGATCTTCTTGACCTTTATCAATTAAAACTCCTTTATGATCCCGCAAATATATGAAATGCTTCATGGTTTTCCTTATATGCCATGCCCTCCTTCTTGAGCGTCCAACAACCTCCAAATTTCCTGTCTGATGAGATGATATCCATCATAAAGCCCAGCCAAAGTGCTAAGGAAAGCCTTCCTTAAGGTCTCTAATTTGCTGTGACTCGTCTGTTTCGTTACTTCCTACCTGTGCCTGGCTTAAATTTTCGTTGTTTGTATGTGTGTGTTTACGCCTCTAACCAGTGGAAGGATGTATATCTGAATACCAAAGGAGCTTTAAAAACAGAAGCCTCATACCCATGTTAACCTAGTAAGTCAGTAACCCCCTTGGTGGGGCCAGGGCTCCAGAGAGCTGCCCTGCTTCAGTCGAAAGGGTCCTTCGGGGAAGAGGCCACGTCCTGTGCATGCACCGTGTAGCACCCAGCTAATGCTATGCACAGCAGGTCTCAAAAGACAGGTGTCCACAAAATATCAGGAAGATGATTAAAGAAAAGGAGGAATTATTTATTTTAAGGACTCTTAACACAGGAAAATCCCACTAAAAAACAGGTGGCAGAACCTGGGAGCACTTAAACGTAAATATTTAAAACATAGTAAGCTGCCACTGGTGAACTATCGTTGAAATTATTCTTCATTTTTCAGGGTCTAGGATGCCATAATTACATGACGCTGAGAGTGCAAAAATATAAAACAACAACAAAAAAAGAACCAAGACAAAAATTACTTAGCCATTACATGATAAATAAGTTAAATGCTAAGATATGAATATTGGTGATAAATATCAGGAATAAAAACAAATTTGATAATTTCACCCAACTGTAGGAAGAATCATCTAAACGTTAGTCCAAAATCCCATGTTAAGAAACTAAGATACTGTAAATAATATTCAACTCAATGGTGAGCTCAGCGCCTTCTCAGGACCAGGGACGCGGTAATAAGTACGGACCCAGTGCCTTCCGAGTCCAAAGTGCGGCTCTACAGAAGGCTCGTATGTTATATTTAAAAAATGTCTGCTGTTGAGGCCAGCTTGATCTTTGATCTCCATATAACCTGTACCTAAAGTAACACCGGACACACCTCGCTGGCCTTCTACATGCTAACTTGGGGCTGTCGTACATTCGCTGGAACGGCCTGAGCTACTCCCTGGGGCTTTCCGAAGTATCGCCATATTTGTGTGATGGTGCCATTTGGGACGTGTCATCTAATCTAAATCTAAAATGCCAGGTTTTAAAGACATGCTGATTAATTAGCTACGTGAGCCCAAAGCACTGTTAAAAAATTCTGTGCCTTTGAATTAATGAATGCTGTATACAAATATTTGCTTGTATTTACCTTTTTGTTTCATAAACATTGGGTAGAATGTGGGGAAAGAAGTGGAAAATAGAAAAACTAAAAATATGGATATTAACATGTAGGTCTCAATAACCATAATATTTTTGAGATGAGCATAAAATCGAAAACCGCAAACCTTAACATTCAATTGGAATCTCAATAAACTTCTATGTGTTGGCCAGGCGTTGGACAGTGAAGGAAGAAACAGGCTTTTACAAAGTGCTTGAAATGTATCAATATTTTGTTTCAGCTGAGGGGATACTGTGATCGATTTTACAATTTAGATCTTTGGGAATGGAAACGCTCTTTATAATCTGTTAAGTCTATAGTCTGGTTTTCATCCAACTTTGCACAAATCTCCCTAAAAGGCTACATTCTCTGGCACTGATAAGATACAAGTATAAAACAGCTCAGCTGATTCACCATTAGAGCTTATGGAGACTTAAAAAAAAAAAAAAGTTGTGAACTATTATAAATGTAATTCTAATATGCTATCAAATGAAATGCAGCCTCTTCCAGAGGAATCTGCGGCTCAGGTATGTCATTCCCACCTTTAGGTTGCCCAGACTTACTTGTCTTCCCCCAGCACCACACCAAATCCAGCATGAGACACGCGGGTTACTTTAGGGTCATACCAACCGATCATTTGAGCAGCAGCAAATATTGTCTGGAAGTGCACAGACTAAGAAAGAACAGAAATAGGAAATGACCTGCTAAACTTTCTAATAATAAAAAACAATGGTGTAAAGCTTTTGCACTTAAAACTTAAGATACGGAAAATTCAAATCACTCACAAAACTTGTAAGGCAAGTATAACTATGAAAGCTCTCGTTTATTCCGTGTGTATGAGAAACAGTTAGAGCAGGGCTGTTATACTTTTTATGTTCAAAGGTGTTTAAAGCAACCGAATTTGGGGCAGGCTCATGGGCACTAAGTTCAATTAAATTTCAGGTCTCACAACTGCGTTTCCAGATAGGAATGGCCACTGAGGTTCAGGGAAGCAACAGTTTCCAGTGTACGGAGATGAGCTGAAGAGCTGGGCCAATGCAGCCCCGTTCTGTCGCCTATGGTACAGTGTGGCTCTCGATGTTGATCCTGGGGGAAGGTCTACAGCCTGCAAGTGCCAAATGGCACAAAGCTCACCACTGCTTCCCACCTCCAATCAGACAACGTAAGAACAATAAAGATCACTCACTTGTCCACTGTCCACCACATAGATGATCATATTTGCTTTCTCCTCAAATAGTCTTTGTTTAATAGCAGCCAGGTCTGAGGTATCGTAGGTATAACCCCCGTCTGATTTTACTATGGTTAATGGTATGGAACATCCTGGGACAAACACAATCTTTCTGCCATCATCCATCTGCACAAATCCTAAAAAAATAATCTTTATTAATAATGTTAAAAGAACACTGAGGCAATATGAATGCTAAGCTACCACAGGATATGTACCAGTGAGCTCAAGACATCACAGTGTTTTTTTCCTCACCATCACCTATTATGGGCCTCAGAAATGGCTTCTCTCAAGGTCGTTTGGGCACCTAGGGTGTTTTCAGGGAATAGTTTTCCAGGCCCACACTACACATGGCTCCCAAACTCTTTGTGGAACACCTCACTGGAGCCCACTTGCTCAGCGGATACAGAACATGAAAATCCGTGCTTTGTTTTCAAGTTGAGCTGGATCCACAGCCTTCCTCTGGGAGAAAGATGCAATTTCTATCCCTGCCTCTTAAAATGTATCCAAAGAACATGATGATAAGAACAACTATATCTGAGTGCTATTATGTGTCAAACATTATGCTGAGTCTTACATTCAACCTTCACAGTAACTCTGCAGAAAGTACTATTGTTACTGCTATTTTACAGTTTAGGAAACTGACGCTTGGTAGGGTAAAGGCATATAACAGGGTGGTTAAAAACAAGCTCTGAAGCTAGACTGCCAGGTTTGAATCTCAGATTTGTTACTTATTAGCTATGTGACTTTGGGAAGTTACTAACTTCTCTATGCCTCTTTTTCTCATCGTTAAAAAAGTCTTTATAATTTTATTATCTTAAAAGTATGGTCCTGCAGCCCCAGATTAATAAATACCATTTCCCGGGCCGGCTGAGTGGCACGGTGGTTGGGCGCTGGCTTGGGAAGCCAGCAGCCCTGGTTCGGGTCCCACATATGAGGGTCAGTGACACTGCCCTCAAAAAAAAATAAAAAAATACCATTTCCCATTCAAGGAACCAGGCTTTCTTGGAGATATTACATTAGCTGACTTCAGATATAAGGCAGGGAATGTACAAAATAATCCTGAAATATTATGTACCAGAAAGCAAGTAAACCATTAAAGATTATAGAGATCAAGGAAAAAAAAAAAAAAGGGAAGCCAATTTGAAAAGGTTACCATTAGCCAAAGATGGAATAATCTGAGCATTGGAAAGAATAAAGGCAAATGACTGAAAAATATAAAATATACTAAATCTCATTCAGATTTGAAGATAAAAACAACTCAGTTGTCCTATCTGGAAGATGCTAAGAAACTAATTTATTACTCTGAAAATTGATAAAAAAAAAATGATGCACTTATACTGCTTATCTTATGTGAACTGTATCTCAGGATAACAAAAAAAATTATGTGACAAAGTTCTGTAGGAGAATTCCAGGTAACAGACAAAGGAATGACAGAATACTACCACTTTGCAACCTCTAATGAAATAATGGATCGAGGTCTTGATGGTTAACAGCTGCTGAAACCACTAGAAGAAAGTCTAATGAGGAAAGTGAAGGATAAATCAGGCTGACAAACACCTGAACCCATCTTAACATCATAAAAAGAGCCAACCAGATGTCTGTATTCTTGCAAATAAACAGAAGACAAAAGAAAGGAAAAAGAGAGAACACAAACCACAATCCAGTCAAGCCTCTTTAGAAAATAAAGAGGAATTACGTTAAATAACACCATATAGAAATTTCTGTAAAACAAATAAATGGCCCAGTTTCTTCAAAAAGGGAGGGAAGAGATACTATGGATTTACAGAACTTCAGCTATATATGAAACAAATGTGATGTTCAGACTCTGAAAAAGAAAGCCTCGTGATTAAAAAAGATTATGAATCAATTTGGGAAATTTAAATTCTGACTATTTAATGATACTAAACAATTATGAATTTTCATGGAGTGATAATAGTGCCGTGACTTTGGAGCTGGAGGAAGGGCCTGGTTCTTTTTCCTTTTTTCTTTTTAGCTGAGCCATCCTGCCACCTGTTGGCAGCTCAGCGGCAGCTCAGCTTGGGCTGGGCATCGAACTGCTGTTGCTCAGAACTCAGCTCGCACTCTTGAGCGGGCTCTTAACCAACTGAGGCACTCGGCCAGCCCCGGGCCTGGTTCTTTTAAAGATACATACAAAAATACTTATATAAAATTGTATGATGGAAGCAGTGTGTAGACATATTGGTTGGCCTGTATGTATAACTGCTGAAGTTGGGTGACATGTGCATGGAATGGGGGGAAAGGGGGTACTATAATATTCTCTCAACTATTGCCTTTGTTTGAAATTTTTCATTAAAGTTAAAGAGTGCCTACCTTTCTCTTCAAATTCCTTTACAACATCATCCATCCTATCTTGATAGAAGGACTCCCCCCTCTCTATTAAAGAGATGTCCAATGCATCATAGATTTTATTAAACTCTACGAGATAAAAAATGAATGGTTAAGAATTTAAACAAACAGGAAACGTGCATCTTATTGTAAAACAGTTATTATTTATTGAAATATATGGAAGAAAACTAATATTAAAAAATGTACAATATAGACAGAACATTATATACATATTGCCATTTTGAAAACGTGGAAAGAATATGGTAAGACACACATCAAAATATTAACAGTGGTTGAGACTATAGATAATTTTTATTTTCTTTTTTCCCGTCTACATTTACTTTTTTTTCTACAAAGGTACTTCTTGTGTAACTTTAAAAAATTAGAAAATACACATGAGCACAAAGAAAAGCCTTTCTTATTGTAGATCAAACATTTACTAAATTTTCTTTCAGTTTTTCCTAATTTGTACCATTTACCTGTCTGTCTAGCCATGCTTCAGTGGCACAATATTACCTATGGTAGCATTATAAATCATTTTACTACCTAGTGCTGAAAACAACCATCATAACTCTTCTTTTTCAAAGATCTACTGGCTATTCTTGTCCATTTGTTCTTCAAAGTGACTTTTAAAATTACTTTGTCAAATGTGAAAACTTGAAATTGTCTTAAAACGACAAATGAATCTGGAGAACTGGTGGACTGCGCAGCTACTCTATTCAGACATTCTATTACATCAGTTGCGTATTTCTCTTTTGTGCTCCACTTTTCTGTATAAATGTACCCCTAAGTGTTTCATAGTTTTGGTTGCTATTGTGAATAGGATCTTTTCTTTTTCTTTCCTAATTAATTTTTGCTGACTTCTGAGTAAGTTAAATTTTGCATCGGCCTGTCTTAATACACTTTCTTAGTATATTCTAGTTTATTCTTAGTTGTTTTAGTTTCAGAAAATATTTAAGAAAAAAAACCTATTTGCTAGTCCTTGAACGTTTAACATGTCACTTAAGGTCAATTCTCAAGCATACGACACATGTAATAGTATTTGTTGAATGAATGAACAGAAGCTCAGAAACTCACCTTGGCGGGAGACATCACAGATAAGCTTCCAAGCTTTTATGATATCTGGGTTTTTACTCTGGAGCAGAACTACACATTGGTATGCTCGCTTTTTAAATTCCTCCTCAGTATCAAATCTCTTCTTGGATTCCTGTGTTTAAAATAGATAAATAAATAAAAAGTAAGATTTGTAAAAAGAGACAACCCTGTATTTCTACATTAAGAATTTGTTCATTTCTCAAACAACAAATAAAACGCACACACACACACAAAAGGCTAGGAAATGAAAATTTACGGAACAAAAACAACAGACGTGTTCTATCTTTTTTTTTTTTTTTTTAAGAGGGCAGTGTCACTGGCCCTCATATGTGGGATCTGAACCGGGGTCGCTGGTGTCCCAAGCCAGCTCTTAACCACTGCGCCACTTGGCCGGCCCCAGACGTGTTCTATCTTAATAGTCAAGAATATTGTTACAAAGGAATATTCCAAAGAGCCCTATAAATTCATTTGAAATCATTTTTCCTGAACACACAAAATTCTCACCACAGCGCTCCCTTCACTTTTCTAATTCACATAAGCCTACTCACACCAATACTGGTGTCCAAGGAGAGTAAAATATAGCTAACAGGTAGGACTGCATTTTCTGGGCTCGATTTTCCATTCTGCATGTGGCCCTGGATGAGTAATTCTTTTTTTGTAATTAAAAATAAAAATCCTGGGGCCGGCTGAGTGGCTCAGTTGGTTAAAAGTTGGCTTAGAGCGTGTGCTCTGAGCAACAGGGCCGCCAGTTCGATTCCCACATGGGCCAGTGAATGCTGAGCCCTAGCTGAGCTGTCACTGAGCTGCCAACAGGCCGCAGGATGGCTCAGCTGGTGTAACAACAGGATTGCCTGTTCAATGGTGGGCTATGCCCACTCGCAACTAAGACAACTCGGCACCTTGACTGAGCTACCACCTGGATGGCTCAGTGGATAGGGTGTGCGCTCTTAACAAGGCTGCCGGGTTCGACTCCCGCATGGGATGATGGCTATGCCCACCTGCAACTAAGACTGAACTCAGTACCCTGAGTTGAGCTGCTGCCCAGGTGACTCTAACATTAGTTATTTTACTTCTCTGGGATCAGTAAACATTTCAGTTGTTTTCAATTTTTTCATTAGGAAATATTTACCAAAAGACAAAACAATTACCAAAAACAAACAAAAAAACACACAAATGTTTATTTTTTTAGCATCTATGGTTCTGTATTAATAACTACTATAATAACAAATGACAAAATTGTGAAAAGATGGGCACGGTAGACTAAATGAAAATGAAACAGAAGAACAGGAAAATTCCCCAAAGTAGGTAATGCCTGAATAATCAAGGATTGTACTATTTATTTTCATTTCTTAACAGCCACTGTAGGGTATTTATATTATAAATGATTTAACTGAGGTATAACAGGATCATACCATTTCTCTGTAACAACCAGAAACTTCATAATCACTAAATCAGACTTTATAATCTCTATATTTATAATCCAGATGTCCAACTCATTGTACAGCCTCAGTTATGAGATCTAAACACACTGATTCCTTCCTTCTTTTCTCTAAAATGTTTACTTTTTAATGCAACAATCCAATTCATGGAAAGTTGTCTATTATTAGGTTATTTATTTATTTATTTATTTATTTTGAGGGCAATGTCACTGGCCCTCATATGTGGGATCCAAACCAGGGCTGCTGGCATCCCAAACCAGCTCTTAACCACCGCGCCACTCAGCCGGCCCTAGGATATAATTTTAAACAGGGAAAAAAAACCTACATGGACAAAGTTGTTAACTAAACAAAGAGCCTTCCCAAAATGGGGGAACAAATCAAGAGAGTAATGTAAACTTTGGCACACCAATCCAACAAAATAATGTGCAGTCATATCACAAAGTAACATAATAAAGTTCAAAATAAAATGTTAATTACAATACAAATTATCACAAATGATGTAACTGATGTTTTTATATGAATGAGTCAAAAAAGTTTTAAAAAGTTGACCCTAGTGATTTGAAATTCTGGTTTATGGAACATTTATCTTTTATAAAACTGCTCTGACATATACTTAATAACATTTTCAAAATATCGCAGAGACAACAGTATCAAAAGCATTTTAGTTACTAAAATTTTGATTAACAAACTCCTAAATTTACTTAGCAATAGGTAAAGTGGTAGAATTCAATTTTTAGCATCCACCAATACAAAAGCCAGGAAGGTATGTTAAGGGGTGGGGAGTTCAGCAACTTTTATTTACCCTGGAGGTTGGTTCAAATACCATTCTGGACTCCCTAGGGAAGACGAGTAATTACGCTGAATGGTCAACACAACAATAATATAACAATGAATGGTATCAAACCTTATAAAATGCCTGCAGATCCCCAATCGGAGGCGAAACTGTTAGGTAATCCGGAAATTTATCTTGCAGGTGAGCAATGAGCATGCCAAACTGGGTGCCCCAATCTCCTACATGGTTTAATCTAATACCAATCAGAGAACAGAACATAATTTTTAAATGATAAATACGTTTACATTAGGGAATGTATTCCATTAGCAACCACTACCATTTAAGTGTCAGTACATCGTGCTTGTAACAGTGTCTCGACTTAGCTGTTTGCTCAACTCGTCTGCAAGCTCCAGGAGGGCCAAAGGCAGCATCTGTTATGCTGAGCAATGCGTACATGCCCAACAACAGGGGCCGCACACAGCAGGCTTCCAGGATTCACTAAGACCAACGTTTCTATCATTTAAACAGATTGTAATCCGTTTATCGTGTACTTAACTGGGACAATGACAGCTGAGCCAATGCTGGTCACTGCCACACTTCCATGAAAATGTAATTCTTCAACCAATTTTCTTAGGGTAATTTATATACCAGTGGTTCTCAAATGTCAATGGACAAAATTCTTCAAAATATGACAATCCAACCACTTCCCAGCCCTCACTGCTTTTAGCTACCCTCACACCACCAGATCATATCTTAAATGGATTATTACAAGAGCCTAAATTATTACTATAGTTCTCCCTTCTTTGCCTGGCTTCTTCATAGAAGCCAGAATAATCTTTAATTAGATTACAGGTACACCTCATTTTATTGCACTCTGCTTGACTGTGCTTCACAGATGTTGCTTTTTTTTTTTTTAAACAAATCGAAGGCAAGATCCTCCACCAGCAAAAAAACAAAAACAAAAACAAAAGACTTGCTTTATTGAAGTGGTCTGGAACTGAACCTGCAGTATCTGAGGTCTGCCTATACATTGCTCTACTAATTAAGACTCTCCAATAGCTTCTCATTACACTTAAGAATAAAATCCCAATTTGCCACCATGGCTTACAAGGCCCAGCATAATCTGTCCCTCACCTACCTCTCCCCATACTAAAATATAAACCCTTGGTATGCAGGAGGAACTCAAGAAATATTTGTGGAATGAATGAGGGGTGGGGGTACCATTTCCTTGGTTCTACCCCCCGAGTCTAAAGTTATTAATTCATTTTAAAGGCCTGCTTACTGGGTCAACAGAAGCAGAACCACACTTATGAATCACTGATTAAGTAAAAGATCCTCTCTCAAGTGCCTTGTGTTATTTGTACAGGAGCCTCTGAAGGGCAGAGCGCATACCTGAGCACGTCGTACCCTGCAAATTCAAAGAGGCGGCACATGCTCTCTCCTATGATCGTTGATCTGAGGTGGCCGACGTGCATCTCTTTGGCTATGTTGGGAGAGGAAAAATCGACTACAACCTGGGATAGAAAATAAAGAGGTGTTTTTATAGACAACAATACTGTACTATAACTATGCAATGTGATAAATATAGCTACAAAGGCAATCGCGTTACAATATATAAGTGAATCATATAACACATTGTACACCTTAAATTTATACAATGTTATATGTCAAACATAGTCAATAAAATAAAAGATTTTTTTAAAGGGGTGTAAACATTTTATTCTGCTAACACATTCATTAATAACATATTTAATAATAATAAAAAACTCAGGGCCGGCCGAGTGGCGCATTGGTTAAGCGCTGGTTTTGGGATGCCAGCGGCCCCGGTTCGGATCCCACATGAGGGCCAGTGACACTGCCCTCTACAGCTAACAACAGCTCCACCTGGAGCTGGGCTGTGCGAGCCCCGGTGATGGTGTGGGCTGCAGCCCCTGCTGCAGTGGGCTGCCATAGGCTGCAGTGAGTGGCCCGCAGCCAGCGTGAGCGGCTGGCAGCCAAGCGTGAGCTGCCAATAGCCGCGGTGAGCGACATCCAGAGGCCAGCGACCGATCTGCCTCATCCGGGAAGAGCGCTATGACGATACCAACAGTGAAGCAACATCCTCCGCAACTAAACTGAAGAACAAAAAGACAGCAACTTGTCTGTTCCCCTTCCCCGATTCCCCAACACTGTTCCCCTCCACCAATTCCACAATAAAATCTTTAAAAAAAAAAAAAAAAAAAAAAAAAAACTCAGACTCATACAGTAGCTTGGCTTGTAAGTCAACTGTGTTAGGTTTTCTGATGAATCCACTTGTTCACCATTAACTGAAAAAGGATCAATTCATTTATACAAATGATCTATTCTCTATTTCAGCAATAGCTCAAAAATATCAGCCGGCTACCTCAAATACCTTATGGAACGGAGAGACAAGAAAAATCGCATAACGAGCAAGACCCACGAGAAAGGCTACACCACTAATACTCATAACATAAAACATTAATGATTAAATCTCAACGTAAATGAAAGCCATTCCCAGCCACAGAACTTTGCATGCAGTTCTAAGGTACAGACTAGTATCAACTGAAAATTGTACATATACCTTTTTATGGTGTTCAAGGGCAGGGAGATGGACGCCATTCACCAGGAGATTGGTCAACTGTTCTGATACAAAGTCCTTTTTTAAGTGGATATTAATGAAACCTAATGAACAGTAGGAGAGAGAAAAAACTTCAGACAGCTTCCTGTCTGGAAGAGTTGCTCACACCCCACGGCTTTCTCCATTTCTCTTGTGCTGCTTCCAGAGCGCGGATGTGGCTCTGGCAAAACACTTCCGGATCCCAACGCCACCTGGGGCCTCGACTGGGGCTCTCCTCAGCTCGTCTCAGCATCTATTTCAAACACCTCTCCTGACAGCTTCTTACTGGATCCAGGGCCCCTTTACTCTCAGCTATTGCTCTGTTTACCTCTTAACAGAAAATAGCCCTTTTGCCACACATTTACCTCCCATTATCTTTCTCCTTTTTGCTGATGAAACACTTGAATCAAAAGGTAAAGTAACTCATCCCAACCCGGGCAGCTAAGTCTACACAAAACCCCAGCTTCATCTCAATCTGAGGTGCTTTCACCGTCTTATTCAGTATACAAGTCTTACTCCTCCATTTACATTTACAAATGGTTTTCCTTTTTTTATTCCCAAAAGGACTCAGCATCAACACAACTACTTAAGGGTAACATTGTCATACCAGGACCAGCAATTTCCACTTTTTCAATACATTGATTGTCTGGGAGGTGTTTGGTAATGTTTTCGGCAATTTCTCTTGGATTAACTTTCTGTTCCTTGGTTTTGAGCATCTACAACACAATATAAAACAATTCATTACACAAGATATTTCAGCAGCAAGTTACTCAGAAATGCACAACTGACAAAGCATTAGAAGCACTTGACAGAAGCAGTGAAGTCCAATGACCTTCTGTAAATAGACAGATTAAAGCACCAATACTCTTAAGAGGAATGCAAGAGTGCCAAAACCATATGATCTCCATTTCAAAGTGAGTTGCCACAAACATCTATAGCTTTTTAATGAAGACATAACAAAGTCTTTAATTATCATGCCCGTTTCCAAGATATTTACATTTCTAGTTTTCCAATCACGGAAGTGTGCAACATGCACTTGGGTCATAAACTCAACCCCAACACAAACACAAAATTATCTGGAAGAACAATCTGGACTCTTTAGATTAATCCTTTCTATTCAACAAAGGAAGGAAAGCAAAAAGTCCCAAACCAGGAGCAATTAACCACAAACACATTAGACAATATAGCTATTAAAAATAGGGAATTCTTTTGGCTGAAAACGAAATATGTCAGCCCACAGCTGCATCAAGTATTTGACGGAAATGCTGGCTGTTAAGTGGCTAACTTTTATTTCCTCCCCTTCCGGCACTCACCAGTAACACACAGCAATCTGGGACACACAGGAGGGGAGCACTAAAACAAAACAGTCCCTACTATTACCCTTAAATATTGAGAATACATATACAATTTAACTGAACGTTCAAATCTGTGCCTTTTTAAAATGAAAAACGTATCTTTCCCTTTATCAAGTTTTTCAGAAGTATGGAAAATGTTTTCATTCAGGATACAATTTACTATTATTTATATAAATGGAAACGATGATGATAATGCTACAGAAAATCCAGTCACCGAGAGCGCTTCATAATAATATAATCACCTGAGAGATACCCATAGCACTATTACACTGATAGTCCCCAAACTTGGGCTGCTGACTTGGGGTCACTATGAGAGGAGGATTTTCCAAATCTGGATACGCAGCCTTAATGGCACAACCAAAGACCTCTTGTAGGCGGCTATTGATGTTAATCATATTTTTAGTTGGTCGGTTCCTCTCTGCTTGAAGACTCTGTAAGACAAGATGAAAAATTTATCGAATATATAATTATCATATAACATTTAGCCCAATATTTGGAGAAACCTACAAATGTCTTGAGAGGAACCAAAGGGTAATGCACACTCCTACTGCCAGGCTCTCCTAGCTGGGATACGCAGAGACAGGTAAGAGGACAAGTCTATGCCGCAGCACCTGACGCACACACCCGTGGGAGAGGCTCTGAGCACCCCTCCTGCAGTCCTGTGATCAGAACAGACTCTGGGAGGAGGGGCAGAAAGCTCTAATTCTTCTCCTTAGCTTCTCTGCAGTTCTGAGGAAACAGTATACGATTTGATATGTGGATGTCAAATGCTGGAAGTGAAAACTCTTATGGACAAAAACAAGTAAAAAGATGTATTCTCTTCATTCAAATGTTGACCTCGTCCAGGCACGAAATGAAATGGAGCATTATACTGACAATAGCAACAGATCAAAAAAATAGGTTGTTTTGTCTTACTATTAAATAATCCCATGTTGGATAAGTACCTATTTCTCATTTTCTTTGAAGTGGAGCATATCCACTTAAGATGGTGTATGACTAGTTACCTCTATTGCTGCACATTATCAAACCTCCACAAAATTAGCTGTCTGAACCATAGACCTCTGGATGCAGGGAAAGTGCTTATTCATGGCTCTATCCCCAGCACCTAGCACTGGGCCCCCCATGGAGCAGGTCAAGAAATGGTGAGTGAACACATATGCTTTTTTTTTTTAAACATTTATTTTTGTTGGGGAATCAGGGAAGGGGAATAGACAAGTTGCTGTCCTTTTGTTCTTCAGTCTAGTTGTGGAGGACGTTGCTGGTATCATCACTGCACTCTTCTAGGGTGAGGCAGATCAGTCGTCTCTGGACGGCCACTCATGGCAGCTCTTGGCAGCTCACCCCGGCTGCATTGATTAAGAGCTGGCTTGGGATGCCAGCAGCCTCGGTTTGGATCCCACATATGAGGGCCAGTGACACTGCCCTCTACAGCTAAGATGGTGAACAACAGCTCCAACTGGAGCTGGGCTGCTGTGAATTCCCGCGGACGGCATAGGTGCAGCCCCTGCTACAGTTGGGCTGCCATAGGCTACAGTGAGTGGCCGGCAGCCAGAGTGAGAGGCTGGCAGCTGGTGTGAGCTGCCAATAGCTGCGGTGAGCGACCATCCAGAGGCCGGCGACCGATCTGCCTCACCCAGGAAGAGCGTAATGATGATACCAACATGGGCCAGTGAAGCAAAGTCCTCCGCAACTAGACTGAAGAACAAAAGGGCAGCAACTTGTCTGTTCCCCTCCCCCAATTAAAAAAAAAAAAGACGGGAATAAGGAAGAAATAAGGAAGAGTTAGTGGTCAGGTTAAGGAAAACAAGGGTAAAATGACTCAGAAACAGCCATCCAGTAAGTGTTTCTAAGTCAGATCATGTGGCTAAAGTGAGCCAGGGACAGAGTGGGGGGACTGACATCCCACACAGGAGGTTTCCTTCTGTGGCATGCTGTTTCCTGCTGTGTTCACGGACCTCAGGTTTGGCTCAGCCAATGTTACTCAGCAGGCCAAAATATCTGTGAAAGAGATCACGTGCCTTCCCCGTTACCCGCACAGTACTCCCACTTACAGGTCAGAGCTAATATGTATTATGGACGTGAGAATTAGAATACACTGTACTTTCTTTTGCATTTTGTCCCTCATAACCACTAGCAAATATTAGGCATGTAATAATACTTCTGAATTGAAACAAATAAGAGGAATGAGTATAAATAAGTGTGGAATGAATGAGGTCATCAGAAAAGGGAGATATTTCTGGGAAGATCCCATGTTTAAGGAACTTTGTACTTTTAGAAGACTCAAAGACAAAGGTATTGAAGCAGAACAGATCATACACAGGTAATGAGACTTCCTGGGCGTGGGGCAGGCAGAGTCTAAGATGAATAAATCAGATACAGGGCCAGTGCAGCAGCCTGGCTGGGAGTAGTTCACACACAGGACAATTATGGGAGTGAGGTCACCCTCCAGAATTCATCAGCAGCAGCCTGGAAAGATAGGCTGAAAAAAATTAAACCCCAAATGAAGCAAGCTCAATTTTCTGACAAAAACTGGTAAACACTGTTAAGATTATGAGGTCATTAAATAACAAAAACACTACAATCATTAGGGGAAGAAAATGTTGTGAAATATTAAGTGAATAAAAAAAAACACCAGCCACTATGAAGCTTTATGTAAAACATAAAAAATAAAATCATAAAATAACCAACTTCGGGCAGCGAGGGACTGTGGGTGTATCTTAAAACACCTCCCTTTGATTGAATTAATTATTTAAAATTCAAAAAAAAATATTTTTTTAAAAAGCACAGGCATACACTGTTGAAAGAAATGTCTCCACCCTTCGGAAGCCAGTGTTAAGCTGGCCAAACATTAAGTGTGATGAAACATTTCAATAAGCCCTGGGGGACAGAACACCAACTTGTCCCCATTACTTGCAGCAACAATTTAGTCCTCATTGGTTTCAGGCCGGGGGAGAGAACAGGGTTTTCCTCTTTTTTCCCCAAACTCATCAGGGTTGACTTTCAGAATCTTTGACGACAAGGGTTTTTAAAATACGGTGCAATAATTCAAACTGCAGGATGAAGCCAGAGCTCAGAGTACTCACCTTTCGAAGGATGTTCAATCGATACTTTAATTTTAAATTTTCTTCCCGCAACTGCTCCAAATTTGGAGAAGCTTCTAAACAGGCCGAGTTTTTCAACCGATCAATTTCAGCAGTCAGAGACTTAATCTCTCTTTCCTAGGAAAGAAATGGCACTTTGTTTGGTCCAGTATGATGGATGACTTCCATGATGTAACCAATTGTCCGTAAACTTACTTCATGTACCGTCTCCACCAGGGCACGGCAGAGGGGATGGGAACGAAGGACTGTGTCTTTGTAAGGAGTGACTTTTCTTCCTCAAGGTTTTTGGTGACATTAGCTTATTACCCTTGATGACATGAACAAATTAAGTGTGTGTGTGTTGGAGGAGAGGAATAGGAGTGTTAAGCACACACCTCATATCCCTAGGTTCTTTCCTTGGCTCAAGTGTCTGCCTTGTGTCCTTTCTGGGATAAAATAATTTTCCCATTGTTTCCTCTTTATTTTCAGTGTCTTACGTCCTACCTAGCCCAAGCTTTTTTACTCTAATACCTAAAACGAAAAAATATACCAATTCGGAAGTAAAGCTCCATATACCAATTCAGAAGGAAGTACAGCTTCCAACCTCACTGCATTACTAAGGGAGAGAGGCCTCATTGGAAATGGCAGACTCACGTTTACCAGGACATAACTACAGCCACCCCACCCCCCCGAAAAAGAGTGGGATACACAAGCCTACATTATTGTTCCGGGCGTTGAGCTGAACCCTTTTCAGAAACTATCTCCAGAATTCTTACCTTAACCCAGGGGAAAGGGACATGGATCTTGCACGGACAGAGAACATATAATCAGTACAGTCAAGACCAACGCACTCGCCCAGCTTGTACTTTGTGACTGCTGACTCAGGGCTCTGCAGCAGTGCCTTAGATACGATGGGGACACTTCAGCCCCTTTCGCACCACCCCTCCCTAGACGGGCCTCCAAGGGAAGGGAACTGTTTTGCTTTCACATTGAGAAGTGGTGACAAGGGAGGCAGAGAGCGAACTGCGATTGGATAAGGAGCCGCTGCACGGGCTGGTCGGCGTGCGTCCTGCTCGGTGTCACGGGCAGCGCCGTGGCGGGCGCAGGTGGGCCCAGGGCTCCGGCTCCCGCCCCCCTTCCCTCCCGGCCCTGGGGGTGCGCACGTGGGACCAGGGCGCAGGGCTCCGGCTCCCGCCCCTCGGGGCGCAGGTGGGCCCAGGGCTCCGGCTCCCGCCCCCCTTCCCTCCCGGCCCTGGGGGTGCGCACGCGGGACCAGGGCGCAGGGTTCCGGCTCCCGCCCCTCGGGGCGCAGGTGGGCCCAGGGCTCCGGCTCCCGCCCCCTTTCCCTCCCGGCCCTCGGGGCGCGCACGTGGGACCAGGTGCGCAGGGAGGGTGGCTGCGCCGCACACGCAGGCTGCAGCCCGCCCGGGGTGCTGGGGTGCAGGGTCTCGGAGGGGGCTCCCTCCGGGCCAGCCCTCCCGCCCCTCGGGGCGCACGTGGGACCAGGGCGCAGGGCTCCGGCTCCCGCCCCTCGGGGCGCACGTGGGACCAGGACGTACGGCTCCGGCTCCCGACCCTCGGCGCGCACGTGGGACCGGGGCGCAGGGAGGTGGCTGCGCCGCACGCACAGGCTCCCGCCCGCCCGGGGTGCTGGGTGCAGGGTCTCCGAGGGGGCGGGCCCCCGCCCCCTGACGTCACTGTCCCGGGGGCCCTGCAGCGGCGGGTCCTTCCTCACCCCCAACGGGGAGCACATCCCTGGGAGCGACCCCGCCGCCTGTGCGCGTGGCACGGCGCCTGCGCCCTGCCCGCCAAGCCTCTCCACCGGCCCCAGCGGCCCGACCTGCTGCTGCAGCCGCGCGGAGCACTCAGCCACCAGCGCGTCCATCCTCCTGCCCGCGTCGCACGCACCAAGTGGCCGGAAGCGGAAACGGCCAGCCCCGCCCGGAAGCAGAACCCTCCCCTCCCCTCCCGCGGTCTCCAGGCGGCCGGGGCGCCCCTGCCTCTGCTGCCCCCTGGCGGGATCCAAGGGGTACTGCGCGGAGAGTCCGGGGACAGGCGGCCAGGGGGCAGCCTGCCTGCAGCCCTTAGAGGGCCTTGTGTGGATGAGGCCCGAGGGGTGCAGGGGAATCGGACCACAGCTGCTCTGTGCTTGGGCTGACTTGGACATAGGCACTTGCCTAGAGCCAGGGTCCCGCAAGGGCTGCAGTTTGCGCCTCTGTGAAATGGGCACAGAGCGAACAAAACCTATGCATTCCACAAGCATGTATAGGGCGCATCCATAGGCCAGACGCTAGAACACCAGCTGCACACACAAGTCAAAGGTCCCGCTCTCATAGGGAGGTCACATTTTGGAGTAAAGATCTATACTAGTCCAAAAAAGGAAATATCCATCTCAGTTTGAATTGCCAGGAAAATAATGTGGTGGAGTAACTTGGCTCAGGGAAGGCCTCGCTGAGTGGGCAACGTTTGAGTTAAAACTTTAAATATCTATCCTGGGATGTAAGTTTTGAGAGGACAGGTGCTTAGCCACCTTGTCCACTCTTCCCTATAGCCCAGTATTCATATATATATATATATATATATATATATATATATATATATATATATATATATATTTGTTTCTGTGCCCCATGGAAGAAATTTTAAAAATTCACACTCCAGGTAGATTTTTAAAAGTTGACATATGAACACTCTTGCCACAACTTTAAATAGTAGCAATGGACTATTGTCTGGCGTGTTTGTTTCTTGTGTAAGCGCTCTTGTGTATTTTCATCAAAACTGTGGAGCTCCAAATGGAGCTCATCCAATGCATGGAAAACATCTGCCATATTAATTAATTGGCAAAACTAGTCCTCTGTCAAATCAAATAATCCAAATCATATATATTTTTTAAATTTAAAAGTTTGCCTTTATTTTTAACTTTTAAACCAAATAAAAGTGTTAATATATGTCCCCACACCTTCTTATTTCTTAATTCTAAGAGAAAGATGGATGGAGGGAAGGGAGGGATGAGTTGCTGGATGGACAAATCGATGGACAGATAGATCTCCACCTTCAAGATAAAGCAGAAAGTAAGGGTCACCTTTTCACTAAGCTCCCTTTGCTTGGTGCTCCAGGAGTCACCCTCAGTAGAAAGACATTCTTGGAGTACCTTGTTCAGTTCCTGTTAATTTACACCAAAGGTGTTATACCTTTCCTAGTAAAAGGGGAGATGCAAAAAGAGAATGGGTGACTGAGTTTGCAGGCAAATCAGTTTTAGGAAAGAATACGAGTATACAAAAATTCAGGATCAGGAAATGGATTCCCCTGATGTTTCCAGGCCCACAGACCTCTTAGAATGTCCTCCTATCCCCCAGCGTGCTTATAACTTGGCTTGGAAGACCCTTCTGGAATGGAGCATGTCACAGCACATTACTCAAAACCTGTTTCTTAATGAATAGGAGGGTTCTAGGCAGAGAGGTAGCAAATGCAAATTGCATGAGGCAGGAACTACATTTGTAAACAGGAGGGTAGGGTGTGGGCAGTGGTGGAGAGACTGGCAAAGGTAAAGTCTTCAGTATCCCGTTCCACCCAGAACTTTTTTCCTGATTAGTAATTACAAAGGAGAAGGGACTACACTCATCTCTGGGGCAGACATTTAATCTCATTCATTCATCCCACAAATATTTATTAAGTAACCGTTCTTTGTCAAGTGCAACAGAAAACCAGGCAAACAAGGTGACTGCTTTAAGGTCTTATATTCTAGAGGGAAGACAGACTAGGGAACAGAGCTCCGAAGACACCGAATCAGGTTATTGTGCTAGAGTGACTTGTGGGAGGGTTAGTTGGATGGGGCGGCCCCGGGTCAGGGTTGAGAGGGCTCTCTGAGCAGGTGAGGCTTGAGCTGAGATCTGAATGGGATAAAGAGAGGTCCACAGGAAGGTGGCATGAAGACATGGTGGAAGAGTGTGCCAGACAAGAGGAACTGGAATGGCAAAGGCTCTGTGGTGGGAATGAATAAAAAAAAGACGAGCATGCTGGAGTCTGATTAGCAGTTAACTGGACAAATCTCACTTGTTAGCCTTCTTAGAGGCAAGAAGCAAAAAGACAGCCAGTGTGCACATTGCAGAAGATTTGTAGTCAAAAGGCAACTGTTGGTTTTAGGAACAGGATGATCAGACGCAGTGAGGTTTGCCGAGTGTCTTTTCTCAGGCTAGTATCTTAGTCACCCCCTTTCACCATACCCTCATGCAGAGAAACCACAGGATTTCAGACTTCATTCCTGAAAAACAAACATTCCAAGTCCCTTCGAGTAGGGCCTCATGTGACCACATTGCTGTGAAACAGAAACTAGAGCTGAAATACAAATTTCGGAGTCTGAAGACAGGCTGTGCATTCCAGCTCTGGCCACTAATTATCAGAGGGACCTTGAGCAGGTCCTTTCACATCTCCAAGTTTCTGTTTCCTGAAGATTCTGGAGAACACATGTGCATGATTACGAGTGGCAGTTTCTTTATTCTTGCATGTCTTGCCAGGCAAACAACAATGGATATACTGGAGGCTGGCCAGGGACTGTTCATAGAGAATTCAATGCCATGGTAGACAAAGCGCCTTCTTCTGAAGAGAGTCTGGTTCTCCCCACAAATGCTCCATCAGCTGAATCAAACACGGAGCCATACTTCTCAGGCAGGAGGACTTGTTCCATGGAGCCTCTCCCACACACGAGGAGGCCATTTAGAGCTCTCCTTCCCAGAAGCTGCTGCTCTTGAGTTGTGAGGGGCTGACCCTTGCTGGGAAAGCTGATGGGCAGGGTCAGCAAGGGCAGCAGATGTCTCAAAGCTCTGAGCTGTGCAGGTATTAGGGTGTACAGGAGCTGAGTGAGACACAGTACTTTTGCTCTTGGACGTATTGCAACTGATGGGGGACGTTGATATTTATTTGAAGAAAATGCAAAGCCAACTCTCAACGTATGGGATGGAATTTCACAAAGAGAGTCAGTGTGCCAGACACTGGTGTGTCAGAGAAGTGACACCCTAGGGAAAGAGGAAGCCCCAGTTGGTGGTGGAAAATTGGACTGGATAGTTGGAGGGAAGCCTGGCTATCGAAAGCCCTGGGAATCATGTGGGGAATAACGGTGGGTTCAATACCATTGTAGGTTCCTTCTATAAGGAGAAACAGCCAGGTAAGCAATGTAGTGGGGAGGCGGGGGAGAGCTCCACACCCAAATGAAGGGGGCTCCACTTCTTCCATCACGCCACCCCCCAATGGTCCTGAGTGGCCTGTTAGTGTCCCCTGCGGACTCTGTAATAGAATGCTTTCATCTCTGGGCTTCACTCACACTACACTAGTGGGTTCATCAAAAGCTGCAGTGTGCATAAGACTGACAGTGGGACCATGGATAAAGGCAGGTCTCTGGGCCCATCCTGGTTGGGGGAGGGTCCCGGGGTCTGTATTTTTATCAAGCTGCCTCCAGTGATTCTGATGAGGCAGGTGGTGCAACATATTTTGAGGAAAGTTGCACAGGACAACATCAGAGGAAGGAAGGAGGAAGAGATTTTGCCACTTGTTGGTTAAAGGCTGGCTTCCAACTGTCTGCAATAGTCCCAGCTGAGTGGCCATTTTCATTTAATGAGCAACTGAGTGGAAGAGTGGGCAACAACCCAAAACCAAACCAAACATCACCTGGGCTGGGCTCGGGATGGGTGGGAAGGAAATGTTTGGGAAGGGGAAGAGTCAAAAATCAGAGAAACACAGATGAAGTAAGGGGTCGGGGAGAAAAAGAGAGAGAAAATTCGTTCAGAAAGGCCACTTTATTGATGGAGATAAAACGGAAAGAAATTCTCCGCAGCCCTCCCTCACTCACTCCAGTGGCTTCACTGGGCATCTGAGACCGGTGTGGGCAGGCCTGTTGCCAGCTCCGCGCTACCCACTCCACACCAGGCGGCCACAGAAAAACACATCACAGCTCATGAAGAATCACGGATGCACCCCAGAATCCCCCAAACAGTTCCTGTGCAGTTTTAAAATATTGTACAAAATATGTTAAGTAAGAAAGGTCAGCTGTGCTGTGATATCTGGAGGACGTCCTTTGAGGATTACCGTCCCCAAAACATTACTTACTTATTGCAGTGAAACCTCTAGAAGATAGAGCTGTACAAAAAAAAAAAGGAAAAATCTAAACAACTTTATTTTAAGAAGAGCAGCGACTTCACACTGCTGTAGTTCATTTAAATTTTCTTTCTCAAAAATACATCCCTAAATATACAAACTATACAATCTTCTCATTTTAATGCTGGTTTTTTTGTTTTTGTTTCTTTTTTAATAATAATAGAACCCAAACTAAAAAAAAAAAAAAAAAAATCTGTTCATCTTCAAACCAAGAGGCGCGCTAGAGGACTCGTGACGGGGTACCTTCATATAACACCACATAAATAACTGGAGCCACAGTCTACGTTCACAGCGTGGTCATGAGAACAAAGGAAATACTTTTCTGGTGATTAGACGTCATCTGCAGAGAGGGTTGGGATATTGATCCGAGGCCGGGTGAAAAATGCCATCTTCTCCCTGTAAAAGAGGTCATCCTTTTAGGGCTCCCTTTATAGATATCATGGGCAGGACCATTCTTTGCTTGGGGGGCGGCCCATGCATTATGCGATACGTGGCAGCCCTGGCCTCTGCCCACTACATGCCAGCTGCAGCTCCCTCACCCTTCCTTCTAGTTGTCACAACCCAAAATGTCCCCAGACACTGCCAATAGTCACTGGAGGGACCCAAATCATCCCTGGTTTAGAAGCACTGCTTTAGGGGACATTAGCAGGACCAGCGACTTTTAGCTCAAATCAGGGACCTCTCTGAATTTAAAAGGGCTTTTGGGCCACTTCTTGTGTTTATTTGTTTATTTTAGAATCCTAATTGTCTAGAAATTAGAAGATGTCAAAACATGGTTATATAAATTACAGTGGATTTTAAATGTTTATGTACCACAAAGGAATGTTTTTTAGCTTTATCTGAGAAGACACCGCAAGTCTAAACACAAGGCCCTGTGTGGATGGGAGGCCCGGACGAATGGAACGGGGCCCTCCTGTGTAACGCCTGGATCCAGCCCAGCCGGAACGTATCTCCCTGAGATCCCGGCAGGCGGCAGGCAGAGACAGGGGGGCCCGGCAGGCATCTGTCACCGCGGGTTCATTTATCATTCAGCCAATCCTCCACAAGTACCGCGGAAATACTAAGAGAGGCTGGGGGCAGGTGGTTCGTTCATTAAACAAGGGGATCTGACACATTAGCTCGAGTTGTGCCTGGACGGAGAAAGAGGGCCGAGGGGAAGCACTGCAGACAGCACAGGTCACCAGGGACACTTGGCAGACGATGGACGTCTGCTGCAGACAGCGCTGCGCTCTGCTAGAGAAGGGAGCATGGGGCAGAGAGTGGTGAGACGGAGAAGGCTGAAGCTGGGCAGGCTGGGTGCGAAAGGGAAAGGCAGGCTGACTGGCGGCTGGCTGCCCACCTGCTTACCTGAAAGACTGCACTTCTGGGGGCTCCTTACAGCTTTGGCCTCGGAGCCTGTGCACATCCTTGGCGGCTGCCCTCATCATCTTGTCTGTCTGAAGCTCACCCTTGTGCTCTGCTCGGTCCACCTGGAGGGCAAAGCCAGCCAAGCCATGAGGTTGTGGAGAATTCTTAGGGCCTCCAGGAATGGGTCAGCCAAGGGATCCTTTTGCTGATGGGCATCAGGGACTGGCACTCTCTGTGGAGCTCAGGACTGCAGGGCCCGTTCAAGTTCAAAGCTCCGGCTTCTCGCCTTTGCAGCCGGGAGCCGCCTCCCTCGCCTTTCGCGTGGCACTTACCCTCTTCTCTAGCATCCTCAGCAGCAGGCGGAAGCGCTCATCCTCCCGCAACCACTGCGGCAGCTCCTTCTCGCCGTGGCTCTTGGCTTGTTCGAGCTGCTCCTTGAGCTCCTTCAGCACCGAGATCTCCTGCGTCAGCTGGCTGTGCCAGGTACGGGTGGCCTGCAGGTCTAACTCGAGGTCCAGCGAGGTGCGCATGAGATGCTCATTGCGCAGGGATCTGAAGGATGAAGGCTGAGGGGGCGGGGACTAGTGAGCCCATGTGACCCTCCTCTGACCCTCCAATACCCGCCTCCGCCCCCTCCCCTAACCTGTCTTGATTTTTTCCCTCTTCTACAGCTCATGTTTATTGAGCATTTCTATGGCCCAGGCACGGAGCTAGGTGCTTTTCTCCCACTACGTCCGTTGCTTTTTTCCACCCTTAAGGTCTTCTCCTCTGTTAGCATTGCACAGATGAGGCTCTTGGAGTCAAGTCACACAGATTATCAGTGGCAAAGCGGAGAGTCCGGCCCAGGCAGTTGGCTCCAAACCCCACGTACTCCCCACACGTGCCCGGGTCCCCACTCTCAGGGCCGTCAACATTCACACTCGCAGTCAATGCCTTCCTGTCTCTATCCAGCTGTTTCCTCAATGCAGATGTTCCCCCTTGAGAGCAGAAGCCAAGTCATCCTGACGTGGTGTCCCCGTAATGGACACCGATTGTTTCTGCGTGTCCAGCCTTGACTTCCCCAGTCTTAGAGTAACAGCACCCTTATCTTCCCTTGGAGACCTGCTCCTCCTCCATGCCCAACGCGTGTGGGAGAAGAACGTGACCCAGACGTGGCCAATCAGAATTGCAGCGACTGCTTCGGGGGTGAGGATGTTATCGAAGGCCAGCCAATAATACTAAATTCTGATACTTTTGTTGAGCTACTTGGAAACAAAGGCAATGTCTTTATACACAGGTTGTTAAGCCGGCAAGATATAAACCTTTATCATCACACGGGGTGACCCTGTTTAAGAATTAAGCTATCTGGAGGGGGCAGTGCTATGAGAAGGGGACTAAGGCTTGATGACATTCTTTCAAATCCTGGATCAATCCATGCCTGAAACTACTCCAACAGCCTGGAGATTTCCATTCAATGGGCCAGTAAATCCCCCCTGTCATTTTTAAGCTCTGTTTGAGTTCTTCAGTTATCCGTATGTAAAAGTCCTGAGTAAAAAAATCATTAACTCTCCTTCTCCTACCAAAACCCAGTAATGATTAAAAAACAACAACAACTAAGTGACTGTGGCAGGCTGAATTCTAAGCCAGCCCCTAAGATCTGCACCCCTTAACATACACATCTATGTAATGCTCTCCTCTTCAGCATGGGTGGGACCTATGAATATGATGGGACATCACTCCCATGATTAGGTAATTAATCAGGATGATGCTGATTTAATAAAAATGGAGATTGGGCCGGCTGAGTGGCGCAGTGGTTACGTGCTGGCTTGGGAAGCCAGTGGCCCCGGTTCGGTCCCACATATGTGGGCCAGTGACACTGCCCTCAAAAAAAAAAAAAAAAAGATTACCCAGGATGGGCCTGACCTAATCAGGTGACCCCTTCAAAGATGAACTGGGCTGTTCCTGGAGAAAGATCTCCTGCTGGCCTTGAAGCGATGTATGTTGTGGAGAGAGCCACATGGCAAGGACCTGACAGTGACCTGTAGGAGCTGTGAACAGCCCCTGGCCTGCAGCTAGCAAGAAAATGCAAGGAAAGGAAGCCTGCTAATGTCTTGAGGGGGCCGGGAAGGGAATCTTTCTCTAGTCAAAATTCCAGATGAGGATGCAGTGAGTCAACAGCTGGATTTCAACCTGCTGAGACCCTGAGCAGAAGATGCAGCTAGTCTGTGCCAGAACTCAACCTGTGGACACGGTGAGATAATGAATTTATATGATTTTAAGCTAAGTTGATGGTAACTTGTGATGCACCAACAGAAAACAAATACAATGACCAATAAAAGGATTTGCGAAATGCTACATAAAATGTTACTCTGAGATGTCTTCACATAAGGCTGACCTGTATACTTCCGGGAACGTGCAACAGCTCAGTGCAGAAGTTTTAGAAGGCTCGTCGGGTCATTGTCTAGTCTGTGCTCATGAATGAACAGGGTCAGGAAACCCCACTGAGGATCTATGTTCTCAGAGCAAGAAGTGAAGATTCTTTGGCTTGGCACTGACAGATGTCCAATCTTAGAAACCTGCCCGCAGTACATAGAGGCACAGCTCAGGCAGTGAGTGAGTGGAAGGATGGCAGCGTCCTGGGCCCTGGCCCAGTCTCTGGGCTCTCCTGTTCCTCAGGGTGTAGTTTAGGCCTGTGGCAATGTCGGCTCAGACTCACCATCAAAGGCTCCCTTAGGAAGCCATCTTCTGGCTATGGGTAAGGAGGTGAGGAGCGGGGTAACTTCTGCAGTGGCATTTCTCCTGGAATCCTCTGAGGAGCTTGTCAAAAATGCAGTTTCCGGGGCCGCAGCCCAGCTGCTGAATTCAGCTGTCTTGGAGCGTGGCCTTGGAGTCTGCATCACCCAGAGCTTCCCAGGAGACTCTGTGGCACCAGCCAGCCTCAGGAGGCGGGTGGGGTGGGGGACCCAGAGAGGCAGTCGGCCATCCCTGTCACCCGACGCCTGTCCACGTCCCCCACAGCCAGCACTCTCTCCCCCTTCTGTATTGCATTCTTCTGCTCACTCTACTTCTTTCTGGAGATTCGGGGGAGGGGTGGTGATCAACAAAGGACCAACTCCTGACTGGCGGTCAGCAGCAGGTCTGCAGGAGACACAGAGGGGCCTTTCCCTGTATGGGGCGGTGGCCCGCTCTCTCCTCCCTTTGCTCCACTTCTTTCTGGCATTCTGGCTTTTGGTTTCTTCTAGTTCTGCAAACTCACCAGAACTGTTGTAAAGTCTGTGTCAAAAGCACAAATTGGGGAGGACCCCTCTGTGTCTCCTGCAGCCGGGCTGCTAAAAGTCCCTATCAGGAGTCAGTCCTTTACCTAACGCCATCCTGTCCCAATCCGTCAGCCAAGTTTCCATAAGGAAAGGTGAGATTGCTCTCCAGGGACAGTCGTGGCCTCTTCCGTGTGTTTCTAGCTGCATTGGGAGAAGCCTACTCATGCCTCCCTGCTCCCAGTTGGGGCTGGGAGTGCCTGGCTTCTGTGCCATCAGGGAGGGCTGTCAGAGCCTTTAACCAAACTCAGTCAGCTGGACGGCACACTGAGCATTCCTGTGGGAGGCAGGCTCCATCGGTGACCATGACATCTTGGGTTGGTTAGTTCTTAGTGACTTGGATTTCTACCCAGGAAGCCACACTCCTGATCTCACCTATTCGTCAAGATGATCATGTTACATTTACCCTTTGGCACTTTCCCCAGGGCCTACACAGGCCTGACAGTTCACAAACTTCCATTCTCAAACACCATCATGATCACAAGAATGGCTTTCTTAAAACCAGTGGCTGAGGAGAAACAGGCAGGCGTCAGGAGGTGTGCTTGGGGAAACAAGGGCGGAGCAGGCGCACAAATGGCTTTGAGCAGACTCTTACCCGCTTCATCCGGACACTGCGCCGCTCCAAGGAGTTTCGAACGAAAGGTGGCTTCTTGGACAGGGTGGAGCTGTCACTATCACTCCGATTCAGCTACAAGAAAAAAAGTCCCGGGAGTGAAGATCCAAGTGCATTCGGAAGGCACACTGGGGCCAGTTGGTGGTGGTTCTTCCCCACTCAGCCCAGTCCTTGCTCTCCTGCACAAACACCCAGACTTGCCGTCCCCTGGGGAGTGCAGGAGGCAGGTTTCATTTTGACCCTCCTTTTCTTTCTAGATGAAAGTTTATTAAGCACGTACTCAGCACAATGCATGCTGCTACATGCTTCAAGTGTGACATCTCATTTAATCCTTCCAACAACTGCATGGGACTGCAGCACCCCCATTTTACCAATGAGGAGGTATAGAAGTCACAGGACTTGCCCTCGGCTGGTGAGCTGGTAGCAGCACAGTGTGACTCCAGGATGTACTGCCCCCGACCTGCCATGAAAAGTCCTATTTGCATTGACTCTTCCCTGTCACCCTTTATGGTGCAAATGGAACCACTGTCAATATATGTATATATATATAAATAAATGTATGGCCAGCCGAGTAGCTTAGTTGGTTAAGAGTTGGCTTAGAACAAGAGAAGAGCTCTGAGCAACAGGGCCACCCGTCGATTCCAACATGGGCTGCGCCTGAGCTGAGCTGTCGCTGAGCTGCCAACAGGTGGCAGGATGGCTCAGCTGGTGTAAAAACAAGATTGCCTGTTCAATGGTGGGCTATGCCCACCCACAGCTGAGACTGAACTCGGCACCTTGAGCTGAGCTGATGCCCGGATGGCTCCGTGGATAGAGCGTGCGCTCTTATCAACAAGGCTGCCGGGTTCGACTCCCCCATGGGATGGTGGCTACGCCTACCCGCAACTAAGATTGAACTTGGTATCTTGAGCTTAGAGGCCACGAGCTGCTGATGGGAAGCCAGATGGTGATTGGCGCCCTCCACAATGAAGATTGAAGAACAATAACTTGGCTAGTCTCCTTCCCCAATTCCCCAACACTGTTCCCCTCCCCCAATTCCCTAATAAAATCTCAAAAAAAAAAAAAAAAATAGCACAAGAGCAGAGCCTCAGGGTGGTGTCCTTGGAGAAGATGGGGCAGACAGGCTGGGTGGACGGGGGGGCGGACAGGCTGTGCAAGGGCTGCGCCCATTGCAGCTCTCCACTCGTCCGAATCCCTTCAATCCTTTGGTTATTTGTACCCTCCCCAGAAAGCTGACATTCTCCATCCATGGCCAGTGATCATGGCTGGGAGATGCTTCTCTACTGAGTGTGTGGGTCCCCCACGGGAGGACCGGAGACAGAGGCTGGGATGACAGCACATCCCCAGACATGCGGGGCAGGGGCAGAGGCATGCTTTTCCAAGTCAGTGGGATCCCCACAGGCATTTGCTACAGGGCCTGTTTGTTCTGGTAGCTGGCTGGCAGCTCACTGCTGCAGCTCTCTCTTGAGAAGCTGTCTGTGTGTCATCGCTTTTGTGGTTATTAATAATTATTAATGATAATAATTATCAATAGATCTGCTATGTTGATGAACACAGTCACCCTAGGGACATAATTGATGAAACAGTTACTGTGCCAGGCAGAGTCTCAACCAGAACCAGAACTAGAATACTAGCAATAATTACAGCCATGTGGACAGAGCACCTATAGGTGCCATGTGCTTTACTGATGATCTCATTTAATCCTCAAACAATCCTAATGGAGGAAAGAGAGGGCCAGGGAGTTTAAGACACTTTTACAAGTAGCACAACTGGTGAGTATCAGAATGACAGCTCAGCATCCAGTCGGGGATCAGTAATGCTCATTTTGTGGGTGCAGAACAGAGAGTTAAATTGTTACCTGTTGTATCTTGGGAGACAGATTGCATGACTATGGAGTTTTAGGGTGAAAGATGGGGAAAAAAATTCAGGATGTTGTACCACTGGCTACTTCTTGTAGCTTTCGGTAAGATTGTATAGGAAGGAGGTAAGCTTGGGCTGAAGGCTGGGGGGGTCCAGTTGGAAAGCCAGGAAGGAAAGATACACAGCTTTGCTAAGAAAAGTCCTCCCTGCCTGTGGCATGTGATTCACGCTGACTGGGAATTTCTCAATTTGCAGGCTTGCAGGCTTGGAGACTGGTCCGGATGATAAAATATGGGAAGGACTCAGTGTGGTCAGTATGGTGCTAGGCATGCTGCAGATGCTTAATACATAGGACTGAGCTCCTGGTTATGTGAGGACGCCATTCCTGGAAAAGGGCCACTTAAAGTGAATCCATTTCAACAGGGGATCAGAATTTTACAGCAAATATTGGGGGCCGGGGAGGCAAGGAGTTCCGAGTCTTTAGCTGGGAAAGAAAGACACTTTACAAAGTTATGTTTTATGTCTTCCATTTAAAAACTTACAACTGCATGCTAATCTTGATGAAAAAGAATGAATCAAACACTAATTTCTTTTGGTGCGATTTTTTTTTTTCATGACATCCTTTACTTGGTATTTGATTTTCACTGTGTGTTCATAAAGGCAGTAATTTTGCCCCAAACAGAGGGTTTTATTCATTATCCTAAGGGCTTGTCTAAATCCTTTAAAATACATCTGAAACAGGGATTGGGTTTTTTTCCCTCTTCAGCTGTGAGCTGGCTTATGCAGGAATCTCTGACTGTGATTCAGGAATCCCCAAAGTCACATGCACTGACTGGCAAACCCTGTACCTTTTGCAAGACAGGCAGCCAACGTGCATTGTGCTTACACTGTCCGTTCAAAGGCTAGCAAGCTTGAACAATTAGCTCTTTTGAGACCTGACACAGCAGGGCGGGGTTTGTGGTATTTCTGGGAGGCACTGCAGGGACTATTTCTGTGGGGGCTAATTTGATAAGTAGCCAGTAAATGAGTGCAAGTTTTGTACACTGAAAACATTAGGTCCTCCACTCAATCTTATACTCATAGGCCTTGGATACTGAGTATCTGATATTGAGAATGCCCTCAATACGCCCTGCCCTTCACATATAACAGTAGACAGGTAGGTGGCAGGTTGATGATGTAGGGCTAGTTCCACGGGCCTCTCCTTCTGCGATGACTTATTGGGACATTAGGCAGGAAGGCTCTGCTTACATATCTAGTTCACTGGTTCTGCGTTGGTGGGAGGGAAAATTGGATGTTGACACGTCACTTGAACCCAGGACTCAGGGAAGGTGTACGTGTGTCACATCTGTGTCCTCCCAGAGGAAGGTCAGGAACAGGGTGTGCTTCTCTCGTCCCAGCAACCAGCATGACCCCTCCACACATGTGAAGTGCTCTATTCATGACAGAATAAAAGGAGTGGGCTGGTCTAGGAAGGGAGGGACTATCTGGGTAGTGGGGCTTCTAAATGCCAGGAGGCCTCCAAGAGCAGGTTGGCAACCCAATAGGTAAAGAGGCCCAGGGGCCCAGAGCAAACTCGAAAGCCGCCTTTCCTCCAATCACCCAAGGGCGGCTGCACCGGCTGCTCGGCCCCAGCCAGTTGTTGCTGGGAGAGGACATGTGACCCATGGTGCCAGATCGTCCCTTGTCTTCAAGAGAAACTGAAATTGTGTGAAATCGCTCTATTTTTATTTTATCGTTAACCAGCCTTTCCTAAGTAGTCAATGTTAGCAACAATATCAAATTAAAAGACAACCTATCAGTAGATAACACAGGTCTGTTGCCATTATGGGACCTCAGGCTGACACTGGGTGAGGAAGAAATGTCCCCTCAGGGACCTTGAGGGGTCAGGCGGATCTCAGCAAGCAGCTGAGTGGGAGGGCAGGGCAGGGCGTGAGCAAGGAGGAGAAGAGAGTTGATTGGAATTATAATAATATTGGCCCCATACTGGTTACGGAGCCTTTCCCATTCTTCCTAAGTCAATCCTTCAAATAACCCTATAAAGTCGGCCCATTAACTCCACATGAGGAAACTGAGGCTCAGAGGTGTTAACTTGCCTGAGGTTACCTGACAGCATGAGAGTAATCAGGCTTTACACCCAGAACTGTGTGAGGCCGAAGGCTCTCGGCTACCCCGCGGGAAGCAGGTGCTCGGGGACGAGGAAAGAACCACGGATTTGCTTACCCGGCACACATATTGGCTTTGGGGTCCAGGGGAGAAGGTCTTGGAGCGGATGATGGTGCTTCCTCGAAGAAATGGCCCTGCAGACGGCGTGCCCACCCGCCGCTCTTTGGGCCGCACCACTGTGGGGGATGGGGCCGGGGTCTCGGTGTTGGTCTCTTTGTCCACCTGAGGAAGAAGCCACCCCAATTTAGAGGGCACCGATAACCAAAGAGTCTCAGCCACCCGATCTGAGACCCAGGGGAAGACGCCTCAGCTGTTTCCCACCCTGTCACCTCGCCTTTGTCCCAGAGACACAGCTGGGGGCTTCCTTGGCCCCAGCCCTGCTCAGCCAGGACAGAGCCAAGGCCCTGAGTGCCGGCCACTCTTCCTGCATAATACCTGGGGGTCAGGGCTAGCAGAAGCATCTTCAGTCCCTAAGCAAGCTCAGGTGAGCAGCGGAGGCACCTCCAACATGATGCCCTGGACTTCACATCTTCACATGCCAGACACATTCGGACAAAGGCACAACAAAGGCCTCCACTGCCCCAGCCAGGAACGGTTGATGTTTGCTTGGAATTATGGAGGCAACCAGCAAATCTCATTTCTTAAGCTGGGAGATTAGGTTTTCTACCGCCCTTGCACAGTAGTCACCAGTAAAAAATAAGCAAACACCTAAGTGCAGGGCCTCTGTTAGCCTTAGCCTTAACAGTGCCTTTGTGTAACTTTGAAAAAGGCACCCCCTTTGGCTGGAGAAACTGCAGAAAGGTTTCTTTCCCCTTGGTGTGGAGCAGTTAGAAGGCAGACCTAGAATCTTCTCTGGTCCCCTTGGCCAGGCGCCTTTGGGCAATGCCTGCAGCTCCGACCCCTGTGCGGACACAATGGAGGACTTTGTGTCCAGGAGTCCTGCAGAGCCTCCGCGGAGAGGGAGTCCTGTTGTAACACATCGCCTTAGTGCAGCAGTGCCACCGGGGGGAGGTGAACCTGACTGGACTCCTTTCTCCTAGTGCACTGTGGGCCGACCCAAATGAAGAAATGCATTCCGTAGAGCCTGTCTGCAGGGTGAGCATTACTCTGTCCAGTTTAGAGACGAGGCAATGAAGGCTCGAGAGGGGTGGAGTTACCTGCCTAACATGACGCAGCTAAGGAGTAGCTGAGCCAGCATTTGAATCCAGACCCATCTGACTGCAAAGCTAGAGAGAGGGGTGACTCCGCCTCCCCTGGTTTACAGTCACCGAAATGAGCCAAAGTATAGGCAGCAACACTGATTTTTGCCTTCTGCCTGTCACCCCATTCCAAGGGCCTGTCCCCTGAAGTTGGAGGACAAGGCTTAGCGCTGAGCCTTTCCTAACTGCCCGTGCTCAGAGGCTGAGGGTTATTGCCCTAACACAGCCTTTCTCATCTCCCTCCCCTGCCCTCGCTACCTTTACCGCTGGGCACTCATCCATCTCGGGTGAGGGTTTCTCCGTGAAAACGTCCCCCTCTCCCTCCTCCTCCTCTGCTGCCGCCTCGTTTTCGCTGGTCTCCTCCTCAAACCTCCTGTGATGACAAAGAACTTTGGTTACCCACCCAGAGACCACTCTGATCTGCTCACCTGCCCTTAAATGGGCCCAGGGCAGGGCTTCCAGGACGTTTTAGGACATGTTTTTGAAGGAAAAAAAGATCAATTTTAGTGAGATATAATTTACATACAGCAAAATGCCTTTTCAGTGTATAGTGTGACAAGTTTTGACCAATGTATTCCTCTGTGACCAATGCCACATTCAAGATATAGACCATTCCATTAGCCCGAAATGTTCCCTTCTATCCCTTCTCAGTGAATTTCCCTCCACCCCCAGCCCAGCCCTGGTCAGCTTTCTGTCACTAGCGATGACATCTGATTTTTCCAGCATTTCATATAAATGGAAATCAGACAGCACATGCCCTTTTGACTCTGGCTTCATTCTCTCAGCATCATGTTTCTGAAATTCATCCATGTTGGCGATTGTATCAATAGTTCACTCCTTTTTGTAGCTGAGTACTATTCCATTGGATAGATAGACCACAGCTTGTTTAGCTGCTCATCAGGTGATCAACGTTTAGATTGTTTCCATTTCTTGGCAATTATGAATACAGCTTCTACAGCCCTTCACCTACAGGTCTGTGTAGATACAGGTTTTCACGTCTCCTGGGTATTGTGTTAGTTTGCTAGGGATGCCATAACATAACATCACAAGGTGAGTGGCTTAACACAACAGATATTTATTTCTCGTGGGTCTAAAAGTCCACAAGGTGTGGGTGGGTTTGGTTTCCTCTGAGGTCTCTCTCTGTGGCTTGCAGATGACTACCTTCTTGCTGTGTCCTCAGATGGTCTTCCTCTGATTGGCGTTTTTCTGTGTGTCCAAATTTCCTCTGCTTGCAAGGATACCAGTTCTATTGGATTAGGGCCCACTGTAACTTTAACAACCTCATGTTAAGTTAATCACCTTTTTAAAGGCTCTATCTTCAAATACAGTCACATTCTGAGGTCCTGGGGTCAGGGCTTCAATATATGAATTTTGCAGAGGACATAATTCAGATCATAACAGATACATACCTTGACGTTTAGGGGTAGAATTGCTGGGTCGTACAGTAAGTATAATTTTATACTTTTAAGAAACTGACAAACTGGTTCTGCAACATGGTTATGTCACTTTACATTCTCAGCAGCAATGCTATGAGAATTCCAGTTCCTCATCTAGACTTGGTAGTACCAGTCTTTAAATTTAGTCACCCTACAGGGTGTGTACTCACACCTCACTGTGGTTTTAATTTGTACTCACACCCTCACTGTGGTTTTAATTTGCGCTTTCCCACTGACAATCTTTTCATGCATTTATTGACCATCCCTATATTTTCCTCTGCAAAGGGTCTTTGAGAATCTTTAGCTGATTTAAAAACTGGGTTGTCGGGCCGGCCGAGTGGCGCGGTGGTTAAGCACTGGCTTGGGAAACCAGCGGCCCCAGTGACACTGCCCTCAAAAAAAAAAATAAATAAATAAAAAATAAAAACTGGGTTGTCTTTTTATTATTGAGTTGTAAGAATTCATTATACATTCTGGATATAAATCCCTTGCAATATTTCCCCCAAGTCTGTGGCTTCACTTTTCATTTTCTAAATGGTGTCTCCCAAAGAACAGAAGCTTTTATTATGAGAAAGTCCAATTTATCAATTTTAAAAAACGGTTTGTGCTTTTTATGTCCTACCTAAGAAATCTTTCCCTGCCCCAAAGTTGCATAGAATTTCTCCTATTTTTTCTTGTAGGAGTTTTATAGTTTTCAGCTTTTATGTATAGCTCAGTGCTCCATTTCAGGTTACTTTTTGTACACGACGCTCCAAGTTCATTTTTTTCTATATGGATATTCAATTGCTCCAGCATCATTTGTTGAAGAGGCTTTACTTTTGGTGATATTCTGCATAATTATTCTTTCCCCATGGACTTGACGGTTGGAAGGGGTTGGTGTGACAAATGGACCGCATTTGTTAATTAGTAATCTATCTCTATTCCCATCTTTCCTTCTCAAAGACATACATAACCGCCAGGCTTCTGATCAGCATGAGGCAGCATTACCACACTGAGCAGAAGGAATTCCAGCCAAAAGCAGAGAATCTGACATCTAGTTAGCTGGCTCAGTGAGACTGTGGGTAAACCTAAAATCTCCCTTAGATTTTCCCAGTGGGGAGAAGAACTTTTGGATTTCTACCCTCAGCCCCACTATTCAAGCCTCCTCTGCACTTAGAGGGGGACTTGGCTATGGAAGGGGCTGTGCTCTCCCCTCCGCTGCACCCGCAGCCTCTCTGTCTCCTTATAAAAGAGCCATAAAACATGGGAACATGCAAAAAGTCCCTCCCCTGGGATTCTGCAGACGCCACATTAACCAGCATTTACGGAGGACTTAATAAGCTCCAGGTGCTATGCTGAGGCCTTACAGCCCTGCAGTGAGTAATTACTGTCTCCATTTTATAGATTCACAAGCTGAGGATCAGACATTTGACAGGCCTTGTCCCGTGTCACGGGCGGATGCATGGTGGAGCCAGGTTTCCAGCCCAGGTTTGTTCAAATCCTCTCTGTGCTCAACCATATGGAAACCTCCTTTGATTATGAATCTGATCTAAATATTTCCGGGAAGAAAAAAAACAAACTCAATTGTAAAGAGAAAAAGAATGAAAATAGACAACATCGTTTTACCCTTTGGAGCAGCATGAAAAGAAATATCTGATGATCTCGAGGGCTGAAGAAGGTAGCGGGGACAGGCATAGCCCTGTGGGGAGTGTAAATTAGAGCAGCAGCCGATTGACACTCTGAAGTCAATTTGGCCGAGTCTCTGCCAGAATAAAACATGGACAGAGTCTTGATTAAGTCTTGTAGTTGGATTATACTGAGTGTCGCAGAGGCAGCAGGTTTGGGGGTACTCGTAATCACCACTGGTGGGAGCATTTACTGGCACCATCTTATTTGAGAAATATTCCACAAGGCCAGTTCTCAACATCTGTCCTAGACAAACACAAGTTCCCAAGGAGGCCAGTACAGGGATTTCCACTCTAGCATTGTTTGTGATTATATTCTCCACTATTGTCTAATACTTTTCGAGTTTTATTTTGCCTGTGCGTCTTAAAAAAAAAAATAAAAAAAAATCCAGGCTTCTGATTATATGCACTAAAGAAACCTGACCAAATAAAAAGAGGGAGAGACAATGGCACCCTGGGCCCTGGGTGCTCAGTGAGAAGGAGGGTAAATCAGAAGAGAGAGCTGCTCTTTTGGGGGCCTGCGCACATGACGCCAGGGCTGGGCAGGCCCAGAGAAGCTAGTTAACATTCCAAGCCCCCTCCCTCCCCCCAAGAAGCCTGCAGAGAAGCCTGTCGTCTGGGGGAGGGGGCCGCAGATGGATTTACCCCAGGAGAACAGCTCTGAGATTCCCAGCCCTCTTTGCAAGTCAGTGTCTAGGGGAGTTTGAATGGCAAGGGGTGGGGAGAGACGGGGCCACAAAGGGACAGGGAACAGAAGGCCGTTGCTAGGCGATGGTGTGAAAAGTCTCAATACAAGCTTGGAATTTGGGGAAACCACTGATGTTGTGCCAAGGTTTTGGAAGACAGGTCCCGGGCCTATTTCCGGCATCAGACCTTTGCCTGTGTGAATCAGAGCCCAGCCCAGCAGTGTGCTAGGAAGAGAGAGAGAGGGAGAGAGATAGAGAAAGGGGGAGGGGGAGAAAAGCAGGGGGAAAGAGAAGTGGGGGAGAGGGAGAGAAGAGAGGGGACTGGGAAGGAGGGAGAGAGGAATTGAGACAATTTAGAGAGAACCGTAAAACCAACACATGAACATATAAAAATTAAGGAACCCTGCCATACCCTTCATCACATGGAGGAATAGTAAAGACGTGTAAAAGAGAGGTCAGCCTGAGGGCCAAACCTAGCCCACTACCTGTTTTGGATCAAAGTTTCGGTGACAGGGACACAGGGATTGGTGTGCGTTTGGTCTAGGGCTGCTTTCACACTAAAAACAGCAGAGTGAGTAGATGCAACAGAATTTGTGTGGCCCCTGAAGCAGACATGTACACTCTGGCCCTTTTCTGCAAACATTTGCTGAGCCTTGGAGTAAAACGAGATTAAGGAAAGGCTCCTTTTGAGACCAAATGTAGAATCTGGGGCTGTAACAGGACAATACAGAAGGGTTGCTGAGTCTTCCTGTGGGTCAGGGTCTGTGCTAAGTGCTCATCATGCATAATTTGACTGAGTCTACAAAATACCCATGTGCAGTGGCTATTTTTAAAAGCTGTATTTCACAGATGAGCCAAAGGTGGTTCCATGCCATGGTTCTCAGCCCAGGTTGCACATTAGAATCACCCAGGGGGCTTTGAAAACTTTCTGATGCTCAAGCCTCACCCGGACCTAGGATCCCACAGGAAGCTGGCTGAGCTAGACTCCGAATCCATATGTGTCTGAGTTCAGGGCACATGCACTTAAGCCCAAGTGTACTTCCTCCTAAATGACAAGACTCACAAGCTATGATTGTCTTCTAAATGGAACCTGCCTTCTTCCTTTTAAGCTTGTAGTCAGCACTGTTCCTTCTTGTTTGCTTAATAATAATTTCTACCATCTACTGAGCATCTACTGTGAGATTTTTACTCTTCATCAGGGGCTTTTCCTTCCGTCCTTTCCCTAGCAAGCCAGGTATCTACCTGGACTTCAACACTCTTGTTTTATTTTCATTACATTTAATTGTGCAAGGTAACCTTCTGAGGCCGACTTGGCTTGTTGCCCACCCAGTATCCATTTCCACTTTCCTCCTTAGTAACGGAACCCTGATTTTTGTACTCAACAGACCTCATCTCCTAGCCTCCCTTGCAGTTAGATAGGCCAACTGGTTAGGCTCAGCCAATGAAAAGCAAGTAGAAATTGCTGGGTGGGACTTTCAGGAACGCTCCTTGGTTAAAAGGCACATAGACACACTCTTGACTTTCCTTTCCTAAAGCTTGCCTGATGGCTGGTGACTCAGCAGCCATTTTAGGCTATAAAGCAGTCTTGATGATAGAGGGCGCACAGTAAGGACACAAAGCAGAATGAGAGGCGTCTGGGTTCCCGGTCACATCTTAGAGCTGGCAGATATCAGCCTTGGATTGCCTTCACCCATTCCTCTTTTTAAGTAACAAAGAAATAAACTTCTATCTTCTGCCTTCTGTTCCTAGCAGTCAAATGCAATTCCTTATTGAGGAACCTTCGTTTTATGGGAAACTATACTTATTTCCCAGTTACAGTAATATAAAGTGTCTTTAAGTTTTTTTTTTCTTTTTTTACCAAAATAAATGTAAGTGCATCAAGAGAAACTAATATTAGATGAGAGCTAGCATGAATTTTTTTGAACACAAAATAACAAATTGGGAAGAGATTTGGGGAACCACCCTACCAAGCTCTTCTACTGCACCGCTGCCAGTAGAGAAACCATGAGGAGTGTGTCTCAGTTTTCCCAGGGGATCACGTCTCTTGGTTGCCCAGGCGTTTGGGGATCTCTTCCCTAGGCCCAGGGCCAAGCCAGACCAGTTCCAGAGGCTCAAGGGAGTGCTCGCCTACCAGCTGTCTTCCAGGGTCTGGGTGCTGGTCCTTCCTTCCTGCCTCTTCTCCAGTTCCACTGCTGTCTGTTCCAACAGGGCGGACACGGCGTCCTGTGGGGACAAAAGCTCATGGGTTCATCTGCACACAGTGGACGCTGCCCCTCCTGGCAAGAATCAGAGCTTCTCAGAGGGTGATCCTCCCCGTGAACTGAGAGTAAAACTGAAGGCCATAGTGGGTAAGCGTCTTGTCCCAGGATCACTTATACATTAGAAATACGATACTTAGTTGTCCTAACTAGCAGTTCTCTAGAGAATAACCCCAGTATATGTGGACAGTATTGGATGATGGCCAAGTTCAGTAGTTGAGTGAGACAGAATTATAGGTCTTTGGCTATAAGGAGATCGTAGTGTGGTGAGAGAGACTATCACATGAACCATCAATAACAAACAATGTGAGAAGCACTGTGAGAGAAGTGAGATGCTGGGAATACAAGAACGATGGGCAGAGCCATCTTGGGGGGCTGCATTCAGGGAAGGCTCCCTGGAGGAAGAAGGTCTACACTGAGTGTTGTTTAGAGTGAAAGAGCCTGTGTGACTTGAAGAAATGCTTTACCCTCCCTGAGACTCAGTTTCCTCTAATACCTACCGCAAAGGGTGGCTATGAAGACTTAATTGAGAATTATACATAAGGTTCGCAGAACATAGCCCATAATTGGCCCTCAGTAAATGGCTGCTAGTAGCAAAGCCAAACTGATTTTGTTGTTTTCTGAGGACATGGTTAATTTGCAAAAACCCTGGGCCAGAGTCTGGGTAATTCCTGAAATATTCTTTTGGGGAAGGAAAGAGGGAACTAAAATCAACTGAAGGCCTGGTATATGCCAGGCACTGATAGATATAGCATTTTATTGAATCTTTACAACCATCCCAATAGGGAGAGGTTATGATTATTCCCTTGAGAAATGGGAATGAGACCACTAACATGCCTAAATTTGATGCAAAAAAATGCTCTAGGAAGTAGAGGGGTCTATTTTTTTTAGAGCTTTGCCAGTTCACGGACTCCTTTTAGAGTGGGTTTGAGACCTAGCTTGGTTGCTTAGGAGATGTGTATCCTTAGGTTACTGTTCTGAGCCCTGCTAAAGGGTGTATAACAAACAGGACAGTGCCTGACATGACAGGAAGTGCAGAAAATGATGAGGATGATGAACAAGGAGGAGGAGGAGGAAGAGAAGAAAATAGATTGAGTCCTTACCCTCATCCCTACCTGCGCGACCTAGCCCATCCCCTCCATTGAAACTCTGGGCAGTGACTGTCCAAAGTAACCAGCTATTTGGGATCGCATACATGCGTCACTATGTTCAAGGGCACTTTCACTGCTCCACTGAGTTCTGGCCAGTCTACTTGGCCAGCAGACTTGCACTTTCCAAGTGCAGGAAATAGTTTAAGGATATTTTATAGGTGAAAGTATACTGCACTAAAATGAAAATGATACATATTTTTAGCCAAAGATAGGCAAAGGTAAGATTTTCAAGAAAGCAGTAGTGAAACAGATAACCGTTTTCCAAGCCCTTACCAAGTGCTCTTTAAAACTCTGTACTTCTTCAAAACGTCCTAACAACCCTTTTACACTCGAATAGATTCAACATGAAGAAATGGAGGTGCAGAGAGGTAAAACATTGAGCCCCATCACCCAGCTAAGAAACACCTGGTCAGTCTTCGGACTGTCCTTCCCATGACTTTCCTCTGCCTCTTATATAAAGTCTCCACTACGGACTACTATGCACATAGTAGGGTCTCAATAAAGTTTCATTTTCTACCTTCCACAGGTGTCGTCTTCCTTCTTCATGCAATTGTTTAAAAATCGTGAATGAAGGTTTTCATATGAGGTCAAGCAAAGGACAGAAGGGCGAGCACAATCGGGGAGGGGGACAGTTGCAGATGGGGGCCTGGCTCCTTCTGGAGATCTCTCCTCCCCTGGCCCCTTCCCACTCTCCTCCCCATCCCCTCGGCTCCATTCCTTCCACCTCTGATGCCCAGACATCTCCCAGGCTGGGAGCTTTTCCCTTCCTTGCATCCTGGTGCTGCATGTGTGGGAGGAAGGCACAAACCCGAGGCCCAGCTCACCGTGCTTTCAGGCCCTGGGGTGGGGGCCAAGGCTCCCCCTGGCTTGCACTCCCTGCTCTGTTTCTTCAAGTATTTGTAGCTCAGGAGGTTGTACCAGCGAGTCGACCTCTCCCCAGACCGGCAGACGTCAGCCAGGCTGATCTGAGCGCCTCCCTGTTGAGGATGCGAAAAGGCAGAGGATAAGCAGGGGCTGGAAAGGCGTCCTGGGGCATTTGGCTCCTGGGAAAAGTATGGGCAACACCTGCCCGGGGGAGATGGCAGCTTCCTGGGAGGAAGAAAAGGCTAGTCATTAATCATTTCCGATAACTCACTCATTCACTAACTTATTCATTCATCGGTTTACTCACTTGCCAAACGTTTACTAAATGTTTTTCTGTAGATACTGATATGAACAGCTCTCCAGGCGATGTTGTGAAGGGGCAAAATAGGATAGTGCAGAACAGGGTACAGAACATGCTACTTTCTGTACAAGAAATGGAGAGTAGGATAAGAATGCATACATTATTTCATGCACCACTGAGAAAAATAAATTAAACTATGAACTGCCGTCTGGTAGAAACTGCATCTTGACTTCAGAGATGATAAAATGTGAAAATAACGTGTACCGTAACATCTATGATATAGAGAAATGTTAGGTGATGAAAAGTTGCAGAGAAAAATGATACAGGGAGAGGGGACAGGAGAGGATGGGAGAGTGGAGGGGGAATGTGATTGTCAATAGCTGGTGACACTTGGGCCAAGCCTAGAAAGAGGTGAGGCAGCGAGCCTTGTGCACTGATGTCTGTGAACAGAGAATTCCAGCCAGAGGAGGCAGCGGGTGCAAAGGTCTGGAGTGGGGTGCATGCTGGTGCATTCCAGGGGCACAAGAAGCTGGGGAAGAGTCTTGAGGATGAAATCTAAGAGGCAACAAGGAGTAGATCCCAGAGGGCCTTGGAGGCCAGGTAAAGGGCCCAGGTGCGGACTCTAGGTGGAGACAGAAGCCATGGTAAGCTTTCAAGCAGGCGTGGCATGCACTGATTTGCAATTTTAATAGGATCACTCTGGCGACTGTGTTGAAGAGATGAAGGGCAGCGAGGACAGAGGCAGGGACAACCAGGAGCCATGTGAGAGATGACAGAGTGGAGGCAGTGGCAAGAGGCAGCTGGAGTCGGGGGATCTTTTCAAGGTGGAGCTACCAGGCGTTCCTGAAAGTCTGTGTGGGGTGAGAAAGGAAGAGCCGGTCAAGGGTGACCCTGTGGCCTGGGCAACGGAAGAATGGGGCTCCATCAGCTGAGACGGTGAAGGCACAGGAGGAAAGACTGGGGCACACTTGTGGGCAAGTTATCTGAGATGCCTACTGGACATGCCAGAGAAGACGTGGAACAGGCAGAAGGCATATAAGGTGGAGATGAGCAGCGGGGCTCAGGCTGGAGTCACACATTTGAGACAGTGTTTGAAGCCCAGAGACAGGCTATCACAGGGAGACAATGCAAATAGGAAAGGGAGGAGGAGCAAAGGCTGAGCCCGGGGCCCCTCCCACCAAGAGGGGTCAGGGAAATGAGGACGCATCAGCAAAGGGGACACAGAGACAAGCCAGTGAGGTGGGAAAAGGCTAGCAGAGCCAAGTGTCATGGCACTGGCTGTTCCGGAAGGTGGCGTGAGCAATGGCGCCCCGTGCACTTGCCAGGCCGCGAGATGATGGAGAACTGGCACTGGATTTAGCAACAAGCAGGTCACTGAGGACTTGACAAGCACATTTCCGGTGGGATGATGGTGGGATGACGAGGGGAAAAGCCCACAAGGGCTGGGTTACAGAGAACGCGAGCTCTGTAACCTCCTTCGTGCTTTGCTATAAAGAAAAGAAATGAAACGATGCCGTAGCTGGAGGCAGATGTGGGGTAAAGAAAAGTTTTTTTTTTTTGAGGGCAGTGTCACTGGCCCTCACATGTGGGACCGAACCGGGGCCGCTGGCTTCCCAAGCCAGCACTTAACCATCGAGCCACTCGGCCAGGCCCAAAAGTTTGTTTTTTAAGGGGAAAAAGCAGCATGTTGGGATACTGACAGGCCAGGTCCAGTGGAGGAGGGAGAACTGAAGACAGAGGAGAGAGCAGAACAGTCACTGGCGTGATGTCCTTGAGAGAATGGCCTTAGCTGGGAGGGGGGAGGGCCCATCTTCGAGCCAGGGGAAACAGCAGCACCTATGAGAGCAGCTGGGTGTGGGTGGCAGCTGTGGGTTTCAGGGGACAAGCCGGAGAGTAAAGTCGATGGAGACACTGGGCAGCATTAGGGGTCGTGGGGGCTCCGGGACCATGATTTTAAAATGACGCCATCCGGCGTGGCTGTGGGTGTGTTTGTCCAGTTGCACAGGTGGAAAGGAGGTGGACAGCTCACTTCAACAGGGCTGGGATTTTTGCCAAGTGGGGATGGCAAAGTGAGAAAGGGGCAAAGGAGATGGTGTAATTAACTGTTGTTACCTAGGGGACGTGCGTGGGGTCTAGGGAGGGGTTGCCTCCATGGAACCTGTGCTGAGTGGCCCTGAGCTTAGCAATTGGGGGTGGAGGTGGGGTGGGCAGCTAAGGCCCAGCTGGAAAGCCTGTGACTTGTCACACCACGCTACAGCTTTGGGTAGAGCTGGTGCCTGTGATATTGGGGAAAGCAGGCCACATATTCCTCCAAAACCACAGTCCAGGTCTGAGGACATGAGACTCTTACAGTCGCCCCATGACAAGTAGGAGAGTTCGATAGCTATGTGTAAGGAAGTGGGAATCTGTGTTCAAAGCCAGGTCTCTACACCTATGTGCTGGGTGACCCAGGCAGGTTACTGAGCCCATCTGGGCCTTGTGTCCTCATCTGTCAAATGGCAACAATCCTAACTCTCCTTCGTAGGATTAAATGAGATACTGTACACAGAGTTCTTAGGCCAGTGCTGGACACAAAGACACCACTTAGGACCGGGACTCTTGTTGCCTGGCTGATTCAATGACTCTGAGCAGACCAGGGGTTCCGCAAACGCGGCCGTGCCAGGGGAGTCTGCGTGGGAGCGGGCTGCCCTTTCTCCTGGCGTCTCCCTTCCTCACCTCCTGCAGCCACCAAAACATGACAGCGTGACACTCCATGTCCGCACAGGGTACGGAGAAGTAGGTTTCCAATTGACCACGGATGGAGACCAGCCACCGTGGGATGGGCGCTTGGCTGCTGCCATGGCAACCAGCGATGGCCAGACTTCAATTAGGGAAGGGGAATTACAGGCATCCAATTAGGAGAAGAACACAGGATGGAGTCGCCTCGTTTCGGAGTGGCCAGGACTGAGGAAACGCTGTGCTGGAGAAGCCCGGGTTTAGAAAAGCGTCCCCTCCTATTGCTCAGTGGCCACCATGCTTCCCACTCTGTCCAGTCACTGTCCCCACCTGTGGGCTCCAGGAGCACTGTGCTGGCACAGAGAAAACACCGAGGGTCTGAGGTGGGTGGGCTGCAGGGGGCTGTGTGACCTTGGGGAAGTTCTTTCTCATCTCTGTGCCTCGCTTTCCTCGCTGGTATCACAGGACCTATTTTATAAGGCTGAGTGAGGATCCGTAGTGATAATACAGGTAAGGAGCTTAGCTCCGTGCCGGCCTCATAAACTGTACCCAGTCGACACTTGCTATTGCATTGTTGTCAGTAATAATAACAGCGTAAGTGGCAACGGTGCTGTTACGAGCCCCAGCTGAGGAGGCAAGAGACGGGAACTGGAGTCCTGCAGGATCCTCACTGCTTTACGTCCTTCCTGTCCGAGGGGCAGTCCGGGGTCAGCAGCATTGGCATCACCTGGGAGCTAGTCGGAAACGCAGCATCCCGGGCCCCATTCCAGACTTGCTGGGTCAGAATCTGCATTTTAACCAGAGCCCCAGGGAACTCGTGTGTTTTAAGTTTGGGGTATGCTGCTTTGGAGCCTCATTTAATTCCCAGAGAACCATCGGTGAGATAGGCAGTGTTAGCTGAATTTTATAGAGAGACTGAGACTGGAAGAATTTTAAGTGGCATGGTAGGGCAGGGCAGGGCTGGTGACACAGCCTCAGAGCCAAGGGATGTGGCCCCCCATTCCACAGCAAAAGCACAAGCACATCCGTCAAGTATGGAGAGCAAGGAGGTTGCGGGTCAAGTGTGGTTCACACCGGGAGAAAGGAGGCCAGCCCTTCCAGGGGGCAGGACTGCCCCTGCCACTCTCCCCGCGTCCAGACACGGAGGCAGGAGAAGCTCTGAGAGGGTTCACATCCTGTTTCTCTCCTTTGCACGTGCCCGGGTTTCTGGTGACCTAAAGCCATCCATCTCCAACGGGGCCCTCACCACAATGCATCAGTTATCCTTACTGGTTCACAGGGCAGCCATCAAAGGTGGCTTTCCTACATGCTACCATCAAATACTCTGAAATCTAAACGGTGCAGGGAGAACAAAGCCCTTCACTTCTAAGTTATTTGGGCACCACATCAAGCCCCTGCCTTAGCTACGGATCCCCATTTTACAGATGACAAAGCTGAGAAGCATCCATCTGCACTTCGATCTGCCTCTCTCCAGGGACCCAGGACAACTTCGTTTCTTATCCCAACTCCTGCCAATGTTGGCGGGGGAGAGAAGGAAGAGGGGGCCATTGGGAGAGACTAGCAGGGGCCCCATCCCATGAGAACCTACTATGTGTCTGTTAGACATGTGAGTAGGTGCTTTACATGAGCTCTCTCACTTAATCCTTATAATGACCCCTCTAGTGGGCCTGAGGGAGGCATTATCATTTGCATTTTACGGATCAGAAAACTGAGGACCAGAGGGGTTAAGTAACTTGCCCAAAGCCACCCAGCTATATAACGGGGGGTAAAGGTGGGGTCTGAGCTCCTGTCTATTTGTTCTCTAATGCTGCACGGAAAAGTTATGGCCTGTGGCTAGTGTCTTCCAGGTTCTGGTAGTTCAGAAAAACATTTTCAGGCCGGTTGCTCTTCCTCCCATGAAACGAGCTCCGCTCACTCCTAGTAAGTCTAAGAACGCTGTTTACCTGTGGGAGCGTCAGCCTAGAACCCCAGATGATGCTGACTGACACCCATCTGTCTTTTCTCTAAGCCTTCATCCTGAGGTGCAAGGCGGACCAATTCCCAGAAGGACAGAAGTCCGGACAGACAGACAGACAGACAGACAGAGCCCTCACCAGGCAATCTTCCAGAAGGCTCTGGTCAGTGGAGCAGACGTCGACTCTTAAGGTCTTCTGGTGAAGGGCTGGGTAGGACATGGACACCCAGAACGCCTCGTTGAACACGAGGGTGTCCGAGGCGTCCAGGGGCTGGGTCCGGAACAGGCAGGTGGTGCTTTCGGAGCAGGGCAGGACAGCCACACGGAGGTTCCTACAGGGAGACAGAGGCAGGACGGCCTGGGTCAGCCCAGGTCTGGGGGTCGCGCTGAGCCAGCCAGCTGCTGCAAATGCCCAAGAAAACAGTGGACCAGGGCCTGTCATTTCTCACGCAGGTATTTGGGAGGGATGCAGAAAGGGCCCCTAAGAATAATACATTGCTCTTCCTTCTCCTGAATCCCTAAATCCTTAGAACCTCAAAGCATGAGGAGCTTGAGGCCAGCAGCATGTGAAGTTCCATGGTGAGATTGCTTGTTATAATAATACACAGGACTCCTTGTACAGTTGCTGGGAGGAAGGCAAAGCATGGCAACCCCTGCGGAGGGGAACATGGCCATCCTAACAAAACCTCAGGTGCTTTACCCTTTGAGCCAGACGGCTCGCTTCTAGGCACCAGGCACTGATATCCTTGCCCGAGTACCAATGACATTGGGAGCCGTGTGTATGAGCAAAAGATTGAAAACAACCCCAGCATCCAATCATCCAATAGCATCTTCCTTCTGTTTGGCCTGCTTTCCTCTTGCCTTCCTCCTTCCCACACGTTGCACCCTCGATGCTGGCTGGGTGCAGACCACAGAGATATCGATATATAAGCTACTGCTGCTGCCATCAGGCCTATGGTGTAGTTAAAGGAACATGGAGGCAGGCGACCACAGTGAAACATAAACCCAGTCTGTGCTGGGAACAGCCAACAGGCAGACAGTGCAGGTAGTATTGGCCATATTATCAATTTCAAGGTAACACCTGTCACATCCAACAGAAGCACAGTGATGGGTGCTGACTCCCGAGAATGGCAGACCTGCCTCTTTCTGTGTGGAATGCTTGTGAACTGATGCAAGGGGCAATGACCTTCTTCTCCATGAGACTTCAAGTTCACAGGGCAGGGATCTGCTCAGCGCCCATGCTTCGTGCTGGCACACAGTAGGTGCTCAGGGTGTGTTTGTGAAGTACAGGGTGCTTCTCTTTATGACTGGCATGTTTGCCCTCATGCCTGTATCCATGTGCCTGGATCATGCCTGGATCCACACGGCACATGGTCATAGGCATTAAATACCCCCGGTGGGTTTATCCCCACTGTCTGAGCAGGACAGAGCGAGAGTGACCCCAGGGATGGCCGCAGGGGGTGACAAGATAATACACCCCCCTCGGCCACATACTCACACTTTCTGGTCTTGTTGCAGCAACAAAGCAGACAGGTTACTCAGCTGGATGATTAATATTGCAAACTGCTTATTCTTTTCATCATACCTGGAATGCAAAGGGGCAGATGGAGTACCTATTAGTAATGTTTCTCTCTCTCTCTGATAATCACAGGCTTGGTGGCTGCTGGCTGCTCTGGGGACTGGGGTGAGCCAGAGAGCACAGACCCAGTCATCTGGAATGTAGGAGCTATCAGTCTCAATTTTAAAAGGGAAGCCAGAAGTTTGTGTGAAATTTCCTGATATTTAAATGTTGGCAATTAATTCCTATTAAAAAAATATTGAGGCCATCCCCCCATCAAGAGAAAACAAGAATTAAGTTTGGGCTGCGACCCCCAGGGGCCGACTTCGGTCCAGGTGGTTGAAATCTCGAGGGGATGGTAAGGCAAAAGCCACAGCGACAATGACCAAACAGACCAAGAGACCAAGGTCTCGGTCCCAGTCCTGGTCTGGCTCTGGCCCTGGTCAGCTCAGTGAGTCAGGGCAAGTTACACTGTCTTCAAAGCCTCATGCTTCTCTTCTGTAAAGTGAGGGGCTGGGAGGCAGGGGGAGAGCTGGGTCCCCTTTAGCTGGGAGCCTACAATTGTCAGCAGGTCCTGGTGGCTCTGCCTTCCTCCCTGGGCAGCCGGGAAGATAAATGCTGGTAAGATGCTGCCCACAAGGAAGGGACCCTGCTCAGAGCACTCTCCTCTGTGCTTGTACTGTCACTTACTTCAGGGCAATCTGGACCCGGGCTGCACCCACTGCTTCTGATTCGTCACTGTCGAAAGCAGCGGCCTCTGAGGCACCCAGTCTGGAAGGCAACACGGGAAGGAAAAGGGTCAGACCTCCTTGCAGTGACCTAGGGCCCACGTCATTTGCAGAGGCAGGGTTCTGTCTGGCAAGGAGCAGCTGGGTCCTCAGGAGGGCAGCGTGCGGCGGTGCGCTCAGCCTCCCTGCAGGCCCTCCCACCCCACCACGGCTCCGGGTCCCTCTCGAAGGGGCTGCCCTTTCTCCAGGACTTGCTCCCCTAGTCTTATGCCCCTAATGGCAACCACGGAACTAGCGTGCTCCCCAGTTCTAAGCGCCCCCAAGCCCTAAAGGGAGCTACGCTGCCTGCCTCTGGGGCATTGCTCCAGACAGGGCTGCCCGGGGGGCTGGGGTGTGGGGTCGCCCGGGCGTGTATGTCCCCCTGTGGGTCCCTCCCACATACTTCGGGGGCCCAAACTCTACGGATTCAGAGTTTCCAGAGACCCAGGACTCAGGAACCCACCTCTGTATGGATGCCTCATACACACCACTGTCCCCGGCCACGGATTCATCTGACACGGCAGCCGAGACACAGGCCACTTTGAGGCCGCACCCCTGGGCTGTATTCATGGCTGGAGGAAGAGGTGGGAAAAGGAAGGATGGTGAGATGGGGTTCAGAAGCCCAGGTACCGTTTTTACAACACACTTTTGATTTATCCACCCTCTGCCTTGAGACAGTCCTGCCCAGTTCCAGTCACCTCTGAACCTGACAGCCAGGTGCTGCCTCACATTGGGGTGAAGAGAAGGGCAGTATCTGATGCTGTGTTTGACAGCCTCCGGAGTCCAAGTGCCTGGGTTCAAATCTTAGTTCTGCCACTTACTGCTTCATGAGACTGGGACACTGATTTAATCCCTCTCAGCCCCATTTTCTCACCCATAAAACAGAGATAATAACACCTACCCTGTAGGGATGCTGTGGGAGGAGGTGGGGGAACCTCAATGAGACAGTCCAGGGAAGTCCATAGCACAGAGACTGGTGCAGGGAGAGTGCTCTATAAAATCCATCGCCACTGTCCCTACTGTGACGGTCATTCCTATCACTATGGCAGAGCCTTCTATTGGGTTGTCAGAAAAGTCGTGACATATTTTTTCTATATTTTTCACTGCAAAAATATGTGATGGCTTTCCCGATAACCCAATGGATGGATCCCTACAAGCCTGGCACAAAGTAACAGCCCCTGAATCCTGGGGAAGGAGAAGGGGTCGCACGGGATGGACTGAAGCACGGGCTCTCCCTCTCAGCCTGTCCCATCCCATTCATCTCCCTGCCCTTGGCGGAGGCCCCCCAAAGTCTCGGACCCACGACTCAGACCAGCACATGGCACATGGTGTACATTCCTTCCTGCCGCAAGTCACGGGCACCCACAGAGAGCCAGGCCCATTGCCAGGTTCGGAACTACTAGGTCCTGTCCTCCGCATGGCAGGGAAGCCCAAATTCAGGTCCCTCCACCTCAAAGCCATCACTACTGAGCACCCACGGTGTGCCGGGTGCTGGGGACAGACTGGAGAAAAGACTGGGGGTGGGCAGGCTGGGGAAAGGCAGGGCGACAGCCCGCCTAGGAGATGCGAGTGGCCATCCAGGTGCAGCCTGCCCAGCCTGTATCCGATGCCTGCTGCAGCCTGCGGAGACCTCCCGCCTCTAGGCGCACACACCTCCACCCTCCACTAAACCACTTAAGGAGATTAATTCGTCTGCTGACTGAACAGCAGCACTAATCGCATAACCTGCTTAGCATCTGCGCTCAGCCTGGCATCGCTCACTGAGGGAAGGGTTCTGGAGGTGGCATGAAGGAAACACCATCCGGAGGCATGCAGCCTCTGGCCCACAGCCCCAAGGATGCTGTTGGGAGGGGTGGGGGCCGCTCCCCGACACCGGGCACTGGGTTCGGGTCCCCCGCTTGGTTTAACGCTCCCTTGGGAAGCATCGGGAACTTTCCTGAGCCTTGTTAGAGGTTCCACCTGCACCTCCTCCTCTCCAGGGAACAATTTTCTGAAGTTGGCCACCTGCTGTCGTAGGAAGCCTGTTTTTATTTTTGTTTGAGAGCACTCAGCATGACTCTCTTCCTGATGATGGAGCCCCAGGGATCTCTCGGCTCCTCATCTAAGGGGATGGCTGGCACTCGCCCAGCAGAGCCTTTCATCAACCAGGAAACGTGGTCTTCCCCCTTGCTGCCCTGGTCCTTGCACACGGATGGTGGATTCTGGGCATGGTGGCAGCCCTCCTGCCCATTCCGGGAGCCTTACGGCTCAGATGGGTCCAGCTTCTCCTAGCTGGCTCACCAGGAGCAGCACCTGCCTTCACGGGGACTCTGGGCAGGTAGTCCTGGTACCAACCCTGGCTCTACCGCTTTGTAGCTGTGACACTAACGTTGGACGTCATCTGACCTCAATGTGCCTCACTTCTTTCGCCTGTAAGATGGGGATGAGGCAGCACCAACCTCGGAGTAGTTAGGAGGCTCTAATGAGTAAATGTGCAGAACAGTACCTGTTTGGTATACCTGTACTCAGTAAGTCACAGCCAGGAAGGCCCAGGAAGCCCAGGGGTGCTGACTGAGCACCTTGCTCAGTCCTGATCTTCACACCCAGGGCCAGATGGATGTGGTGGGGCCAGCAAGGGCCAGGGTATCTCAGGTATGAACACACCGAGCTACTGCGCATCCTAAGAGGACCGTGATGCGTGACGACAAAGAAGGTGGGTTCTAGGGTAAAAAAAGACCCAAATTCCAATCCTCGCCTTCCCACTTGCTAACTGGGGGACCCAGGGCAAGTGACGTCACATTTCTGAACCACCATTTCCTCATCTGTGAAATGGGCACAACAGAAGGAACCAACTGTGCCTTATAAAGCACACTGCTCACCACGTATTGCGCCCCAGTAAATGTTAACTATTATGATTTAGTATGTAGTGGCTGCTAAAGATAGAAGGGTTTTCTCTCAATAAATCTCAGCGGTCACCCCCAGCATTGTCTTCTTTTTGGAAGATTACTTTTTTTTTTTTTTTTTTTAAGAGGGCAGTGTCACTGTCACTGGCCCTCATATGTGGGATCCGAACCGGGGCTGCTGGCGTCCCAAGCCAGCTCTTAACCACTGCGCGACTCGGCCGGCCCTGGAAGATTACTTCTTAAATCTCAATCCACATCAGCATGGTCCTTCTGACCCTATGCAGAACGGGAATCAGAGCATTCCCTGACTTCAAGCAGTCACGTGGGTCCCCACTGCAGTTAGGGTGAAGCCCAAACTCCTTGCTTAGCACAGCCCCCCAGGCCTTCTGAGACCAGACTTGGCCCGATTTCCAGCCTCGTTGGCGACCCCCAGCTCTGGCCCGTTTGGCAGCCCCTTGCTCCACCTCAGAGGTCTCGCTCTTGCTTTCCCCAAGGCTGGCTCCTTCCCGCTGCTGAAGCCTCCGTTCAAATGCCACCTTCCTTGCCAAGCCAATCTGAACTGGCAGGCCCACCCCAACGTGAAAGGCTCCACCATGTCCTGTTTTATGTTCTTCCCAGGGCTTTGCTTGGTCTGGTTGGATAGTTCCCGTCTGTGCATCCATTTGCAGGCACGCTTCCTGGGAACGGGCACCTGACCTCAATGCTGTATCCTGATGACTAAACCAGTGCCCGGCACACGGCCCGTTTGTTGACTGAATGAACGAACCATGTACATCCCTTAGCACAGGACCTGGCGTTCAGTTTTAGTAGCTACTGAATAATAATTATCTGTTGAATGAATGAATCCACCACAGAAAAACCCTTCCTTAGCCCAGGACCTGGAACATAGTAACTACATAATAAATGCCTGCTGAATAAGTAAATAACTCCATATACCATGTAAAGGTCTGGCACACAGAAAGCAGTCGGTGGTGACCATGTAATCACAGGTGTCACTGGGGTCCGAGCTCAGGCCTTGGCACGGTGCCCACCCTCCAGGTGTGGTGCCCTCTACCTTGGCCCAACTGCTTGTCCTCCATTCCTGGTTCCTCCAGCTGGTACTGCTCCCGGGTGCTGCTGGCAAGGCTCAGTTCGCAAAGTGTGGCACTCAGCTCGGGGTCTTCAAACTCCAGGGGGCTCAGGAAGGCGTCTCCAGCCAGGAGGGGGTCGGCGATGAGAGGAGAGCAGGGCGGGGATGGAGAGGAGAGGGAGGAGCGGGGGGACAGGGAGGTCATGGACTTCGGGGTGCCGGACAGGGAGCGCAGGGCCTGCAGGCGGCCGCCCCCCTCCGCCTTCTGCGTCTTGGCCACCTCGTCCTCGTGGATTGTGGTGATGCACCCCGAGGGCCGAAAGCCCGTGGTCCCCTCCAGGAGCAGGGACTCCATCTTGCTCTGCAGTTCCAGCTCCAGGGGCTCCAAGGGCTCATAGTAGAGGTCAGTGAAGCTGGCCGAGGTGGAGGAGTCCAGGCTGGAGGCGGCCAGGGAGCCCCGGCTGGACGTGAGGGACCCGGGGCTGCTGCCTGAGGACAGGGACTGCATGCTGCTCGAGAGGCTGGGGACAGGGAGAGAATGGGGGCTGAGGACACACAGGGTGGCGGGGCCACCGGGAACTCCCGCCTGGTTCTGCAAAGCATCACAGGCACTTAGAACACATTATCTCTCTGGGCCTTCTGACAATCTCTAGGGTAGACCATGCACCCCCATTTCATTACAGAGGAATGTGAGACCCCGAGACGGCCACATAATCAGAAAGTGGCAGATATGGGATTCAAACCCAAGCCGGCTGCCTTAAAAACCCCGTTTTCCTCTCTCTATCTCTGGTTCCCAGGCCTCCACTGGCTCCATTCCATTTTCATGATATTTCTCCCTAGCTGAACCTCGCCTCAAACAATACTTAACATTTTTCTTCAAATCAACTCAGTTTTTTATGCTTTCATACATTTATCTTAAAAGGAAACTTTATATCCTAAGTATAATTTGAAAAGCAGGATCACTTATTACAAATAGAAGGCAACTGGTACAAATACCTCACAGAAATAAAATGGTAGGAAATGGTAAGGACACCCCATTGCCCACAAGGCCCAGGCCGGAGGCCTATTCTGTGTGCTGTGGAAGTGGGTTGGCAGGTATTAGAGGTGAATAAGACACACCAGCACCTGGCTGGGCCTTGCTCCTCAGAAGGCCTGGGGCTGTAGCCTGCAGAGGTTAGTCTGCTAGGCTAACCCGCCTGCTGTGCTTGGAAACCTGAGCACAGAACCCTCAGAGGACACACAGGGCAGAGCCTGGGGGCCACCTCAGGATGCCTGCATCTGGCCCCAGGAGGGCACGGGGGGCCCCCCACTGCCTGCCACTCACCTTTTCAGTTGCGACTGTAGAGCTGCCACCTGCCGGGTGGCTTCCTCCAGTTCTCTCACCAGCTGGTTCCTCTTACTGTTTAACTTTAACCTAAAGGGAGAGAAGTCATGAGAGGGGAGCCCCAAAGAATTCCAGCCTCTATCTATCTCCCTGAAAGAGGAATTACAGGCAGACCACCCCCACCCCTCACACACACACACACACACACACACACACACACACACACACATACACAAGAACATTCTGGAAGCATTTTACTAGCATGTTTGGGGAGATATGGCCTCTATATATAATCCTATAGTAACAACTATGTTATTCATCACGTACTATCTACCGGGTGCTATGCTAGGAAACGTATGCCATTGCCTTAATTCGCTTGTATAATAACCCTGCATGGTAAGAATGGTTGTTACCACTTTATACACAAGGAAATTGAGGCTATTAAGGCTTAAGTAATTTAGTTAAAGCTACAGACTTAGTGGCAGAATTAGGATTCCACTCAACCATCCCTCCCTCCCCTTCCCTCTCCCTTCCTTCCTCCCGTTCATCTATCCACCCCTCCACCCATCTTATACTGGATCCTGTTGTTAGCACTGGGGATAAAGCTGTGAGCAAGACAGAATTTGTTTCTGCTCTTATGGAGCTTACCTTCTATTGGGGAGGGTGCGGGGAGAACAGATATTAAGAAATACTCAAATAGCTAGTATCTAATTAAAGTATTGTGCGACAAAGTCCATGAGGGAAAAGCACAGAAAGACAGAAAAGAATGTAAGAGGAGAGGCCGATTTGGACTGGCAGATGAGCCTGTGGCCGAGCCTGCGGGTGCTTCCCCTGGTCTGTGCCCTCCTCAGCTCCCAGGACCCACAGCTGGATTCCCCCTCCCAGCCTCCCTTGCAGCTAGCTGGCTGGGTGGGGCACGTGACTAAGTTCTGGCCAATAGGATGTGAGAGAAGTAATGAGCATCAGGCTGATGTGGTTAAGAGAGGTGGTGGGGTCTTCTCCACTGTCTCTTGGAGGACTTTCTTGGCTCCAAAGGGGCCACAAGATGAGAAGAGTCTGGGTCCTAGAATGACCAGAAAGCTGCCTGTCGGCCAGGGATAGCCAACTGGAGGTTACGTAGGGAAGAAATCAACCTCTGCAGTGCTAAGCCACAGAGACGTGGGGAATTGTTTCTTACAACAGTTGGCTTTCTCTGATTACTAGAAAAATTTAAGCTGATACAAAGGATGGACAGGAGCTGGCGAAGAAAAGGGCAGTGGAAAGAACATTCCAAGCAGGGATTTTCAGTAGAGACCGCTTTCATTTTAAGGTCATCATGGCTGCTGTGTGGAAAATGGGCAGAAGGCTGTGGGCTGATGGCGGGGGGCTGCAATGGTGTGATTCAGATGGCGTGGACTGGGGTGACGCTGGAGGAGACAGAAAAGTGCATGGGGCGGGCAAGGGAGTAAAGGAGGAAGAGACAGATGACTTGTAGGCACAGTAGGTTCATGAGCTGCTGTATTGATTGGGTACTGCAGGGCAAGACCTGTGCCTCACCCTCCTAGCATCCAGCAGCATGCCCACCACATGGGCTTCTGCTCAATAAGGGACTGTCAAATGCAGGGCTTTCCCCCAGTTGAGGTAGGCCAAGTTCATTTGCTCTGCTGAAAGACCTGGACCTCAAATGCCCCATGCCCAGATGGGCTCCATGGTCAGCCTCTTGGATGATGGCCCCTTATACCATCCTGCTGGCAGGGAACTGGCTGACAGCCGACCCAGCCTGGGGCCTGGGAGAAAGAGTTCGTTTCTCCCATGGGGAAGCCTCACCACACTATCCCTCCACCAACCACAGGCCCTGCAATGAAGACCACACCTGGTTCTAGAACAATTGAGAAGTGGTGAGGCAACTAGACGTGTGCAATTCCAGAAAAGACAACAGGAGCAGTGGGCAGAGCAGCCCCTGCATGGTTCTTGGCCGCTCAAGCCCTTGTACTGTTCTTGCTGAGTCCCGTCCGGGCCGGGGCACGGGCTGACCGGCAGATGGATCCCATACTGGTCACCACCCTTGACATTCCATGGGATGGACGGGACTAGGGGCTCTCCCGACCCTGCGGAAGAGCAAAGCCCTGAGATGGTGTGAGCTCTGGGGCTCACCATCGCCGCCTCCGTTTTCCTCTTCTCTGGGAGAAAACCCCAGAAGCGGGTTCTGGGAGTAAGTGCAGGTCTCCTGCTGGAGCCCCGACAGGAGGCTGAGGGGACTGGGAGTCAGGTGGCCTTGACTTCCTGAGCACCGGGGTGTAGCCACCGGCAGCAACACACAGGTGCCCACACCTCCTCCCAGAGGCGCTGGGCTTAGCAGGCCAGATGGCATCTGTGTGTGATGCCTGGCACATGCTGTGGGGCCAAGAATACATCCAGGAGGTGGGGCTGGACTCCCCACAAGCTTAGCTCAGCACCTGGGATGCTGGTTAAAAATGCAAGAGCCTGGGCTGCCTCTCAGGCCTGGGAAACCGGTCTCTAGGGTGAAGCTGGTAAGTCTGCACTCCAATAGGCACCTGCATGACTGCACAGCGGCTCCCAGCAGGGGTGGGGAGGGGGAAGCAAGGGAGGGCAGGGGTGTCAGGATGTCTGTGATTCTGACTGACTTGTGACTGGCATTTGGCTACCCCTGCGGTGTGGCTTTCCTGGAGGAGTCTACCCCCTGTTTCTCAAAGGCACCTTGAATGGAGAGGCTGTTGTGTGGAGAGAGAGAGGAAAGGGGAGTGGGCGGCAGCCTAAAGCAAGCACGGGCTCCGGGGCCAGTGAGCCTGCGTTCTAATCCCAGCTCTGCCACGTGGTGATGCCACTTTGGGTGAGCCTCAGTTTCCTCATCTATAAAATGGAGATTCACCTCAAGGTGGCGGGGAGGTTTAAGTGAGATGATATCGGTTACAGGGTCTGCCATAATGGTACGTTTTGCCCGTAGCAGGGAAGAGCCTCAATTAACAATCTGGTCCAACCACCTGCCTTCAGACTATACAGGTATTCAATGTAATTATCCTGTTTTTTCTTTTCCCTGTTAGGCAACCGAAGTCCATATCGGTCAATGACTTGCTCAAGGTCAGCAATGGGGAGGGGGTCTCTTTTGATCCAACAAAGAGTAAGGCTGCCACGAGTCTGTTCTCTTTAGCAGCTGGCTGTGAGCACGATCAACAGCTAAGGGCTTCCCAGCGGAAGCTGTAAGTCCTGGCAACAAGCGAGGGGCCCAGAGGACTTGTAGGCAAACCAGGGCATGCACGCAGAGCCCTCGTAAGGTCTGCCCAAGTTGACTGACCACCTATTCTTTCAACTGACACTAAATGCACGAGGGTAAAGAGACACAGGTCTTGTCCCCAAAGCACACCGTCTGAGGGAAAGCAGGACACAGAGTCTTGGTGCTGAAGGAGATTTCTAGAAAGTACTTCCAAAGGCTGCATAACACCAATTACTGAAGCCCTCTTCTCCTCTGCCTCCCACCTGCCTGGTGGTGGGTCAGTGTGAATTAGCCGCCCCTTCTAGGGGAGGATGGAGGAGGGAAGCGACTCCTCCGTAGTACCAATCCTGATAAAGGGCTTGGTGGGGAGAGAGTCCCCCCCCAGTGATCAGTCAATGGACTTTTTTGATGTTTTACAAGAGGCCAGGCAAAGGCTAGTCAGCTTGATCTCAGCAGCCCACTGTGTGCAAATGGGGCTTACTCGGCTGCTAGAATGGGATTGCCAGAGGCTCCCTGAAGGTGTCTTAGGACCCATCCTGGGGTGACCCAGAGAGAACATATCCAGGCATCTACGACTCCCCACTTGCTTCAGCACAGACAAGTGTGCCTGCTTTATAAACTGGGCTTCGAACTCTGATTTCACCACATAGAGGAACTCCTTTGCTCAACCTGCCCCTAAACACACATACACACACACACACACACACACACACACACACACACGTGCACGCGCGCGCGTGCAAAATCACCATCTTCAGGGCAGGGACTCTGCTCCATAAAGTCTGCCGCCAGGAACAGTGAAAACAACTTGATTTGACAGCCTCAGGGCAGGGACCATGACCTACCAATTTCTGAATCCAACAAATTGCCTCGCACAAAGAAAATATGCAACAAAACATTTCTTAAATGAATGAAGAAACATTGGGCTGATGGACAGAATGAAGGAGTGAATGAAGGAATGAATGCCTGGGAAGCTGGGACCTGCATCACCTCCTGTGAACATAAGGCTGTGCTCTGCGGGTGTGGAGGCTGGTGGGATTCCGAAGGAAATGGAGTCTGCTAGCAGGACTGAACCAGAGATCGAAACCAGTAGCTTTCAGGTTCAAACAACACCACAAATGAAGCTGATTTCGCTTTCATAGTATTTTTTAAAAAAAATTTGAATTAGTTGCCAATATTTAAAAAAACAATCCAAACAACACTTTTCTTGAACTCCGGGACCCCTGGAAGTCTGAGGCCTGCACTCCCACTCACTGGAGGTGGGAGATGGCACCCACATTAGACATCCGGGGTCTACCCCTTCCGGTCTGACATGGCCCACGACCAGGTGGCCCGCTAGCATTTGTGTCACCTGCTTGACCCCAGTAAGCATCTCAGTTTACAACCCCCATCTAAATCAGGGCTTTACAAACCGAAAACTGCAACTCCTTAGCATGGGGCCTGAAATCAATTTACTGGGTCACGACCAGCATGAAAAGACATGCAAACTGAGAGAGAAAACATCAGAGGGCCATCACACAAATAGAAAAGTATGCAGTTTTGTGACATTTTTTGTATAAATTGAGTCACTGTCACAAAGTAGAAACCAACTGCCCTAAGTTATATGGTAACGTGGCTTACCTCAGTCAGAAGGTAATTTCTGAAAACGCACACCTGAGTGGACCCTTTCGTTAACGTGATGCCCTGTGTAAAGTCCTGGGGTAGTCGGATGGTGGGTCATTTCCCCACCGAGATCTCTAACCTGATGTTCTCAGGGTGGAGCCCAAGCGCCCCAGGTTGTCCCCGTCCCCCTTCTCCGTGCTGGGGGCTGGAGGGTCACGGGCAGTGAGGGGAGGGTCCCCTGCCCCTGCCCAGGTCCGGCCCAGTCCTACCTCTCGGTCAGCGCCTTGCTCTGGGTGTCGCGGGCTGCCTGCAGGTCCTTCTCCAGCCGCTTCCGGGCCATCTCCAGCTGCTCCACCTCCCCCTGCGCCCACTTCCGGGGGCTGATAAAGTGCATCTCCTTTAGCAGCTCCTCCTTCTCATTGATGAGGATCAGCCGGTCCCTCTCCGAGTCCAGCACCCCAGGCCAGGCCTCACTGTCCAGCTTGGCCAGCTGGATCTTCAGGTTGGCGATCCTGTGGGCCGAGAAGGTGAGCGTGACTGGTGTGCCCATGGCACTGTGGGAGCAGGGTACCAGACCGCATGTCCAAGGTTTTGAGGTACGAGAGGCCATGACAGCCTCGGAGTGAACTGACAGCTACTGGCTTCCTTTGGATTAGCATGTCGTCTCAAGGAACACATTGTTATCTAACAGACCCATGTGGTGCTTGCCATGCGCCAACAGCAAGGACACTGCGGGGATGGGGGAGAATACATCAGGCCAAGTCCTTGCCCTGGGGGACACTGAGCCTGGCAGAATCGAAAGCTGGATTCATCACTAGACAATAAATAGCCTCTTACCACTCTCTCTGTGACCCTGGGCAAGTTGCACCCCCTCTCTGAGGGGAGTCACACAAGCTCTTTCCTTATGGGTTATGGATGAAGGCTTCATGATATAATCTGCAAATGCTCGGAGCACAGTCCTGGGCACATGGTAAGCACTCAGTACATGTTTCTGCTGCCTCTGTTGTTATCTGGTTTGACTGTTTATCAGGTGTTTAACACTGGGCAACCTCCATGAGCCTCACAGATAAGAAAACAATTGTTCACGCTTCGGAATTGTGAAAATGAGCAAAGATATATCCAGAGTGTCAGGCACAGACAGGAGTCATGGGCTCACTGCAATGACAGCAAATACTGCAGCTGCTAACCACATGTCCCCTGTTCGGCGTGGTGGCAGCAGTGTGAGTAACTGCGGATTCAGGGACAGAGGCCTTGAGATGGAGGCCTGTCTCTGGCCTTTGTGATGAAAAGGGAACTTTAGTTAAGAAATCATTTTGGTATCATGGGCTCCTAGCACAGTGCCTGTTACGCTGCAGGCACTTAACAAATGTTAAAGGAGGGGGCTGGGAACCCTATCCCTTAACTGCTTTGACACTCAGTGTCCTCATCCATCAGGTGGGGATGATACCTGCAAGACGGGCTATGAGGACAAGTGAAAACCTTACCGTTAAGAGCTCTTTATACACTGCCAAGTGCTTTTAGATAGTAGGTATGCTTATTGTTAAGATCCATAGTATGCTTAAGAATACTAACGCAAATATCTAAAAGCAATCATGTGATCCTTTAGGATGTAGTCTTTGCAAACTGCTTTCAGCTTCCATGTCCTAGCCTCAGCCCGCTCCCATGGGGCTGGGAAGGCCTGGTGGTTAACCCTTTTGGACAGATGTCCAGAGAAGACACGGCTCACTCAAGACTGCAAGTCATCAGCATGGCCACGAGGTGTGGAGAGTCCAGGCCTCTCTGGGCTCTCAGTTTGATCATATGTGCAGATAATGTGGCCCACCTCTTAGTTTAAGAAAACACAGCGAGAGACAAGATCTCCATGTTGTGTAGTGAAAATTCCATACAGAGAGACCCGTTAGGTTTGCTCATTCCCCAGCCAAGTGTCTCAGCAGGGATCCTTAGAGTTAATTAATTTAGATTCCATATTCACATGTACAACAATCCATCAAAACCGGCCTTGGAACAACTTCGGAGCCGCTGTTCCCCAGCTGCTGTGAGAGTAGAGTCGTATGGTTGGGTCTGGCAGCGGCTCCATGACACGTGGGGCGTTGAAGGCGTGATTGATGGTTTCTTGGATATTCTTTCTAGTGGCACTTTCCTATGCAAGTGCTCCTTAAACTCGGGGCCATATATCCTTTGGAGCACCTGATGACAACTATTAGACTCAGTTCCCAGAAATGCATACGTGACGAAGCTTGGCATACAGTGACCAGACCTTGCATTACAGCCATCTGCCCTCCCTCCGTCAAGTCCTGCAGCCTCTACATTCCGTTTTTGCTCTGTCCCTTACACTTAAACTAGCTTTTAAGGAGGCGGGGGGGGGGGGGGGCGCAGGGCACAAAGCTGCATAAAGGATGCAGCCAGAATGCGATGAGATGAGAAGTGATGCAGCTTCTCTCTGTGATGAGAAGGTTAATGGCTCCACCCCAGAGGAGCCATTAGTCTTTAGTCTCTCCAGATCTGATGACGTAAGACAGGCATTGCTGCAGGCTGGAGCAGATCTAGGGTTCAGAGTGGTCCCCTTCAAAGGGGACAAGAAGTGGCTGTCCAAGCGCAGAAGTCCTGCTGTTTTTCTGGACCTCTAGGGGGAGCTGAAATGGTGCTCCCCCTAGACATGTTTTTTTCTACCTGATCAGTATCCGGTTTTTCCTTTTGTTGTTAATATTCCAAGTTCTCTTTGGGAAATCACTCCTCCCATATTTTCAACTCACTTGGTTCCCACAGAGCTGACTTTAATCTCCCTCCTAAATAGAACTGGGCACATGACCTGGATGCCTGGACCTGTAGAGAATTCTAATTCCCTCCATCCTCCAACAATGGTAGGTTTACTCAGAAAAGCCAGTTGAGTCTCAGCCCCCAAAACTTGTTAAAAACTGGTGGGAAAGGTAGGCATTCTTTCAGCTGGGTTGCTAACCTGGTCAGCTGAGAGCTGCTAGGGGTCATCCTGCCACGTTGACAGGAAAAGTCTGCCAACACACAGGCAAGCAGAGTGGGGAAAGAGAGAGAGACTAGGTCTGTGTGATGATCGTTTCAGTCCTTGGATCCAGCTGTGCCTGAAGGTCACTACCCCAGGACTTTGTAGTTCAATAAGCCAAGAAATTCCTTTTTTTTTTTTGCTTTGCTTCCTCTAGTTTCTATCGACTTTCTGTCATTGCTGCAAAGGGTTCTGCTGCTCACACAGAGTCGAGCGAGGGGAAGAGTCATGGGCACTGCCACGCTCCACATGGACTGGCTTAGAAGGTCCATGGGCCAGGCAACTTAGCCTAAAGGGGAACAGATGCAGTAAGCCTGATTTCACTCATCGACACATTGCCTTGTGTGTCCTTTCCCAGTAAGGCAGGACTCAGTGTCTAGGAAGATCATGAATTTGAAGCCAGATCAACCAGGGTTCAGGTTTTGACTCCACCACCTTAAAAAGTCATGAAACATTTTGATCGTAACTTTCTCCTCTCTCACATAAAGATAACATGATACAAGCTATGCTACAAGGCTGATTTTAAAATTACATGAGACAATGCACATACAAATGTTTTCAGTACAATACCTGGCCCATAACAGATGCTCTCAATATGTCAGCTTTGATTATTATTTTAATTTTATTTGTGGCAGTGGAACTGCTTAGAAGTCTGTGAAGCCACAGCACATGTAAGGTCACTGGGGTACTCCACACAGTTTAAAAGCACAGCTTGCTCCCAGCTGGGCAGGAAACACTGGAGTGGGTAGGATTCAGAGTCTTTTTAACCTGTTGCTAAAAGCCCAGTTGTGCTTCTTCAAACTAAACTGCACACAGGACCGTTGGAAAACCCCAACTGCAGACACTGAGGCTGACAAGGGGAAAGATAAGGAACTAGGCTTTGAGGTTTAAGAGATCTGGATTCAAAGTATAGCCCCACCTTTTATCTAAGTGTCCCTGGGTCAGTCACTTCCTCTCCTGAATTTTGGAGAGGATTAAAACATGAAGATTACGATATCTATCTTCACAACCTTTGTAGGATTAAACAAGAGGAGGCGTGTAAAAAGCCAGGCACAATGCAGACCCTCTACTAGAGGAGTAGTAGTTGTTGTTGTTGTTATTATTATTATTATTATTATTATTATTATTATTATTATTATTGGAACCACCCCCCGCCGAGTCCCCAGCCTCTTATTACCTTCTCTTCGCCTCTTCATACCGAAGGCACAATCTAACCTTCTCTGCCAACTGATTGTTGGTGCTGCTGCTGAACTAGAGGGAAGAACAAAGTCAGGAATTATACGGCTGTTGTGGCCGGTGCTGAGTGGGGTTTCAGGAACTCAGGAGAGACTTGACAGCTTGCGTGGGAAGAAGCTAAGAATACCCCCCAATTACTGAGCTGCCTGAGCAGATCGCAAGGAAGCTAGTGAGGCAAAAATTCTCCTTCCTTCAGGCTGTGGGAAGAGCCCCATACGCAGACTTCAATCATGTCTGGAAGAGAAGCCGAGGGCCTAGAATATCCTCTTGCAGCCACAAATGGCTTGGAGCCCATTCAAGCCACAGAAGCATGGAGGACAGCTGGTCAGGAGGAAATAGGGACAGCCAATATACAAGAAAGCCATTCTGAGGGTGCCGGGGAGGGGCTCAATGGAAAAGTCAGGAGGTTGCAGTCAGGAGAGCAGCACTGGGGGAGCGACAAGAAGGTCCTAGAAGTAGAAGGAGGCACACAGTTCCTTCACAAATACTTTGGCCCCCAGGTGGCTCACAGGTGCACACACGGGTGGCGTAGGACAGGACGGGGCAGCCCCGTTGGCCGTGCCATTCTGACAAGAGCGACAAGAAGCTGTGAGGCTCACCCCATCAGACGTGGATACAGCGTCTCTTCACAAGTGGGAACCCGACTATAGGAATCAGATAGGAAGAGCATTTTAGCCACGGAGGCTGGGAGAAGAGTGTGGTCAATGTCAGCTGCTCTAGGAAACAAAAGTGCTCCAAAAATAGCAGCTTGCCACAGGTCGGTCCTGCTCTTGCTTTCTTGAGCTATGTCTGGACAGACTGGCACTACTCAATTTTATGACGAGACTGAGCTTTTGAACTGGGGGTTCAGCAGCTGCCTGAAAGCTGCAGCATCGTTTGGGGACAAACAGGAGGAAAATATCCTCTGTTTTCTAGCTGCTGAAAGCAAAACAGAACGCTGCTGCAAATGATATGAAGGAACAAGACCCTTGGTCCTTCAAAAATGCTCTCTGTGCAGTATCTGGAGGCACAAGCACATGGCCAGGCAACACTCAGGATATGGAGTCAGTGCTGCTTTATCCTCACCCCATCATCTACTGTCCTGCTGGGGCCAGGAGGTCTGCAAGAGAACGGAGCTCCAGGAGGCTGAGTTAGCAGCCAGCCCCACCGAGAGCCACCAAGCAGCTCCCTGGGTGAGGAACGAGAAGGTGGCCACCCATCGCAGCAGCTTCCCAAAGGCCGGCCCCCAGCAGTGCGCACCGCATACTCACACTTCCTGAGATGTCTGTCTGGGAGCTCACATCCAGATACTGTTTCGGCAGCGGGAAACCAGAACTCTCCAGAGAGCTGCTGCTGGACCACAGGTCAGAGTGCGACCCTCTATCAGTGCGGAAGCCGTCCTTCAGCATGGCAAGGCTCTGAAGGGGGGCGCACAGGGTGAGTGACACGCCTTTCTGGGAGGTTGCTCTGGGCGTGTCACACTGCATGTGCCTTTCTCTCCATCTCTCGTAAGCTAGTAGGAACCCATGCTCATCTAGACATTCTACTGATCTTGTAAAGAGTTAAAGAGTTGGCAGTGAGTGGGTACTTAGTAGGTGCCGGGCACTGCGCCAGGCCCCTTCCATGGGACAGGCTGGTGTGGATGCTGGCTCTGGAGTCACACTGTCTGAATTGGAACCCCTGCTCTGCTATTTGCTAGCTGTGTGATTGGAGCTGGCTGATTAACCTCTCTGTGCCTCAGTTTCTTCTCCTGCAAAATGGGAATAATCACAGGTCCTACATCACATGGCTACCATTCTGATTAAATGAGATGACTGATGTAAAACGCGAGTACAGCCCATACTCGGTAACTGTCAGCTTTGCCACGATCTTATTTAAGCCTGACCATAGTCCTGCCAGGAAAGACACATGATTATCCCCATTTATCCATGAGGGAGCTGTGACATGGAGAAGCTGGCACTTGGCAGAGCCAGGATTTGGTCCTGGGCTATCTCACTTGAGACTCAGGGCTCTGAGCTGCTCATCATGACAGGAACATGCCTTCCTGTCTGCTCGGGCCTCATCTGCGTGCTCCCACTGGGCTGGTGTTCTGGGCGGGAGCTTCAAAATGATTCTGTTTGTGACAGAGCATAAAGCTTCCTTCACCGAGTCATTTATAGCATCTCGGAGCCTCAGGCTCCTAATCCGCTGAGGAGAACAATCATATCTCAGAGGTCAGGGTGGCTCCTGTGAGAGGCAGTGAGATGGCAGTGAGAGGCAAGGGTTGAGAGAAGGGGCCTCTGGGGCAGGTGTTCATGGGTTTACATCCTGGCTCTACCATGTACTCTCTGAGCTGTACAGTCTTTATTTGCGTGATGGGAACAAAGCAGGGTTGATGTGAGGAATAAGGGAGGCACATGCAAAGTGCTTGGCACAACCACCTGGCACATTAAATCGCATCTATTATCTGCGGTTCAGTTTGCGGCATAATCAGAAGGTGCAATGAGATGCATATAAAGATGCTACATTTTGATATCAAGGTTAATGATGCTGAAACACCTCCCTCCATTTGGTTCTTTGCAAAGTAAGTCCAGTGGCTTGAACTAGTGGCAAGGACATGGCCTTGGGCTCAAGGGGTCCTGTTCCAACTCGGCCCTTTACACCAGCTGTGTGACCTTAGGGAAGTCACTTCATGCTTTGGAACCTCCATTTCCTCCCCTATACTAGGAGGCTGAAAGCTCAAGAGAACTGGTGATGAGAACTCAGGGACCTGTGCAGCATGCGGCCATAGCCTGCATGAATGAGTCCTGGCACAGAGAAGTGTGTGGGAGAAATGGAGATGGGGCCCACATCACGGGAGCTCTCATACCTTAATGAGATCTTGCTTTTCCTTTTCTCCACAGGTGATGGCCCTTTTGATGGCTTTGGTCTCTCTCAAGACAGCCTGAGCTTCATCCAGTTTGTAGCTGCCTTGAGCATCAGACATTTTCTTATCGATTCTAGGAGACAGTCAATGGGACAGGTCAGACAAAGATGGGGCGAGGGATGGGGTGTCCCCCGGGGAAAGCACAGACTGCAGAGTTTCATTCCCTCAAGAAGTCTCCTCTCCGTCCTATGGGACGAGACACAGAAGGCCCTTGTTAAGTTGCCAATGTCCTGTAGTGCGGGATGGCAGAAGCAATACCACTCTTGAAGCCAAGGACCCTCTCAGTGTCAGCTCTTCCAGGAAGCCTGCCCTGATTAACACTCCGGGGCCTCCAGGCAGGGCTAGGTATTCCCACAACACATTGCGCATAGATGCGACACTGCACTCACTGCGTTGGGTTATAATTAATAATTTATGTGGCAGTGTCCTTACCTTGACTCTGGCAGGCCTGAATATATTAGTTTTAGGATGTGGCATAGACTAGTTCTTTACTCTCACCCTCAGGGGAGCAGTCCTGTATTTTGCAGGATGTTTAGTATCACCCCTGGCCTCTTCCCGCTAGATGCCAGGAGCATCTGGACCCCAAGTTGTCACAACCCAAAAGGTTTCCATATTTTGCCTAATGTCGTCTGGGGGCGAGCAGCAAAATTACCCTCTTCAATAGGCATGAGTGGAGTTGACAATACAACGAAAGACAGGTTAGAAGGATGAAACCCCCACAGACCTACCACTTCATAATGCGATCTTGGGCATGGCCCTCCACCACAAGGAGCCTTGGTTTCTCCCTCTAAAATAGGCTTGATAATGTCACCTGCCCTGCCTATGTCCCAGGGCTGTTAGGAACGGCAAGTAGGATACAAGATGAAAGTCAGGTGGTGAACTGGACCACTGGACCACTGTAAGGAATACAAATACTTCCAGCCTGGAGCACGTGTGGGTTTGCCGAGGTCCCACAAAGGTTCATTTTGATGGGGAGGGAAAAAAAACAAAACACGTCAAGGGTCGTGATGTTTCCTGAGAGTCAGATCAAACCAGACATGGCGTGGATCCCAACCCTCTGGGGATAGGAGGGCTGTGGTGTGGAAAGGCTCTGAGGGCAGGGAAGAATTTTAACTGCTTCACACTTTCGCCCACGTCGGGGCCTGAGGTTTCAGTCCCAGATGGAGAAGAGGAAGTTTTACAGTCCGAGGGAACACCACAAACCCATTATTTTGGAATGAACTGCTCACAGGCATTTCTTTCTGGTTTCCTGCTAGAGGCCAAATTGTCCTGGGCTAAAAATAACCTGAGTGGGGAATCACTGACCAGGAGCAGGTTTCATCCTGGTCTCATTGTCTCAGCCTCTGGGCAGGAGTGGGGGGGAGGGAGGGAGGGAGGGAAAGAGGGAGAGAAGGAGGGAGGGGAGGAGGGACCACCGCCTCAGCACAGCCCTCCCCCTTCCCTTCCGTTATTTTAGCCTCCATGGAGAGAAAACAAAGCCCCATTTATGTCTCCCCACTAAAAATAGCCTGTCTATTCCTTTCGAGGACTTGGGCCTGGGCAAGCCTGCCAGCTCAGGAAGACTGGCCTCAGATTTAGGTTGAGAAATTGGTCTAAAGGGAACTTGCCCCAGCAGAGGCCTGCCCGAAATGCCCCGTGGAAAGGAGGATCTCTGAGAGCAAGTGTCCAGGACTGGAGGAGGCCCTGTCCCAAATGGGGGTGGGGCATGTGTGTGCAGGGGAGACACTGTTTGCTTGAGTATATGCAGGGGCTGGGGGCTTTGGGGAGGGGGTTGTGTTCAGCTGTCCTCTGCCAACAGGGTGAGGATGGCTTTGAATCCTCAGCAGGAGGAGACAGAAGCCGTCTCTGTCTCCGGGCCTCCGGCCCCTCAGACGCATCTACCTGATTTCTCTCAGGAGCCTTAGCAACCCAGGCTCTGGAATTTGGCTCCAGAGAGGGAACACTCTTGGGAATGGGGTGGGGGGAGGGGAACAAAGGGTCACCATTATGTGCTCAGTGAATGAATCTTGTTTTTTTTTAAGGGAAAAGAAAAGTTGTGTGGTTGCGGGGGAGGAGAGGGGTACATGTGTTTTTAGGATTTCCAAATGACGCAGCTGTCCTTTCTCTTAGCACACCCGAGATTCACACACCCGGTGGCCACAGGACAACCACAGAGAAGCAAGGCAAAGGCTCTGATGACAGCCAGCTCCTCTCACTCTTGTCTGGGCAACTCTCACCTGGGCAGGGCGGCGTGAGGGACATGCAGAAAGATACCACGCTGCCCTCCTCCCACGGGGGTGATGTGCCAAGTCTCAACTCTTTCCTATTCACATGGGCTCGAGGCAGCTGGCAGGCCCAAATGCCCAGCTTTCAACATCATTTTTCAGTCTCCTCTAAGAAGTACCCTTCACTCTTCAACCTGTTTTCTTTTGAAAACTGAGGTTGGTTGACCATGAACTGAACAAATGGCTCTGTCCCACCATGCTCCATGTCATGCAAAGAAGAGAGGACAGGAAGTAGAAGGGACTGCATTGTCCCTTACCAGACTCTGAAAAGCATCCCAAGGGAGACAGATGGCAAGGGGCCCTATGCTTTCTGGATGGGGAGGGGGTTACCTGGGATGATGCCAGGTAGGGAGGTATTAGGAAACAAGCTCCCAAATCCAATAGTGCTCGGTTCTAATCCCAGCTCTGACCCTTACTAGCTGGGGGAGCCTTGCATATATTTTCAACCCCGTCAGTGCCGCATGTATAAAATGGGTCAGAATGAAAACGTCTCTTAACAAGTAAAGGTAACTGAGGCACAGTGCTCACCCAACACAGCCTCTAGTCCAGGGCAGACACTTAGTTCACCCGGGTTCCTTCCCAAGGTCAAGCAGGCAACCAGCTAGAGGTCACCCCCACTCCCCTGGTACGCTATGGGCCAGTCACTGGCACACATTTGACGCAACTTTCCCAATTCAATCTTTACAATGACTGATTTTTCAGATGAGGAAACTGAAGCTCAGAGGTTCCGGGAAACGCCTTGGAGCCCAGGCCATCTCCCCTTGAGGCTACCTCCGAAGCCCCTATGCCCAAGTGTGCATTAAAGCAGAAGTTGCCCCCAAAACTGAACAGGGGAGCTGGCTTCCTGCTGGGGAGCCTGGGCAGCCAGAGCTGCGGTGAGCCGTACTTATCTGGGCGGATATCAAACATCGGGGTGGGAGGAGGGAGGGAGTCAAAAGGAGGCTTGTCTTTGGGGTTTCAGCTCAGTTTACCAAACGACAAGAATTTCCAATGCTGCTACAGGGCGACAAAGTGGTAAAACAGGTTTGTGGTGGCTCAGAGAATAATGGGAAATGTTCTCACCAGGAGCTCCTGAGGGCTGCAGGAGGGGGCAGAGGGGAGGGTGCCGTGGTAAGACTGTAAAACAGTGCGGAGTGAGCAGCCAGTGAGCAGCCGGAAACTACGGGCTCACAAGCTGAGAAGGCCGCATGCTTCACAGGTCAAAAATAAGCATTTTTTTTTTGGAGGGCAGTGTCACTGGCCCTCATATGTGGGACCCGAACCGCTGGCCCTCATATGTGGGACCCAAGCCAGCGCTTAACCACCGCACCACTCGGCCGGCCCCAAAATAAGCATTTTCTAAGCTCACGTGACTGCCCACAACCGTCACTGGAAGCAGCAAAGATCCGTGAGAAACATAAAGCACAATCCCTTCATGAGATTAGAATCCGGTTTGAGACAGGATTAAGTGTGTGTCTATCCATCTGTAAATAACATACATCTCTATAATCACATATGTATAAAACCATAATTTGTCGTGACTTATAATACAGAAATGTATTATAAACAGATTATAAACATCCGTAATATAAAGCCATGCTTTCCTATACCTTGGGGGGGATTCATGGTGGTTCCCCCCAGGCACTGGGGATTTGGGGGTGGGAAGATGTAAATAAGAACCAACAGGCTCCTCAACTGGTGGTCAGAGTTCCCTCGATTCACTGGGCTTGGAGATAGACATTGAAAGTCTTGGGCTGTGGCCACAGTGCGGTAGAAGTGGATTTGAGGTTCAGACGATGAGGAAAAGGTACAATCAGGGAGAGACAAAAAACAAGTGACTACGGAAGCTGCTGTCTGTACAGATGTGACCTCCCTGGGAACCTCAGTGGGATGTCCCTGGGGACAGAGAATGTTCCATTGGATGTCCTCCCTGGAGCTGCCAAGACCAGACACCTTTGTCATGCCTGTCCAATGAGCCCATCAGATACACCGCACGTAAGTGTCGTTAATAACAATCGTAAGCTAATCCTTACTGAGCACTTACTACGTGACTCAGTCTCCTCATCAATAAAATGGAGTTAGCTAAAAGAACAGTTCTTAGAGAGTTGCAATGATCAAACACGGTCACCCAGGCAGAAACACAGGAAGTGCTTCCTGGCAGGAGCGACTGCTCTGGGCGAGCACAGTCACAATGGTGGCAGTGAACACCTCTGCTCTCAAGAAACCACAGAGTTGCATCTTGCTTGGCTGCAAGTCAGCTTCTGAAAGTGAAAATTATGTTCGATCAAAGTTATCCTGGAAACGCTGTCACCGTAAAGTCCTCTTCGAGTAATTTGTTGTGGGAGAGGTCCTTGCTAACTTCCATGCAGCACTCCAGAGGACATCGCTGCTCAGCTTTAGGGGCCGTGGAAAAGAGCTTGTTTTGTTTGTGTGCCTAGGAGGTTCCACTGGGTGTGCTGGAGGGCATGAGATTGGGGCACAGAAATGCTCCACGACACATGTTTCTATGACTCAACTGAGTCATAGCTCGTAAAACTCAACTGAATGGAACAGGCTTTAATGGCTTCGGGAATTCAGGGGACGATGGGAACTCTGTGGTCTGAAATGATTCTCCTTTTCTCTTTCTAAACCTGAACCCTGGGGGATGGTATCTTCAGTAAATGCCAATGGAACAGAACTGGAATCAAATGATAAGAGAGCCACATTTAGAAAAGGGCGGAAAGGGGCTGACAGCGGGAGGGGCAGAGGGCAGGAGGGGAGCACGGTGGAGTGGACTCACGTCTTCAGGGTCTGAAAGCCACGCTCTTTGAACTGTAGCTCCTGCTGGAGGTGCACCATCTCTCTCTTCAGCTTGTTGACCTGGGTGACAGAAAAGCACACGTGGGACTAGGTGAGGGGTTGGCATTCAGCTGCAGGCTGCCTTCTCCCCAAAGGGAACCTGAGTCCCCCCACTGCCTGCATGATGACTCAGGTCAACAGCACGTGGGTCACATGGGTCACAATCCCCTCCCCTCGCCGGTGCTGCCTTGGTCTGTGGTTCTGCCCCTTCCGTCGGCATCCCAGCCCCGTGTCCTGCACATCATCCATAGCCAGCCCTCGCTCCAGGGAAACAGGGTGGACAGGAGCCGGCGGACGTCCCATAGAGCTTGTCCTTCCCACTATCTAGCTGGGTGGACTCTCTCAAGGCATCTCCCTTCTCTGAGCCTCCCTTCCGGTTCTGCTGAGTGACAGTGATGGCCATTCCCAGGGCCGTGCATCACTTCAAGCATGGAATGGCTGTGGGGGTGCTGTGCATGGACGCGAGAGGCAATACAGTAACTTCAGAGACGAGACATGGCTGAGAGCCAGATCCAGCCTGCAGGGATGCTGTGCGTGGCCTGCAGGGTTTTAACATTTTTCAAACTTAGTTGCTAATAATTAAATATTGAGAAATTTCATATAATAAGCCTAGATATGCAGCTCTTCTCTAAAAATACTTGAAAGTCTGCCAACACTGAGCCCACATTCCTGCACGGCCACGGCAGGCTAGGGCTGAACTTCAGCTCCTTTAGTCATGGCATCTCTTTCTAGGTTACAGAGACCCCAGCCCTCTCCCCTCTTTCATGGCTTCCTGCAGCCATCTGCGCTTGTAGAGCTCATCCGAAGTTTAACCAAACCAGTGTTCAAAATACTGACTTTACCTTGAACACATCACTTAATTGCTGGGCTTCAGTATCTACGTCAGCAAAACGATAATCATGACGTAATTAAATAAGCGAAAGTAGAGCAGGCAGTAGCTAGGAAGGCAGCACGCTACATTAAGAACTCTGGAGTAAGCCTCAGTCCCTGGAAGTGACCTTGGGCAACTTATTTCTTCCCTAAGTCTCTGTTTACCCATCTTCAGATGCAGTTATTGACAGTAGCTGCTTCATGGGGTTGTCGTAAGGACATGAGATAAGACACAAGAGGCTTTTCGCCTGGTCTATGCCTGGTGTCCAGTGATTGGTTGTGGAATGGTAGCTGCTGTTACCGCTACTATTGCTCTGATGGGGACAATTACTGCTACTGCTGTTACTATTTAGGGCCTTGGTAGTCAGCAGTGGCTGCCACTGCCTGGTGATGGAAGGATTTACTCTGTTTTTGTTTTTTTTGCGGGGAGGGGGACTAGTGGCCCAAGGCTGCCTTAGTGACCCCCCATCAATAGCACAGACAAAGAGGCCCTACCCGGGATTTTGCAGTGGCAATTTCGGCTTTCAGGATCTCAGGGTCATACTTAGAGCTGGATGACGAACCAGAAACCACTAAAATGAAAACAAACAAACAAATTCTGTAGAAGAAACACATTTTGGCAAAGTTGGCTTATTTGGCCATCTGGATAAACCCAGAAAGGAATGACTAATAGTGAACAACCTAAATGTCCAACAAAGGGCAGTTTGTTAAATAAATATGGTATATGCATACAATGGGGACCATGCAACTTAGGTTATTTAAAATACTGGTGCGGAAGAATATTGCACAAAAGGGAAAAAGTCCAAAACTTACACATGAAAATGATAGTTTATAAAAAATTATGAATAACTTAAATATGGAAAATACACACAGTAAACAAATACATGCATATGCATATATATCTAAAAAAAAGACCGGAAATGGGCCGGCCGAGTGGCACGGTGGTTAAGCGCTGGCCTGGGAAGCCAGCGGCCCCGGTTCGGGTCCCACATACGAGGGCCAGTGACACTGCCCTCAAAAAAAATAAAAATAAAAAATAAATTAAAATAAAAAAAATAAAAAATAAAAAAAGACCGGAAAGAACAAAAAGATAACATTGATATCTAGAAATCTGGATGATGGTTACTATTAGTTTTCATCTTTGTGTTTTTATCTTTTTTACAGTTCCACATTTTCTAACACAGCCATATTTTTATCAGATAAAAATCTGCAGGAAAAAATCAGAAAAAAACTACTAAAAATATTACTTATTGTACTTTACCATATTAAGGTACATTTGAAAAGGAAAATAAATTATCCATAATCCTATTGTCCTAACACAATGATTTTTTTTTCTCCATGTTGCTTTCCCATGTTTATCTACAGCTCCATCATGTAACTGTCATCTTACTGCATTTTAAAAATAGTTACGCCTTGCAAAAAGGATTTTAAGGGCTTACAAAAATAAACACGACAGAGTAAAATCCATTTAAAGAAAAATGAGACAAATGGGAAAATAAGAATGAGGAAGCAACGTGGCGATAGGCGTGAGGTTAGGGCTCGCTGCATCCCATGTGGTCCCACTTCCTGACCAGTTGCCACAGACTTGGCTGAGCTTCCTAACTGGTGAAGAGGGAAACAGGGCCGGTAAAAGGTCAGTGGTGTCCTTGAGGTAAACACAGCCCCACTGCTCAGGAAAAGGACAGTCATTCCGGGAAGGGAGGCCAGAGAAGTGTTTCTTTCTCCCAGGAGTCCTCAATCCCACTTGTGGGAGCAGTTTCACCAGCTGCCCATCACTCTGCCTAGTCCTGTGGAGCGAGACCACCTGCTGGCACCTGGATTTTTCTGAGGACAGAGAAGCTTATTTGGAGATCGAAGGGAACATACACAGTGAAGGGGATGCTGTCTTCAGATTTGGTCAAAATACCTGAATGGGCCTTTTGATTACGCACGAGGAAAGTTACAATGGAACCCTGGGGAATTCAAGAGAAGAGCGCTAAACCTGCTCGGCATAGCAGCAGATAGTATGTTTCGCACTGTGGGCAGTGCTGCATTTCTGCCAGGTTTACCATGGTGAGGGTGAGGGTGAGGAGGATGACTGAGGCTAGGCCTTCCCAGGGGTGATGAGGAGGGGGTCACTGGAATGGGGGGGCCTTGTAGCCCTTGTGGTGAGCATGGGACAGGGACTCGAGGAACAAGGATGCCTCGTTTCCAAATGGAAGCTTCCACTTCCTGCGTTCTAACTCCTCTCACTGGTCTTTGCCAGACTTGGGGGTTTTGGGGAGAAACCTGGTTGGATGCAGAGCTGGAGGCAGTGACTTCAGCATAGTCCCCAGATAGGCACTCAACAAAATGTTAAGGTAGTTATTAATAATACCATTATTACTCACTGATCAATAAGAAAAACATGGAGACAAAACAAGAATCGTCTCCAGGAATGAGATGGGGATACACACAAAAAGGAGGCGCCTGTTTTGTGAGCGCCCCGTCCTACTAACCACCCCATTCATCAGGCCATGGTGCTGGACTTGGATCCACACTTCAGAGGAATGTTCAGATGAGCATGGTAGCAGCCCTGGGAGGACCCGTAAAAAAGACCTGTCCTTAACATGGAGAGGGTGGATGCAGGGACCAGCATGGCCAGAGCTCCCTTGTGGAGTGTGGGAGCGTTCCTTGGTCATGCTCAGAAATCCTGGAGGAAAGGGGACCCCAAAAAGAACAGACTCTGCCACCTGGGCCACCTGGGTTTGAAGTATTACCTTCTGGAGCACCGTTGAGCAATGAACTGTTTGTTCCCAAAGCTGCTGAAATGGGATATGGCCTGTTACCATTTTTAAGTAAACATTTTATCAAAATAAAAAAATACATACAGAAAAGTGCACAAATCATAAGTGTGCAGCTTGATGACTTTTCACAAAAACACACTCAAGAAACTAGCACCCAAATCAAGAAACAGGTCATCAGTTTCCCCTTTGTATCCATGTCCCCTCACTAACCCTCCAACAAAAAGAAATTTTATGTTTGAACAGGACCTTAGAGACCGCCTTTAAAGTCTCACCGTTTCATAGTTTTTAATTTTTAGTTTTTCCTCAAGTTATATGTGAATGCAGTTTAACGCTCCAACACAGTACGAGTTCTGCTATTAAAAAAATAGCATTCCAGGGCCAGCCGAATGATGCATTGGTTAAGAGCTGGCTTGTGATGCCAGCGGCCCCGGTTCGGATCCCACATATGAGGGCCAGTGACACTTCCCTCTACAGCTAAGATGGTGAACAACAGCTCCACCTGGAGCTGGGCTGCTGTGAGTCCCCAAGACGGCATAGCTGCAGCCCCTGCTGCAGTGGGCTGCCATAGGCTACAGTGAGTGTCCGGCAGCCAGCGTGAGTGTCTGGCAGCCGATGTGAGCTGCCAAGAGCTTCTGTGAGTGGCCATTCAGAGGCCAGCAACCAATCTGCCTCACCCAAGAAGAGTGCAACGATGATACCAATATGGGCCAGTGAAGCAATGTCCTCCACACCTAGACTGAAGAACAAAAGGACAGCACCTTGTTTGTTCCCCTCCCCAATAAAAAACTTTTTTTTAAAAAAAGAGCATTCCATGGCTGGCTGAGTGGCGCATTGGTTAAGAGCTGGTTTTGGGATGCCAGCGGCCCCGGTTCGGATCCCATGTATGAGGGCCAGTGACACTGCCCTCCACAGCTAACAACAGTTCCACCTGGAGATGGGCTGTGTGAGCTCCGGCAATGGTGTAGGCTGCAGCCCCTGCTGCAGTGGGCTGCCATAGGCTACAGTGAGTGGCCAGTAGCCAGCGTGAGCTGCCAATAGCCGCGGTGAGCGACATCCAGAGGCCACCGATCTGCCGCATCCGGGAAGAGCGCAATGACGATACCAACATGGGCCTGTGAAGCAACATCCTCCGCAACTAGACTGAAGAACAAAAAGACAGAAACTTGTCTGTTCCCCTTCCCCGATTCCCCAACGCTGTTCCCCTCCCCCAATTCCCCAATAAAAATCTTTTTTTTTTTTTTTAAAGATTTTATTGGGGAATTGGCGGAGGGGAACAGCGTTGGGGAATCGGGAAAGGGGAACAGACAAGTTGCTGTCTTTTTGTTCTTCAGTCTAGTTGCGGAGGATGTTGCTTCACTGTTGGTATCGTCATTGCGCTCTTCCCGGATGAGGCAGATCGGTCTCCAGCCTCTGGATGTCGCTCACCGCGGCTATTGGCAGCTCACTCTTGGCTGCCAGCCGCTCACGCTGGCTGCCGGCCACTCACTGTAGTCTATGGCAGCCCACTGCAGCAGGGGCTGCAGCCCACACCATCACCGGGGCTCTCACAGCCCAGCTCCAGGTGGAGCTGTTGTTAGCTGTAGAGGGCAGTGTCACTGGCCCTCATGTGGGATCCGAACCGGGGCCGCTGGCATCCCAAAACCAGCGCTTAACCAATGCGCCACTCGGCCGGCCCCCCAATAAAAATCTTTAAAAAAAATAAATGAGATTGAAATACAACCATTAAAAAGAGCATTCCACAGGAACCTATATCGATAGCTCACTCCCTATAGGGGAACCATTTCAAAGTTTTGAGCCAGTTCCTTGGGTATCCACTTCTATGTGTGTAATACGCTTGTATCGTGGCTTCTTGATTTTTTTTCAGTCTTAGGCCTTATTTATTCACTTGTCTCTCTGGAGAATGAAGCCTTAGGTTCCCTCCCTTCTCAGCCCATACACCACACTCAGGCACCTTCCCTACCCTCCAACCCCCCAGCCCCCTCAGAGATAGCTTACCTTGGGTGAAAGCGATCTTCGGTGTTTGCATTGCTTTTACTTTTCAAACACTACTTGGGGCAGAGGCATGTGGCCTCTTGCTTACTTTTTCTTTCCAAGCACATTTATTTTTCCGAAAGTTAATAATTGTCATTTTTGTTTATGTTTGTCTACAAACTTATCACTGATTCAGCCTCACAGTCTGCCAGTTAACTCAATCTCCACTCCGAGTGCAGGCCAGTAGGCCCCATGCTGCCGGACTCCTCTATTTGGCTCTGGCTTACCCAGGCGTGCGGCAGCCTCAGTGTGGGCTGCTCGCTGTCTGCGCAGCTGGCATCCTGAGATCCCCTACTTGCCTCCCTCCTCCTTTCCAAATGCCATGTCTTCTCTTCTGTGGCCTACCCCCTCATCTTGGTAGAACACTACTTCTAGTAGCTTCCTGAGAAGGAAACTACAAAAGAAATAATTTTTTTGAACTCTTGCGTGTCTAAAAATATCTTCCTTCTGTCCTATCCTTGGTTCAAGGTAGTTTTGCTGGATATAGAATTCTAGGTCGGAAATGATGATTTCCCTTAAAAGTTTGAAGGCATTGCTCCCTTGTCTTTTAGGTTTCCAGTGTTACACTGAGAAGTCCGGAACTATTCTGAGACCTAATAACTTCTGTGTGACCTGGTTTTTCTGTCTGAAAGCTTTTAGGATGTTGCATTGTCCCCAGTGTTTGAAGTTGCCCAATGCTGGAGAGGTTGACTTATATCCACTGTGTTGGGTCTTCACGGAGCCTTTTCAATCTAAAAACCCTCTGCCATCGGTTCTGAGAAATTCTTCTGTACAATTTCATTGATGCTTCTTTCCCTGTTTCCTCTGATCTATCTGAACCTTTATTATTCAGAAAGTAGATTTCCTGGCCTGGTGCTCTATTTTTCCCCCTTATTTTTCTATCTCATTGTATTTTTCTTCTGCTTTTTAGAAGATTTCCTCTGTTTTTACCTACAGATTTTTCATTTCTATTGTATTTTAATTTCAAAGATTCTTTCATGTTCTCTGGAGGTTCCGTTTGATAAACTGTAGCCTCCTGTTCTTGCTTCATGGTTGTATAGTTTCTCCATGTTTTCTTTTCCCTGTATACTCTCTGTTCCCTCCAAGGCTCTCCCATCACCGTTGGTTTTAATCTCTGTTTTTCATGTTCAAGTCTTTCCTCAATGTCTGGAATCTCAGATGTTGGCTCCATTTAAGAGTGGGAGCCCAAAAAGCTGACTGGAGTGGAGTTGTTGACTGTAGGTGATGTGGTACACGAGTTGGCTAGACTATTTTGTCAGGAATCCTCGTTGTCAGTGTCTTCACATCTTTTCATGTCTTTTCTCTGTTCAGATTTCTCTAGACACTTTTACTGTCCTGCCTAGAGGTCAACAGCCTGGCACCATTCTGGGAACCAAGTGCAGTAAATAAAACCTTGGATTGCAAGTAACGCGGTTTCCGAGTGTTCCGCAAGACAAGCAAATATGTTTAATACATTTTAATATGGTAAATGAGCAATGTCTTGCAATATGAGTAGTTTGTTTCTGGAATGAATTATGCTCTCAAACCAACGTATTACTGTAGTACCTGTGGCTGGAGTTCAAAATCCTGTCTGTCCATGTTCACTTAATCACGTTTCTGGTATGGTACACCCTGCCATTGAATTTACCTTGTATCTTGTAGTCCAGAAACTCTGTTTTGTTCCCTCCAAAAATAAACCTCAAGTCTTTTGCCAGGTTGGGGATGGGCAGCTGCTGTTCCAATTTGGGAAGGAGATCTAGTAGTCTGTCCCAGAAACAACTTTCTTCCAACCCTTTATATTTGAGACCCTCCTCACTTCACGCCCACTCCCAGACACAGGTGCTTCTCCAATCTGTAAGGCTTTTTCAGGTGCTCTATGTAGACTAGAGTCATGGTTTTTCTCACTCCTGATCCATTTGCTCTTTTCTCGGGTCTCTCAGATAGGTTGCCACCTGACTGTCTGCTTTCCTGCTGCCACCTTTTACTGCTGTTCTTTTTTCTCCAAGTTTCCCTGCCTTTCTGTATGCAGGTCTTAAAAAAATCTCTTATCTGATCTTTTCTTAGTTTTAGGAGGGAGTGAAATAAAAGGGTGGTTCAACTGGCCTTTTTAACTGCAAGGCTCCTGATGATTTATTTTTCGAACTTTCTCTCTCCAAGGCCTAGAGAGAGGAAAGAGCATGGTGAGGTCCCAAAGAACCCAGCTCTCTTGAATTCATCTTTCAGAGGATAGGAGGATCCCAGTCCAGCCCAAGAACCTTGGAAGTTCACTGGCTGACTTGGATTAAATGAAGAGAACCAGTTTTCAGGTAAGATGCTCCTGGGTAAAAAAGAGTAGACTAGCTCTGCCACTTACTACCAGGGTGGCCTTGGGGAAGCTACTTCTCCTGTCGGGGCCTCAGTTTCCTTATCTGTAAAATGAGAATAGCAGTACCTTGCAGGATTGTGCATGTCTATGTGTGTGCGAGTGGGGAGGGAGGTTACTTTAAATGACACGTGTAGAGTGGCCAGCATATTGCCTTGCAGTAATATAACAGATGCACATTAAATGTTAGTAGTTTTCTCCTTCCCCATGGAGCTAGAGATTGCCCCAGAGATGACTACAAAGTCTCCATCCCTGGAGCAGGGGCCCACTTAGGCCAGGTCCCACAGCACCCAACACCAGGTGGCAAAACTCTCACAAGCCCCAGCAGGACAGCTGAGTTAGAAGCGAGGCATGTGACTTCACCGGTCTATCAACAGGCTGAAGAGCTTCACTTGGAAGGGAAACCTGGCCTGTAAAACCCAAAGAAAGTCATGAGGGTGCCTGGGTCATGTCACTTTAACAGGGATGCTTAGGCTGGGGGACATCCCAATTCCTGGCCAGTTTGGATCTCAGATCAGGTTGCCTGAGGTGATCCCACTTCCTTCAGCTGGTGCCTTCTTTAACATTCTTTAACAGTGGTGTCTTTGAGCCTGATGGCACTCTTGAGACTGCATCATTTACTCCTTACTATGGATCACAGGTTTATTCAATAGGTTCCAAGGATCTGTTAAAAATCTCTCTCATTTTGAGTGGCGCGTTCGTTAGGAGCTGGCTTGGGACGCTGGAGGCCCTGGTTCAGATCCCACATGTGAGGGCCAGTGACATTGCCCTCTACAGCTAAGATGGTGAACAACAGTTCCACCTGGAGCTGAGCTGCTGTGAGTCCCCGGGATGGCATAGTTGCAGCCCCTGCTGCAGTGGGCTGACAAGAGCTGCTGTTAGCGGCTGTCCAGAGACCTGTGACTGATCTGCCTCACCTGAGAAGAGCGCAATGATGATACCAACATGGGCCAGGGAAGGAATGTCCTCCACAACTAGACTGAAGAACAAAAGGACAGCAACTTGTCTGTTCCCCTTTCCCGGTTCCCCAATGCTGTTACCCTCCCCCATTCCCCAATAAAATCTTTTAAAAAAATCCACAAAACTCTCTCACTTCAATGCCAATGAATTAATAATATCAAATAATGACTGTTATTATTGATTGACAGCATAAGGATATGACAAGTACTATTCCAAGTACTTTACATTTGTTAACTACTGTAAACCCCATAGCACCCCAATGAAGGTGATGCTATTATCATGTCCATTTATAAAGGAAGAATTTGAGCAGAGAAAAGTTGTAACTTGGGCAAGGTTACACAGCTAGTAAGGTGCATATCCTGGATTTACACCCAGGCAGTCCAGCTCCAAAGTCCATACCCTTGAGATATTATGTAAAGTGTTTCCTGCCAAGAAGAAAACTTGTTGAGCCATTAATATGTCCTAAGGGAATTGTTTTACCTGGACCAGTGGTTTTTGACAGGGAAATTTTGCTCCCGAGGTCACACTTGGCAATGTCTAGAGACATTTTTGGTTGTCACAACAGAATACTACTGGTGTCTAGTGGATCGAGACCAGTAATGCTGCAAAACACCCTACAATATATAGGGTACAATCAAGATGACCTGACAAATGTCAGTAGTAGTGAGGCTGAAAAGTCCTCACAGGACTTTTCTACATTTCTACATTTAAACAGAAGGCATCTCAGACTTAAAGAGATGAGGTATGTTCCCCAAGAGGACACAGTAATGACAGGATGGATACTAGAACCCAGGACTTCTGGCTTTGGGGTACAGAGACTGCACCTCCCAACACAGTGCTCCTCTGCAGGAATGCTTCATTCCTGCCCGTTTGGCTCTTTTCCCCGCCCTGACTATATTTTGGAAACTATATTTACAGAAAATTCGAAAGCATAATAGAATGACTATTGCTGTATCTTTCACCTAGATCCAATTTTCAGCATTTCCCCACATTTGTCCTGTCTATCCCTCCCTCCACCCCAATTCTTTTCTCTCAGTAAGATGTCTGGTTCATAATTAGTCCTCCGTGATCGATTACTGGAAATGGTGGCAAAGACGAAAACCTATCCCATGTTCAAAGCCATCGACGTGCCATTGACATCCACTGATCTGCTCACTTAGATGGACACCGGAGTCTCTCGTCCCTTTTTATGGGAATTAAAGAACAAGGACATTCTCCTCTAAAGCCACTACATCATTATAAAAATGTTTCAATTGTCTGAGAATGTCTCTAATGGCTGCCTCCCCTCCCACCCTTATCCTCCATCCAGGGTCTTCTCAAGGTACTAACATTTTATTTGGTTTATGCCTCCTGAGGCTTTTGTAACAGTCTAGAATAGTTTCCCCTTTTTATTTTTTAAACAGTCCGAGCCCACAATCTTGCAGGATATTCCACCATTATGGATCTGTCTGGCTGTTTTTTCATGATTTGGTGTTTTTGTCAAGAATCCTCCGTGATGTTCCTACTGCACCACATCAGAAGGCCTGCGATGTCAGTCTGCCTCATTATTGGGGACGCTAACTTAACACCCGTGTAAGGCGGGGGCGGCAGCTCTGGGCCACATGCCAATACAATACATTTTATCCTCCACAAAGTTAACTGATTTGTGAGGAGATACTTTGCGTCTATGTAAACATCCCAAACAGGAGGTTTACACACTTGTTATTTTTACAGACAGCGTAAATTTAGAGACAAAAAAAAAATTACTTCGCCAAACCTGAGTTTCACTAGGGACAATATCTCCCTTCTAGGGTTGTGGTGAGGACAATGCTATAATAGACTGAATTGTGTCCCTGAAAATCCGTATGTTGAAGCCTTAACCCCTAATGTGATGGAGATGGGGCCCTTGGAATGTGATTTGGTTTAGATGAGGCCATGAGGGTGGGGCCCTCATGATGGGATTAGTGCCCTTATAAGAAGAGGCATACCAGACAGCATGCTGTCTCTGTCCCTGCCATGTGATGACACAGTGAGAAGGCGGCCATCTGGCAGCCAGGAAGAGGGCTCTCAACACAACCAGAGCATGCTATTTCCCTGATCTTGGACTTCCAGTCTCCAGAACTGTGGGAAGATACATTTCTGCTGTTTAAACCACCCAGTCTATGTGTCATGGCAGCCTGAGCTAGGACAGATTAGGTGCTAAAACCCTTATGACAGTTTTGAGGACATAATTTGACCCAGAAATAGCTAACAGGTATACTATAATTCTATTCTATCATCTGAAATTCTGGGATTTTTCTTGAGTTTCCAAGGAAAAGGGCAAGGCTAGGACAGGGAGTAACCTGTTAAGTTGTGTCCCTGACCTCCTGGCAGACCAAACTTCTCAAAGTGAGGGCTCACATAGGAGGAGCGGTGTCTGGTGACCCAGCCAAGCCACTGCCTCCCTGACACCACAGCCTAATGCTGGCCCCTTGGCCGTCACTGAAAATGTTGGGGAGACACAAGGAATGGGTTTGGAACTTACTGTGTCTCACCAGCTATGAGACCCTGGGCATGTGATGGATCTGTCACAAGGGGTATTAATTGTACTTGCCCCTAGAGTCAGTACAAGGATGAACTGAAATAGCACATTTGGACCTTAGCAGAGTGCCCATCATGTAGTAAGCACTCACTAACCACAGGAAAGGGTTGGTTATTAAAAATAGTGATCAAAGATTAAAAAAAAAAAAAAGAAACAAAACAAAACATATTGGAAGAGGTCAGCTGGCTCTGTGACAGCTACTGTTCTGGCACAGCAGTGCTCAGGGAGTGAAGGCCTGGGGGACTCTGGCATGCCTGCTGCCCTCCTGCGGAAAGCAGGATGGATAAGGAAGCCCTGGGCTTATAAAGTGTCTATTCTAGTGGAGGAAATACTGATAGGCATATAAGCAGATGAGCTGTGACACATGCTATGAAGAAAATAAACAGAGAGCCATTCCAGAGGGGCAAACTGTATGGGGGGGGGTAGCGGGGTAGGTACTCACAGCTGACCTGGGAGCCCAGCTTGTGCTCCCAGACGGCATGCAGCTGCTGATACTCCTGCTGTGCGAGCTCCAGGCGCTGCTGCTTCACCTGGTAGATCTCCTTCTGCGCGCTCAGGGCCTCCTGGGCTACCACCAGGTAATCCTTCAGCATGTGCTCCTGCTCCCGCCGCCATTGTACTCGGGGGTCCTCGATCTGAGTGGTTTCTGGAATAGACCCCAGACACTCTTGGTCAGTACCTCACAAATGCTTGTTGGGTTGGGGGCCTGTGGAATCCACTACCAGACAACAAAAAGCATAACGAATAAAAAAAACAACAACACACAATAAATGTGAATGGGCTAAACTCACTTATTAAACAACAGGGATTCATCATTTCAATTAAGCAAACACACACAATAAACAAGAATCAGTTTCCAAACCTAAAGCCAACCTGTCTGAAAACATGTAGAAAAAAAGACCAGACTTGAGTTCTAATCTAGACAGAGAGTCTCAAAGACATTATAGATACTTAAGGTCATCTGTTTTGACAAAGAGTAAAGTAAAATAACTAATATTTCACAGGCTATGAAGACATAGGTACCCCCATACCCTACTGGAAATGTAAATTAGAACAGCCTAACCAGAGGGCTGTTGAGGAGCCTTGCACATTAAGAGCTTTAAAATATTAATACCCTTTGACCAATAATTCCCCCTAATTTATTATAAAAATTAATAAAAAAATTCAGGCAAAGATGCATTGGTACAAAACCATGATAATAATAAAAATAAATAACAAGCACTTAATAATATTTATTCTATGCCAAGTACTATTTTAATTGCTTTATATCTATTTATTCCTTCAATTCTTACATTAACCCTATAAAAGATGTTCTATGACTACCCCCATTACACAAAAGAGAAAGCTGAGACCTAGAGAGGTTAAGTAACTTGCTGAAGGTAATATAGGAAATAAGTGCTCAACTACGCATGTTATATTTACATAATACACTAATACAGTCATTGAAAATAATGTCATTGAAGAAAAATTAATAAATTGGAATGGTGCTTGTGATATAAAAGTAAAAGCACAGGATGCAAAACTGCATAATTTTGTATTTATCAAAATAAACGTGTAGTTCTCCAAAAGATGAAGAGGAAACTTAGCGAATTATCAACAGTCAATATGTCTTGGTTCTTCATTTTAATGTACAATAAATATGTACAGTGATAATTTGGGGGGGGAGTCAGAAGGTAAAAAGACATTAAAGAAAAGAGGCTAGCTGGAAGCTGAGCAGATGTGGAAGAGGCCAAAGCACCATGGCCACAACTGGGCATCATTTCCCACTCGGTGGGTGGGGTCACGGGGTGACTAGCACACCAGAAATCGTACAATCGGGGCCAGGTGGTACATCCAGCCTGCAGGTAGACTTTGCTTAGCCCAAAGGACTTTATTCATTTTGAGTTAATTCCTGGTGTTTAAAACCAGGAGAACATGCCACTCACCTACTTGAAACTCCAATGGCTCCCACCTGACACGGAGCGAGAGGAACCCTTCAGGCAGACCCCTGCCCACCTACGTTCTCTGGCCTGACGACCTTGTCCCTGCTTCCTCACTCACTCTGCTATCTGCACACCTGCCTCCTTGCCATTCCTAGAGCAAGTTAAAGGTGATCACACCGTAGCTTTGGCTCTGCCAGGCCTCTCTATTTGAAATGCTCCCTCACCTCCCTCAAGTCTTAACTCATACCTCATTTTCTCAATGAGTCCTTCCCCCGTCCTCCCCCTGCCACCCTCAAACCCATCCCAGCACACCCTGGCCCCACGCTCCGCTTCCTCTTTTCCCCACAATACTGATAATTTTCTAACGTGCTATATAATCTGGTTATTTCTTCTCTATTTTCTCTTTTGCCAAAATGAAAGCTCTAGAAGGGTGAGGGTCATTTCCCTTGCATGTACCCCAATCGCCCAGAACGGTGCCTGGAACATGGTAGGCAGTCAATAAATATTTGCTGAATGAAGGAATGCTAGGTGGTGGAATTAATTTGTTGTTCAACTCTATTGTGTCTATAACTCTTAAGACAGAAATTTCAGTCAGCGAGCAATACACACACATGGGACGGGTCCGATCCACAGCTCTGAATGCTTGGGCCTCGATGCTCACATTCAAGTCGCATTTGTATCACTGGCTCCATCTACAGAGGTGGCGCTCTCCATGCAACAAGGGGCTTCTTCAAACCAAAAGGAAACCAATAACCTAACAGCTGGTAAAACTACCAGACAGAATCATTCCTGTTCTGACCCCCATTTATTCACTCCCCACCACATACGCACCCCATGTCTGCCATGATCCCCTCGAGAATAAACTCTGTACTGCCTGCTGCGGCTTCCTTCCTTCGATCTCTCCAACGTTTCCCAGAAGCACCTTCAAACCCCACTCCCACCATCAGATTTTAATGAGGGGGATGCACTCAGCAATTAGAAACAGGATAGGACTGATTAGGGTTCCTGCACATCAGTGCTTAACTCGGCACACCATGCGGCCCTCCCAGCATTAACCTCATTCCCCGTACCCACTCAATTAGGCATATTTACTTCTCATTAGCCAGTATGTAATCATGAGTGCTAATAAAAAGCTCTGCTACCCCCAACAATGCAATTAATGCCATTAGCTGTCTCTCAGAAACTCAGTGTCTACACTTTGGTGCCAACGGCGGTCCGCTCATTCACCCATTTTAGTCGTGCATTCATGCACGTAGGCCCTTTTCTATTTAGCAGAGGTCAAGTGCACACCTACTGTGTGTCTCACTAGGCAAAGGCCTGGGGTTAGAGAGATGAATGAGACACTGTGCTGCTCTAGCAACACTTGCAACACCAGGTAAGTGGTTATGCTACAATGATGAGGGGCACACAGGAGGATGGCCAGGGGCTACTGAAACCCAGAGGAGGGAATGGATGGAGAAGCACAGCTCCGCTCCTCAGTGCTGGTTCAAATCCCAGTCCTGCCGTGTTTTAGCTGAGTAGCCAATTACTACCTGTAAGTTTCATTTATAATATAAGACAGCGATGATCATCCCACACCCCGCAGGGTAGTTGAGAGGATTAGATGACAGAAGGCCTATTGAGATGCCTGGCCCAGCACAGGGCACAGGGCATATGCTCAGTGAACGGGCTGCTAGGATTTGGAGCCCGAGTCTCAGCCTTCAGGCCTTGCCAGGCATGTCTCATGTCATTCCATTCTCCTCTTGCCTGAAAGGACAAAGAAAATCTTCTTGTTCAGAAGGCTGAGAGTGAGACAGAAAAACTCCTCTTTCCTCTGTGCACATGAACCAATGGGGCAGCAAATTTCAAAGGACAGGAGCAGAGTTGGCTAAGGAGGCAGACAACGGACGAAGCCCAAATACACGTCAGCTCTCCCTGGCTGGGGGACCATGACCTGGGTTCTTCCACCTGTCAGACAACATGCTTCTCCCTAGTCCATCCAGTCCTTCATCACTGTCCCAAGGAGCAAGACACTGGGACTCTTCATCCTGGATCGGGACATTTGGATCGCAGATGCAAAGCGAGGGGGTTGACTGGTGGGTTAGAGACACACACACCAATCCACTATGGACACACATGTGTGCATGCTGCTGGGGGTGTGCGGGCTGCTCAGGAATTATCTGACGATGAGAATGACACCTCTACCTTTGATGGAAACAAAAATCTCACACACATAAATTGACACATGGAGAAAAGAACACACGCATATACATACCTAAAGACAGGCGTTTGGGAAATTTCTGGAATGATACATAAGAAACTGTTAACAGGGGTTGGCTCTGCTGACAAACTGGGAAGATGGGTTGCAAGAGGTGGAGTTTCAGATTCTATTTAAAACTGTTCTAAACTGTTATTTTTACATGAGCATACATTATCTATCTATATCTATATTGACATCTCTATATAACTAATAACACAATCTGGCTTCAAGAGCCTCTGCTGGTAGCTCTTTCAGACTTGGGGGGTGGGGGGTGGGGAGGGAGGGGAATGGGGAAGGGAGGATGACCAGAAACTTACTGGTGTTGTGGTCTATGAAGTAATCTCCGACCTGTGGGTCATACGCCTCTTCCCATCCTAGCGGCAGCTCATCACTGATGCAATCGGCAAAGGTGAGTGGTTTGGTGTACCTGGCGGGGAGAGGAGAAGCACAGCGCATCAGCCGACAGCTCCCAAGCCCCTGCAACTCGCTGTTTCTCTTGGCCTTCCTGCTCCTCAGGGCTGGCCCAACAGAGCCAAACACTCGGCACTGACCCCAGGTCTGTCCCTGCTGTTCCGGGAAGCGGAATACATGGAAGGAGGCAGGGAACTGGCGGTCCAGTCCCAGCTCTGCCACTCACTATGAGTAATTTGAGCAGGTCACCTTCCTCTGTTTCTGCATCTCCAATGGAGGGCTTTGCAGGAAAGGGCTCGAAGGTCAAGCCCTGCTTCTGGGCTTGCACTCCAGCCCTCTCTGGCTTCTCCACGGCGACTCACTCACCGCCCCCCACTACCACCCCCAGTCTCCCTCCAGGCCCTGCCCCATGTGTGCCACGCCCACTTTCCCTCCGGAAAGCTGCAGCAGCAGCATCTCAAATAGCAGATGTTCCATCCCTGTGAGTTTGGCCAAAGCTGTATTTGTTTGCCTTCTGAGCTGGCTCCCTAATGCCTGTGCCCACTGATGGCCTTTCCTAGACAATACAAGCCAAACTGATCTTGTGGCAAAAACCACCCTCTAAGTCCCCATTTTGGGGGGAGTGGCGTGACAGTAATCACCCAGTCCAACAAAGAAATCACCCAACTAAACGAACAAAGGCTTGCCAAGCTTGGAAAACACCACCGACTACACTGGTCAAGTATTTTAGCCAGAGAGCAGGGAGCCAGGAATCTAGATATACAAAAGTCAGACTGAGGGGCCCCTCCAGACAGTTCCTTTGGCTTCTCCCCGTTACCGCCTCTGCCTAAAATACATATTCTGATCTTCTCCCTCTCCTCTCTGCTCCCACCCGCCTCCCAATTTCGGAAGCCCCGAGGCTCAGCTTTGCCACTCTTTCTACAGACTGGCAAACTGAAGTTCAACAGGACAGGAAGAAAGATGACTGGGTTGGGGTCTGGGATTTCTCATCTAGAACTTCCCTCCAGGACACAGGAACCTACTCTGTGCAATTTCCTTCCTTCTTATACTCACTCCAAGTCAAACTTAAAGCAAAGTACACGGGGAAAAAAAAGCAACATTTTAGGAGCCCCAGGTAAAGAGATCTGGTGTGTTCATGACCATTGTATATCCAGGGTCTGGGAGGCTGCAAAAAAATATCTATTGACCGAATGAATGGATACCTCAAAAGTTACCATTAGTTAGTAATTTACAGCTATATTGTAGGAGATCATAAGGATGAAGCCAGAGGTATATATGATATGCAACAGGCTAAGCACTATCTAATGAGGGTTCAATAAGCATTACTTATATTAGCTGTACGAGTCTGACAACTTACTTAACCTCTCTGAGCCTCAGCATTTTTACCTGAAAAGTCGGATAATAATAAGTCTCCAGTTTGTTGGTTGGCTTAAGTAAGATCCTGTTTGTAAGAACATTTAGCACAGATCCTGGTGTGCTCAGAAAACTTTAGTTATTGTTTTCTTATTGTTTAGTTAGTTTCCCAGGAGCGAAACCGAGGCTAAGAAAGACTGAATAACCTTCTCAATGCCAATGCCAAAGCTGGGATGTCAAGGCATGCAGTGTCTCCAGAGCCCCAGCTGCGAGCCAACAGGTTCTTTTAAAAGTAGACATCGTCAATGTATCTCTCGAGCCCCAAGGAAAATAAATCACAAGCCACTGCCTTGGAGTAAAATGATGAAAAAATGGAGAAGATACGTGTGCACAAGTGGCTAAAAATGTACTTTGTTCATGAGCATCCAAGCCAGTCCAGATGAAGTTTCTGCAAATCTATCTTCAGCTCACCCCATCACCACCCCATGCTCCACTCAGATTTCAGTAACAAAGGCCCCATCCCACCGTCCCTCCCCCTCCTCAAACTTCTCTAAGCATTTGTTCCCTCTTCCTTATGGGAAATGAAGACCAGGCACCAAGAGCCAAATCTCATCCAACATCATCTTACCCAACAAATCTTTGAAAGGGTCTCTGAAGAAAGCACACATAGGCATACGCTGTATGGTGAGTTACCCTATACCTGAAGCCAGGTAAATCTGAGGAAGCAGGAAAGTCCCAGCCGACCACATTCAGGCTTCTCTTACTGGCTCATTTCTCTCCCAGCACGCTGTCCTGAAAACCCTGCCTGCCAGCCTGGCTGTGGAGAGAGAAATCTTATGATACATACAGTTTACAACTCAGAAAACCACGAAGATATGTCCCTTCCCCACAGCGCCCCTGAATCTGCCTGTAGAAGGCTCATCACCTTTAAGAATTCCTCCCTGGGATTAATGACATGACTTTATCCATGGTGCATCTGAGCAACACAATTCTATGTCCCTCACAACTTGTGATCAATAAATATCTGTGGAATGGGTGGATACAATAATGTACATGTAGGAACAAACAATAACAATGTATTCCATATTATATGTAACACTGCTGTATAGTTTGCTATCATGGAAGGATGCTCTCAATCTACTATGAGAAAAACAACATTGCTGAAAGAACATCTACAAGATACTGCTGTGTATATTTTGCCTTAAAGTGTGTGTGTGTGTGTGTGTGTGTGTGTGTGTGTGTGTGTATGTAGAAGAGAAACTGGAAAGATATACATTAAAAGGTTATCTCAGTACGGGGATTTCAATGTCAATTTAAATTTTTTCTTTTTTTTTTTTTACTAATTTCTCTGTAGTGTTCATATACTCGTATTAAAATATTTAATAATGGCTAAATCTAGGCCTAGAAAGCATGTTATACACATTGCATTCCTTCTCCAGGTAGCAGGCTCCCTTACTCCATTTTACAAATGAGCAAAGATCAGCATCACGTAGTTAGTAAACCCCAGGGTCTAATGTGAAGCCCCACTGCCTGATTCCCAAACGAGTCTCAGAACAATCTGGAACACAGAGTAAGCTATGTCAGAGATACGGATGATCCAGCTGGACCAGAGGGAAGTGTGAGGCAGGCAAAAGGCACTGGAGCTCCAGGGGATTTGCCCCTTCGGTTATCTATGCCTCGATGTGAAGACAGTCACTACACTTGGATAATCCACAGCTGCTTAATGAAGAGGCAATTAAACGTTTCAAAGTCATTACCCCAAGTGATTCACTGCGCTGTCTCTGTGTGAAGATGGGGATGGGGGAGGCAGGACTGAAACACCAAACAGGCATCACTTCCAGAAAACCAATAAACTCCATGGACTGCTCCAGCCTTAGACCCCGAGAAGTCGGAACTGAAATAAATGTTAGCTACAAGAACCCGTAATGTGACTGTCATGTGGATACGGGGTGGGGGTGCTGACATGCTGATCCCCACTGACAGGAAACACAGACGTGGTGCCTAGCAGGGATAAAGAAGAGTAAAGAGGATCCATTTAGGGAGAGGGCGATGAGAAAGGAAGGCTTTGGTTTGATATTCAGGGTTCCCTTCAAAGCGACTATGGGGGGAAGCAGAGGGCTGATATCCTGACTCCCAGGGCTCTTTCATGGGAAAGAGAAAGCTTCTATTAGAAGACTATGCAACTTACAAGAAATCTGGACAGCACGCATCTCTCTGGAAGAAATGCCAAGAGGGAGATGAATTATTCAGTGTGCAGAGATGTGTCATTCAGAGAATCAGGATGAAGGGAAGTGTTTTGAGCTGCATAAGGATTTAAACACACACACACACTCACACGTATATACACGTGCACATACTTCTCTTCCTGCCGGAGTGAGGAACTGTTTAAACCAGTCCCCCCGGGAAACTGTGGGTGCTTCCATAGTCTACAACGTTTCCCCTTGGGCAAGTGCCAAGAATGTGAGCTGGGAAGAGACGTCCGCTTTCAGATGTGGCCAGGACTTGGGGGCCTGCCTGGAACGCCTAGCTCCTACCCTCCCATGAAGCGATTCACTCCCAATCCACTCCCAGCCTTCAGCTGCCACGTCCTGGGCTGCTGAAAACCCCAATGTGAAATCAAATGACCCAAATGCTGGAAGGACAAGAGGGAGAGAGGGAGGGAGGGAGGGAAGGCGCCAAGCAAGAACTAGTTCTGCCTCTTCTTAATTACAAATCTCTGAAGGAATACAAACATTCCAGAAAGTTTCACAACAGGCCCTTCTAGAAAAAGGGCCCGGATGTGTCACCTTGGAGACAGGTGGGTGCTGCCGGATCCCTGAGCACACAGCGCCCTTGTCCTGCCTCTCAGCTCCACGTTGCTTTCCTGTGGGCGAGCATCTGGGAGCACACTGCCACGGCCGCCCGCCTTTCTGGCGTTCAGTATTCACACAGCGCGTCTTTTCTAAGAAGGCGGCTCAGAGGAGGAGCGGAAAGGCTTTTGCCAAGTCTAACGCTGGGTGGTGATTCTCTGGGGACTGAAGAACACATCACATATCTTTCATGTTCCTGGTGCTTCCTGAGCAATCCCAGTGCTCCCCACAATAACCCCTTTATCTCGTCCAGCAGGATGCTGGCCCCCCGACAGGGCTCTCTCCTTGGGCCAGCTGGGCGGGACCACTTTCTAAAGGGCCCCCCAGATGCCATGCCAAGAACTGTCCAGACTTTCAGAGGAACCTCTCCTCCCTGCCTGGCACAATGGGCAGGCCGGTTCTCTTCCCTCCCCAGGGTGTTTCACATGCATAGTTCCCATAGCTTAGGTTTCACAAGCCCTGATTACACTCCTTCACCTCCGGGCTGCTGCTCAGCACCATTGCCAAGCAGCCCCTTCCACCTGTCACCATCTTGGAGGCTGCGGTGGGCGTGAAGCAAGGGCAATATTTGAAGTTCTCCTTCCTGACTTGAATGGAGTTCGGTTCAAACACCTTCATTCATTCCTTTAACAGATCTGGGGGTGATAAAAATACCCATCTGACAAGTTTGTTAGGAGGGCCGAGTGCCTGGATCACAGATGAACCTCATTTAATAAATGCCAGCCCTGCCCTTATATTCCAGTTGGAAGACACCCCAGCCAGGACGCGAGTCAATGTGGTGATTTCTGAGATTCACGTTATTAAAAAACACACAGCAGGATCAAGTGAAGGGGATGGGCGGTCAAGGGAAGCCTCTGAGAGAAGGTGATCTTTGAGGGGAGACCAGATGGTAGAAGCAAAGGGAACAGCTGGCACAAGGGCTTTGGGGCAGGACAGTGTTGATGAGTTTGGGGGACGTTACGGAAAGATGCCCGGTGTCTCTATGACATGAGTGATGAAGCAGAGGCATAGAGGGTCAGAAGCCGGGCTCTTAGGGCCCTGGTAAGGCCTTCGGGCACCACCCTGTGCCCAGCAGAAGACGGTGACCTGAACCTGCTCACCATCTCACCCTCCGCTTCCCTCTTTTCTGTCATTTTTTTTTTTTTTTTTTAAAGATTTTATTGGGGAATTGGTGGAGGGGAACAGCGTTGGGAAATCTGGAAAGAGCAACAGACAAGTTGCTGTCTTTTTGTTCTGTCATTTTAATCAGTCCTCCAGGCAACAGGGATTGATCGTGTGGACACAGCTCTCAGGCCCCTGCCAGGCGTGCTAAGGGCTCAGGGGTTCGAGTCAGCCTTGTGTCTGCCCTCAGGAGCAGAGAGTCCAGTCTGGGAACCAAGGCTGACCCTGAGAGTAGGCAGTGACCCATCCCCATGGCATCTGGTGACAGTGTATGTGGCAGTTACACTACCTGAGGCTGTGTAACAATTAGAGAATGCAGGGGTAGCTAATAAGGTGCTAGGTCAGCCATACAGACATGAAAGGCAAAGGAATTGGGATACGAAAAGGGAGGCTGGGGATGGGGGTGGATGGCAGTTGGCTTCACGGTTAATAGAGAGAAGAGATAGATACCGCCCATGAAGGCTCAGGAATCAATGAAACTGGGCTGAAACCCATGCTCCGCCTTTTGCACAACTGTGGGTGTGTTATGTAACCTCGTTAGGAGGAGGTTCCTTCTCTGTGAAACTTAAGAGTCCCATCCCCTCCGGGTGTTGTGGGGATTAAATGAGATAACCCACATAAAGTGCTGAGCACAGGGCCTGGCATGGAAGAAGCCCTTAGTATATGTGGGTTGTTGATGTGATCAGTCGAGAGACTTCTGTGCTCTATGCACCGTGAGAACCGTGTCACCTTTCATCTTAAGGAGGTCAAACGTCAGCTGTCATCATCGCCATCATCGTCTCCATCACCATCATTCTTTATCCCGACAGATGCCCCGTGATGGTTAAAACTCACAGGCCCTAGAATCAGCCACCACCTGGGTTCCAATGTAGGCGCCGTCACTTACTGGTTCTGTCCCCTTGGGCTCAAACCCTAACCTGTCTGAATCTGCTTCTTCATTTGTGGGCTGCTTCATCTGCTCAAAGCGACTCCCTGGTTAAAGTGAGCTGTGCTGAACCCATGGCACACAGGCCTCAACCTACATCAGCTGTTTCTTAAGAGTAAGGTTTTATAACCCTATTGTCATGAGGGGGAAACGAGGCAAAGTAATTGTCCAGGCTACGAGTCTGTACGCCGTGCGCTGTCCCCCCAGCCTCCCTTCCTGGGGAGGCTGGGAACTGTGTGCTCATGCTGTCTCTTTTTGGAAATTAAACCAGACAAGTTAGGAAATGGCAGCCGGAGTGGATTTGCTGCTTAAGATTTGCGCTGTGAAGAAAATTTCAAGTTCTTTCTCTTAAAAATGTTTCCTCCTTCCCTCGCCTCTCAAAACACCTGTCTTGATAGTCTGATTTTCTGACCTCCAGGTCTCCTTGCTTCTCTGCTTCGGTTGGGCTGGTTTATCCAGAAGCTTTCCTGACCTAGTCACTCCCACTCCTGGAATTTTTTTATGGGGGAGAGAGGAAGAGGGAAAGTTCCAGATTGCTCCCCCTGCCCCCTTCTCCTCTTCAAACTGGGTCCCCCTGAAACCAGTAGATCCTCTCCCCCTGCTCAATCTTGCCTTCACTCTGCCCCTGCTGAGTTCTCGGGACCTCACACCTGAGCCTAGAGCCTGTCCCCTTCCTCGGCTGCCATCCCCATGTCTCTGTGCCTGCAGCCACTGACTCAGTGGTGACTCCTTTGTTTCTCTCTGTGTATTATTTGCTGAGATTTAAGGTTATATTCTGAGAACCAGACCATGGATTAGAGTAGCGTGACCAACTAACTGACTACTGGAGGGCCAAGTTCACACTGTAGTCGCGTTTGTCTGCTCCAGCACTCTGTTTCGAAAATGGGGTCAGCATGACTTCTGGGGGCAGGCGGTCTCTGTGGCCCACAGCCTCCCCCGACACTGCTGTCATGCATCACTCTTGCCTCTTGTCTTCTCAAGACACATCAGGGCTCTGGAGCCAGACTCCCTGGGTTTGAATCCAGGCTCTGCCATCTTTGAGCTGTGTGACCTTGGATAAAATTATTTAACCACTCTGGGGCTCAGCTTTTGCATTTGCAAGGCAGGAAAAATAACACATTTACTGAGCACTCACTATGTGCCAGAAACTGTTGTCCCAAGCGCTTTACGAGTATCAACTCACTTGGTCCTTATAACAACCCGTTCAGGTAGGCAGCCATTCAGACCCACCCCACAGTGTTCCGTGAAGATAAAATGAGATCATGCATGAAACATCACTTTGGTACACAGTGTATGCTCGATAAATGCGAACCATTCATTATTATTCTTTTAAATGCCATCCAAATGAGGTCCCCAATGCAGGGCTATTAAAAGAACGTTAAACCTGAAAGGGCTATCTGGAATTGAATTCCTTCATTTTATTGGTGAGAAAACTGAGGCACAGAGAGAAAGACCTGCCCAGAACCACCCAAGGCCAGTGGCAGGGCTGAGACTAAACCCTGGGCACCAACCCCAGGCTGACCTCACACTCACACCACCAGGAGAGCAAGTCATCCTAGCGCCGAGTTAGGATCCATTTGAAAGGCGGCAGGTGTCTGAGCAGCCTTCAAGAAATAGTTACTGGGCCGGCCGAGTGGCGCATTGGTTAAGAGCTGGTTTGGGGATACCAGCGGCCCCGGTTCGGATCCCACATATGAGGGCCAGTGACACTGCCCTCTACAGCTAACAACAGCTCCACCTGGAGCTGGGCTGTGCGAGCCCTGGTGACGGTGTAGGCTGCAGCCCCTGCTGCAGTGGGCTGCCATAGGCTACAGTGAGTGGCGGCAGCCAGCGTGAGCAGCTGGCAGCCAGCGTGAGCTGCCAGTAGCCGCGGTGAGCGACCATCCAGAGGCCAGTGACCCATCTGCCTCATCTGGGAAGAGCACAATGACGATACCAACATGGGCCAGTGAAGCAACGTCCTCCGCAACTAGATTGAAGAACAAAAGGACAACAACTTGTCTGTTCCCCTTTCCCGATTCCCCAATAAAATCTTTAAAAAAAAAAGTTACTGGTAGTACTTTTGGGTTTTGTAATAGTTATAACCCTATTATCCTGGAAAAAGAATTATCACTGGGCAAGAACCCATAGGAAGCTATGTTCCCATTTGTGGAGAGAAAAGGCTGGGAGATGGAATGGACCCCTCCTTTTGCTCGTTTCTTCAATGCGGGATAGTTTCCTACAGCCCAGCACCGCACAGAACAGAGTGCCTGGTAAACATGTTTGCTCTTCACCCAGCTCCACCCTGGCCTCATCCTCATTCTCAATCCGAAATAGGCTAAGGGAGCGCTGTGCCCCACAGACAGAGCCAAGAGACCCAAACAGGACTCCCGGTTCCATCTGCCTTGGCTGCGTAATCTTAGCTCGTTCCTTCCCCAGCTCTAAGCCTCAGTTTCCCCCATCGGTATAAAGCTATCAAGAAAATCTTCCTTGCAGGGTTCTCACAGGGATGAAACTGAATTCGCACATGGGAATGACTCAACACTGCACTTGGCATCCAGCCTTGGGCAGGCACGCACGGAGGGCACTAAAGTCCGAGTTTCACTCCTTCTAGTCCCATGACCTGGGTCCCCAAGGGGTCCTCCCAGGTGCTGAGTTGTCCAGGAGCCTCCAGCTGTAAGGGCAGATGTCATAGCCCACCCTTCCCTGGAATTCGGCCATTTCTCTATTTCTTGATTTCTGACCCTCACCCCCCAGCCACACAGCCTGAGCTGCTGGTCCTTCTAGAAATGGAATGGGCTGTGACGTCTTCTCTGGGTGCCTGCCTGACCGAGGGTCCCTTCCATGACAGCGGTTTAGACAGAGCATTGGGAGGTGAGTGATAAGATCTGGGTTTGAATAGCCATGCCCTTGACCAAGGCATGTACCCTCTCTGGGCTTTCCATGTGCAGAACAAAGGAGCTGGGGTGTGACGTCTCTAAGGCCCCTTTGCAGTGTTAGCCCTCATAAGTCTACAGTCTGGTCCGTCTGGCCCCCTGGCCCGTCCAGGGTGTTGTGAAGATTAATTATTGCAAAGAAACAATAATTAAAACATCTTTTACTGAAGGCCAATTAAGTACTAAGCACTGGACCATATGCTCTACGTAAAAATAAATCATTTCCTTTATCTTCACAACTTTTTGGTGAGGCAGGTAAAGCCCATCCTCATTTAACCAACAAGGAAACTGATGCTTACTAGTAACAACGATAAAAGCTAAACTTCACTGAGTGTTTACAAAGTACCCGGCACTATTCATGGGCCCTTATAGAGGTTCTGTCTCCACAAGTCTGAGCTGCATGCTTGTAGATACATTTTAACATCGCTGCAATGGGGGCGCGTGTTACCACTGCAGGCACCTCACCACACGGTCAGCCAGGCTGTGGCTGATGGAGCTGTCACTGCCTGTGTGTGCACAGACAGCAGAGGTGTCATGGGAGACAACAGTGGAGCACTTTGAACCCCTAGAATCGAATGGTTGTGGGGGAGAGTGGAGGAGGCAGTGCCCAGACGTGTTCAGCAGCATTCCCAAAGCAGGAGTAGGCTAACTCTGCATAATCGCCTCTGGCTTCAGAGCCCAGGCCAAAGCCCTGGAATTCCTCCGTGGGTCCTCATAAGAGCTACATTGCCAACAGTCTGGAGGACACCAAGGACGGTATTAAAATCACAGACATCAGTAGTCTGTGGTCCCAAAGAATTGGATTCAGAATGCAGGAGAGGGAGTGTTTTAGGAACACTGGAGCTTTGTTTTGTTTATGTGTTTCTTTGTTGTTGTTTTTTTGTTTTTGTATGTATGTATAAAAGCAATATGAGAGTAAAAAAACTCTGAAAGATTTATTTGAACAAGTAAGAAATCAACATTCTAGTTAATTTTTTAAAAATTGGGTCATAATTTAGTTGGCAGCAGTTTTCCTTTCTTAGTGGCACATAAAGTAATGGTGGTTCTTAAAATCAATATTATGCTGATTATAACGACTCCAAGCTGGAAACAACCCAAATGTCCATTGATAGTTGAATGGATAGAGAAATTAAGTACAGTCACGTACCGCTTAACAATGGGGAGGGAGTCTGAGAAACGCGCTCTGATATGATTTCGTCATCGTGCGAGCGTCACAGACACGCACCGAGAGGGTACCGCCTGGGCAGCAGGACAGCCCACTGCTCCTCGGCTCTGCGCCTGCGCACTGCTTACACAGAACAGCAGAGATTCAGTCAAGCACAAGGGAATGATGCAACCAAGGGACCCCACAAACATGAGGCGTGTGAGGCTGCTGCCAGCTTAACATGACATAGTTACGGCACACTGTTTTCAGTAGAAAAAGTATTCTCTAAAATAATAAGTAGTATAGTGAACAGGCATTTGTAACAGGCATTTGTTACCATTAGCAAGTATTACACACTCTACATAAATGTACGCACTATACTTTTATACGACGGGCAGTACAGTAGCTTTGTTTCCGGCAGCGTCACCACGAACACGTGAGTAACATGTTGTGCTATGACATTACGATGGAGATATGAATTTTTCGGCTCCATTATAATCTTAAGGGATCACCATCATGTATGCGGTCTGTCATCGACTGAAATGGTATGTGGCCGGCGTATGACTATACATCTATACAACAGAATACCACTAAGCAACAAAAAGTAACAAACTATTAATACATGCAAAAACAGATGAATCTCAGGGCTGGCTGAGTGGCTCAGATGGTTAAGAGTTCGCTCAAGAGTGCGAGCCCTGAGCAACAGGGGTGCCGGTTGGATTCCTGGCTCGAGCTGAGCAGCCGCCGAGCTCAGCTAAAAAAACAAAACAAAACAAAAAACCAGATGAATCTCAGAAACATTATATTGGGTATAAGAAGTCCAGGAGGAAAAAAAACGACAAGATTATGCTGCATGATTCTATTTATATAAAAATCTAGAAAATATAAACTAGCCTATAGGGACAGAAAGCAGACCAGTGGTTGCCTAGGAATGAGAGAAGACGGAGAGAGGGATTTCCAAGGGGCATAAAAAACAATCTGGGGCTGATGGGAATGTCTGTTACATTGATTATGAAGATGGGTTCACAGATATATATATGTCAAACCTCATCAAACTGCACTCTTTGAATATATACAATTTAGCATTTTGATAATTCCTCAATAACATTGTAAGGAAAAAAAACAAAGGGGAACCCCATATTCGGTGTGATATGATGTTAACTTGTTTAAAACAACCGTGTACGTGCTACTGTTAGCTCCATTTTACAGATGTGGAAACCGGGGCGTAGAGTGGTACATCTGGGAATACTCAGCTACTCTGCCTCGAGTGTGGCCAAGCCCCTTTTCCACCCTAAGTAGCCCTTTCCTCATCTCCACCATGAGAAGATGACAGTGATGGCCGGGGGAAGCTCTCAGTCTTGAGTTTCCAAGACAGTGTCCTAAGGATTTATCCAAGATCGCACGGCACAGAGGAGTGAATCCTCTCGGGCCCCCAGGTTCCTGGAAACCCCCTCCCCCTTGTCCAGACTCACTTCTTCCCTGAAAATACCTCCTGACCGCTCCTCAATGGTTCTGAACCCTGGCTGCACCAGAACCCCCTAAGGGCTTGGTGAACCAGAGTTTCTGATTCAATAGGTTTCTGATGCTGGGCTGGACTGAGAATTTCCAACAGGCACCCAGGCAATGCTGATGCTGCTGGGCCCGGCACCACACTCAGGACCCACTGAGGGAGAGCATCCCTAACTGCACTCAGAACTGCAGGGACTTCAAAAATAAATGCTATGCAACCTTGTATTCAAGAAACCCTCTCCTTCTCCTTCGCGATCAAAGACACCTGACATGTCACTGTAACCCACATGGCTTTTATCTGCCCAGGCCCTCCAAACTCTGTATGTCTACCTCTCCTTGGCCCTGTATGCACACATAAAGGGCTCGAAATGCCTGGCTTCCAACCACCCCCTCTTCCCCGCCCAGGTCCTTCCACTGGACAACTGGAAGAGTTCCTTTTGAAGCCGAGCCATGCATGTCACACTAGAGGCACGCTGCCAGAGACCCAGGGGAAAGGACACTGCCCCCCTCCTATTCTATGGGCAGGGTAGCCCCCCAGGTTGCACACCCAGGCAGGTGGGCCCTTCTTATACCTTTCTTGGATGCTACAGCTGGCATGTCTAGGAAAGCACAAGCCTGGCCTATCTGAGGCTCTGAGAAGCTGCAGACGCCCAAGGGTTTGCTGATGGCATCGCAATGGGCAGGCTGACATAGCCCAGAAGTTTGCCCTGCTTGTCCATCTATTTCTTTATTCTCCAAGACCACAGAGGCTATATAGGAACTGATTACAAAGGAACTCCGCACAGGCGTTGAAAAGAAAATGGTTTTCACCTCGGAAAAGTATGACTTTCTTTCAGGGTTATTTTCCCCCATCATTTCTTTTCAAAGAAGAAAAGAGACTGTTGTTCCCTCAAGGGAAACCCTACCTGAAAGTCAACATTAGACACCAAAGTGGAGGCAGCTGAATTAAAGTCAGCAGCGACACAAACAAGCAATTAAAACAGCTATTTTGGGAAGCCCTGGAAATCAGGATTACAATATGAATTATTCATTCCTACTGTCAGGATGGCTTCTGGGCATTGTCCTCTGATCTCTGGCTCTTGTTCATTCAGCCATTCAAGCACAGAGAGGGGACAATACCCTGGCCTGGGGACATGGGTGCCCCAGTGTGTGCGCAAGCGCTTGAGTCCTCTCTCTCTGTCTCTCTCTCTGTCTCTCTCTCTCTGTCTCTCTCTCTCTCTCTCTCTCTGTCTCTCTCTCTCTCTCTCACACACACACACACACACACACACACTCTCACACTCACCCCCCCCGCCACGAGGAGGCCAGGTGGCCACTCCAGATGGGAAGCCACACGGAAAAGAAACCCACAGGTTGGCAGGCGCCTTCAGCTCTGGTGCCAGCGGAGAACATATGAATTTCCGACTGGCTCGAGAGGTTTGTGAGCTTGGTGGGGGTGGAGGGTTTGGGGTAAGCTAAAGATCACCTGCACAGCACAAGAGAGAATGTATGTGGAGTTCCTAACATTCCACAAGCTTCCAAGCTGCTCTGAGATTGACTTGGGGGCTCAATAGGCAATGGGTGGGATCCAGAGCATCAGCTGACCCCCCATGCTGAGCCTGTCCCAGGCCTGGGCATCAAAGGACGCACCCGGCGGGCTGGGGGGAAGGGCTCTATTTGGACCCCGAAGCCATCAGCCCTTCCTGCTGCGTGAACACAGGAGTCCCGCTGCGGCACGGAACTTATATCCATCCAAGCAATCTTGGTCCAGTCGCCTTCGCCTCTGTGGGCCTCAGTTTCCCCATCAATGAAACAAGGAGACAGACTCCCTCTCAGCCAGTCCTTCCTGGCATGGCCCTCCGTGGTACCACTCTGTCACGAAAATCTAGCACCTGAGAACTGACTTATATGCTCCTCTGTCAAGACCCAGTGTCAAAACCTCTAGAGAATAATATTAAAGAAATGCTAAAACGTGCTCTGCACTTTACACGTATTAGATGTCATTAGACCAGTTTGGTGGGTCCTATTACAATCCCATGGTGCAAATGAGGAAATGGAGCCCTAGGGAGCGATCCGAACCGGCGGAGGTCTCTCGGCTGTAAAAGGCAGGTAACCTGAGGATTTGAACTCAGGTCTGAGCGACTGCTACTCAGAAAGTGAGTGGAGGCAGCCAACTCTACACAATTGGGTGGCCAGAAACAGGAATTTTTAAAATACCAGAGAATGTAAAACTATTCCCTATAGCGTTAAACTATAAAAATCAGGGGGGCTGTTGTTGCCCCCAGCCACATATTTTAGAAATGGACACGAGGAATGTGAGGGTGAGGCTGTGGGAGACAAAAAGGAAAAGAGAATCATCTATTAGATAAATGAAAAGCAATGCTCATTCTTGGAGCCCAACCCACCCAGGAGCAGAGGTCTCGGCTGACTGAACAAGTCAGAGAAGCACCCTAAAAAGAAGAGAAGGGGCCTCAAGAACTCACCCACTTGTCCTGAAGACAAATGCACCAGTGGCTTGCTGCTGTTCTCACCCAGGTGGAGTGATACACACACCAGGGAGCCCAATGCAGCATTACTTATCAGAGGGGGCGAAAAAAATGAATGCAGCCTCAGGATCTACAGGGAATGAATTGTTGGTAGGCTACGGTTATAACCATTTGAGGCAACTGTTTAAAATGGATGCTCATGAGCATTTTGAATGACAGAAGGGGGACAATGCTTATGTCATGGAATTTAAAAAGAAATTTAAAAAGCAGGATAAAACACTGCATACAGCAAAAGCATACCTGCCTACAAGAAACAGGGAATGTGATTGTAAGGAAAAATGCCCAAATGTTGACAGCATTTGCTTTTCAGTGCTGAGGATAAGGTTCAGGGCTTTTGTTTTGTTTTGTTTTCTCATTTGTTTCTGCTGCTTTTGTAACCAGAAATAAGACCCAGAACCTAAAAATACCAAGTACATTTTTCCACCCACCTTCAAGTCCTTCTATTCAGAACCTCTTACAATGCCTTCATTAAAAAATAAAAATAAAAATCACTCTAAAATGAATTCTATTTTTTTCTTATAAAAAAAGTCAAAGTATAGAAAAGCATTAAATTATTGAAAGAAAACAAGCATAAAGAGTAGTTACATGATTCCTGCTTAGAAGTGAGGCCACAAAGCAGAGTGGGGGCCGATGAGATCCCGGGTGGCCCCGGTCCAGCTGCCTGGAGAAGAACAGGGTCAGCCCTCCGGGGTCCCCTCCCTAAAGCCTAAAGGCCCCAGAAGGGACCAGCCTGGGAGGCTGCCAGGGACTGATGTGAAAGGCCCAGAGGGGACTTGAACATTATTTCTAGATACTCTCTGCATTGACATCCGGTTGTGAAGAACAAAGGAAAAAAACCAAACCATTAGTAATCACCCCAAATTACAACCAATTAGGTTTTGCTGGAGAAGTGCTGGTGGAGGGTGATAAATAAGAACCCACTTGGAATGTTTCGTGTGTCAAACAGAAAGCTGACAGAGATCAGACCACAGTTTGCCGTAACACAAACTGTGGTGAGGCCATGATTAGGATATTGGACAGTAAGCGCTGCTAAAACAACTCTCACCTCACCTCCTGACCCCTCTACCCTGAGAAGGTTCTAGCCTAGGAAAAACGGCTGCTCCCTGGAGCTCCTGGTAAGGACATGGCTCCAAGACACCACTCGATGCATACTCCATGCTATTTCATACACTCCACGCTTTCACCTTTGCTGTTCCTTCTACCCAGGACACCTTTCCCTGCCCATGTGTCTATCTGAGGCAGGGGCTGCGGAACTGCTTCTCTACAATGTCTGTACTTTTATTTCGTGTTTGTATGTCTGTCACTTCTGTGAGTTTCATGAGGGCCTGAGCAGTGTCTTATTAATCACTGTAACCTCAGCATCTTATACTAGTGGGCACCATGTGAACGCTCATTGAATGAACAACGCTCATTGAATGAATAAACGAGCTCACAAAAGAACAAAAGAAGTGTTTCAATGACATTCCCAGCAGGGCTCACAGCTAGGCCCTCTGCCTTCCAAGTTTTGCTTGTCCTGTCCTAACAAAGAGAAATCTGTGGCAGATCCTCAAGGTGCTCTTGCATCCTTGACCTTATGTGATGCTGAAATAACCATCCCAACAGCAGCGGTATTACCATCAGGACTATACAGGTGAGTCAACCAACACTCAAGACTTGCCTACATTGACCGGGCTCCCGGGACCCTGGTTTGTGCCAGGATTGGACACGGGCTATCTGAGCTCTGGTCCATGGCGTCATCATCTCCACCATGAGCTGTCCCAATGGGTCTGTCTCTCCCCACTCATTCTCATCTGGTAACCGGAGAAGTGTGGCAACAGCCAATGCTCCCTTGCCCGGGAATGGATAACCCACTGGGTAGCCGTGGAGGCCTGTCTCCGACTCCTGTTTCATTCTCATTAGTATAATCATCAGCGTGGAGAAGCGAAACCCTCCCCAGCACAGGCACCCTACAGCCGTTTGATAGCTCTGCTCAAGAGTCCTGGGAGGTGGAAAGGATCTTTGTGGGCTGCCCACAGGCTTCAGTGGTTCGGGAGCCACTGCCGACTCCATTACCATGTGTACTGCCAGGTCTGAACAGGGTGTGGGCCAGAAACGCCCCCAGCCAGCTGCCTCAGAGGGCCCTTGCTTGACACTAATGCACTTTGGCTTCTGGTCCATGGACAGCAGCACAGAAGAGCCCAGAGCCTTAACTAGGCCAGGGGAGTGGGTGAGAGCGTGGGGACCACAGACCTGGGTTCCCAGCTGTGAGGGCTGTCACCGTGAGAGCTCGTGCGGCGTGCTCCCCAACACAGAACAGGGCTCAAGGAGTGTGGATTCCTTTGTTTCCTTCTGCTTTCAATCCAGAAAAAAGATTTCCAAGAACTACGCTCTTCAGCTACTTACCAGGTCTCATCAGTGAAAACCATGTGGCCAGATTTCATGGTGGCAGAGAACGTATTTGGGTTCCGTACCAGCTGATGGACCCCAAGTCTTCCCTCTGGCTCTCTCTCCAGGCCCTCCATGGCTGGGACACGAATCCCTGAGCTTCCAGCTTTTGGTCAGTGGCCTGGATCTTCACCTGCTGGATTTCCAGAAGCCCCTAGAGCTCCCCTATTTGTCCTCATCACGGTCCCCAAGAGAATCACTGACATCCCGCTCTCTCCTCTCTCTGCCAGTCTTTCCCTTTCTCTCAGCCCCCGCCCCTCTCCCCACTGTGTTGTCCCCTCTCGTCACTTCTCCAGCTGTTGGCTTTCTCAGTTCTTGTAGTTGCTCCTTTCTGCTCATCGCCTTTCCATAAAAACACCCAAATAAGTCCAGTCTTGTTGTTCTCCTGTTTCAATCCCTTCAAAGTCTTGCCCCCAAAACTAGAGCGAAACCTAACCTCCCGCCTGTGGCCTGTAGAGGGACCTCTGTGAGCCAGGCCTTTGCCTCTCTCTCTCCAGCCTTACTTTCTATCATCCTCAGAACTCAGCAACCTCATTCCCAGCTCACAGCCTTTGCTCATCCAGTTCCCTCACACACATCCCTGCCCACAGATCTGTCTATATTTTCTAGGGCTGTTTTCATCCGTCCGGGCCCTCCCATTACTTCCTACCACTGTATATGGTGGTTGGCATGTGGACTGCCCTTCCCACCTGTATGGAGCCAGCCTGCATAGCTCACCTCTGTCTTACTATGATGGAGTGCCGAGTTGGTTGCTGTTCTCTATCATTGATGGGTGAATGAATCACATGACTTCTGAGCGTCCCTTCCTCTCCAAGGGGAAAAGTTTTGGATTTCTTTTTTTTGCCTTTTTTCCCCCTTTGCCCTCCCTCCTGAGGCAAAGCCCCTGAGCCCAACACTCACAAAGCCAGCACCAGACTCCTACAGAGTGCCAGGAGCCCAAAGCCCAAAGCCCTACACCAGGGTGGGGTAGTGGAATTATTCCCACTGGAATCTCAGTGCCCTCCACACACCCCACAGAAAACTGGAAACCACAAAGAACAGGTTCTGAGAATGCTCCTTGGGAAGACTTTCAACCGACAGGACACTGGCCCACACCAGAGACACTTGCCAATGGAGCAACCACATGGCATCCAGAAACTTCTTTCTGCGGATGGACAAATGTTAGATCCTAGACTGGGTCTGCAGTGGCCAACCAAGGGGCCCGAAAACTTCAGGTGTAATTACCTATTTCTATACCTAGGACAGTGCTCATGCTAAGCACACCCCACGTTCCTGGAAAATGCAGAATGAAAGAAAGAAAGAATTATGTTTTTTTTTTAAGTAAGCTAAAATATATTTCAGAAATATATCCGCATAGTTTAAATTTCTCTTTACGTTAGAGAATGGGCAAACCAATAATAATAAAAAGAGATTCAACAATGAACCCCTGATTTATGTCTGTTCCCATCATCAATATTTTACAACAAAGATTAAAAAAAAGAAAATCGCCATTTTTGAAAGAGCCTAAGCTAAGGAACAAATATCTGTTACATAGCTACGCCATGGCCAAGCACCAAATACTATATATGAGCTGAAAACCAGCTGGAAATAAACACATAAACATATTCATTCACACATAATAACATCTCTCGAGGGAAACAATGAAGACATTGTTCCAAATGAAACAGTTCGCGAAAGGTGCCACAGGACGCAGAGAAAGGAGAGATGCCGGCATCCTGGATGGCTCCCAGGAGGCTCCGGAAAGGAAGCAGGGAGCAGCCTCGGTCCTGAAGGGCAGCCATTATTCAACCAAGTACGTCCTCAACCTTCACCGCCAGGCACTGCGCAGCAGAGGAAACTACGGCCTGAAGACGGGCTGGGATTGGCCCGATGGCACACAGCCCTCCAGGGCATGCATGGTCCAGGGGCAACGGCTGTCAGGCCCCCAGGAGGGCGAGGAAGGGGAAGGGCTGCCGCCCTGGTTCTTTTGGGCTCAGTGAGGTGGGAGCAGGCTGACGCCAGATGCAGGGATGTCCCTGTTTGCACGTTAGTAGTGTCTTATCTCTTTAGGTGAGAATTTCACACACAAAGGACGAGCACTGCCTCAGGGTCTGCAAGAATGAGCATGGGGCTAGAAGAAAATTCTGGAAGGAAGAGCCAGGCCAGTTAGACGGTATTTCCAGGGAAGCCTGGGGAGGAAGGCGGGATGGTTGGTGGTGGCCTCTTCTTAGGGAAGGCAGGAGAGGAAGATGAGCAAAGCTGCTGAGGTGAGGCTAGGGGGCGGGGGGGGGGGGGCCAGAGATGAGAGGCAGCATGGGAGGGGCTGTCCCCAGCCCCCCTGGAAGGGCCCCAAACACACAGCAGGGTTTCCAAGTGGGAGAGAGGCTGCTAGTGGAAGAGGAACAAGGGTTTTGGGCAGCAGGTCTGCGTTGGAATTTGAGTTCGGTCATTTACCTCATTAGTAACAGTAACAGTGATAGTTCTCATTTATGGAGCATTACTACTTGATAAGCATTGTCCTGAGTTACACGTATGAGTTTAATCCTCAAAGCCATACTGTGAGAAGACACTACCGTGTGTAATTAAGGGTTCCCAACTGCCTTTTAGATGGAACCTGAGGCATGGAGAGGTTAAGCCAGTTGCTCAAGATTCTATAGCTGGAAACTGGCAGAGCTGGGATTGGAACCCAGGGCAGGTCCTGGGCTCATCACCACCATGCACCATGAGATAGTAACACAGGGATTAAACTTATTAATACCTTGGAGACTTATTCTGACAATCAGGAAAAAGAAAAGCATGGAAGGCTCTGGTACCCAGCTGGGGCTCAATGAATGATACTTGAATAAATTACTGGATAAACCCCATGCACGGCAGAAGTTACCCAGGCAAAGGAGCTATCTGCTGATGGCATACTGTGTGGCTCCTACTTTCTAAATGTTCTTTCATTGCCTGAAGCTGATATCCTGTTTTTCAGATGATGAAACGAAGGCTCAGGGAGGTTGACTTGGTTAAAATCACAGCGTTGGGAAGCAATGGGGACAGGAAGCCAAAGGTCTCTCATTGGCGAGCACTCAGTAAGCACATAGGGAACAATATTTCCCAAACAATGTTTGTTAATATTTACTGAGCTAATGCCTCATTCCAGGCCGCGTGCTTAGCACTGTGGGTGCGCTGTCTCGGTTTACGCTCCCAGCCACCCTGGGAGAGAGGCACTCAGGTTACCGCCAACTACCAGGAAAGAGGGTCCTACAGTGGGACAGCAGCAGCTCTGGACCTGACCCCATCGGCTCCTTCGGCAACAGCAGCTGCCACTCCAGGAAGCTGGAAAATGGAGACGAGGCAAAGCAGGTGTCCGGGGCGGAGAGTGCAGACAGCGAGGAGGGCACTGGGTAGATCACAGGTCCGGGTTCTAGACCCTGGCCCCGGGGGCCAGAGGCAGCCAACCCCGCTCCCAGCCCCGCCCTACCTTCCACCTGCAAATAGACACAAAGGCAGGAAGAGCCAAGCTAATGATGGGGAGAGGCAATAGCACGCTTTGAGGACCTACTATGTGCCTTAGAGCAGACCTGGATATATGGCACAGCTTGGACTGGGTGAAGTGAGCAAGTCCTGTGAAAGGTGCTCAGGAGATATTAGGGGGCCGCTGACACCTGTGTGCAGGGCTGTGCTGAAGGAAAGGCCGCTCCCCACACCCCTGGCCACGACTAGACCCCGCAGGTGGGCTGGAGGCAGAGAGCTTCTCTAGGGAAGAAAAAAAGTGGTTTCTTGAGCCCCGAGTTGGAAAACGTTTAAAACAACAGCAACAAGCAAGAAAAGGGGGATAAGTATATAAAAAGGAGATTTTATGAGGCTTGTTCAGAAATAGGTATGTGGAGTGGGCAGGGGTGTCAGAAACCTGGGTGCCCGACAGGAACTACCCCCAAGATCATTCTGTGGCTGAATGACCTTGTGAGTCCCTGTGACACAATCATGGGGCCTCAAAAGGACTTCGAAATCACTGTGCCCGATCACCTCGTTTTGGAGATAAGGAAACTGAGGCCGAAGGACGGGAAGTGACTTGGTCATGGTCACGCGGTGGAAGCACTGGGAGGAGAACAGACCTCACTCCCCCGTTTACCAGCTCCAGCACCTTGGGCATGCCAGCTAGCCATGCTGTGCCTCAGATCCCCGCTCTGTAAAACGGGGTTAGCCACAGTCCTCATCTCACAGGGCTACTGGGAGGTGACAGGACAACGTGAGCACACCCGGCATTACGTCCGGCTTATGGAAAGGAGTCAAGGCACATTAGCTATTCCAATTCTGAGACTACTCAGGGGCTTTTCCACCAGGAGAGAAAGAAACATCCCTTTCTTCCCACATTCCCAAGCAGAGAACCCAGACTATAGTTTGGGACTCGTCACTCCTAGCCCCACCCCAACCAAATTCCTTGTAGGCTACATTCAGGAAGGGTTCTCGGAAGGCCCTTTCCTGGGTTGATGCCTATCTTTCTTTGTATTTCTCAAGTGGACCCTAACCAGACAACGACTCCTCAATCTTCCCCGTCCCTCGCTTTCCGGAGGGAGCCTATGCGTTTCCTCCTTGGAGAAGCCCGTGTTTGTGATGGCTATCACCCCCAGTTGGCAAGTTGGTGAGGCTCCTCTGGCCCGTCCGATGTTGAGGTGGGATAAAGGGAGCCCTGTGCTCCCGGCCAAGCTCCCACCCCACCCCGGAACTTCTTGAGAGGTGTGCTTCATGAATGGGACAATGCTGTGTGGGCCTTCCCTCTGCCCAGCGGTGCCAGCAGCTCTTCCCATCCGGCCGTGGATTAAAGGAGCCTGGGTAAGTGCCCAGGCAGAATAAAGCCTGCAAACATCCTGGGGACGTGCCCCCTCCTTGGCAGGAAAACAGGAGAGAGGGTGAGGGTGATGGCTCGGGTCTAACAGGGCTGCACCCTAACACACACACACACACACGCGCGCGCACACCCTCACACACACACGCGCACACACACCCTCACACACACGCACACACACACACACACTCACACAAAGCAGTCGCGGCCCCTGAGCAGCCATGTTCCCCTGCCACTCAGCAGCTGTGCACCTGCACACATCCCTGCATCTTGTGATGATGTTGCACCCCACACCTATCAAAGGGGCTGACAGTAACCCCCATTTCACAGAGGTAAAGGAGCTGGGGCATGCCAGGTGTCAGCATGCATACAGCAGGTGCTCACCACTCTTTACCGGGGTAGGTATGTTGAATAATTAAATCACCACCGAGCAACACTCCTGTGACCCTCTAGACCAGGTGAGATGCCAGCTTTGCTCCAAATGACTTACACTGTGTCTATAGGCAGTGACCTCCAGGGCAGGCATCAGGACTGTGTCGGTCACTGCGTATCCTCAGGGACACTGAGAAGCATGGCAGGCACATATGATGATAATGAATATATAGGGATTTGGTTCTTTGGACTGACTTGACAATGACTTCATTAAAAACAACCCTATCAGATTTCACCCAGGCTAATAAATGAAATAGAGCCTTGCAGATTCCTCTGCGCCTTCTTCAGAGTCCCACCTCCCCCGCCTCCCCGCGCAACCCCGGACACTTGAGTTGAGGGTGCAGGTGGGAAAACTAGGGCTGTGTCCAGATGGAGCCATGAGCTGAATGAGCAAGGACTTTACAAGACCTTCTCCTCAACACCTGCATCTCATCACAAGGTGCAACTCCTGGAACAGCGCTGGGGTCTGTGGCACAGGATTCCAAATTCTCTCCCCAGGCAAGACGAGGCTGAGCAGGGGAGGGCTGTGAATGGACCCCTCCAAGCATGGTGGGCTGAATAAGCCTCCTGGACTGGCCGCCCTCCTGGGATCTTCCCCAAGGGCATGTGGCCCCAAACAGTGAAGCAAGACTTCACAGGTCCCAGGTCCCAGGAAACAGTGCCCGAGTGCTCCGAAGTCCTTGCAGCTGACCTGGAGAGGCCCTGGCCTTGGCCTTTGAGGGACCTGTCACTCAGTGACTGGATGAGGGGTTGTCACCAATGCCTGGGGTCATTTCTGAGGACCCCTTAGGAAAAGGAAGCAGGAACCTAGAGTGCAGACCCAGTGTCATAGACTAAGGATAATTTTTTTTGGGGGGGGCAGGGGAGGCGGGGCATGATTAGGGATAAAAAGCTGTCTAAGACAGGAGCTGCAGGCTCATTTCCTGCTCTGCTCAGCTCCCACTGCCCTCCATGCCCCCTCCGAGACTGCTAAGAGACCCTCAGGATGCTTGTCCAGCGCTCCAGCATCAGGGGGAAGGCCCTGGGAACTGAGGGGACACAGTGCCTGACTTAAGCACACGGCTCCTATTCAAATCCTTTTACAGGAACCCAAACGTCCATTGCCACATTAGAAAAAAAGGCATGTCTGGCAATCATTTCTAAACCACCACCAATTTATGCAACAATCTCACTCAAAAAGCACAGCAAGCTTGGGCCCTGGGAGGGATAATCCCTAGCTTTTATTTTTTAAGGAATCCTAACTAGTTGCATAGGTTTTTCAACAATGGCTCAGCTGGATTCCTTTGCTCATGACAAAACAGGAGGTATTGCAATGGATTCTGCGTGCCTTTATTCGCTCAACAAGCATTCCAGGCATGCCAATGAAGGACCAGGTGAGTGGTTCTCCTTACAGGGTTTTTGCACCTCCAAAACACAGATATCTAGCCTAACTCCAGACCTGCTGACATGGGTCTGCAAGAACCTGCCCTTCCCACACCCTTTCTCTCTTTGCTCCTTACATCAGACACAAGCACCTGATTAATTTCAGAGAGTCAGGGCTGCAGCATCCGGGCCCAAAGCTCTTGAAGGTGTGTGCCCTGCCTTGGCCATCTACATCTGTTATGAGACAGGGTCAGTCAGTCCTCCCTACCGGGGCAGTGTTGGGTAGGGTCCCTCGTACCACACAAAGTCCTTGCATGCTGGCCCTACTCGTTCCCAACCTTTATGTGGTCCTGAGGTGCCTCCTGCCTGCTGCAGCCTCATTTATTTTAGACCTTGCACTTGGATGCAGACTGCCACTGACGTTGTGAACTCCACAGAAAAACTAGTCCAATCATAAATTTAAAAATTCTGGTGGAAACCACAAACACCACATGGTAATAATATTAACAGTTGCTGAGGGTATACTAAGGTTCAGGAACTAAACTCTTTATCTCAACTATCTATCTCATTTAATCCCCACAAAAGCCTTATGAATGAGGGATTAACATTATCCCCTTTATACAGGTGGGAAAAATTGTACTTTAATTATCTCGTCAAGGGTCACACAGATTGTACAAGTAGACGCTGGGTTCAAACCCAAGCACTCTGACTCCAAAACCCACACTCTTGATGATAGAAAACGCAATAAATGGATATTTATTATCTTGATCCCTTACTTAGGTCACGGAGGGAGGGAAGAATGATCACAATCTAAAAATGTAACCCGTGAACTGAGCATTTATAAAATCAGTGCCTACTCAAATATTAGTCCCCATTCAATATCAGCGTCCAGCCAGCCCATTGACATTTTAAGTCAACATCTTAATGCATTGGCCAGATGTCTCAGCAGTTGACAAAGCTATGCAAATACAATGCACCTCAACTGAAAGGGAGATAGATAGCTGATATTATACAAGATGCAGGATTTCATCAAGTAGGTGAAAATGATGCTGAAAAAACTACTCAAATCACACCCCAGGAGTGTGGCCCAGTTCCTCAGCAAACAACTAAGGAAAAAACCCACCAGGAGGAAGGACAGAAAACCAGCCTCTCAAAAGAAGAATTTCAGCCCCAACAAGGAATTAAACAGGCCCTTGGGAAACTGGCAACACTTTCTCCAATATTTTGCCAAAATGACCATCGTCCTTATGAGTCTGCTGGAAAAAGTTAAATGAGAAGAGCAAGCTGTTCCTTACGGCTAGCATTAATTGTGTCCAAATAATTATGTGAAAATAAATCAGCACTGTGTTCGTACTAAGAATGGGGCCATAGTTGTAACTGTAACTTAAATTTAGTTAAATGCGACCTAAAATATACATAGTCATAATTCGCAGTTTTGTTTCTCAAAATTAAGCCCTCATAAAATCTCCCTTCACCCCCACCCCCGCCAATATTTACTATAAATGTTTGACCTCTGTTTTAAATATTCTCTTCTCAATGAAACCTCTCCTTGGAGTATGAACCCCCCCTGCACTGCTTTGTCAAACCCTCCCTGCTTCCTGCTGTGGGAGACACATCGCTAAGGGCTGAACAGTCAATATTGCCACTGCCACAGGGATGCAGACAGTTTTTCACTCTTCCTGGAACTCTGCAATCTACGGTTTCATCTGATGCCTTCAGGAACTGTTATCCTACACATGAATCCCAGACTCTGTGGCTTACAAAACTCTGATCACCTCTGCTCTCTCACCTGGACCACAGCACAGTTCTGCAAGGCAAAAGTAACACTCACATGTTACAGGTGAGGAAACTGGAGGTTCAGATGCAGAGAACGCACCTGAGGTCCCGTAAATGAAGGGTGAAAGTTTTAGGACTGCACCCTCGGTGTCAACCTCTTATTCTTTCCCATGAGACACCTGACTCTCACAAACTCAGGACCAGTAAAAATTCTGCAGGCTAGTGAACATGTTTTCAGGCCAATGAAGTCTTTTTTAGAAACTATTTGCAAAGCTGCCTTAACACACCACCCAGGTATCTCTCTTTTCACAGAAACAGTCTAAGGTCACGAAGCAAAGCAGTGATAATTAGTACACGTCCACTACCCTATCCTGAATGTTCTGGGGGGAAGATGAGTGTCGGAGGAATGCGAAGGCAAATGCTCAGAAGGTAGAGGCTTTGCAAGCCACTCTTTGGGTTCGCTGCACGACAGCTTCTCGTCGGCTACAGGCAGATGTAGCGGCATTCTCTGATTCCGAACCGAGCCGAGGGAGAAGCACAGGAATAATTAAGAAATGCCGTCAGTGGAAGACTGAGTTGGATGCTGGAAAAAAGCTCTAAAAGGTCCGAACCCTCTGAGCACTGGGAAGAAACAACTCTGGAAGCCAGAGTTCAACTGTTGAGGTGTCTGTCATCCTCTTCGAAACCATGACCACAGGCTTGCCTAAATGGCAGAGGGAATTAAAGGTGGGCAAGTTTGGGGACAGGAGTCCCCAAATGTGCAACTCCAAGGGCTGAGGTGGTGGTTATGGAACTCCAAGCTTCTGGGTTAAACAGAAAGAACTGCTTGACTGTGGAGTTGAAAATGCCCTTTGCTCCCCCTGCCTGGTGCCCAGACACAGGTAGTTGGCCATGGGCACTTGGATAAGCCCACTGGATACGGCGGGAATTCTCAGAAGCCCCACAGCAGTGCCCTCGATCCATTATGTGTCTGTTCTCTGTAGCACTTTCTCGTCCTCTGCTTAGGAACCTCTGTCACCTACAGGTGTCCTTAGCTGGGTCTTCAGGCTCTTCCCCACCTGCCCTTTGGCATTCTCTCCCTTATCCATGAACCCTCGCCTCCATGCAATATGGTCGAGACACGGAGTTCCTGCTCACCTCAATGTCTCAGCATGCCGAGGTCTTCCACAACCATTCAGTCCAGCCACAGCCTTTCTAAATCCTCCAAAACCTTTGGGTCCTCCATGGAGTCTACAGGCACCTCCCTGTGCTGGGACCCTGGCAGCATAAATTCAACCCCATATCTAATTTCACTGCTTAAAACTGTAAACACACATCACTGGCTGAACTGCTAGCTCCTAGGAGGCAGGGGTTCTGCACTCCGCCCCAGCCCTCAGCACTTAACACTGTGACTTGGATTCGACCAGGTGCCTGCCCAGCTGCTCATGGCCTGTTTCGCTCAGTAACTCCACCCTCCTCCATGGCCCCTCCCCTGGTTCAGGTCTGTTGGCCCCCAGAGCTTATTACCCTGGTCTGCAGCTTTTCTCGCTCCCATCCTCTGCTCTGCGCAACTCAGAACACAACCAGGCCGTCTGGACTGCCCCACATCTGAGAGTCTCTCAGCTGTCGCTTGGGCTCTCCTGGCCTGAAACTCACCCATGTGGAGGGCGGCACTTCTGTCCAATGAAACACTTGGAACCCGCGCCCTGGGGAGGCAGAGCTGCTTTCTCCCATTCCACGGGTGGGTGTCTGAGACAGGTTGCAGACTTGACTGTGGGTCCCAAAGCCCCCTGGCACCAGGCAGGGAGCAGCATGGCTCTGTGTGGGGTGATCAGAATCAGCTAACGCCTGCTCCCAGCCCTCCTGGGAAAATGGGGGTGGGCTCAAATGCTGCCAGCAGCAGGTGATGGGGGCGAATCACCAGGTCCTCTCCATGGCTCACTCAGGAAAGGGTCAGCAGGGGACCTGGCTGCCCAACTCCCTGGCAGGGGATTTTCGAGTGACGGACACCTTACTTTTTCTCATATCCATTCTTCATCAGCAAATGCCACCGGCACCCCTTTGAGGAGGAACAGATATTCTCTCCCGTTTGAAAGGTCGGTGAACTGGAGGGAAGCAGATGAAAAACACGCCCCCAGGTTTAGATCTAAAGCATTCCAGCCTTTCAATGTTTAAGATGAAAGATGGGAATGGAAATCTGGGTCTCCCTGAGACATCATAACACCCGGCAGCAAGACGTGTTATTCATGCTTGGATCTTGAGCTGGAGAGATTTTCCTCAGTCAGCACTGCCCCTAGGATCCACTGTCCATGGAGCCCTGTGCCTACTAAAGAGTGCTAACTACATGCTAAGTAAATGCTTGGCCTCAGAAGGAGGCACGCTGTGTTGGCCCTCTGCTGGGCGGCTCATACCTGTGCAAAGTGGCTGCTGCCCTTCCCTCCATTTCTGCAGGGTTAGCAACTCACCTACGTGTCCTGTGGATCTCAGCCCAAACACCTCTGACAGGACAAGCCCCAGGGCCCCACCCTGCCCCATCCCCACCCCATGACAGGACCTTGGAACTCTACCGTTAACCACTGTCACACCAGTGGTTTGGTCTTTGATTGTTGCACTGTGGTCTCCCTGGAAGCTTCCTAAGAGCAGGGACATGTCTGCTTTGCTCTCCTGGTCACTCTGGCGCCTTGTCCAGCTGCTGCTGCACAGGAAGCTCTCAGGACAGCACGGACTCTGGAGCCAGTTGGCCTGAATTCCAATGATGACTCTCACACATAAGCTGTGTGGCCCAGGCAAGTAACTTACCCTTTCTGTGCCTCCGTTTTCTTACTTATAAAATAAGGATAAGAACAGTACCTACCAGCTACCCAAGAAATGAAAACTGACGCACATACACAAAAGCTTGTCAATCAATGTTCATGACAGCATGCTTCATAATAGCCAAAAAGTGGACATAACCCAAATATCCCTCAACAGATGAATGGATAAACAAAATGTGGTCTAAGCATACAACAGAATACTGCTTGGCAGTAAAAAGGAATGAAGGGTCGACACGGGCTGCAACATGGAGGAAGCCTGAGAACTCGACGCTAAGTGAAAGAAGCCAGACGCAAAAAGCCACATGCTATATGGCTGGTTTCATTTATATGAAATGTCCAGAACAGGTAAATCTATAAGGACACAAAGTGGGTCAGTGGTTGCCTAGGACTGGGGGTGGGTTGGCAGGAGGTTGGGGGCTCATGGCTGAGGGTGCAGGGTTTCTTTTCGGGGTGATGAAAATGTTCTGAAAGTGATGGTGGTCATGGCTGTACAACTCTTGGTTTGTTTTTTTTTTGAGGGCAGTGTCACTGGCCCTCATATGTGGGACCCGAACCGGGGCCGCTGGCTTCCCAGGCCAGCGCTTAACCACCGTGCCACTCGGCCGGCCCAGACAACTCTTTGAATATACTAAAATACATTCAATAAAGTTTCTCTCAATAAAACTTCTCTCCATAAAGTTTTATCTCAATAAAGCTGTTTTTAAAAAGTATAGTACTTACCTCACACTGTTGTTATAAGGATTAAATAGAATGCATTATGTGTGAAAGTGTTTGCTACCTAAACTAACCCCATAATAATGCTCATTAAACCTTGATTATATGCTGGGCACTCACTCTGCTAAGCGCTGTACAAATCGTACCTTATTTCAACCTCAAAGTCCAGTGAGGTGCCTCACTCACTTTATACATAAGGAAACTGAGGCCTAGGGGGACATGGCTGGTAAGTGACAGAGCAGGCAAAGTCCGCGCATTGAACCGCCACATAGAGACAGAACAATGTTCCCCAAGCCCAGAGCCCCTGGATTTGAAGTGGGAACTACCTGGTAAATACAGACAAAATAACTTTCTCCTTCACATCGAATGAGAGTAACCCCTCCCCAGGACCCTGTGAGCCGAATGACCATATGAGCCAGCAATTCCACTTCTGGGTGTCTATCTAAAAAAAAAATAAAAACACTACCTTGAAAAGATATCTGCACCTCCATGTTCACTGCAGCGTTAATTACAATAGCCAAGACATGGAAGCAACCTGAGTGTCCACTGACGAATGAAGATGTATTTATTACACACACACACACACACACACACGAAGGAAACATTGCCATTTGCGACAACTTGAATGGACCTTGAGGATATTAAGGTAAGTGAAATCAGTCAGAGAAAGACAAATACTGTATGATATTCTTATATGTGGACTCTAAAAGATGAAACCAAGGGGCCGGCCGAGTAGCGCGGTGGTTAAGCGCTGGCTTGGGAAGCCAGCGGCCCCGGTTCGGGTCCTACATATGAGGGTCAGTGACACTGCCCTCAAAAACAAACAAACAAACGAAAAAAACGAAACCAAGTTCATAGATTCAGAGAACGTACTGGTGGTTGCCAGAGGCTGAAGGGTGGGGATGGGGCAAAGTGGGTCAAAACTTCCAGCAAAAAAATAAATAAGGCCTGGGGAGATAATGTACAGCATGGTGACTATAATTAATAATACTGTACTGCACATTTGCAAATTGCTAAGACAGTGGATCTTCAAAGTTCTCATCCCAAATGAAAACAAAGATAATGCTACTATGGATGGTGACAGATGTTAACTACACTAACTGTGGTAATCATTTCCCAATGTATACAAATATTGAATCAAAGTGTTATACACCTGAAACCAATATAATGTTGAATGTCAATTATACCATAATAAAAAAAAAAAAAAAGGTGAGGTGCTAAGAAACCAGGCTTGGCCACTGTAGGAACCGAGAGCCTCAGGGAACCCACTGACCTTCCACAGGTGTGAGGACACACACAGAGTCACAGGAATGGAAAAGCTTTGAGAGGGATGATGCAGAGCACATCAGTGGGCTCCTTGTAGACACCAGACGCCCCCAGAGCAGAGGGGTGGCCGGGGTGGGGTGGGGTCCTGAGACTTAGGGAGGCAGGGAGCTGCCCTACCCCAGGGGTAGTTGTCTAGGGGAAGAGGAGAGATACAAGTCCAGGTCTTTGCAGAGCCCCAATAATCTTGCCACTGTCAGTTGGTGTAGATGGCTGGGCGGTTGGTGAGGGGAGAAGGGGGTGATGGCCCTTTTTCTTAGGATGTCCCTCTAACCTTTACATAACCCAAGGACAACCATCTTGGTGCCAATTTCTAACTGTGGTCATGGTCCATTAGAAAGAATAATGCATGCCTTGCAATCATGGCGATTAATAATGGCTAGTATTTGTTGAGCACATACATCACCTAATTTACTATGAGAACTTGAGACAGGCATCCTCACCTTCTCGAGCCACGGGAGGAGCTGAAGCACAGAGAGGTTAGGGATCTGGCCCACAGGCACGAGCTGGGACGTGAGGGAGCAGAGACTGGAACCCATTCAGTGTTCCTTGCAATAATATATGGATGGCCTAGCAAGTCAGAAAGCTGCCCACACGATTAAGACAGCGAAGTGCATCCCCACCCCCTGTAGTAAAAACTCGGTGTCTAAACACACAGGAAGGGTGTTCTGGGATACAGGCTGAGATCCCTCTGGCTTGAGGTCCCTCTGAGGTGGGACACCACGGGGTACTGCTTTGAAAAAGGGCCCTGGTTCTTCTACTGGACCCAAAAATTACAGAAGCAGAAATGGCTGACCACACCGGCAAGGCCTCTGGATGTCAGCTGCTGCTGAGGGTCTCAGACTGGGTTCTGTTTGAGGCTGTGTGGGATATACGAACCCCACCCCTCCAGGCAGGCTGGCAGCAGTGAGAGTGGGAGGCACGGGGAGGGTCCACGCGCCGGGGTGCAATGTAAGGTTCCACTTGCAGAAATGGCTCCATTGCTAAGAACCTGTAAAAACTTGGATAGAGTCCAGCGCCCTTGCTTAATAGATGAGGAATCTGAGGGCCAGAGCAGAAAAGTGATTCGTTCCAAGTGACACAGACTCCCGTCCCCTGAGAGGGAGGAAAGCAAGGACTTTGCAGGCTGAGGATGCTGTGTTTGAACCCTGGTTCTGCCACATAAGTTCTTGAAGCTTCAATTTAATAGCTGAGAAATGAGAGTGATCATATCTTCCTCATCAAGTTTTGTAAACAATTAAAAGAGCCGGTGAATGTGAAGGGCTTGGAAGACTATCAGTGGTCAGGGGCTGGCTCTCAGGGCCACTTGGAGACTGCGCAGCGGTCAGAACAAAGGATCCAGCGCTCCTCCATGGATCTATGTTCAAATCCCGGCACTTCTTCCCGAGCTGTGTGACTATGGATGAGCATTTCAATTCTTCTAGCCCTGGCCTCATCTGTTTAATTGGCCTAAGAATTCCTCCCTTACAGGTGTGTTGGGGGTCCCAGACCACACGAAGCATGCCTAGTACGTTGTCTGGGACATAGCAGCTGCTCAATAAACACCATCATACTTTTTTACCTCTGTGGCCCCTCACTGGGGGAACGGCTGCTGAGACGTACCTGCAAGTGTGTAAGGAGCAGGCACTAGGAACCTCACCTCCTCCAATGTCAAGGAATCTTGGAAGGCGCACCTGCAGCACCATGTAGCAGGTGTGGGGGATGAGTGGAGCGTGATTTAGAAGCCCCCCCTCGCAGCCCGTCAGAAAGAATGTGTTGCATGATTGCACCTTTTATCTTGATTTTTTCAAGAGAGGAGAAAAAAAAATAAAGGCAAGAACTTCAAGGTCAGGTTCATTTCCCTGAAGGCTCCTCCTGGGCTGAAGTGAAATTTCAAGAATGCAGTCTCTGGGCCCAGTTTACATTCCCACACTCTGGGTATCCAGGATACCGGAGGGACCTGTCACATTCCATCCCACCAATCAGCCTCCTCGGTCACATCCCGCTGGGGGCAGGGCCTGCCGCTGGTTCTGGGAGAAACATCTCTGCTTAGCTAGGGGGTAGTCCATTCGTTTACTTGTCCAACGTGTATGTTCAGGGCTCACTGGAGCCAGGCAGTGGAGATAGAGCATGATGGGAAAACAGCCAGAGCTCTAGCTCTTGGGCAGCTTGTCAGGCAGTGGAGAAGACGGACATTCACATGATGTGAACAATTCTACGGAGCAGCAGCACACAGTGGCATGAGAGTGCATATGGGGCTCTGACCTACTCAGCAAGGTGCCAAGGATTCTCTTAGGAAGTGATGATTAAGCTCGGGGCTTAAAGATGGGTAGGCGTATAGGTGAAGAGAGGAGGGAAGAAAATTCCAGGTAGAGGGACTAGCGTTTGCAAAGGCTCTGTGATGCACGAACCTGCAAAATGATGGACCTGGGCTGATGCGGGGGTGGGAGGTCCTGTGCAGGTGGGGCCTGCGTGGCCTGTCCTCTTTCCAAGCGTCCTTCTCCTGCATCCCCTTCGCCTGGAAGGCCCTGGCAGTCACATCAGCACTGAGCAAAGCGTCTGTGGACTGATAACGCTTCAGAGCAGCCACTCTGGGTTGCAACGGTCACAGAAGTGCTGGCCACCATCAGAATCTGATAAGCCTACACCTGGCCTTGCATCAGGGTCACCCCAGGGAGGGGACACAAGGGGGCTCCCAGCGTGTGGGCCACATTCTCAGGCCTAAAGGCTGTGGAGAGGTGGTCAAGGATTGTAATGACATACAAGTTTTTCTTGTACCTCCAGTGCAACATGGGCACCCCCCACCCCAGCTCTCCAGGAGGGAGAGGAAGGTCTATAGAAGCTTATCTGATGCTATACACAGGGGAGGCGCTCAAAAACATCTGAGGAAGGAAGGTAGAGGGGAAAAGAGGGGGGCAAAACAACAGTTAATCTGCTAGTTAATTAACACAGGAAGTCCTCACTTATTGTCATCTGATAGATTCTTGGAACTGAGTCAAAACGACATATAATGAAACCAATTTTACCATAGGCTAATTGATATATAAACAAGAGTTTGCTTCCTACAACAACTCATCAACATTACAACGAAACGATGTTATTCGAGGGCCTGCTGTAGTTTCTTTGAAACCCTGATGAGCCCCATGGAGTTCTTGGTCCCCTGAACATGGAGATGCTGACTGGCTTTCAACCCAGTTAGATGGATAACCAAGCCTGGCTGCCCGCACTTGGGGTCCCTGAGATCCTGAGGTCGGGAGGTCTGAGGTAGGGTCGGAGACTCTAAAGGCTCCTTCACCCTATTATTTTTCATAGAAATATATATATATATATATATATATATATATATATATATACCAGATATATATATATATATATATACCAGAGAAAATATAATGAACAGTAAAAACACAAAACAAAAACAATCCCAAAACACAGGCAGTGAAAACCTTTTTCCTCCTCACCCACAAATGCAAGCACCTAAAGTAACAGGAAAGTTAAGATTCCTGTGTCCTTCCAGAAATATTTTCACGGACATACCAGCATGTGCGTGTAGCCAGCACGCACACACACACACACACCCCAGGGGTGCCAAAACAATATATACAAGTGGACACTTTGGTCAACATTGCTCAAGCTGTAGCTCACCATAATCAGAAGTGTCTGGATGCTGATGGGAACCACTTTGAGCACCTCTTGTAATTACAGAAGTCAAATGTGACTTGTATTCATCTTTTGTTACTGGTATATATTGAGTATTACAATTTTAATACAGTTTTCCTTTCTTAAAATGTGCGTACATTTTTTTGGCACCTTCTATATGTATGCTGATCACACGCACATACATTCTACATCGAACCTAAGAAAGAAAGCCTGAGTTACAAAAATGAAGAAAGAAAAACACTACCAATTAAATATGGCCCAATGCTTCCTATATCTTAGAGACAATATACTTTTTATGGATTGAAAAAAGCTCATTTAGACTTATTTACAAATGAACTAAATGATATGGCTTTCTTTTCCATTTATGAAAAAAAAATATATAAGCAAAATGAGCTCAGGTGTTGATAAAACCGAACCCCTTCTCGGTGCTGAGTCACCAGCACCTGTGTTTCTCACAGTGTTATTCCTTGTGCCTCTGAGCGTTGAGGCAGCATTTCTTGAAAAAGAGCTCTGAGTATGTCTCAGTGATTTTCTTCCAAGCCACTAAAAATTGCCTCTGAGTTTTGATTCTGGTATCTTCTTGATTTTACCAGAAGATGTCAAAGAAAGGTTTCTTGATAAGAATAAAGGTCTGTCCACCCTACTCCTTACATGGTTTGCAACCAAAACACGGAGGGGCCACAGGACCCAGTTATATGAGTAGGAACACCAGGGTTTGTGTATATGTAGGCAAGGAGTGTGGCCAAGGGCATTTCTGAGATTCTTCCCCTATTTGAACAAGTTAACATTTAAAGGTGTGAATGTTTTGTTTTTGTAAAACAACACCAACCACAAAAAAACCAAGTTAATCTTAAAACTGATGAATTACACATCAGTGCCAACACAATCTCCCTCAACTCACTCTGTCGACTTGCACTTACATACTCGAATCACAACATGAGCCCGGCAGGTAAACTGGGTGAGGTGGGAACAGAGGGACTGCAGTGAACACAGAAACTTCTAGAATAGTGATTCCCCAAGGGTGGTCTTGGACCAGTAGCTCTGAATTCTGGGTGGGCCAAACGTTTTTATGGAATAGAGAATTCCTTGGAGGACCTCTATAAGATGCTAGTATATACGAATGTGTGAGTAACTTGAACCCCATTTTTAACACACATGCCATTCTGAATCTTGCTGTCTGCTCGATCATCCAAGTTGGAATTCTTTCTGTACCAGCACCTCTAGCTCTGCCTGGTTTTGTAACTGTCCACATAGCACACTCCATTGCATGGCTGCCCTGCAACTTATATCTATGCAGCTCCCAGTGTGAGAGATTTCGGCTGTTTCCTGGTTTTGTGGCTCTCACACTCAAGGTTAAGTGTGGCCTCCAGTGTGACAGGAGGAATTCCGAGGGTCGCAAACTGGTGGCTGTGAGCCACCCCCTCACTTCCTGGCAGATCTGCCCTGAGGTGGGTTTGAGGTTCTGGGGAGGCCAGGAGGGGCTGGGAGTGGGGGATTCTGGATGCACCGGCTGCTTCTTAAGAGTCACAAGATTCAGCAGCTTTGGGGAAGGACAGGAAAGAGGGGCCCACTCTTCCCCCATTCTCCCTCTTCCTAAACTGCAGAGCCCTGTAGCCCCGCAATGTCATGGTTGCCTTCCAACACTGTCACTGTGTCCTCCTCTCTGTGACATGTCCCCTTTTCTCCCCTTCCAGCTCCACCTCTTCCACATGAACAGAAGAAAGAGAAGGCCAGAGGGGCCTTCATGACTGAGCGCATGTGAAGGTGGAGGACTCAGTTTCATTACCCCAGGCTCCCCTCCCCCAAACTGCCCCCTGGTGCACACTCCACACTCACATGGTGGGCTCTGCAGGGGTCGGGTAACAATAATGATTACTGAACAGCGTGCTGAGCACACACCGCCCCAATTCATCCTCACGATTCGGAAGGTGCCGATTTTACTGATAGGAAGACTGAGTCTTGGAGAAGGCGAATGCCTTTGCCCGAGTTAAACAACACCTAAGTGGCCTCCCTCCACAGAATGCCTCTGGTTTTTCACGGGTTTCTTCCAAGGGAATGTTTCTTGGGCAGCACGCGGACTCTCGGAAGTCTTTTTCTTGGAGGGTGCGGGTCCCAGGCCAACCCGAGACTGTCCTGTTCAATGTATTATGTCCTTGGCTATGGTGAGGGGGACTCCGTGAGGGGTGGCAGAGCAATGGACATTTTTGTTAGAAACCTTTTGAACGATTTACATTTTTAACCAAAGCCACCGTTTTTTAACAAATATTGCTTTACACCTTTTCACTTTCCCCTTTATCTTTCAATCCTTTTAATGAATGTTTTGCCCTGTCCCTCTCATATTCATTCACTGACTCCCTCCCCGGCCAAGGGGAGGAGGCAAGGTGGGTTCTCCCAAACTCTCATCTTTTCCAGTGGCCCAGGAAGTCACAGAACTCGGCAAAAAGGCTGCCTCTACTAATCCCAGGTTCATTAGCATGGCTTGGTAATTATAGAAGAACCCACCCCTCTCCTCCAAATGCCAACAAAAAAGGGGGGGGGGCAGATTAAGTTTTAACTTTTGCTGGCAGGACACCTGCTCCTGAAATTCCTCCTCTCTCCACCTCCTAGGATTTACAACACAAAAGCAAACATTTACATTGGTTAAGATTTACCAAAAGGAAGTGTGCTCTGGAATGTGTCCTTTGAAGTTCAGTCTCAAAAGAAGAAGGAGCCCTTTTTAAATATATAAAAATAAGAAACCTCAAACCTTTCTAGGTGATGGCTTGGGCCTTCACAGTTTTTCCATTGGCCTTGACACCAGCATATGCTAAATCCTAGGCATAACTCAAAACTACAGGTCTCTCTGCTCCAGGGTGACCAGTCAGCCATGCCATCAAGTGGCTTTCCGGGAACTCCAGGGCAGAACTTAATTCCTCACTGAGATACTACCCAGGGGGTGGGGGAGAAAGGGGTTCTTACAAAGCGGGGACCAAAGGGCATGGCTGACTTTATGGGTGTGAAAGCTCCTGAGCCCCACCTGCTCATTCCAGACACAGCTGATTTTCTCAGTGAGGTGTGTCTGTTTTATTGGAGGTGGGCGAGGGATAGGGCACTGCCAACTCAGGATACGTGCCAGCTGAGTAAGTACCAGATACCAAACAGAGTTATCAGACACTGAAGTCATGGAGATGCTTTAGGGGAAAAGGGAGTGAAAAAAATTCCCCATAGCTTTCCCCAAGATTGCTGGTGTAGGCCAATGGAACTGCTCTAATCAGAAAAGGGTGACTAAAGCTGTGTGACATTTGTATCCAATCAGAGCCTTCTATTCCTTCAGGGATGGCACCGAAGTAAAGTGCAATCCATTAAGAATCTGGACCATGTGGGGCAGGTCCCAGGTGATGAATGCCTGCCTTGCGCAGTGAAGAAGTGCTGATGAAGCAAGGAACTTCCCGAGAAATAGCACCATTCATACTCGGCTCTGTCCTGGACTGCTGCTGCTGGCTGCTTTGCCTGATCAGCTCACTAAGTTCTCAGTGCAGCCCAGTGAGGCAGGTATTCTCATTTCACCTTGCAGATGAGATCACTGAGGCTAGCTAACCTGGGCAAAGTGGCAAATGACGCTCAGGTCCACACTCCTTCCGCTGCACTACAGGCCTCCAAACTAAAGGCAGGCTGCATGATACGCTCGAAGGGGCACTGAAGCCGGACTCCGAAATGAGCGGAGGCCTAGCTCAGCATTTTTCAGCTGGGTGACCTTGACCAAGTCAGCCCTCTGCAGGTGTTTCTGGTTTCGCTTCTGTCCCCAGCAGTGGAATTTCAGTGGGCTGCACGCTGGAGGAAGGAGTCTCTATCCGCTCACGGGTTCCAACTTCCCCTCTGATGCAGCCGAGCATTTGGAAGGTTACCAGCATGAATGCAACCTATTTGGTAAGACTTCTTCCTCACTCCTGGGTTCCCCACAATGGGAGACCCACGTTCCTTCCAACGTGAGCTTCTATTTTCACTACGTGTCCTTCCAGAGCGGGCAAGGCAGTCAACTTTCCACTACACCGGTTTCCACTCGAGCTTCTGTGAAGCGAACTGCTACACGCACAGGCCTTCCATGGTTCTCAGACTCAGCCCCAGCAAGGCCTCATCTTGACTTGGCAAGACATCCAGAGCCTCTGAGCGTTTCTACTGGCCGCCTCCAGGATCTCACGGGGCCCCCGCCTCAGTCAGAGCAACACCCTGGTTCTGAATCCGGAATTTGATCCGAGGACCAAAACTACAAACCCATTTCTCAAACTCAATTTTCCGACTTGTCAATTGCGGATGAAACGATTGACCCTCACAAGGTTGTCAGCCAAGAGCTCAGGAGGCCTCAAAAGGTAAAACTCGTTTTATCAAAAACATTCCAGCCAGCACTTACTATATGCTGGGCCCTTTAATGCACCATTTCAATGAGTCAATATTAGCCACGCGCATCAGGAACAAATACAAAAATACAGGACACAGGGCGAACAAATGAACGAACCCATAAATGAAGGACTGGAGGGAAGAAAAGGGGGAGGGAGCTAAAGGCCAGGGGCGCCCCTGAGTCACGCGAAGAAGTTTTGGGGTTTTCTATGGGCACTGGAGAACCATGAGATGTTTCTGAGAAGGGGAGCAATTTGCTCTGGGAAGCCTGATGGAAGAAAATTCTAAAAGTAGCTGCAACGTGAGTGGCTGGAAAATTGTTTTGGAGTCTGTCCGCCCTGTCAGCCAGGGACTGTTACAATAGTTGATGCACCAAATGACACCAGCAATAACTCAGACCCTGGCCATGGGGACACGAAGGACAAAGGATTGGTAGAAGAATGGGAGGGACTTTATAGCCCTCAACTACGGAAAGGTCTCGACTTTTCTGTCCCATCAAATATGCCGGTTTGCAAAGATAAACTCTCCCAAATGTCTATTTTTGTTCTAGATCTCAGTCCTGAACCACTAACTTCTATCCCTACATTTACCTCGTTACCTTAAAACAAAACAAAATTAAACAAAATGAAATCTTTGCTGTACACCCATCTTCACAGCAGCTTTGTTCACAATAGCTGAAAAGTGCAGGCAACCCTAGGGTCATCGACAGATGGATCAGATACAAGTGGTATGTACACACAGTGGTATATTATTCAGCCTTAAAAAAGAAGGAAATTCTGACACATGCCACGACATGGATGAACCTAGAGGACAGATGCTAAGTGAAATGAGGCAGTCCCAAAAACACACGTACTGTATGATTCTACTCACATAAAGCACCTAAAGTAGTCAAATTCATAGACAGAAAGAAAGTAGGCTGGTGGTTGCCAGGGGGTAGGGAGGGGAGAGGTGAAATGAGGACTTAGTGTTTAATGGGCACAGAGTTTCAGTTTTACAAGATGAAAAGAGCCCTGGAGACGCCTGGTAGCGATGGCTACATCAGCGATGTGAATGTACTTAATACCACTGAACAGTATGCTTCCAAATGCTTGACTGTCCATTTTATGTTATGGGCATTTTAACACAATTTTTAAAAAAAGTTTAAAAGGAATCAAGCAATCATCGCTGGAGTGTCAGCCATTGGGACTGCCTGAAAACAAGGCAACACTTTGCCATCCAGGCACACCCCATACGGGAACCTCCTCTCCTGGTCCAGGCAACTTGTCATTATTGCTTTAAAATCCCCGACCCACCCGTGCTGACTCAGCCCCTTGCAGTATCTGAATGGCGGAAGCCAGGCTGAAGGTGAACACAGCCACCTTCCCCTGTGTCCTGGGACACCCTGAGGTTCCCGGTGACGAACACTGACCCCATCCATCACCCCAGGACCCCGGCTCTCCAGCCCCAGGACCCAGGGCCCCGCATCCTGGCTGGCATCCCAAGTGAGACTAGCAGGTTTCAGAACACGCTCGATGGCAAGAAGAGTTGGGGTATCCTACAGGGAGCTCTCTGTAAGGGTCCCTGTCCGAGAGCCCTGGGGCCTGCCTTCCCAGAGGCAAAGGACACGCTCCTCACAGTGCTGGGCACAGAAGGAGACCGTGATGCTCACCTTGCTTCTGCCCACTTGGGTCCTGTCACTGATTCAAAGGAGAAGAGGCCAGGAATGAGGAAGTGCCTCCATCAATCCTTCCCCCTTGGGAAGAGCTGGAAAACCTGCTCTACTGGATCCACTCATCGCAGGATCATTCTGTCTGTTTGATGAATTGGCCTGTTATTACAAAAGCTCTCCCTCTGTATCTGGTAATACTCCTGTTTTCAGTATACTTTGTATGTATGTTATTGTCATAGCCATCCCAGTTTTCTGTTGGTTAGGATTTGTATGGTATATCTTTCCCAGCCTTTCACTTTTAACCTGTTTGTTTATATTTAAAGGGAATCTTTTGTTCTGTTCCCCTGCCCCCCTCATCCTGACAGTATTTGCCTTTTAATGGGAGTGTGTGGTCCATTTTTTCCTGAATTAGTAATATAGCTGGATTGACATTTACCAACCTGCCAATTGTTTTCTGTATTATTTCTTTCTTAATTCTCTTTCCCTCTTAAAAAAAAAAAATCATCCACAATACACTATTATGTTTGCTTTAAATAGTCAGTTATCTTTTAAAGAAATTAAGAAAAAAAGTGAAGTCTTTTGTATTACCAGTGGTCTTTTTTTATTTTTATTTTTGAGGGCAGTGTCACTGGCCCTCATATGTGGGACCCGAACCGGGGCCGCTGGCTTCCCAAGCCAGCGCTTAACCACCACACCACTTGGCGGGCCCTATTACCAGTGGTCTTAATTTCTCATGTAGATCCAAGTTTCCATCTGATGTCATTTTCTTTCAGGCTGAAGAATTTCAATTAACATTTCCTGTCGTATAAATCTGCTGGTGAGAATTTCTCTCAGCATTTATCTGAAAACGTGTTGATTTTGCCCTCATTTTTTAAAGGCTATTTTTGTTGGTTATAGAATTGTAGATTGACAGTTTTTTCCCCCTTTTAGCACCTTAGGCATTATTACTCAATTATTTTTGGCTTGCATTGTTTCTGATGAGAAGTTAGCAGTAATTCTCATTGTTCTGTATATAACATGTCTATTCTCTGGCTGATTTTAGGAGTTTTCTCTTTATCTTTAGTTTTCAGCAATTTAACTCTGGTGTATCTAGGTGTGGTTTTTCCATATGATTACTCTGTTGGGGGTTTGCTGAATTTATTGGATATGTGGGTTGATATTTTTCATCAACTTTGGAACTTTTCAGCCATTACATCTTCAAATAAATTTTCTTTCTCAATCTCTCTCTCCCATTCCATTCCATTCCATTCCATTCCATTCCATTCCATTCCAGAATCCAAAATGTTAGTCGGCTTAATAATGTTCCACAGATCACTGAGATTCTGACCACTTTTTCCCAGCTTTTTTTCTCCCTGAGCTTCAGTGTAAATAGTTTCTATTTTGCTAACTTCACATTCAGTGATCTGTTTTCTTACAGCATCTTATCTGTTAAACCCATCGATCGAATTTTTCATTTTAGATACTGCAGTTTCCAGCTAGAATTTTTATTTGGTTCCATTTCTCTACTGATTTATTTTCCTTTATATCCTTAAAAGTATATAACAATTGTTTTAAAGTCATTTTCTGCTAATTCCAACATCTCTGACATCGCTGAGTCCGTTTTTATTGACTGTCTTTTTTCCTAAGTTTAATGCCTTTTCCATTGTATGCTAGACATTGTGAACACTAAATTGTTGAGACTCTGGGTTCTGTATTCCTCCTTTAAATGAAATGTTAAATTTCATCCTATTGGCAGATTGATTTCATCCTCTTCAGCTTTTTAAACTTTGTTGAGCTAGGAGGTAAGTTTAAGGATGGAAGTCATATGCTAAGAATAAGACATAAGAAACCTGGATCCCTGGAGACAATGGAACCACCACTCCTTGACCCTGACTGGCCCTTTTTTAAAAATTGTGATAAAGAAGTAAAGTTCTACCGTACTGCCTCTCTAGCTTTGAAGCAACATGAGGAGTTAGCTGTTTTTTGTTTTTGTAAGTATCTGTGTAGATGCTAAACATCATTAGTTATTAAGGAAATGCAAATCAAAACCACAAGACAAACCATTTCATACCCATTAGGATAGTTAATATTAAAAAGAAAGACAAACATGTGTTTGTTTTTCAAAAAAAATAACATGTGTGTTGGTGAGAGTGTGCTGAAAATGGAACCTTGTGTACAGCTGGTGGGAGTGTAAAGTGGTGCAGCTGCTGTAGAAAACTGTATGGCTGTTCCTCAAAAATTAAAAATAGAACTCCCACATGATCCAGCAATTCCACTTCTGGATATATAACCAAAAGAATTAAAAGTGGGGACATGAACAGGTGTTTTGTACACCCATGTTTATAGTGGCATTATTCATGAGAGTCAACAGGTAGAAGGGGCCCAAGTGTCCAAGAAGAGATGAATGGAGAAACAAAATGTGGTTATACATGTGACGGAATATCATTCGGCCTTCAAAAGGAAGGCAATTATTCTGACATGAGCTACAACAGAGAGGAACCTTAAGGACATGAGCCTAAGAGAACTAAGACAATCCCAAAAGACAAATACTGTGGATTCCATTCATATGAGGTACCTGGAGCAGTCAGATTTGTAAAGACAGAATGTCGAATGGTGTTTGCTAAGGGCCGGGGGGAGGAGAGAATGGGAGTTAGTGTTTAATGCGTATAGAGTTTCAGTTTTGCAGGATGAAAAGAGTTCATCTTTCATGGTGGTGATGGCTGGCTGCACAGCAGTGTGAATGTACTTAATTCCACCGAACTGTACACTTAAAAATGGTTAAAATGGCAAGCTTTATGCTATGTATATTTTACCCCAATTAAAAATAATCATTACAAGAGTAATGTAAAAATAAGTATCTGTATAATAAACCTTGGAACGTGTATTATTATAATTACAGTTGGAATTATCCTGAATAACAGTTGTCTACCTGTTTTTGTTTTTTTTTAATGGGGTGTTGACTACATTCCTGAACTCCTAGAACTGAGAACATTTGCAAATAGATTAAGTGCTGTGGCCTTTCCTTGATCTGCATGTCAAGCTAAAGAGGTGATTAGCAAGCTTAAACTACTGATTTCCAATCAGAAAGTTAAAAAAAAAAAAAATCATCCTTTGTCAAAGAAAACGGGGAACAAAGGGCCATAAAGCCCAGAGTTATACAATAAAAGCTGGATGCCACAATGTAACAAGGCCCTTCCCTCTCATCATCATTGCATTCTGATCTCGGAACAGTCCTCATAAAGCCAGGGTTTCCCCGGCATCATTGGGCTATTGCATTGCACTGATAACACACCATTCAATGTGGTGTGACCCCTCACAAAGGCAAGCCGAGTCCCTGAATGCCAACAGGGACATTTGGGAGACGCATTCCAGGAGTCTCACAATTAGATGCAACCTGTTCCCATGCACCTGCCTACACTTCCCACATAATCCTGCTTCTCTCTTTCCAGTGAGGATACTGGGAATACTGGAGAACAGGACTCTTTCTGAAAAGGTCCCTGTGCTCATATTTCCAAATAGCTGTGGATCCTAAAGAGGGCAGGAGGCAAAAAAGGGAAATAGGAGGCCGGCTGGATAGGGGGCGGGGCCTGGGTTCAGTGCCTGGGAACTGACAGGGAGCGGGTGCCCCATGAGTCATCACAACCCCCTCAGCATCCCCAGCCATGCTGCCCGCCAGCCACTGGGCCACGTCTCCCATTCTCACCACAGAGCAGGGTCTGTGGGATCAAGACTCGAGGAAGGAGACAGGAACTTCCACCAGAGCCTGGATTCCAGCCACTGCACCCTGGAGATTGTGAGAGCTTAACTAATTCTCAAACCAGGACACATACAAAACACTCTGAGAAATGGTGGAGAACTTAACGAGCGTGCGCAATATTACATCAAATGTGCCAATGATCTCCAGGAGACAACGACAACGCAGCACTGACAGGCGCTCAGGCTTGGAGTCAGAGAGCTCTGGACTTGCTTGCCAACGTGCAACGTGACCTTGATAAATTCCCTAACCTCTCTGGGCCTCAGCTGCCTCACCTGGAAGGCGAGCACAAATGACATAGTACATGCATGTACAATTCCTCAGGAAACGGTTTTGGAGCTTTGTTATTTTTTTGAATATGGAATCCTGACCCAATGATAACACTGTAATGTCTTCCTCCAGGAAGTAAACCAAGTATAATGTGGGGAGATGAGAAGAGAAAGGGAGCAGGCTCAGAAATAACATCCCTATGAAAAAAAGGCCAGGAGAAACTCAAGAATTACCTAAAATCTTTTTTATTTTTGTTTTTGATTTTTGTTTGTTTGACCCTCATATGTGGGTTTGTTTGTCACTGACCCTCATATGTGGGACCCGAACCGGGGCCACTGGCTTCCCAAGCCAGCGCTTAACCACCGCGCCACTCGGCCGGCCCTAAATTCTTATAATAATACCTGACTCCCTCAGGGAATTACAGCCAACATTGGAAGGATTCGGACACAGCCCACATTGAACTAAAACTGGACACCCCCCTTTCACCAGCTCAATTCGAGGTCCTACTGTGCACACAGTCCTCAGCTGCTCTGACAATAGTTTAGCCAATTCTTTCTTTTCAAAGAACCAGGGAAGGTTCTGACCCTGCTTGGGACTGAGAGAGCAGGCTGCCCTCACCCTGACCTCATGCATTATGAGGTTTGTCTGTCTCCTGTTCTGAGGTCCCCTGCGGTCACAGCAAACTGGACTGACCCTAGGGTCTCACCAGGTCAGGCCTCTCCAAAGCCACCCTCCCCCTGCCCTGCCATCATCCCCCAGAAGTCCCCCACTCCCCCACACACAGATAAGCAAGATCAGAGGAGGCACCCTGGCTGGGCTGGAAAAGCAGGTTTCCTGGTGCTTAAGTTGGTAAGGATAAGGAAATGCATTTTGTTTTTCAAAGCGAGGTGATGGGCGGCATTCTTAGGATGGCAAGCACCTGGCTCTCCTTCGCCAAAAAGATGAAGACAGCCTGTCCTGGGCTTCTCAGATCTGTGTGTGATTTCTTTTGGGACCATAGTTACGGATTTGGCAAATAGCCATGCAGAGCCTCACACCGACATCATGGCAGCAAACTCTGAGAAACACTGAGAGAAAGGACAGGGAGTCACATGGCCCGGCAGCTCGAGCATTCCAGCCGCCCTGGGTTTGGGGTTGGGCCGGGAGCTGGCACACCAAGTCTGTCTTTCTGAAATGCAGAAAGAGAGCTGGGCTTCTCATCCCCAGCAGGTGGACTGTGCCCCAGCTAATCCGTGCCCTGGGCTCTCCTTGGGTCCAATGCTTACCCTAGGAGTTCAGACTGGCCCAGAGACGAGTCGAAAGGTGGCAGTTTCTTACAGGGAAGCGTCTGCTTATCATTTTCTACTTTGCGGCTTCCCAGTTGCCTCTCAGTCAACTTCACTTGTATTCATTCATTGATTCATTCATTCCTTAGTACCGATTATGGGCAAAACTCTGTGCTGTGCCTGGGAAGACAGACAAAAGCTGTGCCATTTTGTGGAGAACAGAGACATGAAAAATGACAACTAGATGGTAGATCCGTGTCACAGGGTACACAACTGGTGCCTTCATTATCTGGGACAAGGATGATATGGCAGTCTCCTGGGAAGAGGTGGCTGTTAGCTGGGTGTAGCAGCCCAGGGAGGCAGTATCAGCAGGCAGGGCGCACATGTGTTTGCAAAGGAAAGGGAGCGAGGGGAGGGAGAGGGTTTTGAGTTTCAGATGTATTAGAATCTTCCCGGGTAACATATTAAAAATGCACATTCCTGGAAGCCCTGATGAGAGTCTGATGTGGTAGGTTTCAGGTGGGGGCCCAGGAATCTGCGTTTTACAAGCTCCTTGGGTGAGTCTTATGCAGGAAGTCTGTGGACCCCACTCTGAGAAATCCTGCTGTAAAGGAATGGGGGTGGGGGAGAAGCCACTGGTGGCTTCGATGGAATATTGGTTTATTTTCCTGGCATGTCCCCAAAGGGATTTTGGACAGCTCATTGATGACTCGTTCTTCAGTCATTTTACACAGACATACATACAACATCAAACAAACTGGAAATGAATGCAGGGAGGGTGCTGGAGCCTGGCTCACACTACTGGGCTATCTCTGTGTTCCACAGGACAGGGCTGGGTGTTATCTCAGGAATGCGTCGAGGCAAGGTCCATGCTTATGCCGGAACACTGTTCACAGGTGAGCCAGTGAGCCACGATGAGAGAGCCCGCTGGAACCGGTCACGCCTCCTCACCACCCTCATGCCAGGAAAGGCCAGGCGGTTCACAGGGCCTCTTCCAGAACTTCTCTGCAGCCTGAGCTGGCTCCCTGCCCCTCTGGTCACCGGTTTCCCACCAGGAGCCTGCCTTCTGCAGCCCCAGTGCCACCCACTCAGGCTCCCTACAGCTCAGACCAGGGTTTGGTGGGGCGGGGGGGGGGGCCTTGGCTCAGTCAGCCTAAGCCTTGGCTGAAAGCACTGTTTCTGCTAGTCCCCTCGTAGCAATATTTCTGCCGTTCAGAGTTAGTTCCAAGGAACCCACCATTTATTTTGCTGTCTCAAGCCCCTGCCTGGGAAGCTTATAGGGGACCCCAGACTTCCTTGTCCTGCTCTTGCCAATGATCTCTGAGGGCTGGAATCCTGCCTGTGAGTTCTGCTAAGAGCCCGCTGGGCCACGTCCTCCTTACACAGCTGACAGGCACTAACCTCCTGCAAGGGCTCCCACCTTCTCACTGTCCCCTGCCTCCCGGGGCCATGTTCTGTGCCCTGGTGGACTTCCTGCACAGCCTACTTCTGCTCTGACCTCTGACCTTGCAGGTGGACATGCTATGACCTCAGGACCCTGCCACTTCTCAGCAGGTACGACCCCTTTCCTTTGAGCCCCCTTCCCTAACCTGCAGTCCAATTTCAATCCTTATTCCATGTGGGGCCCTGGCGAGGGGCTGGGAAGCTCCTTTCCCTTGATAATGTGGTTACAACTAGTTCTAATCATCCACTGTTTATTAATATTACAACTATGTGGTGTGCCCAACATCAGAGCTGGTAAGAGGCACCATCGGCCACAGAACAAAGAACAATAAGCCTGGGCAAGCGTAAGTGGTGTCGAACGGTCAGTGTGACTCAACATTTAACATGCATAGGAATCAGTTTCTGATGGGTGGGCCTGGCATTCTGCTCCCAGGCAATGTCCATGCGCTGTACTGGTCCACAGCCCACCCTACAGCAGCAAGAGGGTCAGGACCACACAATGAATGGAAGGTTGTCACCGGGTGTGAGGCCACAAGCAGAGCTCAGACTCGCACAGCACTCAGATACAGCAACCTGGAGGTCCTTGCCACTGGTTTCGGAACAATGTTACTCTGGAAGTTCAGAGAAAGGATGACCTCAGGATGCCAACTGCCCATGGCCTCCCTTGAGTGGGCAACTGCGGTCCATTTTGGGTATCACATGACCCTGACCCCCATCGTGGTTTCCTGTGCCAGGTGAGTCCAGCTCAAGGCCAGCTCTGTGATCTTGGCAAATCAGCATCTGTCACAAGAATTTGGATTTGGGGACACTGAATTAGCTGTGGTTGCTAAGCTGAAGGGTTATGAGATAGGCTGGGGTCGTAAAGGCCACATGAGTCACCTGCAAACGAAGCTGGGATGATGTCATACCTGTCACCATTTTTGACTACTTATTCTGAACCTTGCTTTCTGCTAAGTGCCTTCCATGAGAGAATGTATTGTGATTCTCACGATAATCCTTCAAAGCGGGTGGCAGTCTAAGAGCCTGAGCTCTGGAGCCAGGTAGCCTGAGTGTGAATGCAGCTTTGCCACGTGCTAGCTGTGTGACCTTGGGCAAGCTACTTAGCTTCTCTGTGCCTCCACTTCCTCCTGTCTAACTGGGGATAAGAATAATCCCTCACTCAGAAGGTCAGTGTGACAGGCAGTTGAGCTAATAAATATAAAATACTTAGAGCAGTGCTTGGCACTCCATCAAATCTTGGCTGTCATTTTATTACTCTTAGCCTTCTATGTATAGAGCGAGGAAACCGAGGCTCAAAGAGGTTCAGCAGCTTGCTCAAGTTCCCACAACAAGAGACAGAACTGACTCATAACAAAGTTTACAAATCGATGAACAAGTTTTAGATCTGCTGCCGTGTGTGTGTGTAAGCTTCAGGGGGAAGCCATGATGGGGGGAGAGAGGGAGGCGCAGGGAGACATGCCGCTGCCTCAGGTCCTCGCCTCCAACGACAGCACCAGCCTGCGCAGCAGCGGGGACCTCCATGCTCTTCCTTAGAGCCCTGTGACATCTCCAAGCTCACAGCAGCCTCTCTGTCTAGAGCCATCTCCTGTGGGCCTCTGGTGCTTCCGACTAGAGAACAGGCCTGACTTAAGCAGACTGCCTCCAGCCAGGGGCCGGGAGGGAGACAACGGATGAGGGAGGCCTCATGGAGCAAGGGACGCCACCCGTGGTCTGTGAGGGAGGTGGGGTGTCAATGGGTCAGGCGGGGCTGGGAACGCTGGTTCGAGACCCGGACTGGGCTCAGCTCTAGACAGAGAAATGCTGTCCAGCAGCAAACTGGAAATGGGTAGGGCAGGTGGGTGAAGGCTTTGGGGACATAGGACACGGCAAGGGAGAATGTGCAAAATGCCTTACTTTCTTGGACAGTAAAGGAGGGTGGTGACATAGTCAGATGCTCCAAGGAAGGTCATAGAAGACGATACTGTATATCTCCTGGTGACACCCTGGACTTCTGCTCAGAAGATGGGCGAGGGAGGAAGAGGCTGAGGGTGAAGCCTGAATGAGGCGGTGGAGGCACTGGGCATAGAACTGCTCTGTGCTCCTCAGAGACTGCGGCATAAGGACTGAAGGCTCTTCCTGGAGAAGGAACACCTGAGCACCATGGGGAAAACCCATGGATGCCTGAAGAAAGGAAGAGATCTTTTCTGATGTGAGGACCAAGAAATAGGCCAGGCTGTGGAGAAGGCTGAAGGTGACTGGCATCCTGGTTGGGTCTTTAGAAGGACTTGCCGTTTGTGACAAGTCTATTCCCTTGATCAGTGGTTCTGAAACTTAAGATGGCATCAAAATCACTTGGGTTTTTTTGTTTGTTTGTTTGTTTTTTACAAATGTGGAGCCTGCATTTCACCCCATCTGGAGGCTTTGAGGATGTTCACTGAGGCCTGGCTGGGAAATGTGCATTTCAGCCACTCTCTTAGGAGGCTCAGAGGTTTGTGGTCACAGATCTCGCTGCCTGGGGGTGGGGGTGGGGGGCGGCACAGAGCTACTTGGCCAAAGTTAAAACAAACAAACAAAAAAACACCTCTGTCCAGGCCAGCGCTGCTTGCTGCCACTACAGTGGGTGCCACAATCTCCTGACTGGAACTAAGAAAATCTGCTTGAAGAGGTACAGAGGTGATCACTGTGAATGTATCTTATTTAAAATCAAAAGCAAATTCAATGTCTCTGACTACAGAACTTTATAATGTAGCTTGATCTTTGGTGTCACTCACAAAACCTGTTATTTCTCATTCAGCATCCTCCCATTTTCCTAAACTGTAATTATTTTGTTTACGTCTTTATTATTTGTCTGTGAGCTCCAAGCAGGAACAATGTCTGTCTTTGTTCTCTGCTGTACCCCTTTCCCCCCACAGCTCCCACCAAGTACCAAACACACAAAAGGAACGTCATTGTTTGGTTTCAGTCCTGCCCAATTGCAACGGAAGGTAATTCGTGCACAGTTAGAGCCACCTAAGGTCTCAGATGACCCACCTGGCTTCTAGTGAACCCAAAACAAACATCGTGAAGGATGGTTTATTGGGCAAGCAAGAACACTGCAGGCCAAGCCCCTATGCTGCTCAGACACTAGCGTGCACAGGGAACACGATGCGGCTAAGCCCTTCATGTCAGGGTAAAAAGAGATGGGGCTCCCTTGTGCTGAACAGTATGTAAGGAGGACGAAGCAATGATGTTGATCACCACCATGGACATGGCAGTGTGGTCAGGGGACTCGGCCCTTGCAGGGATTTTGAGAAAACGAGTGTATTCGGAAAAAGAGCTCATGCCCCCTGCTCACCAAGAGAGGGGGCTCAGATGTTTGTGGGCACAGACCTGCTAAAACAGGAGGAGGGCAAACTGAAAGGTCTGGCTCCCCAGAGAGAGCCTGGGTTCAACACCCCAGTTCTGCTCCTTCTTAGCTGTGCAATCACGGGCAAGCTTTCAACTCTCTCAGCCTCAGTTTCCCCATCAGCAGCATGGAGACGGTAACAGCGCTTACCTCAGAGTAAGCCATGAGAATTAAACCAGATGATACAGTCCAAGGACACAGGCCAGATCTTGGCACAATCTAAGGTCTTAATCAATGTTTGCTATTATCAGTTCCCACACACAGGCTATGATCCATAGGACAACATCTGCACCTCCCACCCCCTTGCAGTCTCAAGGATGGAGACACGTGCATGAAATCCAGACCAGGTTCTGCTGATAGCAGACAAAAGGCCCAACTCCCAGGCCAACTCTAAAGTAGCTTAGACCCATTTACATAAAAGCATTCCTGCTACAATGGGAATTGAAAGATTTTCACGTTAAGGTAAAGATGAGCCCCAGTCTCTTTGATACTTAATGCATGAGGAGAGAAATAGCAAGATAGGTATAGAAGAGGGGAAATTACCAGACAGCGAGGTGCCTGACAGCCCCCAAATATCCACTTCTCCCCACACGCACACAATTTTTTTAATACTTCCTGAAGGAACTCAATTTTCCTACACAGAACTGTATAAATCTTAAATTTTAAAACCCTTTACAAGGTACTTTTGCATAATCTCATTCAAACTCTACAAGCATTTTGAGGAAGGAGCTATTCACCTACAGTCGTGGTTCTCCAACCTGGCTGTACCCCAGAATCAACTGGGGAACTTCTAGAAATCCCCCCATTCAGGCCACACCGCAGACCAAATATTCCAGAATCTCTGGAGTGGGCCCGGCATGGGTATTTTCAGCCATTCCTCTCTGGTAAGTCTAACGTACCCCTGAACTTGAGAGTCACTGAGTCCAAACACAACTTCCCATTCTCTGCTGTGGAAAGGTCAAGGGGTCATGATCTGCCACTGGAGAGCGATGGAGAAGAGGACTCAGGAAAGGCAAGTGACTGCTGCTCTGAGAAAGGGCCAAACTCCCAACTGGGGGGCATTCATTTCCTGGCTCAGGGAGCGCCTACTGTGTGCCAGCCAACTGAGCTGTCCTATTACAGTACAGCATCAGGTGCCATGAAGCCTTGGCAAGGGAGGTGGGAAGAAGGCCTTTCTAAACTTCGCCTATGAGCTGAATCTTGAAGCAAATAAGATGCCAAGTGATGGTGAGGCCTGGCGAAAGAAGTGTGTTGGTCCCGCTTGGACAGTAAGGATTTGAGGATGATATTCACAAGCCAGTGAAGACCATCTCAACTGGCCACAGGTATGTATGCTCAGTAGGTTCTTCAAACCTGGTTAGTTTTTGCCTGCAACTACAAACAGGGTATCATAGGTCATTCTGGCTACAAACATTTGGCCAGTGGTTTCCAGGCTTGACGGGACAGTCGAGTGCCCTGCAGGGCTCCACCCCCAGAGTTTCTGATTCAGTGAAGTCGAAGGTGGGCTATGAAAATCTGAGTTTCCAACAGGTTCCCAGGTGAAGCTGCTGGTCAGGGACCATATCTTGAGAACCACTCAGGCGCAGGGACCAATAAGGAGGCTGCAAAAACATCCGGGGTTCTCCACTGGCTGTCGGCAAATGTTTTATGTCAGCAATGGAAGTAAATCAAGCTGGCTTTGAAACTCCTTGAGCTGTTAAGCTACCTCTTAATATTCCTGTTGGCAAAAGGCATTGTTGACTGAGAATATGTCCATCTGTTTCAAGGGGATCGGTGTTTCCAGAGAAACAAGAAAATGGCCTGTGTCCCCCAAAAATCTGGCCTTAAAAAATATATATATGAACTGAGCAGAAACTATGCAACTGAAGATAAAGCTGTTGAGGAGGAGGCCTCGACTGCCGCAGTTAGAATCGCCTGGACAGTGGAACTTGAATATAATGAGACCTCTAACTTGATTCAGACCAACCCTATGAGGCAGGCGTCAATGAATTCTCATTTTGCCAGCAAAGAAACTGAGGCTCTGGAGGGTTTAATCATGGTCACAGAACGAGCCAGTGAGAAGTCTGAGAGGTAAAACCCAAGCCGCGGTCAAGGGGAACAGTCCCGGACGAGACCACTCCAGAGGGTTGTTGAGAGGGTTCCTCGAGAGGAGGGACACAGGAGGGGCATGCCTCTTCCCCACACCGTCCCTGCGCCTCCTGGAGCTGAAGTGCACGGGATGGGGCCCGGAAGTTCCCAGGGGTGAAGGAGCCCAGAGACACTTTCTCTGAAGAGCAGCTCAGCACAAGTGTCAGCGCCATCGACAAACAGCAGGGACTGTTTCCGCTGATCCTCTCATGGCCAAGGATATATAATTCTGCACATTCCAATGTGAAGAGAGTGTCCATGAGGCTTCTGGAATCCCCTCAGACCTCCTGCTTCTCTGGGATTTATTTCACAATGGAGAAAGCCCTTCGGGACTGCACCCCCCACCCCAATCCTAGCCGTGCAGGTAGGCAGTGCTTGCTCAGGAAAACACTTCTTTAGCACTCTTAGCATAAGAGTAAGAATGAGGGTCAAGTTACCTCACCTGCTTTCTTCAGTTTCTCAGACTGGAAAACAGGCAGTACCCTCTCCCAAGTTATTGGGATGATTCAATGAATTGATTGGGACCCGTTGGGAATGCAAATTTCTGGGCCCATAGCAGCCCAACCAACAAACTGGGGGTAGGAGTGGGGTTGACCATCCCTGGGGTGGGGGTGGGGGAGTTCAGATGCTTCCCTCAATTTGACAACCACAGCTTCAGAATGTAAACTCCACTAGGACAGATTTCTGTTGGTTTAATCACTGCGGAAGCCCCAGTGCTGGCACGATGCCTGGCATATTACAGACACTCTACCCATTTACAGGCATTCAATACTTTCAAGTGACTGGATGAGTCCAGATGAACCAGGAGAGGAAGGAAACTGAGATTCAGAGAGCCTGGCATTTATACTATAGCTGCACAGCTTGATGACTCTGTCTCACAGGGATCTGTAGGAAAGGCTATGAGTTGGGGGCTCCTCTGTCCTGTCCCACCCTTGCATACCCAGTGCTCAGCTCATCCTAGCAGGCTCTCAGTAACACCCTATCAGAGGCACAAAGGTCACCCAGCCCCAAATCTAAGTTCACAGCACAACTGCCAACAGGTATCACAGGCAAACCCGCCCCTCCACCTTCCTAAGATGGGTAAAGGGATTCTAGAGAACACCAAGCCTGCGGTCCTAGTGCAATTTTTCTGTTTAACTGTTTGTCCATCTCCCTCGCCCAAGGGTACGTACACCCCATGGCAGCAAGAACTTTGATCCTCAGCACAGGCAATGGAGCCTGAAGCCCAATGAGCACTCAAATACCTGCTGAGGGATGGCCAGGCCCTGCTGGGCGGGACGAGATAAAATACCCATGCCTTTTTGTGCTACCACCATACTAAAATCAGCGGGTTCTCAAACTAGGGGTGTGTGTGTGTGTGTGTGTGTTTGCGGGGGGAGGGGGGCACGGTTTCCAGAGTGGAGGGACACAGTGTCAAACCAGCGCCACGTGAATTCCAGGGACCTCAGGCTTCTGGCTCAGCCTTCGTAGCTCTGCCATGACAACTGCGGTTCACCACCCCTGCTGCACACACGGCCCGGCTGCCAGCTCACTGGCAAGAGTCACTTCACCCCAGAAATTCCTAAGTAGGGCTTGCCTCCGATAAGACCAGGGGAAAAGAATGTATTGATTTATTTACATAACGAGCGCCACCAAGGTGACTTGCAAGCGTTGATGTCAACAGTGGCTTACCAAGAAGAGGCCTGAGCTGGCGAGGAAGCAGTGGTAGGCAAAGGGGCATACACGAGCCTAACTCCATCACAGCTCCCATCGGAAAGCCTGGTGTGCACCAGGCACTGGGCTAAGCAAGACCTGACGTGTCGGGTGCCCATTTTATCCTCACCACAGCCCTCACGGGTAGGCAGGTCCTACTCTTACCCGTTTCACACAGCCGAGGAGAAGGGGCTTGTTCAAGGTCACATACGATGTGTAAATGATAGAGCCAGGACTTGACTCGGTGTCCTCTGAAGATAGTGTAGTACATCAGACCAATGTTTGGCTGGAACCCCACAAGCATTTCACTCCATAGTGAGCAAGGTATATATGCAAAGAGGTGTGTGGTGAAAAGGTCCCTTTCCCTTTGCTGCCTCCCCTCTCTTCCCTTCCTCTCTCCAAATTCACTGAAAGAGAGTACAAGAGAGGCTTTGAAATCCGACAGACCTAGACTCAGATTCCAACTCTGCCTCTTTCTACCTGTATGACCTTGAGTTTGTCACGTGACCATGCTCAGCCTCCGTTTCCCCATTTGTAAAATGCCAGAAGAACACGATAAGTAACATGTGGCAGGCACTGGATAAAGACGATTAAAGATTATGATGATGACCTTCTTCCTACCATCAGGGGCCTGTTATTGTTCTCATTGTCAGTGATACAGAGACAAATGAAGACGGGCTTCTCAGAAATTCCTGGAATACACAATGAAACGGCTCACAGAGCCCTAGCTATCCAAGAAAAGCCACGACAGATGCAGGATTGGAAGGCCGTCCCAGGGTCATTTCATCCTAGCAGCCACCTGATGCCTGTATCTTGATACTGTACTCTTCCAAGTCAGGGACCAGTCAGTGGATCCTAAGGGCTGCCCAGGTGACGAATCTAATGAGTAACTGCCACTGGGCGGGGAAGAAGCCAGCGTGGGGACAGCCAGCCAGGCTGCCACGGAATCAGGCTCAGCAACAGCAGGCAGCCGGCTGGGGAAAACCAGCAGCTGCCGTTGCCTGGTGTCCCGTCTGCCAGCGAATGATAAATGGAGTGGGGGAAGAAAAAAGCCAACAAAGGTGTCCCTGATATCGATGCAACTTCATCTTTTTTCTGGCTGACCACTGACCGAGAACTTAAGCCCCAGACCTTTTTCTTAGGCAGACATTTGAAACTGAAAGATCCCATTTCTTCCCAATGGTGAGATGTCACGGGTAGAAACACTGAGAAGGGAATGGGGTGGGCGGGGGGTGGGGCGGTGCGTGGGACCCACCATACTTGTCCTTTTTCTCCCTCCTCCTCCCTCTCTATCCCACCCCCTCTTCCCTGTTCAGCATCTTTATAGAACGTTCTGTGTTCCCCCTACACACCAACAGTGGCCGTCTGTCCACTGCCTAGTCTCCCCCCATTATTTTGGCAACAGGGTTTCTGCTCAGGAGCTGGAGGCTTAATGGCCTGCTGGTGAAGGGTGAATAACAAAATGCCACTGTATCCAGTTTCCGAGTTTTCTCTTCTTTTATCTCGCTCTGAAACAGGGATTCCAGGCGGCCGAGAAGCCTGTCAGCAGCAGCAAGCAGAGCCTGTCGCTGTTCTACTTAAGCGTGTACAGCCAGCTGGCCCTCTCTGGCGAGGATTTTTCACACGGACTCAGCTCCGAGCCAGCCAGCTCTCGGCTCTGTCCCAGTGGAAGTCCTGGGAGATGTCATCCAAGCCATTTCTCAAAAAAAAAAAAAAAAAGAAGGGATTTCTCTCCTCCAGGGCCCCTCGCTGAGCGGGGGGATGGCAGATCCTCATCACCTGAAGGCAGGAGAGAGCCCCTGAAACCCAGCACAATAGCCAACTGCCACAGAGTGCCCCCACCCCCCTGGAAATGCCATCAAAACCTGACCAAAGTTTCTTCCACCCACGAGATTTGCGGTAACACGAACAACAGCCATCTCCAACTGCCACTTGCTCTAGCCTTGTTCTCCTTATGTGCACCTGAGCTTGGCCTTCCAACCTTCCCAGTAACTAAGGCAACCTGATTCTCTTCTCTTCAAAAGAGCAGTGTTTCCCAGCTACCTGAGGTCCCGGGGGGATTACAGAACCAGGTCAGTTTGGCTAGGCCGGAAGCGGGAGGGGTGGTGACAGAGAGCAGCTGCCTTGGCTACCAATCTCAGACCTTCGGGAGCATTTACTCAAGCGACTTGGAGATGACTCTGAACTCCCTGCACACGCTGTAGCCTTTGCAGCTTCTCTTCCCCATCTACCTCTGTTCTCTCCCTCCCAGGGCTCTGGAGTAGCTGGATGCTCCCTGGAGGCTAAGTCTGAGCCCAACAGTCTCCTAAACCGCCATGTGGATCTCACTTGCTTCTCTTCATCAGGCCTCCTCTGCCACATCCTCTCCCTGAGATCCACTGCACGTTTGCCTCGTTTTAGGAATAAATGGTAACTCCCAAGCCCAACTCGCCAACAGTGCGCCCTGGAGCCCAGAGAGGCTATAGCCAATATGAGTGTGGATTTAGGAGTCCAACTACCTGAGCTCCAGTCCTGGGTGAATCACCTCTTGGTGACCTTGGGCAAATTACCTAACCTTTCTAAGCCTCAGTTTCCTCACCTAAAGATGGAGATAACAGTACTTATCTCATACAGTTGGCAGAAGGGTTAAATGAAATAATATAAAACACTGTGCAGCATAGAGTAAATATTCAGATGTTAGCATTTATTATTATTTTATTCATTTATGGGTTCCAAAGTCTCTTAGTTTTTCCTCTTATCTATCCTAATGCTTTTCAACCTTATTTCTTTCATAATAATTGGCATGGTATTCCCATGCATCGTAGACTCCCATGGAATGTGTGGATCTTAAACTCAAGCCTTCGAAAGAGAATAAAAGCCCTCTAACAACTTGTGAAGGCCCGATCTATAGGTATGAGTGGATCATTAAAAGCAAAGCATGGATAATAGAGGCTTTGGGTAAATTTCTCGTCAGGCTGGTTATAACTCCCGCTTAAGAAAGCATGTCGAAATGTAAATTGGCAGAAAGTGACATCAGTCTGACAATAATTGAAAGTGACATTAGTCTGACAATAACCAATCAATTTTACTTGATTATAAAAATAGTACTTCACTTGCAATTGCTGGTGTTTTAACTATTGGGCCCATAATAAATTCCTATGGCACAACTCACAAATGATTGTGACGCTATGAAACTTGCTGGTCGCCACAGTGAAACGGAATTTGAAAAATAACTCAGCCACAAGCATACACATTCCCCAGTTATTACAATGGATGAAGAGAAACTGGATCTTATTTTTAGGGAAAAGCTTTCGCAGAAGAAAGAGGAAAGGAGACCTGTGCTAGAGACTCAAGGTCGATATTTGCTGTGTGACCTTGAGCAAGTCACTTGTTTCTGAGTCTCCGGTTCATCCGTAAAGTGAGAATGCTGGGTCATGTGACCAGAAAGGTCCATCCTGAGTGCCAATTGCTACAGAGCTGGGCAGAGACTCAGTGTCCACTTGACTTAAATGTTTTGCAGGTACTTCTGGTAAAAGCTAAAATAACTGGCATTCCCAGGTGTCTCCAGCATGTCTGGCTCTGTGCTAGCCAGTTGCCCTAAGTTTATTTAACTGCCTTTGCAGGCTTAGGTGCATCTCCCCATCCCAGAGAAAACAAAACCAAGGCTCAGAGAAAATACATACTTGCCAAGGTCACTCAGGTAGCAAGTAGCAGATCCAAGTTGCCAGGATTCAAAGGCTCACCTCACCCTCTTACCACTGTCTGCACTGGCTGTCTGTTAACTGTGGCCTCCATGCAGGTAAGTAAAACTGCACCTGTCCCAGCTCCATTCCCCAAAGCCAAATTCCTTAGGCAGTGCAGCCCAGGTCTGGATTCAGCAGCTACTGCCGCAGGCAGCTGAGTGGTGCAGGGATTAGAAATGAGGGCTCTGGAGTCAGAGCGCCTTCATCCACATCTCAGCTCCACAAAAGCCGAGAGGCATCACCAAACGCAGCCCCCCTGAGCTCCAGGTACATAACTACCTATCTTTAGGGTTGTTAGGGGGATGAAAAGGAATCACGCAAGTAAAACTCGCAGCCAACAGCCTGGGCGCCTTAATCATTTCCTTCCCACCTAGCTCAACAGGAGGGATACAGCTAGTGACAAGTTAACCTGGGGCAGGGATGAAAAACCTGGGGCCCATGGGCCCCCTGAAATTGTGTGCCAGAAACTGTGTTTGCACTTCTCTTCGGGAGGCATCCTTAACCTGTGTGTCGGGTCCCCACAAGGGTCTCTGACCACAGGAGGTTCAGGTCGTTTGAGAGCGGCAGCCCCAACTTCCTACAATATAAATTATTTCTGAAACAACAGGGTTAGCTCAAGTGCTTCCTCAAATCACGCGAGAAGTTGCCGAGTTCTCTCAGCCAGATGGGTCTCAGGTACTTATCACACAGACCCCAAACCTGCGCCCAGAGTTCCCAAGTGGTTCCTGGAAGAAGGTCTGACCACAAACTACAGCATGAACAGGAATTAGGCTTCAGGAAACTTCTCTGGAAGGGCCAGCTCCAACAATCCATTCATCCTTTGAGAATAATCAGCATATTTGTTTTATGCATACCAGTAAATTAAATACAGGCAGGACCTGGGCCTCTAGGGAGTTACTCTGCTAAAGGAACACCGCTCCACAGGGCTGCACCTGACGCCCCATGGACGGTCACCTCCCTAGACCGGCTTTGCCTCAGGAAGAGCCAGCCCCTGGTGCTGCTGGAGACTTGGGCCCAGTAGGCAAGGCCCAAGCTGCCCACTGGACCCTCTCCGGTTGTTGGGACAACCATGCCCAGGAATTCTGGCCTCCCAGCTTTCGCCTGGGTGAGAAGGGGAGAAAGTTGGCAAGGCCGGCTGCCTGGCTGCTCTTCCAACCCCCTGGTGCAAGAGAAAGCTGAAAACTGAATTCCCTACCCCCAGCAGCCTAGGGCAGGGCAGCACACAAAACAGCTCAGCCCCAGAGGCAGGAATGTGCCAAGACATTCTCCAGGGTTGGTAACCCGAGACGCTATTTTGTTCTGGTGGCTAAGAAATCACTTTTCTGACTGAAGGACCATTTGACTGACTTCTTTTAAATTCAGAGGAATGGGCAGCCATCCCCTGGATTCAGGTAAGGAAAAAGCCAAGACAAATGCAAACACACTCACACACACACACACACACACACACACACACACACTTACGGAGTAGAATTTTTTTGTATGATTTTTTGTCTCACAGTATTGACCAGTCACAGATTAACTACCTTAGCAGAATCTATCTCCCCCATTGAGTTTGGTTAAATTTTTTCCTCCTCCTTACAGCAGCACCTTTACCCTCCGCCTCCCCGCCTCTCAAATTCTGCCATGGAGTCAGGAGGGGTAAGGAGAGGCCTAGGAGTCTGAAATCACATCTGAGAGCCAGCAGGGTCCTTAGAGGCCATCTCATCAACTCTCTTCTCTCACCAATGAAGCACTTACACCTCAGGGAGTTCCAGCATGTGCCCGAGGCCACACAGGCAGGACTAGGAGGCAGAAATCCCTACCAGGGTTTACAGGAGGGAAACTCTAGACAGCTCTCTGCTCAGCTCTTTCCCCAAACTTCCAAACTTGGCCCACCACAACAGTGACCCCAGGGTTGCCGCACTGAGCACCCCAAGCCCAAGGGCCTCACAGCAGCCCAATAGAAGTGAGATGACCAGGAGATACAAAACCAATGACTTGCAAGGTGAAGATGTGAGCGGCTCCATCAAGCACCAGTATGGTTTAATCCCTCTCCATCGCTTGCCAATCTGTCTGAAAACAAAGGCTGTACAGGTCTTGTTGCTGAGGCCATGCGCAGGTCACAAGATCGAGCTAAACTATAATGGCACAGGGTTGTTTTTTTCCTCCACTGTATTTTCAAGGATCCTTTCTATGTATGGCAATATATATCACTAGTTTTCCATTTGTGAAAGTGGTTAAAAATGTTTGAATTGAATTGATTTAAAAATCAACTATTAAGTAAGCAATAGCACAGGTGGATGTGGCAAAAAATAGTGAAGGTGATCCACATAATACTAAAATTTGGGAAATTGTGCTCTAGCCACATCGGTTTTCTGTGGAAGCTCCACTGCTCGCCCTCTTCCAAGGGTCAAGACTTACTGTTGTTTGAGAACCTTTCTACAGCTGTATTATCCTCTCAGAGTCCCAGAAAAGTCCATAGATGCATGACCTGGAGTGCTTAGCAGCGCTAGGTATGCCTCCGGAGCTACATCCTGCTGCTACCAGCATTTCTGCCTCAGTAAGCTGCTGGGACCCAAACTGGGGAGGACACAGAGGCTTGAACTTGCATCTGTTCTAGGAGGGGACAAGGGGCTGCCCAGTTCACCAACACAGTAACAGAGTCCCTGGGACAACTGACGGACCCTGAGGTGGGTGGGGAAAGAGAGTGAACCAGAACATGCTAGGTTAGAACTTCGGAGCTGGCATATGGCAGGGCAGTAGAAGGATCCAAACCAGCAATCACACCTCTGGGCCTCAAGTTTTCTATTGTTTGAAAGCGATCTCCTATGTCCTTCCCAGCTTTTAAGAGTTCCATTACTCCTTCCCTTCCAAGCAAACCCTTAGTCTCACAAACAGGGAAACTGAGGCTCAGGGGTAAAGGCAGCTTGCCCGAGGGATGCTTTCTTGCATTAACACTTTCTCTTCCAGGTTTCCTTACTGAGATCTTCATCATGGTACTGACCATAGAGTAACCCAGTGGGTGTTGAATGAATGAATTTATGCGCTCGGAGAAACTACTGGAAACCTCAACTTACATCTTGTTTCTGCTTTTTCTTTTTCTTATCCCTCGCCTTGCTACACACCCATACTGGACTTGTGGGAACCTCAATCCCAACCTCGCAAGAGGAAGGGTCCAAAGAATTCACCTCCATTGCTTTATAGGCACCTGCCGCCCAAGGTCACAATGACCAGGTGAAAATGCCACGTTCCTAAGACACTCTGACTGCAGACCGCATCAGCTAAAGGACAACCAAGCTAACCCAGGGGGTGATCCTCCCTCCCCTCCAACGCATAGGCGGGGAGGGAGGGAGCGTGTGCAAAAAAATCGCGAGCAGTGGAAACCGGGAGAAAGTCTGGAAGTGGAGAGCCACTCCAGCCATCTCGGACTCCACCTGCCTCAGCAAAAAAAATACATAAAAATCCCGTGCTACAGCCGGCGTGGTGGCCACCAAGGTCAGGACGCGCTGGTGCAGAGCTGAGGAACCCAGTCCCCAGAGGACGAGAGGCAGGAGAAAGGGGCGATGGGCTGGGCTTTTGCCAGAGGCCTCTCACCCCATCTACCTCCTAACAGCTTCCAAGTTGCTGTGAGATTCCTGGAGAACCCGTCTCCCCGATCAGCCCTCCCCTGCTCCTTCCCTGCCTTCCCACTCCCGCCTCCAGCCCCCCGGCTGCTCGGGCACTCTTCTCAGAGCCTCCAAGTCACCTGTCAAAAATCACACTCGGGGCTGCCTTTCCCTGCGCTGGCGTCCTTCGCCCAGCAGTCTCCCACGGAACCCTGGGGTCCCACCACCCCCTCTAAACCAGACGCTTCCCCATCCCCCCTCCCGTTGGCGGGGAAAGCCTCCCCGGGCAGCCCCAGCACCACTCGCCTGGGTCGCTCCCCGCACCCCCAGCCGACTTCTCTGGCTAAAGGGGGTGGGGGGCGGGGCGAGAGCTTAAGGTCAAAACTCTGGGAAGGTGCCACGGCTGGGGCCTAAGTCCTGCATCTAGGGATGGCAGAGGGGGCAGCCTGGGGCAGCTCCCTGGGCGTCCCCTCCTCCCACAGGGGCAGCAGCAGCGCTCCCCAAGGGGATGGGGCGGCGGGGGTGGGGGTGCAAACTGAAGATAGCGCCAGAGGCTGTTAGAGCCCCCCCCCCCCGGCCACCTCCTGCGCAGTCCCCGCTAGTGGCTCCTGGGACAGCAGGGGGCCCGGGTGCGGGCGGTGGAGGTCCTACCTGTCCCGCGGGTCGATCCAGCTGGTGGTGCGGCTCGTGTGGTCTATGTAGTAGACCTTGCCGTCGAAGTCGCGCGCCTGCTCCCAGCCCTCCGGCAGGGGCAGCTCCGGCCGGGGCATCTTCCCAAGCGCGGCCCGCGCTCCCCCATGCAGCTCCGGGCAGCCGCGGGGCCCCCGGGCTCAGCAGCTCCGGCCGGCGGCGCCCGGCGCGGGCGGCCGCCGGGGCAGCATCGTGCGGGGGGCCCTAGTGAGGTCTGGCGGCGGTGGCACGGCTGTCCATGCGGCCGCACGATCCCCCGGCCCGGGCCTCTCACGCTGCCATGTGCGCCCGCAGCCCGGGTGCGCGCCGAGCCCCGCTGCAGCCGGCGCTCCTCCGCCGCGCGGCGCGCTGCGCCCTCCACGCCGCCGCCCCGGCTCAGCCCCGCCGCTGCGCTCGCCCCGCTTTGCGGCGTCTGCCTCCGCCAGGTGCGGCCGGGGCGGTGCAGGTAACCGCGCTGCCCCGGAAACGGGAGGCGGAGCGCGGGGCGCCCGGGTTTCCAGGTTCCCTCCCCACGCGCAGCGCCGCCGGGGCGGGTCCTCGGGCGCGAGACGCGCCCCCTCGTGGGACGGTCCGAACCGCCGGCCGCCCGCACCTGTCCCGGCGAAAGGAGAGCGCCCCTTACCTGGGTCCCTTCCCCAGACTGGAGCCCCAAGAGGCTAAAGCAAGGCCCGCTCTGCCTGTTTCCCAAACACGCCTGCGTGCCCAAGGCTCTTGGCACAGGTGGCCCCAGATCTTACAACTCCCCGTTGCTCTGTTATGTAGAATTAGGAGTCGGGCAAGAAGTGGTTCAATAGAAACATTCTTGTAAATCGGGGAACGTAAGTTTTCCACTCTGATCCCTTGCCCCAACACACGCACCATCTGTCTCCCTCTCATTCCATTCTTCTCCCCATATTGATCCACCCATCCCCTACGCCCCCACCCTGTATTTGCCAATGTAGCAGGCTCTCCTATGGGTCAGTAAAATTAGGAGTGCTAGGAAACCCCTCCTCCCCCTGGGAGGTCTTCCAGAGGGTGTCAGGATGAGCAACTTTGTAAAAGGAATAGGAAGGATGTTGTTGTGATTAGCTAAATTGAGTACTTAACCTGTCCCAGGCTGTGCGCTAGCAGTTTCCCATGCACTCTTTTCTGAGATATCCTTGAGGCAGGTAGGTTATGGAAAGGAGTCAAGAAAGCAAAACAAAATTCCATCTTTAAAAAAATTAGAAGAAATGAAAAAATCAGACACAATATTTCTTGAGAAATGAAGAATGTGTAATTGAAGACAAAAGTGAAGGTTGCACAACTGAGTTGAGGATCAACTGACTGTGTTTCCTAAGTGTGTGTTTAGCCCTTTTTTGCCCTGGGTGTGTCAGAAAGCTGGGCTGGAGAATGAAGCCCAGGGTGGTGTATCCTCTTGGCTGAGCCCCCACAATCTCCCTGAGGAGCCAGCATCCTGTGCTGTATGGGCCCAGGTGTGCTCAGCAAGGGCAGGAATCCCAGGTTTGTGGTCTCATCTCCTCTCCCTGGGCGAGCCCCACCATAGCAGCGCCTCACCTCCAAATGCCTTCCATGGAGTCAGTTACTTCCCTTAGGCCAGGCCTATGGGCTCAACATTTGGCCCTTTCTCCCCTCCTTCATTCCGTAGATGCCTTGCACGAAAGTCCAGAAACGGCCTCAGACTGGCCACCAACACCCTAAAGGAGGAGTTCCCCGTCCTCTCATGGGGCATTCCCACAGTGCTTTATACTTCCTCTGCTTAGGCCAAGCCTTCACTATATAAAAACCTCCCACTATTGATTAGGTCAATAGCTCAAAAGTAAAACCAACACAGTGCTTCACACACATGATCTCATTTAATTCTCACAACAACCCTCTGGAGCAGGGAATACTGCTTATTATGTCCATGTCACTGATGAGAAAACTGAGGCTCCAAGATGCTGTTCTGTTGCCCAGGGACACAGAGCTAGTCAGCGGACCCAGGACTGTCCTACTCCAGCACTCGTGCTCTCAAATACTGACCTATACTTTCTCTTTTTTTCCTCTCTTTTTCGTTTTTTTAAATTATAGCAGGTCCTTGAATAATGTCATTTTGCTCTGGACTCAGTCTGTGTGGGTCCCAAATCCACCCTATTTTCTAGCCCTTTGACCCTGAGTAACTTGCTTAACCGAAGTCTCAGCTTTAGGTCTGGAAGCCATCGTGATTAATACAGACTCAGTAGGCTTCTTGTAAGGGCTAAACATTATAGGAGGTGAGGAGTATACAGGGCTGGGCGCTCAGCAGTCAGCCATCGCCCAGGGTCCTCCTGCAGCATGAGTGCCTGGCAGCACGCATTCCCCTATGAAATGTGAACCGATGAAGTAGTTTCTGCCCCAGACACAAGCCCATGCCCTTGCCCTTCCTGAAAATGGTGCATGGTTGCTTGTGATAATTCCCAACTACTGGTTTTGGTTTTGTCTTGTTGTGCAACCAAGCCCTACTCACTGGTTGGTGTTGGTTGTGAAGGGAAAACACCTTCTAAACTGCCAAATCCAACTTTCATTTTTAGCCAGGTGCCGAAGCCCTGGCATTTTCCAAATGGCTGTTCCTTCAGACCTTTAGACCTCAGCTGAGGAGCAGGAAAGTGAGCCCATAGCAGGAACTGGCTCCTGAAAGCCTTGGCCGGTTGGTTTGTCCATCCTTCTTACTCCCATGCCCGCACACCCCACCAAACAAAAGAATCCCAGGTTATCTCCCAGAAGCTGCAAGCAGGGTGAGGTAATAAAACAGATGACTGTCTGCCCCATGTGATGGCAGGTGAATCATCCGCAGGCATTCTTCAAGGCTGAGGACAAGTGTGAGATGGACTAAAGGTAAAACTGGATGAGCCATGTGATAGGGCAAACTGGAAGTTACTCCATAGGTGACTGAACTACGGGAATCTGAACTGAAGGCAGGAGGCCCAGCCTTTCCGGCCTTCTTCCTAGGGCTCTGTGTAGCTGCCCGTGAGTGGAGGTGGAGGAGACAGGATGGCCAGCATGGGGGCCGAGCAGGAGTGACCACAGGCCAAGCCTTCTTCATTTGCTTTCACATCCAGTCGGCCCACTGGAGGCACCTCCACCCGGGACACATTGTCTTGTTTTTATAAAAGACGCCCACTTACATCCTTTTTCTCCACTCAACAAAAAAGGAAGGCCAGTTTCCACAAATATGATTCAGAGCATCAGGGCAATGTATTTCACAAAGATGGTAAGGAGGAGAAATTAAGCTTAAAAAAATTTAAAAATGGAACAGATATGTCAGCAGTAGTTTCCTGTTAGCTTCTGCGTTCTTCAAGGAAGTGGAGGCTGTGGAAATCTCTGCTGAGAATTTTCTCCTGGCTCCATGACCTTGCTGCCTTACCTCATGCTGTCCCTCTCACATATCCCAGAGAATACACAGCTACGTTTCCATGATTCAGCCAATAATGTCCCCTTTCTTTAGTCATGCACTAGATGAACAGCCCGTGGACTGTTTATTTTTTTCAATGATGGGAAAACATGTCCTAAGCCAGGGAAAATCAGGGTGGAAGAAACCCTCGCAGTAGGAGAGATGAGGCAGAAGAGATGGTTTCTTATTTATCTCTGGGTCCTCAGTGCTTGACAATAAAATACATCTAGCATTGCCTCCTTGTTTTACAACCAGGGAGATGGCGTTTCTAGGAACCATCACTCATTGTCCCGGTTCGTTTTAGTCCCATTTTACAGATGTGTAACCTAGACTCAAAGGTGAGGTGACTTTCCTTTGGTCATGTCGTCAATAATAGAGCCAAGATTCCAACCGAACTCCCAATGGGTTTTACTTCTGGATTCACAGCAGTGTGGGCTCTCCCTTGCCAACAAAAGAGGAACTTGGGGGCCTAATAGTCTGGTTGGAAGTGGGTGGAAGAGCAGAGCAGCCAGGAGATCAGCCTTGAATTTGGGCTTCCATGTGGATTGCATATCTCTCGGAGTGGCTGGAGGTGGGAGGGGGCAGAGCTGAAGTCAAAGCTGTGTTGGAAAGGAGAGGGCAGAGTGGAAGTGGGTGTTCTGAATTCTAAGCTGAAGGTAGATCAACCTGAGTTTTTGACCTCCGCCAGTGCTGCCAACCAAACCCACCTGGGGGTTAGCTATTAGGGATTTAACAGGCTGAGCTGTCTCCATGAAAGGAAGGGCACTTTTCTCCCTGTGCTGCCTGCTGTACCCCCTTCTCCCCGCCACCTATTCCTTGCTGGTTCAATTCATTAAATGAACTGAGTTTCTCCTGGATAAGAGGCAATCCTGGGGCAGGCAGGAGAGGTTTCCACTCTCCCCATCCAAGAGTCCTCCGGATACTGCGGACTGTTGTGTCTTTCACCAACAAGGAAATGAATTATGCACTGAAAGAGGAGGAGGAGATGAAATCTCAGCTTCAAGGGTGGGGGTGTGGAGAGGTGAAAGGAAGAGTGTGAGCAGAGGGAGGGAGTTCCTGCAAAGCAGAGCTTTCCTCCACTCCCACCCCAACGGCAGAAGAGGACCCCTGGTGGGAACGGGGGTGGGGTGCTGGCTGAAAGAAGCCTGTCGAGGGGTATTTATAGAGATTTATAAAGCTTGCATCGCCATGGTACCCAGGCGCTTAAATTAAACTCCAGCCCAACTGCTTAGACACTGCTGGAATAAAAGGCTGTCTACCTGTCCACTGATCCCGGTTGACATCTCCTTCTCAGAAGTTCAGATGAGCAATCTGAGTGAGTTTTAGAAGATACTGGCAAGCAAGGTGTAAGCTTGGAGCTTAAACCCAGCTAAGTTGCTTCAACAGGGTGGCTGGGGGGGAGTAGTGAAAAATGCATGGGCAGAAAAAAAAAAATCTGCGTGAAACTTGGCCCTGCATTTTGGTCGATGTGTGAGTTTGGGCAAAAGACTGCATCTCTCTGAGCCTGTTTGCTCTGCTGTCAGATAGACCAACAATACCCTCCTCTCTGTGGATGTGTGACAACTAAATAAGATGATGTAAATGAAGTGTTCGCTTAGCACCTGAAACACGGGTGTTCTTTCAAAGGCCGATCCCTTCCCTTCTCAGGTCTTCATTCGTTTATTCAACAAGACTCTTGTCTGTCAACTCATGTGCCAGACAATGGGTCAAGACAATGGAGGATACCGGGATGTTTCTGGCCTCATGAGGCTTACAGGTTAGTAGAGGAGATACACAATATACAAGTCAACAAGTGAATAAATAATGGCCTGTTGTGGTTGATAACAAGAAGGAAATATATAGAGGGCAATGACAACATTTCAGAGTCTGGGAATTGGTAGAAAATCTGCCTTGGACAGGGCCAGAGAAGAAAGCCTTTCTGAGGAAGTGACATTTAAGCTGACACTGGAAGTTGCCAGTCATGTGAAGAGGCATAGGACGTTCTGTGCCTGTGAAGGGAGCAGCATGCAGCAAGGCCCTGAAGATTTGGTCTGTTCACCAGATCAAAAGGGCTCCGTTTCCACTTCACTCAAACACCACAAGGGGTTGATTCCATTTGGGGATCCAAGCTCAGAGGTGGCCACCTTAAAATCTTGTGAGGTTCTCTGATCCCTGCACTGTTGTTGATACCCTGATCCAGGCCGAACAGTTCCTACTCCCCAGCCCCGGTTACTCAGCTGCAGTAGCCTCGAAAGGTCCGAAACAGCCTAGTAAAAGTTGGATACCTTGTTCCCTCTGTCGTTAGTTTTCAGAAGTTTAATTATGTGGTGAACACACAATGCTATATACAGATGACGTGGAATTGTACAACTTGAAACGTATATCATTGTATTAACCAATGTCACCCCAGTAAATTTTATTAAAAAAAATAAATAAAAGATTGTATACCATGTTAAAAAAAGAAGTTTAGGTATGTGTTTTGGTGTAGATTTCTTGTTTGGAGTTCACTCAGCTACTTCGATCTGTAGTTTGATGACTCCTGTCAAAGTTAGGAAGTTTTCAGCCATTATTTCTGAGATCTTTCAGAGTGCCACCCTCTTTCTTCTCTATTTCTGAGACTCCCATCTTTATTATAATCCCTCAGGTCGCTGGGGCTCTGTTCTTTTTCTCCTTTCAGACTGTTTTCTCTGTTGTTCACATTAGGTCCTTTCTATTGTTCTCACAGCTGACCGATTCTTTTCTTTGGCCTCTCCATTCTGCTCTTGAGTCCATCCACCAAGCTTTTCATTTCAGGTGTTACATTTTTCAGTTTTAACATTTCCGTTTCGTTCTCCCTTATGTCATTTATTTCTCTACTGAGGCTTTCTGATTTTTCATTTGTGTCAAGTGTGTTGATGATTGCTTATTGAAGCATTTTTATCATGGCTGCTTTCCAATCCACATCGAATAATTCTAACATCTGTCATTTTTGTGTTGTCATCTATCGATTGTCTTTTTTCATTCAGTTTGAGATCTTTCCTGTTCTTGGTGTGGCGAAGGACTTTTGACTGAAGTCTGAACATTTTTATATTACAGTCTGAGACCCGGGATCTTATATAAACGAGTTTTAGCTGGCTTTCTATGCTACCATTCCAGCAGGGGGATGGGGGGCATGATGACAGCACCTCCTTAATTTCAGGTAGAGGTAGAAGCCTAAGTTCCCACTTGGCCATATTGACACCTGGTGGAGGTGGGGTCCTCACTGCCCTTCTCTGACACCATCCCAGGGGAGTGTTGAGGCAACTGCCTCACCGCATTCTCTTGAGTGTGAAAGTTTAGGGCCCCTACTGCTGGTGTGGGTGAAAATGGGGCCACAGTTTTTTCCTGCGGTATTTAGCTAGAGCAGGGTGGTTATTGTATAAAAGTTTTTCTGTTTGCTAGTCTGCCTTTTTCCTGGTCTTTTGACCAGAGAGAGCAGGTTTTTTGGACATTTTTTTTGTCTGGACCTATTGACAATCCTGGGTTTTCTGTTTCTCCAGCACTCAATCTGGGATATGTAAACAAAAAAGAAAATCCAGGGAACTCACACCCATCGCCGTGTCATTTCTCAGGTTGTAAGGTTGCTGGCCATCTGCCTTCTTTTCTGCACCTTCAGACTCTTCTTATGTTTGTTTTATCTGTAAGTCCCAAATTCTTGGTTTTACTTAGTGGGAGGAATAGGGTAATCAAGCCCATTCTATATTCCTGGAAGCAGAAATTCATTGCTTACTCTGAGCCAACAAAACTCAATATGTCTAAGCCAGAATTCACCCCTTTCCTTGAGCCAGTTTCTTGTCCTATTGGTCCTCCTCCACTTTCTTCCTCCCTATTTTTGTTCATGTCCCCTACAATTATCTAGGGAGGAAGCTGAGGGTTTTACCCTCAAGGCCTCTTACATGTCACTTCCATCTTTTGGACTTAAGCCCTTTTTCCCAACTCTTCTCATTTTAATGGTGTCTTAACTGATCTCATAACTTGTATTCTTTACCCCTCCTTTATACCTTCTTCCTAAAGCATGTGTCCATAGCTGCATTCCTCAGGGTCAAACTCAAAAATGGTCTGAGAGCAAATACACTTGGGTACTGTTGGCTTTAAAACAGTAAAGAGATTTCTTTACTGTGGGACTTCTCAGAGCTTTCACTATACCTACATCCATGGTGAGTAGCCAAGAAAACAAAATAGAATACAGAATTGCCCAAACTAAAAGGATATTTGACTAAAATGTCCTTTCCTTTCCTTTCCTTTCCTTTCCTTTCCTTTCCTTTCCTTTCCTGAGGCATCTCTGGAATACTGTGCCTAACCCAGGGGTTGGCAAACTTTTCTGTAAAGAACTAGATAATACATACCTTCAGCTTTGCAGGCCATATGGTTTTTGTTGAAACTATGCACCTCTTTCATTGTATCTGAAAGCAGCCAGAGACGATATGTAAACAAAAGGGTGCGGCTGTGTGCCAATAAAACTTTATTTACAAAACAGGCCACTGGCTTTCAGGTTTTAGTTTACCTCCACCTGTAACGAAAATATCATTTTAATTACAGAGACCTGGGTGTCATCCTAGCTTTCTCCCTTTTCCTTACATTCTGTCTGCAAGAGCCTTGGATCCTGTCTACAGAATATGAATCTGTTCCCACCTCTCCATCTCTACCTGTTGGATGTAGGCCATCAGCACCTGTATCAGTCAGCCTCCCAATGCGGTCTCTACTTGCCCCATCATCCTATATATATACCAGGACATCTGATGGTGTTACGTCCCTCAGTGGTGCTTCCCTGGTCTTAGCATTAAGTCCAAGCACCTTACCTTGTGTAGTTAGGTCCAGAGTGGGTTGGCTGTGGGCCGCCTGTCTAGTGTCAGTTTTATGCCTTCTCCCCTCATACTGCACAATTGAGCTTGTATAGGTGGTTTGCACACATTCGACTCCTCTCACCTGTGGACCCTGGCACAGGCTGCTCGCCTCTCAATTACACTCCTCTGTCTTCACTGTGGATTCTCCTTCTTCAGCCTCCAGGTGAGATGTGACATCTTCCATCACTGTTCAAGGTGGGTTGTGTGTCCCTCCATTGAATTTATCTTTTGGCAATCTAGCTTCATCACTTTATTTCTTTATTTCTCTCTGTTTTATTTTTGTCTCCCAACTAGAGCTTAAACCCTGTGAGGGCAGGGTTGTTGTTTTTATTTCTCCCACACCTGCAGCACCTAAACCCGGCCCAGCACAGATTGCCATGGGCACATGTTAGAGATCAGGGGCCATACCCTGACCAGGGCCTAAGACTCCCGGACACCACCTTTTTAAAACCGGTTTTTCTCCTTGGAGGGAACAGATGGCATTAATCTGTTGGAATAATTAGGAGCCCATATGCCCCTCTAAGAAATGACTTGCCCATCTGTGGTGAGGAATGAGAATTATGCAGCATCCAAGGGGCCTTTATGGAAGTATTTTTCCTTTTAGCTTGAATGTAAAGGGTCTTTCTCAAAGTCTTTATTTGAGAACTCTCTTTCTTTATAGAACCAAATATAATGTGTGATCCATGAGTGTATCACAGATTACTTAAAAAAAAAAAAAAGCTACAAAAAACATTCTTGGGATAATGGGGGACTTGTGACTTTGAAATACATTGTAGACAGAATGATTGTGTCAGTGTTATGCATCTTGGGAGTGACAGCAGTATCGTAGTTTTGCAGGAGACTAATCCCGTTCTTAGAAGGTATAAGCAGAAGCATTCAGGAGTGAAGCGTCACACAACTTACTTTCAAATCGTTCAGTAACCATTTGAGCATTTCAGAAGCAGGGAGGGAGAGAATGTAAATGTGGCAAACATGTTGACAATTGTTAAATAATAATAAAAAATGGTACTGTATTTTATATTTTATTCCATACTCAGCATCTCATTTAGCATGGTGTCTGTCCTGGAATACACCTCAATAAACGTCGGCTGGAACTGTAACAACAGGTTGTCTAAAGGCGTGCAGAGAATTGCCTAAGATGACCAAATATATTGAGTTCCTGTCAATGAACTCCTGATATCGGGCTTTGAGCAGCTTTATAACCAAGAAGCCCAGCAAACAGCCATCTCCCTCTAGGGGGAGTCACATGGCCTGAGTTCCAAATGTGTTTCATATAGCTTAACATTTTATCGTGAAACAGAAAACAAATAAACTACTATAAAAGAGAGGGGAGAAATTCTCCCAATACGTTCCAAATAAGGGAAAGACATAAAGACATCTGGACATGGATATGAGCAGGGTCCTGGTCCCCAGCAAGAAGATGGAGACACTTTTGGTTCATCAGCCTGGACAGCTCCCTGGATGTGTCTGCAAGCACTCAGCTGCGGGGGTCACACAGCCCCTCTGATGTCCACCCCATTGTCCAGCTTAAGGACCCACATTGCCTGGAAGGCTGAAGACTCGCCCCCCGCATGGTGAACAGGGATCCGCGGGCAAGTGGCATGCCTTCTCTGGCCTCAGTCTCCTGGTCTCTGAATGTAAGCAACCCTGGGCACTCAGACCTGCCTGACATTCAAACCCAGACTGCAGAGTGGTTGCTGTGACACAACCACCCCTCAGCCCTGGGAATATAGAGGATTCCACCCATACCTGAGATCTTGCAACTGAGTGCATTGATCAAGTTCTAGATTAACCTCGATGGAGGCGGGCATTACTGTTATTCTGAGGGTACAAGGACCAGGAAGCCCCTCCCCTCCACAGACTCTCCTGCTTAGAAATTCATTTCCAATCAGCAAGTTAACAAGTAACATGGGTGCCCCCATGAGGGGGGCAAGGTTCACAGGTGTGCTATCAGCGAGTGCCTAGATTGGGCAGGGAAGTTACTGGGGGAGGTGGGAGGCAAATCCTGCCAACACTTGGAACTACAGCCATGGACACAGTCCACACTGCCTGAAGTTTGTTCCGCAGAGCCCTCCCGTGGGCGGGGGGTGGGGGCAGGAACTCCCTTCTTCCAGCTGGTGGGAAACTCTCCATCTGAGAGGCACGCCCCTGGTGAAGAGTGAGTGGGGCTCGCATCACAAATGGAGCCTCTGAGCCAGGAGGATGGTGACACAAGCCCACGGAAGCTTCCAGGGCTGGATGCAACACGTGCTCTGTGAGCTCTGAAGGGTGATGCAGAGGAAACGGACAGGTGCTAGGAGCCCGGTTCTTCCGCTTCCCCTCTTGCACTACATGTGAGCTGGGCTGAGCGCTTCCTGTCTCCACCGAAGGCCCAGGACCTGGACTGTGGGCTGTGTGTTTGTGAGGCTTGTGCTTGGTGCCTGGAGGGAGGGAGGGTGTGTGTATCCACACGCTCCGGTCTCTGTGTAGCCAAAGAGCAGGTGGCTGTGGCCACAGAGATCCTGTGTGTTGCTGCATCCAAAAAGCAGGTGACATTCTTTTGTCTCCCTCCCCTTGCAGGGCCCTTCAACAGGGATGGTTGCCTGAAAGACGGGAGCTCCCGCCCCGCAAACACGCTGTTTCCCCTCTGCTGAGGATGTACCTGGCTGGTCCTCAGTATCTCGCCACCCACATATCCACAGCCCCATCGCAGAGGCCCACAGGGGTGGGTTGTTAGGCCTCCGGGGCAGTAGTCTCTGCACCACAATCTCCAGTTTCCATTGCCCTGTGCACTTTCCCTCTTTATAGGGAGATGGATCCTGTCTTTGGGCTGAGTTTCTGGAGAAGAAGGCTGTAGGCGGTTCTGTCAGGGAAACACCTGGGAGGCAGGACTGGGCAGAGGGGAGCTGGGATAATGTCACTTGTCACTCACCCGGGCCAGCAGCCAGGCATCTGTGCCCCTGCATCTATGGACCAGTCAGTAGGTGCGGGCTTCCTCTGGGGAGCAGTGTGCCCCTGAACCAGGCACTCCCTTCGCAGACGCTGTTTGTGAAGTGTCTGCAGGCAGCTTTTCCAGTCTTGGGGACAGGTTGGCGAGTGCCTGCGTCTTAAAGAGAGGGGTCTGCACCCACTGCAGGGGTGGTCCATGCTGGTCACACACACCTTAGAATCTGGAAGAATGTAGAAAATGTTCTCTTGCTGCTTCTATCACAGTTTTTTTTTTTTTTAATTATTTTTCAGTGGTGCCAGGCCTGAGTTCCTCACTCTTGGGTATCACATTGTCCATGTGCTTGATGTCAACAGAGAAAGATTTGAACCCATGGGCATCCTTTTCTTCTCCTGATGGCTCTCCTGACCCCTGTGTCATTGGTCTCAGAATGCTTGGCACACTTCAAGTGTTGCAAGAACCAAGTCGCACCCAAGCAGTGGAGGTTCCAGCAGCAACAGAAGGAAGGACCACTTCCAGACAGCCCTTGAAGGCTTGGGGATGATGGACAGGAGCTCACACTCTCTCGAACGGGTCCCATGGCTGCAGCCCCAGGCCCTGCCCAGAGAACATACGTTGGGCTTCATCCATCACCACCAAGATGCCCCATTTCAAGAGCCTGTGTGACCTCAGACGTCAGGACAGGACAGGAAGGGAACAAAACATTATACTGTCATCACAGGCCCTAGCATCTCCCCCAAATCCCCAGACTCCTCTCCACTTGTTACTTTCCCATGTGGATTGCTCTGACACGCATCGCTGTTACACTCTGTGGGCTGCCCCCTGCCGCACAGAGCCTGCAGCTGCTGTGTCCTAGGAGTGCTCGCTTTTCCTGCCTCCCTCTAAGCGGGACATCTCCTCAGGGAGGCCCAGGCAGCAGAGAGAGGACCTGGGAAGTGTGGGGGAGAGCAATGAATTCTCTCCTCCATGAGCTCAGCTGCTGAGCGGCTTGCGGGTGCTGGAGCCCAGGAGAGAATAAGGCAGGGGCCCAGCCCTTTGCTCTTGAACCCCTGGCTTGGGGGGTGTCCTTTGGACGAACACAGGCGAGTACGGACAAAATGTCTCCTTAGGGAGAACCAGAAGACAGAGTCCCTTCGTAAGGCTCAGGCCTGGGAGAAATGAAGCAGGAGAAAGCGCTAAGACAGTGGTTCTCAACTGAGGGCAATGATCCCTCCCTGGAAGAAATCTGGCAACGTCTGGGGACATTTTAGGTTGTCACAGCTAGGTTGGGGATGCTACTGTCACTAGTGGGTAGACACCATGGATGCTGTTAAACAGCCTGCAATGCATACGACAGCCTCCACGACAGAGCCACCAGAGCCCAAATGTTCATGGTGCCCAGAGCGAGAAACCCTGCGCTAGCACATAGGCTGGTCTGGGGGGCACAACAACCTCCGCTGACAGAACATGCTTGACAGTGAGGGGATCTCCTGCTCCCCACGTGTGGAGGGAGCGTGGACCCAGCGTGAAGAAGCAGGGGGCACCCAGCCCCCCTCACTGCTCCCCCGCCCCCCACTGCCCCTGCCAGCTCTGCCCAGGCACAGGTTTCTCCAGGCTGCTGTTGGAATGAGGCTTCCTGCCTTCCCAGGGGGCCGGGCCCACGGCGTCCTCAGAGGGGTGGGCAAGAACCTTGGTGGGAAGCCTCAGGGCCTGGGTGCCTTTTTGGTGATTAAGGTTCAATCCAGACCTTCAGGATGTTTACAGGTCTGCGTCCTGCCTTCTAAATTCCCATCAAAGTGGACTAACTCCTTCCCCGCCCTGCCCTGTGTTCCTCTCACTCCCTGCCCAGTCCTCCTCCCAGGGCGGCTGTAGTATGGCTGCTGTTTATTGGCTCCGGTGCTCCCCACTAGGCTGCTCCTGATGGCTGTTTCCTTCACACTTGGATTCCCAGCACCGAGCTTTGTCTGCTGAACGCTTTGTCTACCAGCCCGATTTGATGACAGAATGGACAAATGCACGATTTCAGTGGCTGTCATATCAGCACCAAACTCGTTTTTTATCCTGGCAGCTAGCTTCGCTGGAGAACCACCCCTTCCCTCTTTTTATGGCCCTGGAAGGTCTGATGGGATTTGGGCCAATGCAAAGGTCTTATGTGAGTTGAAGGGAGGGGCTCTCTGCCATTTCTATGGGTGCCACAAGGAGAGAGGCTTGGGGCTGCTGGAATCGCCTTTCCCGCCCCTGGGGAAAGCCTACCTGGGATAAAGCCACCTCCCAAGGGAAATGGAACAGCAGGTGGGGCAAAAACATTTACTGAGCCCTGATCCAACCACGTCCAAAGTCACCCATGCCTTTGGGCTTCCCGGCTTTTGCTTTGGGCTGGGGTTCTGTCACTTACCATTTTAGGTCTCCTGATTCATGTTTTCATGCCACCTGGGTGCAGCGCCTGCCTGTGTTCATCTTCGTCTCCACACCACTCCAGCCTCCTACGTGACAGGTGTTCCTGGGGTTGGCTTACAGTGGGGCCTGAGTCCTTCGGGCTGATGACTCTTGCCTTACTTAGAGTGCAATCTGCATGCAGTGGGCTGAGATAACACTGAGATAAAGGGATGTTGAGGGAGTAGACTTGGAATGGAAATAATGGGACTTTATTTCCTGCTCCTGACTGTTTCACCAAGTGCACGTGAAGTTCAAATAACATCAGTTAAATTGGGTGAAGGGTTTTATGAATGCATAAGTATAAGGAGATCGCTTTCATGGTCACTGGAATTGGCTATCCCGGCCGACTTTCCTCAGCTTTTCGCTGCCTAACACCTTCCCTGTCACAGTCTAGGGCACCCAAGCCAAGTACAGGCAGATTTTACGGGAAAGGCTGCCACCTTGTGGCCAAATGCAAACCCGCCATTTACCTGGAGGATACGATAGCTTGGGAAGGGGGGTTTGGGGAATAGGTGAAGTCAGTCTCTGGGAAGAAGCCCTAGCTGGAACAGCCTTACTTTAAAAGGGCTACCTCACAGCCAAAGTGCCAGTTCTGGGCATTGGAGGGAGGGTTCCGGCTGCCCAGCTGCCTCAGGTTGGAAGGTGGGGCTCGGGGGTAGGCATGGTGGATCAGAACTTTCCTGGAAAGCCCTGACTCGGACCCATCAGAGGCCCCCTGAAGGTAAGCCTCAGTTATACTTCTCCTTAAACCCTTCTCCCTAGCTGTTGGTCCTTTCTCCTGGGTGGGGTGGAGTGATGTTGAAGAGAGGCCCCCAGATCCTGCTCTGGGCTGGGAGGGCTCCCCACTGGCTTCTTGCCTGAGATCAACTCCCCGCCTTGCTTGGCCCCTCTGGCTGCATCCACCCGGAAGAGACACACACAGTGGTTAGGACCCCTTGTAGCGCCCACCAAACCAGGCTTCCAGCTGCAGGCTGTTTGTTCTGCAGGCACATCTTCAAGTGATTCTGACACCAGTCGGATTAAACAAGGCAGGTGGCAGATGGACCAGAGCACACAGGAGGAGCTGTCTCCTGATGGGAAACAGCCCAAACTCACTGTACATGGGGGAAACGAGGGTGTTCACCCGGGCTTCTAAGGATGTGCCTTGGAACAGTTTTGTTCTCTGGTTTGCTTTACTAAATCCTAGCTTGCTCTGTGGGTAACACTCACAGGGTCCGTGAGGCCCAAAACCTGGTGTTAAGATTCTGGCCTCGCCACCCCCATTCTCATTCCTCCCACCTGAGGAAGCCACCCAGCCTGGGAGGCAGCGGTGACCAGAGCACTCCCAGACTTCCGGGAGAGGTTTTGTGATCTGCCCCAGGTAGGCTTGCATCTGATTCCATCCCTTACCAGATGGGAGAGACCTGGCTTCAGTTTTCTTACCTGCAACGTGGATGTCACTAGGAGCTCGTCCTTGCAATCTGGCCACTCAATTTACTTCCATTTCCTCCTCTATAGTCCAAAGCACCTTTGTCTCAGGTCAGCGGCCACCGGCCTCTCTCTTCATCTCACACACGCGACCATGTCGGCTCCCGCGACACTTCTCCGCAGTGTATCCAGAGCGCTTGTTTATTAAATTAAAACTGACTCCCTCATTTTTAATTTAAAAAAAATGCAGTCTTTCATCTGCACCTTCTGAACCCTGCCAGCCTCTTCTGTGTCCCACCCAAACCGTGTCTCACCACAGGCCCTTTGCATAGGCTGCCCCCTGGGTCTGGGATGCATCTCCCCCTTTTCACCTGGTTAACTCCTGCTTAACTTTCAGACTTCAGCAACTTCTGTGACATTCTCAGCCTAGGTCGCATCCCCCGTATGTGCATCATATCTTTATAAATCGATCCTTCTTGGTACTAACACCCCCGTCATTTTCACTTCTTAGTATAATTATTTCACTCTCGTCTGTCTGTGTCCTTGACTGTGAGTTTCATGAGGCAAGGGTCCATGCTTATGGTTATTCACCTCCTTTATCCTCGGAACTTAGCACACAGTACGTGGCACATGGCAAGCTCTCAACAGTGTTGTTGAAGGAATGAAACGTGAGGATTAAATGAAAGTATTGTGTGCAGGGCACTCAGCACTGTTCTTGGCATGTAGTGAGCATCTATAAATATTAGCTGTTCATGATGTTATTCTAACTGTAGGATTGGTGGGAAAAAATTCATCTAAATCGTAAGTGCTCTCCTTACTTGGATGGCCCTAAGTATGCAAGTTTTGGGGTCAACTGACCTACTCTGGAAGAAAATACAAACATACATGCACACATGCGCACGTGCACACATACACACACACATGCATACGCAGAACTACATGAACATATATCTTTTAACATTGCCCTCATTTCCTGCCAGCACCTCCCAGACCTAGACTGCGGCAGCGAGAAGAAAGCCTGCCTGTCCCAGGAAGGCTGCGGGGATCCATCCACTCGTGGGTGGGCCTGAGGGTCCTCACCGCCCACCTGTTCCAGCCCAGGCTTTCTTCTCTACCTCTGCTCCTGAGAGGCGGCTGCAGTTTGGAGAATTTAGAGCAGTTTGGGGAACACTGAGATCCCGCCAGCAAAAGCTCCTCCAAAAGTTGAAAATACCAGCTCCGCCTGTGCGTCTTGGCAGCTCCCCTATTCTCCAGCAACGTTTATCATTTCCTCACCTCAAAGCATTGCCACAGAAGACCAGTGTCCACAGGAGTTTTAGAGACTTTATTTATGTATAAACCATTTAAACACTTTGCCATAAATTATCTTTGCCTGTCCCTAGTCTTTGCTTAGCAGCAAATTAAAATTAATATAAAAACTCGATGAACAATTCATACATGTATATTACAAAAAAGTTCCTGTACCAAAGTTCTTATCAGACATTTTTTTTGTTTGTTTGTTTTTTTTTAAAACATGTTTTTTTTGTTGTTTTTTTTTTTCGTTTTTGTGGGTTTTCTTTTTTTAAATTTTTTTTATTTTCTCTCCTCGTGGTGACTGTCCTGTGATTGTCTCAGTTTCTGGACCAAACAAACACACTAATAATTTTAAATCGGAAACAGTGATTGTGCCTTGAGGCTATGTATGTACAGGGTGATCTGAAGTGGTGCCCGTTAGCAAAAGAGTGTCACAATGCCATACCTCTACTGCAACTGATACCCACGAACTACGGAATCTAAACAGACTACACCCTGTAACTGCGTAGTACTGTCCACAATGGAATCGTCAAAGACAAAAGAATATGAAATTTATCTGTAGTGATGATAGCCACCATTTTGAATTAAGTTTTACACTCTGCGCTCCAAAAAATTAGCTCAGGCCAGGCTAAGTGGGGACCTGAGTGGTAAGTGCTGAACGGTATTATTTCGCTTTGACTTTTTGATGAATTTCCTTGGTTTTTTTTTTTTTTTTCCTCGTGTTTTTTTTTTCTTTAAAAAGTATTATTTCCAGTGCTCACTCTTTCACTTGTAACCCCTCCCTCCCCAGTCGCTACACACAAATCACCCCCAAAGTCATGTTGTAAATGCACCTGTATTTTAAACGAAAACGTCTGTCGTATTTGTCCAACAAGCAGTCTGAATGGTTTTCCTCAGCTGGTCCGGTGACGCTGGCCCCCATGGATGTCTGTCGCTCACATGTGAATGAGTGAGGTAATAGGACATGAGGCCTTCTCGTCTTCATGTCTTTGTTTGTCGATTGGTGTGTTTTGCTTTTAGTACTTTGTGGGTTTGTTTTTTGTTTTTTTTTTGTTTTTTGTTGTTGTTGTTCTGTTCCTTTTGGACACTTGGCATCTCTTTTCTGTGTAGACCCTGAACAAGTGGGTCATATGTTAGGGGAACTTGGAACATTTTGTGTGTTTGTTCATTCATTCATTTGTTTTGTTTTCCTCAGAATTTTCAGCCAGGCTTTAGTCTACTTCAGGATGTGGGACTTTTTGCTTGGACAGTAGCATTGGAACTCAAAAAATGTGAGCTTTCTTGCCACTGGTACCCAAAGCAGCCCGGCCTCCGTGCCCTGTTAGGTCTTCATCTCCTTAGGAGAGGAGGTAACAGTTACTCCCGCTGAGCCATCCAGACGAGGAATGGCGGCCGATGATTTTGTTACCTCTTTCCCATCTCATTCTGTCTTAAAAACTGGATGTTGCTGCTACTGTCTGCGAGCTCTGGGTATTGCTCTACGGGGAGTACGTAATATCCCTCATAACCTTGCACACGCCCCGTGCTCAGGAGCTGCTGCCTCTCCCCCTCCGTCCACAGGCGGCTCCCCTCTCTCCCGTCCCTGGCTTTCTGCTGCTCCTTGGCCCAGGCGGTGCCCAGGGCCCGCTGTCTCGCCTGGTCCAGGACTCGGGCCTTCTCTTCGTCCAGGGTGTCCGGGGTGAGGCCGTAGCGGATGCTGAGTAGCAGCGTGTTGTACTGGAACTCAACGTTGGTGAACCTTCGAGTCCTGCCGTTGACCAGCAGTGTGGGCTGCGACACGGTCACGTTCACCCCGCTTTCCAACACCTTGCGGCCAGTGGTGGTGCCCAGCGTGACCAGGTCGCCGTCGGCCGAGCCGATCTTCACAAAGTAGTGGGTGTCCTTGCCCTCGATGCTGTAGTGCATCTTGTCCAAGTAGTAGGCGTTGTTCAGCACGGACGCCACCTTGCGGCTGTCCTCGCTAGCGATGCTGGACACGCCTGTGGTCACCCGCCCTTCTTTGATGGCAAACATGATGCCTTTGCCGATGATGGGCGTGGTGGTGGCAAACCAGTGGCCCGCTTTCTCCCGGATGTTGGCGTGGAGCTTTTTAGAAATGACCTGTCCTTCAAGAGCCAAGAAGGCCTGATTGTGCCTCTCTGTGGTCTGCTGGACTCCTGTGATGAGCTATGGGCACAAGAAAACATAGAAAGCTGAGACAACAGGTTGGGCAACTGTTTGCGTGGGCTGCGAAGCTCATTAAAAAAGTGTCAGAGGGCCGGCCGAGTGGCGCGGTGGTTAAGAGCTGGTTTGGGACGCCAGCGGCCCCAATTCGTGTCCCACATATGAGGGCCAGTGACACTGCCCTCAAAAAAAAAAAGTGTCAGAAAGAGAAAAGTGTGGAGTCCCCCATGAGAACTAGTCTTGTGTCTGGAATGATACGAGCTAATAAAGGCCTACCTGTTGGAACTAGGACAGGCTGGGGGTTCCCAGTGCTCTGAGGGTATGGCCTGTCCCCTTGTAACTGTGCCACTAACTAAAGAGTCAATGAGGATGTTTGTCACCCTGCTGGCACCTGCGCTCAGGCCTACACACTTACCATGTCTCTCCATTATAGGAGAAAGAGAGTCAGTCTGCACTCTGATGGTTTGGCAGCTGCTTTGTACACTTCAGACCCAGGAATCTCCTGACCTGAAGGGCAGGGTGTTTGTTTGAGCAGCTGTGAACCCTGCTGCTGTGACCTAGATTTCTTTGAGGCCACCGCCTTGCATATTTATTAACATCCTTGGGTTAAGATCTTGCTACTCAAAGTATGGCTAGCAGCAGAGGAATCACCAGGGCCTGCCCTGGTAGAAAAGCAGAATCTCAGACCTCACTCCAGACCTACTAAGTCAGGAGCTGCATCTTAACAAGAAGCCGTGGCTGGTTGGTGTGCATATTAATGTTCAAGGAGCACCGGGCTAGGAGACTCTAGCTTCATGGGCCGGACGGATTATCCCTGCAGTCTGAGTCAAGGGCTTTGGATTTCAGCCCTGGTTCTGCAGAGGGAGGAAACCGCCATTACCGCCTTGGCCTTGAGTTCTCCACTCACAAATTACAACTTGTCTCAATTGGTGGTCGGGGGACAGGCTGGGATAATGGAAGAGGCTGTGTTTGGGAGGCAATGGCACTTAGATAAATGAGAGAAATGATGGCTATTCATCCACTAGTGCTCCCCAAAGGGCAGAACTGAGAGAGCGCTGTTCTCAATTACCCAGCAGCCCCTCCTTGTCTCATGCTAGTTACATAGTCTGGACAATTTTCAGAGCAGCTGAGGCCTTTCAGACTTATGGAGTGCTGACCACCAGTTCTGTAGCTGGGATAATCTGAATTCTGGTGCCGGCCCCTCTCGTCTGATTGTGGCAGAGGTCTCAGCTGCACCCAAATTGAAAATGACCACCCTTTGGTCATCACTGAAATACCCAAACACAAATTATGTTCTTAAAATGCAATCTGTATACATTTAGGCCATAAAACACTAGGGTTTCATGTGGGAGTATAAAAATGTTCTTTAATGGGACAGACACTGCAAACCATAGTTTTATTACATCCCATAAAACCCAAAAGGGTTATGATATTATAGGCAGTACAGATGGTAAGTTGCTGCTCGATTTCTCTGTGCTGTTGTTAATCAAAGAGTGACTCAAGGATATATACTGAACAGATAATGATGCCACAATTAAGGTAATAGCTGAGGTGCGGAAGAAATATGTGACAGCACTGACATTCACAATGGTTCGTGTGCCTTTTATACCCAGCTCCAATGTATTCTTCCTCTGCTGACATACCCTTGGCTCCCGTGCGGTCCTGTTTGCAAAAGGCAATGGTGACAATCATTCAGATTCTCGACAGGAACCTCCGCTTACCTGTCCGTTCTCACTTGCTTGACTCTCTGACAATTCATAGGGAGGAGGCACGAAGTACATTTTGGCTCTTGGAAAACCAGGAATTATGTTGCTAAGCTGAAATCCAAACATCACAAGCCAGCTTTTCACATCTACAGTGGGAACAAAAATAAAGATTTCTGAAATCATCATGGATGGAAAGCAGTAAAGGATCTGGGAAAGAGAACAAAATAAAATGGGTGGTTGGTTGTGAGGTCCAACAGGAGAGGGAGGTGAGAGCTTGTGAAGGCCTCCTGGTCCAGACCTGGAGCTTCTTTTTTTTTTTAAGGATTTTTTTTTAAAGATTTTATTGGGGAATTGGGGGAGGGAAACAGCATTGGGGAATTGGGGAAGGGGAACAGACAAGTTGCTGTCTTTTTTGTTCTTCAGTCTAGTTGCAGAGGACGTTGCTTCACTGGCCCATGTTAGTATCGTCATTGTGTTCTTCCCAGATGAGGCAGATCGGTCGTTGGCCTCTGGATGGTCGCTCATCGGGGCTATTGGCAGCTCACACTGGCTGCCGGCTGCTCACGCTGGCTGCCGGCCACTCACTGTAGCCTATGGCAGCCCACTGCAGCAGGAGCTGCAGCCTACACTGTTGCTGGGGCTTGCACAGCCCAGCTCCAAGTGGAGCTGTTGTTAGCTGTAGAGGGCAGTGTCACTGGCCCTCATATGTGGGATCTGGATTGGGGCCACTGGCATCCCCAAACCAGCTCTTAACCAATGCGCCACTCGGCTGGCCCTTTTTAAGGATTTTTATTGGGGAATTGGGGGGAGGGGAACAGCATTGGGGAATTGGGGAAGGGGAACAGACAAGTTGCTATCCTTTTGTTCTTCAGTCTAGTTGTGGAGGACATTGCTTCACTGGCCCATGTTGGTTATCATCATTACGCTCTTCTCGAGTGAGGCAGATGGGTCGCTGGCCTCTGGATGGCTGCTCACAGAGGCTTTTGGCACCTCACGCTGGCTGCTGGCCACTCACGCTGGCTGCTCGCCACTCACTGTAGCCTATGGCAGCCCACAGCAGCAGGGGCTGCAGCTACGCCGTCACCGGGACTCGCACAGCCCAGCTCCAGGTGGAGCTGTTGTTCACCATCTTAGCTGTAGAGGGCAGTGTCACTGGCCCTCATATGTGGGATCTGAACCGGGGCTTCTGGTGTCCCAAGCCAGCTCTTAACCAATGTGGCACTCGGCTGCCCATCCCCCCAGAGTTTCTTTACATGGTTTCTAGGAAGGAGGTGTCCTTCCAAACCTGGTCAGCTGATAACCCAGCACATGGTGATTTAGAAGGCCAGCGCTGGAGCGAGCTAGATCCAGTTTCAAATGTCCTTGCTGTGTGACCTTGGGAAAGCTCCTGCCCCTCTCTAAGCTTCAGGTTCCTTGCTTGTGAATTGGATACATTACTGTACCAAACTAGTAGGGTTGTTGTGAGGATTGAAGGAGGAAGTCCATGTATAGGGCTTGTCACAGTGCCTGGCACATGGAATGATCAACAAACATGAACTTCATTTGGCATCTATCAAAGGCTATTCAATGTGTTTAGAAGCTAGAGATACAATGATCACCTAGATGGGTAAGTGATGATCATTAATACTGCATTAGGGCATCTGAGCAGGGGGTGCTACATGGAGTCTGGCTCGTCATGGAAAAGAGTTTCCAAGAGTGGATGGGAGGCAGAGTTTTCTGGCTCCTGAGATCCTTTTCTCAGGTGACTACTCCCCAAGGAGAGACCAGAAGACAACTCTGCGTGCTCAGAGTAAGACCACCTTCCCCTGCCAAAGGTCAAGATTGAGACCCTTGCTCTGGGAATTATACTTCCTGTTCCATGGGTCCTGCCACCCACCGAATGGTCCAGGCTTGCACAGTAAGACCATGTCCCCCAGAGTGCCTTGCCCCCTTCCACAGTGGTCCAACAGAGAGTCCTAGCCATCCATTCCTCACGACACTCACTGCCTCACCCACACCATCAGCCTGGAGTCCAGCAGGGCTCACCTCTGTCTGCCCCTTATCCCTGTTTATAACAGGTACCCCAACATCACGCCTTATGTCCCCTTTCTACCACTTCCCAACGCCCCAAACACTTCCCTCAGGCCCTCTGGAATTCACACCCATCTTCAGCAAAGCCTCCATGCCATCAATCTCCTGCTCTAACTGAAGCCATCTCTCCCCCATAGACACTGGTTTCTCTTCTGCTTCTCCTACAATCACTGGACCTAGAGGTATGACTGCTCCTTGTCGCGGGCATCAGTGACTGCAGGGCCACTCACCTGCATTTCTTTTTTTTTTTTTTGAGGGCAGTGTCACTGGACCTCATATGTGGGATCCGAACCAGGGTCGCTGTCTTCCGAAGCCAGCGCTTAACCACCACGCCACTCGGCCGGCCCTCACCTGCATTTCTTAATGCTTTTGTTTTTTTTAGCTGAGCCATCCTGCCACCTCTTGGCAGCTCAGCGGCTGCTCAGCTCGGGCTGGGCATTGAATCGCTATTGTTCAAAGCTCAGCTTGCACTCCTGAGCAAGCTCTTAACCAACTGAGCCACTCGGCCGGCCCTTCTTAATGCTTTTCTATTCCACTCATTCTCTCCATCTCTATTCCTGAATTCAGTGTTAGTGATTTCATTACACAATCAGTCGACTTTTCCAACATTCTGGCCTCTTAGTCCCTTTGATGGCCTTTCTCCCACTTACTGTCATGCTTACCCTCTGGGCCTTGTCATCACCAGTGATATTACTGATTCTCCCATTATCTCAATTTCAGGCACATCACCCTCTGACCACCACTGGGACTCTCCGAGCTTAGTCCTCTTTGTAACCTGCCACTCATGCTCTTTGATCCTCTCCCCTCCTTAGGACCTTCAATTCACCCTAAACTTCTTTCCCCAGTCTTGGTCTCTCTCCTTTTCTTACAGAGCACACATTCCATGGCCAATTGTTAGACTCATTCCCTTGTGTATATTCTCAGGTCCTTTGCCCCTTTCTCACTTCATCACATTTGTTTGGCAACATCAGCATTTTGGTCAAATCGAAGTCTTTGCCTTTTCCGTGTTTGTACCTGTGCAGTTGAATATGGCTGGAGAAATGAACATAACTGTACTGACGGGTGTCACTGTAAGTTCCTGACCACGAACCCTTGTTGCTCTTCCTGCTGCCTGGCCATCTGACTGCATTCCTTCCTCCATTCGGTCATTCTCCCATTCTCCTGGGTGACATTATATCTCTCATCTCTCGTAAAACCTCCGACACCTGCTTTCCCTTCCTCACACTCTAGAACTGACCTTGTTACCTCTTGTCCTGAGAAAACAGATGCGGCTAGAGAGGAATTGCCCTGAACTCGCATCTCATTTACTGGTCTACCAGCATCTGTACCCATAGTCCCCGCCTTCCTCCTGTAGCTGCGCAACCCGCCACTTGTGCACTAGGTCACACCCTTTCTTGCCCACTCAAGGACATCACTCCAACAACTCTCTCTTTGTCTCCCATGTCATCCATTTACTCCCTTTTCCAATGGATCAACTCCAACAGCACACAAACATGCTACTAAATGTCCCTTAAAACAATTCCTCCCTTGTCTCTACTTCTCCCTTTAGCCACCACCCACCTCTCATCCCCCTTCACAAAACCTCTGCAAACGCAAAACAATTCTCTATACTCACTGCCTCCCATTCTCCGCTTCCTGTTCTCTTTTGAATCAGGCTTGCACTTGACTGCGCTGAAACAACTCTTGTCAAGGTTACAAACGACTTTCATGCTGCTAAGTCCAGTGTTAATCTGGGTCTTCGTCTTACTGGACCCATCAGAAGTATTTGACGATGTGAATGTTCCTGCCCCTTCCTTCCTTCCTTCCTTCCTTCCTTCCTTCCTTCCTTCCTTCCTTCCTTCCTTCCTTCCTCCCTCCCTCCCTCCCTCCTCCTTCCTTCCTTCCTTCCTTCCTTCCTTCCTTCCTTCCTTCCTTCCTTCCTTCCTTCCTTCTTTCTTTCTTTCTTTCTTTCTTTCTTTCTTTCTTTCTTTCTTTCTTTCTTTCTTTCTTTCTTTCTTTCTTGGCTTTCTGGACAGTTCATTCTCTTGTTTATCCTTCTGCTACTTTCATAGCCACTCGTTGTCCCTTTGTGTGTCCTCCTCCCCCTGATCTCTTAATGTTGGGGTGCCCTAGATTCAGTCCGTGAACAGAGAGGAGACTCTAGTGTCATAGACATGGTCATCTCATCCTGTCTCAGGGCCCTAAATACCACCTCCATGCTGATGCTGACTCCAAAATCTGTACCTCCATCCTGGACCTCTTCTTGAACTCCAAATTAGTGTATCAATTACATTTCAAATTTACATCCCAAACTGAACTCTTCCTCCCCAAACCTGTCCCACCCACAGTCTTTTCCATCCTTGCAGCTACCATCATGGACCCCTTTTCTCACTCCCACATGTAATACATCAATAAATCCTTCACTTCTTTTTATTTTTAAAATTTTATGAACAATGCTGCTATGAACATTTGTGTACAAATTTTTCTTGAAAACCTATTTTCAGCCCTCCTGAGTATAAACCTAGGTGTGAACTGCTGGGTCATATGGTTAAATCTTTTTCTTTTATTTCTAAAGTAGATTCAGAATCTGAGTTTACTTCTCACCATTTCCACCACCTCAACCCTGGTCCGTCATCTCTTGTCTGGACTTCGAACTGGCCTCCCTGCTTCCACCTCTGCGTCCCACATCCCTTAGAGGCGCAGCAGCCAGAAGGAGCCTTTGAACGTGGAGCCGACCATGCCATTCCTCTGCTCAGAACACTCTGGGGAATCCCACCCCCATTTCTCTCAATGTAAAGCTAAAGTCCTCCTAATGGTCTACAAGGACCCTCGCTCCTTATCTCTCTGACCTCATGTCCCCCCCACCCCCTCCCTCCACCCCTTGCTCACTCTGTTCCAGCCTCTGTGCTGTTTCTTGATCACACCAGGTGCATAGTCACCTTGGGGCCTTTACACTGACAACAGCCTCTGCGTGGAGCGCACGTCCCTGAAAGGATTTCTTGGCTTGCTCAGCTCTGTCACGTCTTTTCAGATACTGCCTCTCCGGTACGGCCAACCCCAGCCACCACATTTAAAAACCTGTCCCCACCTCCACCCCCAGCAATCCTGTCTTCTTACTCCGTGCATCCCCCTCCCGAACCTCCCTCCCCACAGTGATCACATTCTAACATCACATGCTGCATCACTTGTATGTTTATTATTTGTATTGACTATTGTAAGAATGTAAGCTCCACCAGGCCAGGGAGTTAAAAAAATCTGTTTTAGTCACTGATGTCCTCGCCCCGCCCAGGCCCTCCAATGCTTTGCATGAAACAGGTGCTCATTAAGTATCTGTGGAACGAACAAAGGAATGAACACTGAACATATGTGGCAAAAGCTACTCTAACTGGTTTAAGTGCGACAGAGGAACTGTCTGTCCTTGCCCGAGCACACGCTTCGGCAGGGGCTAAGCATCCTTGGGCCCTGGGATTGTCATGAGGGAGTTAATGTTGACTTTGCTACAAAACCTACAGGCAAGAAAGAACCCTGAGAATGAGCCTGGGATCGTGGTGCATCCACTGGCCTTGGCCTTGGGCACAGAGTAGTTCCTTAAAGGACTTGGCAAGTACACATATTCGTGATGGCCCATATAAGAGTGGATGAAGAATACAGGTGTGAAATTGCCTTAAAAAAATGTGTCAGCATCAAGCAGAGAGAAGACTGGTTTTAGTCCAGCAACAATCACGTGTTGACAGAGCAGCTATTTTGTGCAATGTTCGTGCTGGGTGCCCCAGAACGTGGGTTTCCCAACTTTGGAAATGGTGTGTACTTGTCACAGAGATGTTGCCATGGCCAGGTAGCATCTGTACTAACATTTACTTCCTGATTTCTGAAAAATAAATTTGCCTTTTCCATGGAAGTAAACCCACTTTTAATAAAAAGAAACTTCGTCACTACTTTAAGTGGGAAAGCAGACTCACTCGATGCAAACAGAAAATAACTGTAAAGTTAAAACAAAGAAAACAAAGCAATGCAATTCAATTGAGCATGATTCGGTTACCAGCTACTGAGGGAGCCTTAGATCTGCTGTTTCCCTTAAAAAGGGAGATTAGAAGTGTTAATGAAGTGTTAAATACATACCGGTATCCAGTGGAGACTTTCTCTTCCTTGACTGATTTGGAAGAATAAAAAGAAGACTGAAAAGAGCCTAACTTTCCCATCTGTGTTTCCATGTTATTTAATACCTCATCTGTACACCACAGGAAATCATTTCATCTTTCATCAGGGAGACGCAGTATATGCAGGGAATTCCCAGAGAGGCAAGAGAAGTCCTTGCCTTATAGGAAGGTTCTCATCCAGGTCTTCTTCTAGGGCCCCTCCTTAGCACTGAGGAGGTGACCTCTGGTCCCCGCGTCTGGGACCAGGAATTTTAACTGCCACTCCTGTGAACAATAATGGCTCACATCATCTACCTTTTTTTTTTAGCTGAGTCCTCCTGCCACCTGTTGGCAACTCAGCTCAGGCTGGCATTGAACCGCCGTTGCTCAGAGCTCAGCTCACACTCTTGAGCCAGTTCTTAATCAACTGAGCCACTCAGCCGGCACCATCATCTACCTTTTTTAAAGATTCCAACATGACTTGGTTTCCGAATCTAACCCTATCCTGAAGTGTTTCTTCCAGTTGCTGGTCTCCTCCTTTTTTTATTTTTAATTTTTTAAAAAAGATTTTATTGGGGAATTGGGGAGGGGAACAGTGTTGGGGAATTGGGGAAGGGGAACAGACAAGTTGCTGTCTTTTTGTTCTTCAGTCTAGTTGTGGAGGACGTTGCTTCACTGGCCCATGTTGGCATCGTCATTGCGCTCTTCCTGGATGAGGCAGATCGGTTGCCGGCCTCTGGATGGTTGCTCACCGCGGCTATTGGCAGCTCACACTGGCTGCTGGCCGCTCACGCTGGCTGCCAGCCACTCACTGTAGCCTATGGCAGCCCACTGCAGCAGGAACTGCAGCCTACACTGCCCCCGGGGCTTGCAGCCCAGCTCCAGATGGAGCTGTTGTTAGTTGTAGAGGGCAGTGTCACTGGCCCTCATATATGGGATCTGAACCCGGCCGCTGGTGTCCCAAGCCAGCTCTTAACCAATGCACCATTCAGCCAGCCCTGGTCTCCTCCTCTTTTTGCAGAAGGCACAGCACCAACACCCCTCTTCCTTGTGAAGTAACTGGTGCTGTCGGGTGACAGCCTCCTGAAACAGTCTGTTGAGATGGGGTCGCTGAGGCAGGAGCTGGCGGTGTGGACCCCTAAGACCTCATTACTCCCCTCTTCTCAGGTTCTCTAAGGCATGTGATCACATTGCCAGCTCCAACGCGAGTGTTCTCACTCCAGAAATGCTGCCAGCATAGCAGCTTGGGTGTGAAGGGTCGATAGAACAGGGTAACAGAGAAAGAGGCTGAGCCCTCCTCCTCACATAGAGAAATGAAACTCCACAAAATCTGACATTATGCTTACCCTGTGCCTGGGGTTTTCAGCCCAAAGACCCGCCTGGGGGTGGGGCAGGAGAGAAAATAGAATCAGGTGGGGCAACAGCTGGGAGGTTCGCTCACCTCCCAGTTTATCTGGGATTTTGGGTTTGCCAAAGCCATGACACTCACAGCAGAGTCTGGTCTGTTTCAGGGTGGAGCGGGAGACGCCTCCCCACATCTCCCTGAAAATTATGCCAAGGTGGTGTCTCCGCTCTTCATGTACAAACTCCCAGCCTCTGAGTCTGTTGCTGCTTACACGAGTATGTCACAAACGCATCCCCACCAATGACTGGCCTTCTCGCTATACTAGGTGTTTTACACCTCACGGTTCATTTACATTTCACAGTTCCACGGGATGAATGCTATTGGGATCATCTTTTTGCTGATGAAGAAACCAAGGCTCAGAAAGGGTCAGATGTTTGTTCAAGTTACACAGCAAGTGATTGGCAAAGCCAGGACTGGTGATGTGGCCCGAGGACGGTGGGCTTGGGGCTGGGCTCTGGGGTGGTCACACTGGGGGGTGGGTTCTGTTTCCCAGTCTGTCTTTTTACTAATACCTTTTTTATTTTATCACAGGCGTATCAATCATCAATGTATTACCTTAACAATAACTATTAAAAAGGGTGCTGCAGGGGCCAGCCAAGTGGCTCAGTTGGCTCTGAGCAACAGCAGTTCGAGGCCCAGCCCAAGCTGAGCTGCCACTGAGCTGCCAACAGGTGGCAGGATGGCTCAGCTAAAAAAAAAATAAAAGAAAAAAAAAAGGGTGCTGCTTTAGAGCCGTGAGTGGGAAAGGAATTGCTTCTTGCCCTGCTTCATCCTGTCCTGGCAGCCACATCTCTACTCCAGCCCAGGTGTCATGGGGCTCCTAACAGGTACTCTGCCCACTCTCCTCTGTGCCAGTAGCATCCCTGGGAGGAAGCAAACCGCCTCCGGCCTCAGGAGCTGCCTCTAGCTTTCAGAGAGCTGTTTCCAGACAGCACAGATTCTCTTGAGCACTGGAGAGAGAAGGTTCCGTTTTTTGCGTTCCTCCTGACTACATCTTAATTACTCCTTCAGCTTAAATTGTGAGTGGCAAGTTCAACCACTCTGCTCCACTCCTAAGTGGCAAATTAAGACTCATTTAGATGGGGTTTACAGATGAGCCAACACGCGAATAGTGGGGAACAAGTTGGTGTTCTCTGCTGGGAACCCCTCTCCAGGGGTTGTCTCATCTTGAGCGGGCAGCAGGTGTGGGCTTGTGTCTGGTCCTGTTCTCTCTCTCCCTAGGTCCCCCTTACTTCAGTGCTGACTAGATATCAGCCCTAGACACGTGGCTTCTCCAACACTCCCTTTTATGTCAGACGCTTTCTAATGGTTTCTGGATTCAATTTTGTTGGACTTAGTTCAACTTGATTTAATTCCCATTTATGGAGTGTCCATGAAGCACTGGAATGAGGAAAGCCATCTTGCCATTCAGATAGCTCAGCTACATTTTTTTTTCCTTTTTGCCTTTTCAGAAGAACCAGGAAAGTAGCTGAGGGGGTCAGTTGAGGTTGACTGTTCTCTGGGAACGATTTTGTTCGGGCTTTGGCAGCTGTGACTATCTGTGAGGCTCACTTTGAGGGCTTTTGAGAATTTGCCTCTGGCTGATGCATCCCTCATATCCAGGGCCAAGCAGGGCTTTGGGAAACACGTTGTGGGTGGTGGGAAAGTCTCCTATGGCTGAGACAGGCATGGTCTGCCTCCCGCTCACACAGTTTTGTCTGTCTGGAGCGCTCTTCCTCTCCCTCCCCCTCCCCAACTTCATAAAGCTCTCTGCTCAAGTGCCACCTCCTCGGAAAGACCTCTGTGAATGCCCTAAATAAAGGGGAAGTGTCCCCTTATCACTGTCTAACCCCTTACCCTATTTTATTTATCTTCACAGTACTTACCGTTATGTGAAACGATATACATACATGTGTGTGTGTTCCTGAGAGGACCTTTAATTTGAAGCTGCAGTGAACTGGGGGAGAAAGGAAGAGAGGAAGCCACAGGGAAGAGAGGAAGCCCTGGCACAGGAATGCCTCCTGACAAGGTGCAGTGGGGGGACGGGGTGGGGGAAGATCTTCGCCATAGTCCTGGGCTTCAAAGAGACCAGCTGCTTGACTGTAGAGGGATGCTGGGCTCAGCTTCAAAGGGTCCGGAACTTGTCAGTGAGGCATGGCATGGCCACACATTTATCTTTAAGGTTGTCTATTTCTTTCTGCAGCCTGGGATGCTGCAGCCTGAAGCACTGTGCTCCAGGTAGCTGCTACTTCTTTTCCTAATTTGGGGATGGGAAAGTGACCTCTCGAGGGTAGGGCCCTTTAGGCTTGATGCCTCCCTGGCTTATGGCCAAGAGCTATGAGTTTCCTGGAACTTGGGGGTGGGGCTTGGACTTGGGGTCCCCATGTTGTCCATTTACATTGCATTGGCAGGTGAGATGACCTTAGCTTCTTTGCTTGAAGTCGGTCTCTTTGGATCTCTGCCCCATCCATCCATCCATCCATCCATCCATCCATCCATCCATCCATCCAGGTTTCCTTGCTTATTTCCCTGGGGACTTTATCTTGATCTTTACCATATCTCTAATACTTAGTATGTGTTTGATGATATGAAAATATTTGTTGACTGGGTGAATGGATGAATAGATGGATGCATGTGGATGGGGAGGGACCCTGATTTCATCAATTTCTCACTTATTGTGAGGAACTAGATTATTTGTCCTCCTTGGTCTCTTTATCCATACAATTCTCATACCATACCATTCTCAAAGCTTCCATTGTCTGTGTGACGTTTGCTCATTGTTCGTTCCAGGCTTAACCCATTTCTGCCAACCAAGATTCCCCTCATCAGGCCCAGTTTGACATGGGGTCTTTCTGTACTACATACAAATTTTCAACTTTTAAGTCATCTTCTCTCTCTCTCTCTCTCTCTCTCTCTCTCCTTTGAGAGAAGGGTGTTTGTCTTGTTCACTATAGCCCCAGAATCTAGCACGGTGCCACTCTAGAAATGCTTGTTGAATAAATAACAGAACAGATACCTATAAGGTAGCACAGACTTAATTCTGCTTTGCGTTATCATTGGTTATTTGTATGTATATCCTAGCACTGGTGGTGAGGTCAGGAACTGGGTCTTACTCATCTCAGCACCTATGCAAACTCATCATTACACCAGTAATGATAATGTTAATAACACAAGCAGATACCCTTTTGGGAACATTTGCTGTCTCAGTGCAGGCATTAGACTTCAACACATTCATTTATTCTGCAAATCATTCTATGGGTTGGTTTCATTAGTGTCCTTTCACAGAGAAGGAAACTACAGCTCAGAGAGACTGGACAACTAGCCCATGGTCCATTGGCTTATAAATCAAAGGAAGAGAATCGGAACCAAATATTTCTGACACCAGAGTCCCATGCTTTCCCCCACCAGCTGTTCCCATCTGTTGGGGTAGAAAGGGCCCTTGTAAAACTTATGTCAACTGAATGGACTTGGAAATGGTCAGGACACCTTCAAATAGACTTAGTGACTGCTCTGCCACTTGACAGTTCTAGATACTGTACTGGCCAGTGTTTGCAGCTCTCCAGGATTCTAACCTAGTATAAGATGGAAGACCTTCTGAAGTTTCCCAACAGCCTACAGGACAACCACCCCCCAGGCAGCCACTGCCCAACTGTGGCGGCAAAGTCCGTACCTGTCACGTAGTTCTTCAAATCCAGTTCATTGCTGAGAGGATTGTTGCTCTTGAACATATACAGGTTAAAGGGGGCTGGCTCCTTGCCCACGTTTTTCCACATGGTGTAGTCTGGAGAGGTCCAGCGCCCTGCCAGCACGTCATAATCACGTTGAGTGAAGTGGACCAGCTTGGTTAGGGGATCGTAGAGACCCCCATGGAAGCCAATGACCATCTGGAAGTCAGGGTTGGAGTCATAATAAATCTCCCCATAGGCTGTGTATTGCAACTGTTTGATCATGAGACCGTTGATGCTGAACACAGCCAGGGGAGTCCCTGTGTTATCCGAGGCAACATAGTACTCCTCCCCACTGCTGCTCTCCATGGCGAAGAGGTGCCCTTGCAGGTCATAGTAGAGCGAGGTGATCTCCGAGTTGGAATGATTATAGACATGGGTGATGCGAGTTGGGTTGTGGAGGTCCGAGTAGAAATACTGCAGGTGGTGGCCCAGGTTGGTCTTGTAGGAAGCCCGCCGCCCCACTCCATCGTAGCGGTATTGGACGCTCCACCCGCTGGCCTTGTTGTAGGCTCTCGTTAGCAGGCCCTTGGAGTTGTACTCGAAGATATCAGCCCCTCGCTGGCACAGGTAGCCATCATCATCGATTTTGTATTGCACATCACCGAGCCTGGTTATCCGATCCCGGAGGTCATAGCGCAGGGGCATGAGGCGCACGCTATTGCCCGGGTTCAGCAAGTGGAGGTTCCCGTTGAGGTCATAGCTGTAGCGCCAGGTCGGGCGGTCATTGACGGCCACACTCTGGAGCTGCCCATCCCCATCATAGTCATAGGTGTACTTTGTGGTGTTGGCATAGGGCCCTAGTTTGAGCTCCCTCTTGATCACTCTTCCCATGCTGTCATACTGCACCGTCATCCAGTACATGAGGGACCGGAACATCTCGTACTGGACTTCCTTGATCCGCCCATGGGTGTCAAAGTGTTTGCTGAGGGTCATCACGGCAGTGGTGATGATCTGATTGATGTCATAATAGATAACTCCAAACTTGCCAAAGTGTTCAACCTTGCCAGAAATCTCATCATAGCGGTAGAGGTCAACAGGGAGGGGAGTTTCGCTTATGACGGGCTTAATGCTTGCGATCCGGAAGCTGTTGTCATGATAGGTATAGTCAAACCTAGCATTGACCATGCCTTCCTCAGAGAACCTATAGATCTGCTTGTCCACCAGTGGGCCAATCTTCCGGTACCTGATGGTACAGGAGAAGCCCCCACTTTGGAGGTTGACCATCTTCAAAACGCCAGTGGTCTCGTCATACCCAAAAGTGACGGCAGTGCTGTCGTAGACAATCTCTGATAACTTGGAGAGTTTCCCATACTTGTAGAACACCTGGCGCCCTGTGCCCAAAAAGGACGTCTTCAGGATGCGGCCATCATCACTGTAGTCAAAGATGACTGATGCGTTGCTTTCAGGTGGGTTGTAAATGTTGCGGATGTAGCCAACAGAGGTGTGTGTGGACATGCTGTGCCGGGCGACGCTGGGCATGGTGACGGCGTGGAGACGGTCGGAGGAGTCATACTCGAATATGTACTGACGCTGACTCTGAAGCAGGAGGACCATGGACTGGAGGAAGGAAAGGGGAAGTGGACACATGAGTTGGCTCTTTAGCACCAATCACTCCCATGGACAGAATTTATTCCACTTCCCCAAATGTCACTTCCAAAGACCTGAAGGACAGGGAAGTTTAGACCAGAGGTTACGAGTAGATTGATTTCACTGGGCATGCCAACTCTGATGGATCATGGTGGCTGGCTGAAGTGGTGCTTCCCAAACTTTAATGTGCATGAGAAATACGCAGGGCAAACAAGTGTTGGGGAGAATGTGGAGGAAAGGAAACCCTTGTGCACTGTGGGCAGGATTGCAAATTGGTGGAGCCACTGTGGAAAACAGTAAGGAGATAGCTCAAAAAATTAAAAATAGAACTACCTTATGACCCAGCAATTCCACTCCTAGGTATTTATCCAAAGAAACCCCAAATACTAATTTGAAAAAAATATATGCACCCCTATGTTTATTGCAGCACTTTTTACAGTAGCCAAGATTTGGAAAGAACCGAAATGCCCAGCAACAGACAACTGGATAAATAAATTGTGGTACATTTATACAATGGAGTATTACTCTGCTATAAAAAATAACGAAATCGCACCATTTGCAACAACATGGATTGACCTAGAGAATGTTATGTAAGTGGAATAAGTCAGACTGAGAAAGACAAATACCATATGACCTTACTTATATGTGGAATCTAAAGAACAGAAAAAATGAGCAAACAAACCAGAAATAGACTCAGAGACACAGAGAAAAAACTGATGGTTGCTCAATGGGGGTGGGGATGGGGGAGAAGGTGAAGGAATTAGAAAGTACAAATTGGTAGTCACCAAATAGTCATGGGGATGTGAAATACTGTATGAGGAATATAATCAAATGTTGTAAAGATCATGTAGGGTGCCACATGGGTACTGGACTTATCAGGGGGGTCACTTTATAGACTGTAGATGCCTGACCACTGTGCTGTACGTCTGAAGCTCAAGTAGAGACTTAAGAGGGGTTATTACTTTGTGAGGGGTGTAAATGTCTACTCATTATGTTGTTTTGTACACCTGAAACTAATATAATAAAAAAATAAGAAATATGTAGGAATCTTGTTAAAACGCACATTCTGAGCCAGTAGTTCTGGGAGGAGGTAGGCCTGGGAATCTGCTTTTATAACAGGCTCCCAGGTGGTACTGATGGTGCTTGGACCATTTTTTGAATAGTGAGGGTTTGGAGGATGTAGGTGAGAGGCACTGAATTTGCCTCCAGACTCAATAACAAGGAATCTTGAAATGGTTTAGAAATGACAGCCACTGACCCAGCAAGGGACAGGGGTGATGCATATATTGGGGTGTCAGAAAAGTCATGACATATTTTTTCTATGTTTTTCATTGCAAAAATGCGTCACGGCTTTTCTGACAACCCAATCCTATGTTTTTGCCACCCCTGATTAAATCTATAGAGAAAGCACATCCTCCATTTAGAAGCTACTGAAAAGATGAAATCATCGAGAATCATTGATTCTTTGGGGGGAAAAAAAATGGCCTCAAATTTGAGGCACTTGGGAGATCCCTGCCCGCCCTGGCCAAGCAGTCCAGTATTTTATGGCATAATGAGAACAGTTTTCAGGGTGGAGCTAGGAGACAGCAGCCCCTCTCCTGCAGAGCAGGTTACAGTTCTGTCTGCAAGTGAACACTGTAATCAGCAGGTGAGAAAGGAAGGAATGGAAATGAACCTGCGTCCAGGTGAGTGCAGGTGAGAGGCCCAGGATGGGTAAGCCTGTGTCTAATTAGGACTACATGACCAGGGCAGCCTTCAGAAATCTTGACTTGTGCCCTGAAGGGACCTCTTTTTACTGCTGCTCCAACTTGACCTCTCCTGACATGAAAATCTGAACGTGGTACTTTCAGACACAGGGAATTATGTCGAGAGGATCTGTTGGCTGGTTTAGCAATGGGCCAAGTGGGAGGGTGTTGCTCTGGGGCCTTGAGCTGTAGGCAACATTCCTACCCTGATGGTTTAATTTCAGGCGAGGCCGAAATGAGTCACTGTGTTTCCAATTCATAAGCACTGACTAGCCATGCTGCCAGTGGGAGATGCTATCAGCGTCAACAGCACCTATTATTATTATTCTTTTTTCAAAACAAACTCAGACAATCTGTCCTTTCTGCCATTATTGAGTGTCTAGCACTTTCTTTTCGTTTTTTTTTTTTTTTTTTTTTGAGGGCAGGGTCACTGGCCCTCACATGCGGGACTCGAACCGGGGCCGCTGGCTTCCACGCCAGCGCTTAACCACTGCGCCACCTGGACGGCCCCCCCTTTTTTTTTTTTTTTTTGCTTTTAATGGTAGTAGTGCTGAGTTATGAATAACATTTTCCTTTAAGTTTCCTTCTTCCCACTGAGGGGGGGCAGAGTGTGACCCTTGTAGAGTCGACATAAAGATGTTAAAATGTCTTATGGCAAAGCGTATCAGGTCCACTTAAAAAGGGCAGCATGAGTAAGGGACAGCACCAGCTGACCAAGAGTGGCACGCTCACCCACCTTGTCCAGGTAGGAGTAGCTCCACACTTTCCCGTCGGCAAACATGCGGGACACGATCCGCCCTTGCTTGTCAATGTCTGTCCTCTCGCTCATGGCCCCGCGCTGCAGGCCAGCCAGGCGCCCATTGAAGAAGTAGGAGACATTGACGGCCGCCAATCCGCTGCTGGGTAGCCAGAGGAAGGGGCGGCCCACCTGGTCATAAATGATCCTCAGGGTGAACTTCCGGTGGTCATCATAGATCTTTTCTGTGCGGATATTCCGGTCATAGTCGATGGACAAGAGGTTCCTCCCATGGACCTAGGAAAACACAATGGGCCTGGTTTGAAAGACATCACCTGGGCATGTTAGCTCAGGCGTCTATGGGGGATGTGGCCGGCGTGGCCAGGGCACAGTGTGTGTTGGAGGAAGAAATAACCTTGACGTTATTTAGACTAGTGTTTCTAAATTCCTTCACATCACAGTGCATGTAGAAAATGGTAATATTTGTAGGCTGAACCAGAATCCAGAAACAAGGCTGCTTGTGGTCAGAGATGGCTCATCTGGGCATGGCTGCAGTGAGCAGTTACCTAGGCTGTGCACTGCACAATTACAAGGGGTGCCATCATGTTGTAGAAAGTGGGAATGGTGAAAACGGTGCAGTGCACAAATTACATCGCCATGCACAACAGCTCTGAACCTGGAGGTTCTGGCTGCCTTGACTTGCCACCCTGGGGACAAGAGAATTTGTACACAGACAGACCTTCTTTCGTTGTGCTTTGCTGTATTGCATTTTTTACAAATTGAAGCCGAGGCCGTCTACCAGCAAAAAGATCACGAGTCACTTTATTGTGTGAGTCGCTTTAGTGCAGTGTCCTAGAACCCAACCTATCTCCAAGGTATGCTTGCCTTTGCATACTTATAACCCTTTTGGAGGCATATCATCAGCTGAGTAGCTAACGATCTGTAAGAGCAGGTGCCAAGACTTGTTCTGATGCCTTAAGTAAAGATACGTAGGAGGGTGGGGAGAAGGTCTTAGAAATCTGTATTTTACAAAGATCTGGGAATCTGAAGGCTCATTCCTATGGGAATTCCTTGACTGCTCTCTAGAGAAAAATCTTGTCAAGGATGCATGACATCGGTGAGCAGACCCAAGCAGGGCTGGGGAATTCCAACAAAGGGAAGGACTGATTTACTGAGATTTGAAAGGAGCAGTGGAACTCATCCACACATGATTTAATATAAATTTAGAAGTTGATCTGATCTGACAGAGAAGAAACCTGTCCCAGAAAGCAGAGCTGGGAGACTAGACTCTGGTGAGTGGTAAAGTAGAGGACTCTTGGGGTTCATGCTGGAAGTGAGTAAAATGAGGCCAAATGCAGCTCAGGCTCTTTCAACGTAATTGACTGCAAACCCAGACGTCCCTGGGGTGACCATTGGAGGCGGTGGAAAATGGAAGCGGGCAGGAGGAAAAGATGTGAGAGATGGCTGGCACCTCTTGAGTTTGCCCTAATAATTCAAGAGCACTGAGGAATACTAGTGATGATGACAATGATGGTGGTAATGATAACTTTAATACACGCTGAAAGCTCGCACACACAAGGCATTGTGTTAGGTGATTCGCACCTATTGTCTGAGTTGATGCTCACAAAGATCACTTGAAGCTGAGCCTGAAACAGAGAGGTTACATACTTGCTCAAGGTCACACAGCAGTGAAGTGGGAGGGTTTGTCTGGAACTTAGGTCTAAAGACTTTGGCCAGTTAACCACTTAAGACATTTAACCAGCTTTACGGCTCGCTGTACTATATACACGCTGAGTGCCCTCGATCTGTCAAATGAGGCAGAGCCTGAAAAAGCAAACCACAGCCCTTGAGGGCTCCCTGTTTCAGCTTTATGGGGAAACCAGGGATAATTCCAATACCACAGACGCCTGCGTTTTGGGGAGCAGCACTGCACCCAGAACTACATTAAACAGCTTCCTTTGGAGGTAGGGGTGTGGCTAACAGGATGTTGGTGGTAGCTGTTATCTGGGAACCTTCAAGGAAGCTGACTCAGCTGGGAAGCAAGCACCCTTGTGTGTTTCTTGCTTTCCTCCCTTTTGTAGGTAGAAAATGGATATGATCCCTGGAGCTCCAGAATTCACCTTGTGAAGATGGGATGACTTTGAAGATGGAGACCTCAAGGATGATGGATGGCCCACCCAGAGAAAAAGAGTCTAGATCCTGTTGACCTAGGTAAGTGTCTTCAATGGTCATCCACACCAGCAACGCATTGCTTACCTCTACACGCCTTTTAGGCACAGAAAAAATATTAAGCCTATACCTTGTTATTCATAAACTCTCTTATTAGCAGGTTGAAACTAATCTAAACTGATACAAGCCCCTGATGCTTTACAGGCCCCGTGCTAGATACTTTTACATACCTGATCCCAGTTTAATCATCACAACAAAAGTAGAAAGTATTTCATATATGGGCAATTGAGCTCAGAGGGATCACATAGCTAGACACGTACAGGGGCTGGATTTGAACCCAGGACTGATTACTTGATTCCCCAACCTATTGCCGTTTCCATGGAATCATCCCAGAGAGAAGGCAGTAGAAAATTTAGAAAACAGAATGCATGCAAGTGTGGAGCTAGAAATAAAGGTGGTGAGTTCTTGGGGTTATAAGGAAACTACTTCAAGTGGGAACATTCACATCATCAAAGTTGCAGCAATTGGGAAGAAGAACCAAGAAGGCAAAAAGTAAGGGGGTAGCATTTTTTAAATCAGTCCAAATGCTGTCAGAATTACTGGGGGTCTTGGTCCCAAATTAGAGTCACCATATCCAGAGCAAAGTGCAGGCTGGGGACAGAACGATCACTTCCTCTGGAAACAGACATTTGGCCACATGGGGTTGCTACATTTGGGACAGCTGCAGAAGGTTCTTAAGCCTATGTGTTTAAGAATTTCTGTTCCAGCCTTCACCAATGCTTTACTGGGCAGAACGAATAATGTGGCAACAAGGGGAAAGGCTTTCAGTGTACTGAGCCAATAGCTGGAACACCCGCGGCGCCTGCATGTATCCCATCTCCTTTTAGCCTCCTTCCCTTTCCTTATTTCCCCGCCTCGTGCTTCTCTTTGAGAATATCATGCAGCCCCAGTGCATTATTCATTGAACACGAAATCTGTGCTAAGGCCAGGCATGACACCTGGTCTGGAACGCAAGGACAAGCAACACCAACCAAGCAATGGCTTACCAGATTCTCAGCACTGCCCTCGTTTTATCTTGTTTCATCCTCACAACACCACTCTCAAGCAAGCACTATTATTATTCCCACTTTACACACGAGACGCAGGTAGGTTGAAGTGCCCTGCTCAAGCTTGTACAAGTAGGAAATTGTGGAGCCAAGTTCCCCTCCCAGAGTCCGCTGTCTCCACCTCTCAGTACCACTCCTCCGCCCGGCGGATCTCCATCAGGCCTGCAGTTCTAAGCTGCCTGGGCTGCTCCCTCCAAGCCCTGCTGCGGGATTGACTCCAGTGCCCAGGGGATAGAGGCCTGGTGATTCTGATGTGCACCCTTGGTTAAAATACACTCAGGACCCTGTCTACAGTTACTTGGGAGAGACCAACAGGTGAGTCATATATATATCCATAATAGAATCGTGCATGTGTGTATCTGTGTATGTATGAACATATATGAATGTATACTATAACACAGAATCCTGAGAGGTACCAACATATAAATCATGTATATTAATTAGCATGACTATCATTATAGCAACTATATTAGAATGCCAGGAAGCTAAGATTGCAGAAAGAACTGAATAGTGGACAAGCACAGAAGAGGGGTCCCCAACCTCTGACTGCCAACATTTGAGTTTGCTGCTACTACTTAGAGCTGATGGACCTCTGACCCCTGACCTGGGTACACCAACCATAAATAAGTAATAGGCACTAAGCATTAGCCTTTGATAATTTAAGGTGGGACTTTATTCCCAAATTCTACCATGTCTCTGGGAAGGGATTTCATTATAGCATTGGTTTGACTTAGCTTTTTATTTTCCTGTTTTACTGAGATCTAATTGACATACATACTGTATAAATTTAAGGTGTATACCTAATGATTTGACTTACATATATCATGAAATGATTGTCTCAGTAAGTTTAGTTGACATTCATCACCTCATATAGACAGAAGAAGAAAAGAAAAACCAATATTTTTCTCCCTGTAATGAGAACTTAGGATCTATTCTCTTAACAACTTTTATATATGCACATATCATACAGCAGCACTCACTGTAGTCATCATATTGTATGTTAGGTCCCTACCCTTAGTTATCTACGCCTGGGAGTTTGTGCCTTTTTACCACCTTCCTCCAATTTTCCCTTCCCTTAGCTCCCCCCACCCCACGGTAACCACAAATAATCTGATTCTTCTTCTACGAATCAGGGTTTTTGTTTTTTTTAAGATTCCACATATTAGTGAGATCGTGCAGTATTTGTCTTTCTCTGACTTATTTTACTTAGCACAATGTCCTCCAGGTCCATCCATATTGTTGCAAATGTCAGGGTTTCATCATTTTATATGGCTGAATAATATTCCATTGTACACATATACCACATTTTTTTTATCCATTCATCCATTGGTGGGCACTTAGGTTATTTCCATGTCTTGGCTATTGTAAATAATTCTGCAATGAATTTGGGAATGTGGATATCTCTTGGACACAGTGTTTTCATTTCCTTTGAATATAGTTCCAGAAGTGGAATTTCTGGATTGCATGGTAGTATCTTGTCTACAAAGAGTTGTTATTTCTTCTCCTTGTAATGGGGAGCAACATCAGGACGGACCTATGTCGCCATCTTGGTGACGTCACCACAAGTTAACTTTTGAAATATGTAATTTCTATAAAAATGCCCAATCATTCTAATAATTAAATATGATAAATTCACTGGAAGCTGAGCCAAGGAGTTCAGGCTAGTTGTGTAACTTGATTAGAGTCAAATATCTTTAATTATGAGGGTGCCATTTGTGAAAAGGGGGTGCCTCAGCTGTGGCGTGTGAGGGTTTGACAGGCATATTCAACCCTTCCTGGGCACCTGCCCCCCAGCTTAGATTGTGCAGGAGCTTTAATTTAGCCACACTGTTCGCTTATTCCAAATTAAATTACCCATCTAACAATATTTAAATTAACCTTGAAGCTTCCTGGAGAACATAAAAGTTATTTTGAATTATTTTCACTGCCAGGATCAGCATAATTCCCTTCCCAGCTGGCTTGGTAGGTTTTCAGCAATAGAGAAACCAATTTTTAAATTAATACAATTTTGTATTTGTAAGGAAGCCATTATTTTTAATTATCGGGCATTTTCCTCAGCCTGGCTTCCCCAGTTAATAAAACTCAGCTATTTAGCATGGATTTTATTTTTGCAGAGGGCAGGCTTTGGGAAGTAGTTTCCCCTGTGGGATCTCCTCTCCGAATGTTCTGATCTCACCAAGCACACGCCTGTCACAAGGAGGTTCATAAAAAACCCTGAGAAAAGGAAACGCTGTCGTCAAAATGGGCCTGCTGGGCCTATAACCAGTGACTCTAACTTAGCTCGAGGGGCAGTGATGGGAGCTGGTGATTTGAGAAACATGAAGGAGGAAATTAACACTGGGCTAGATCTCCAGGAAATGGCATTGTAGCACAGCAGGAAAGATTTCAGTTAGACTCCTACAAGAACCGTTTACCCATCATGCTTTGAGTATGGAAAACCAAAAAAAAAAAATTAGTAAGGGAAGGTATGAGATTCTCCATGTCTGGCGATGTTTAAAGGCAGAATTCCTGCGTTGGTGAGTTTAGTTATTCCCCTGGCCTAGGTGACATCTTCATTTCCTTTCTGGGATTCAAAAAGCAGCTCCTCCCCAGGTCCCATATAAGACTCAGTGCTACATTGGGTGCAGTGCTTGTGCAGACAAAACAACTTGCTATAAATTTAATATTAGCTTAAATAATGCATAATGAGAAGGGCAAGCCTCTGCAAACACATTAAATAATGTATTCCCCAAGCAAACACTATTTTTGAATGATTTGCTATTTTGGATGGTGATGAGGTAGAAAGATGAAGAGACCTGCATGTGAGTTGCAGTTTTGACCATGATTAGCTTTGTCGTTGCAAAGCAGTGCCTTTACCATCCATGCCTCAGTTTCCTTATCTGGCCTGTGAGTTTCTGGTGGGCAGAGACTTTATCTTATTTATTTTTTTTTTAAAGATTTTATTGGGGAACTGGTGGAGGGGAACAGACAAGTCGCTGCCCCCCCCCCCCAGTCCAGTCGTGGAGGATGTTGCTTCACTGGCCCATGTTGGTATCGTCATTGCGCTCTTCCTGGATGAGGCAGATCGGTTGCCAGCCTCTGGATGGCCACTCACGCTGGCTGCCGGCCACTCACTGTAGCCCATGGCAGCCCACTGCAGCAGGGGCTGCAGCCTACACCGTCACCGGGGCTCGCAGCCCAGCTCCAGGTGGAGGTGTTGTTAGCTGTAGAGGGCAGTGTCACTGGCCCTCATATGTGGGATCCGAACCGGGGCCGCTGGTATCCCAAGCCAGCTCCCAACCAATGCGCCACTCGGCCGACCCTATCTTATTTTTCTTAATGTTCCTATTATTTTAGACAGTGTTTGGCGCTCAACAAACATTTGTAAATAAGGGGGTTGAACTAAACTGAGTATAAGAATCCAGACAATTCTGATAATCTAAGGCTCTACCATGGAAACCCGAGAACAGGAAATGTGACCAGGACATGTGAGCTCCCAATATCTGAAAGACTTCATTCCAAAGAGCCATCAGAGTCGCTCTGCAAGGCTCCCTCCTCTCTCCCACTGGCAACGACCTGGAATTAATAGAGGTTGAAGGGAACAGGTTTTCATGACATCACCTTAAAATCCCATTCATTCAACATTTACTGAGCACCTACTATGTGCTTGTCACTGTGGTCAGCATTTAAGATACAGCAAGACAGCTATGGCCCCTGCCCTCATGGAACTTCCAGGTCAAGGAGGATAAAGGCACTTGCACCAACAATGAGAAATATTAGTGTGGAAGTGAGAGCACACATAGGGAAGAAACAATGGGGACAGAGGAGGGGCCCAGCCAGAACTGGGATTGTCTGACGAGGATGGTTTCCCAAAGGAAGTGCTGCTTCAATGGGGACTTGAAGTGTGAGCACGACTTCACAGGTGAGAGTGGGAGGAGTCAGGGAGAATATTCCAGGTGGGGAGGTCAGCAAGGGAAAGCCTGAGCAGTGAGCAAGGGCCCTACACACACAGAGAACTTTATTTCAGATGCTGTGGGAATATTCCAGTGGAGGTGGGTGGGTTATTGTTAGGGATATGGCAGAGGAGACAGGCGTCTGGTGTGGAGGTTCAGCTCAGCTTGTTCTTGTTGCCTTTCAACCTGAACTTGCAGAGGCCAAGCATGTTACGTGGGCTCCTGGCATCTAAGAAGGAAGCTAGACAGCCCAGCCTGCAGATGACGGCTCCCTTGCATTCTTTCACTAGTGGGTAAAGCAGCGAGGTCTTTGGTATTTCTAAGACCCTTATCAGGGCCAATAAGGCCCCATACTCTTGACTCCATCCCCAGCTAGTTTGCTCCAGCCACGCTGGCACTTCTTCTGCTCAGGGTACAACCAACAGTCTCTTCTGCCTCAGGGCCTTTGCACAGGGCCTAGCATAGGAGCTCTTCCTTCTATCTCGGGCCTGGAAACTTCCTCTTCTTCATTCAGTGCTCAGCTCAAATGTCATTTACTTAGGGTGGCATTAACCTAAGTCAGATATTCCTTATTATCTCCAACCCTATATTTTATTGATAGCATCCATAATGATTTCTTTGATTACGCTCCATGAGGGTCTTCCCACTTTTCCATCACACCTTCCAAAACAGCAAGTCACCCCAAAGTAGAACTTGCTTGGGGGAATGCATTGTTCATGTGTTGGCAGAAGTTTGCTCTTCTGAGTATGCATGATTGAAGCTACTATTAAATTTATCACAAGTTGTTCTGCCTATGTGAGCACGGCTCACAATTTGGAGTCTTTTGTTTTGCTCACCCATATGCACTCAGTGCCTAGTACAGTGCCAGGAACATGACAGATATTTGAAAAACAAAAGAGTAGTAGGTGCAGAACAAATGCACTGTGGCTGGATGGAGTTGATAAAACCCAGGCTTTCACAATGGCTGTGTATGTTAACAGACCCACCTGAGTGGGCTCCATGCACAGCTGAGTTCACGTGTGTGTGTGTGTGTGTGTGTGTGTGTGTGTGCACTCATGCATGGCTGCCTCACATCACACTCTTCTGTCACTGTCATTTGCCGCAAAAGTAAAAGTAACACAAGCCAACGTGTAATTGCAATGTCATATTAATTATATGGAAACCAAAACAAAATTACTAACTCCCACTCCTTCTTGGAATACTAATAACACTAATACCAATATCATGATGGAAGATTATCTTGGAAGCAATTTTTCTTTTGTTCTGCCACCTACACATGTAGCTGTTTCTTGCTTTTGCAATCTTTATGTAAATCATAATCAGGAGGAAATATCCTAGAGGGTGGTTATATGCCTTCCTTTTCAGAGGGAACCATGCACTAAATCCATCTGAGGAAAGAATGTAAGCTTTAAATCTTAGTAGAAGGGGTCAGTTTCAGTTCTGTCTTCTGAGAGCACAGCAAAAAAGCTTTCTGGGGGGAGAAGAGGGGGCATTAATATATTTACAGATCCTCAGGGCCAGCCTTTTGCCTTATGATTAGGCTTTAGAGGATGTAGAATATATCTGGTGTGTGTGTATGAGAGAGAGAGAGAAAGAGAGAGAGAGAGAGAGAGAGAGAGAGAGAGAGAGAGAGAGAGAGAGAGAGAGAGAGAGAGAGAGAGATATTGATTGATTGATTTAACCTACCATCTCTTCCTTCTTTGGGTACAGCAACTCCCTTTTCTCAAAGGTTTCCTGTCTAGCAAGTTTTACTGAGATGGCCATCACAAGATCTATGCATCCACATGTGACCCAGGCCCGGCCAATCATAGATTCCCATTTCCCTGACCAGTGATTGGCCCAGGGGTGTGAACTCCATCTGTGCCAGGCCAATCACAGTTACTCCACAGGATTAAAAAAACAGTGCTGGGGGAGGTTCTTTCCTCTTTCCTCTGGGATCACTAAACTGGGCTGATGTCAGCCTGGAGTCAACTTTGACCAAGTCTGCCTGACCCTCCAGTGTGAAGAGGAAAAAATTAGATCAGCCACCAAGAGAAACAATGCTGGGGGTTGAAGGGGTGGCAAGAAAGAGAAAATGAGAGAACGAGAGATACATCAGCCAGATGACATCATTTGGGCTTATAGAGTCACTGAGCTAGTCCTTCTCTTGTAGGGGCCGTTAGGCAAGACAAAGCATGCCTTTTTTATTACGCTAATTTGAGTGCACTTCCTGTTTTTTGCAGGGGAAAGATTCCTGACAGATACAAGGGCAATGCATTTGTGAACTCACACCTGCTTTTACTAATGTTTTTTTTAGCTGAGCCCTCCTGCCACCTGTTGGCAGCTCAGCGGCAGCTCAGCTCGGGCTGGCATCAAACCGCCGTTGCTCAGAGCTCAGCTTGCACTCTTGAGCGAGCTCTTAACCAACTGAGCCACTCGGCTGGCCCTACGCCTGCTTTTAGTACATGGTCATCACACCTTCCCTTGTTACCTGCTGTCTGAGTGTCCACCACAGAGCGCTTGTCACTAGGGATGTGGTGGTGAGATGGTCGCTGTGCTCCTGACCCTTACAGATGCCCTGATGCAACCGTGTCATATGTTTTTGAAAGGCCAGAGAGGACAGAGAAGGGAGTGGTGTGTGGTGAGGGGAAGAGAGAGGGAGGGCTGTTCCAAATGAGATTCCTTGAGAAGGCCTTGGGGGGATAATGAAAATCTTCCCCACACTGAATTTGGACAGGGAAGAAGGGATGAACACTCCGAATTTTGCCAAGGCATCATAAAGCTTTGGGTGGAAGGTTGTGGTTCATTCAGGTCCATCTATCTGCCACCTTATATGTCACCAGCCTATACGGAAGAGCTGCTGACAGCTGTTAGAAGGGGTAGCGAGTGGGTTAGAATTTCACTGGGCACTGCTCTATCCTGATCGCTTCTCTGAGATTTTTGGCCTTCTCTGATCTCCAGGGAAGCTCAGAGCCTTGGGCCCTCACACCACTCAACTGGCCAGACTCCCAGAAGCTTGCCAGTTCCTGGAAAGGTCAGACTATTTATTTCAATGCATGACACCCTCAGTCACTGCTCCCCACATTCTCTGTGATCCATGGAGGAGTGACAATTACATGGTTCTGGTTAAATGGTTGCACTTACATAGTTCATTGAATTTCTTCCCCCTTCTATGAGGCAGGGACAGGACTGTCAAAATCTTATATCTCTGTTTTGGAGTTCAGTTCCCAGCCTCTCTCCTTCACACAGCCTGGCAGGCCAGCCCCCAAAATCTGGATGGCTACTTGGCTTCCCAGTCTCTATAATCGTGGAGAAGGACCCTCAAAAGGTAAGCATGCCAGAGGAACCCCGCTGGCTGCCAAATCCTGTTAATATGTGTGCTTAGTGTCTCCTGGCTCTCTCTTCCTCTTCTGTTTCTCTTGACTGCTACTTTTAGTTTGTTTGGATTATTGCAACAGCCTCTGTGCTGTCCCTCTCCTCTTACCCTGTCCCCTTCTTATCTATCTTCCTCCACACCTGAGGAAGCAAGCCTGCGAGGTCTGTCTGGTTTTTTTTTCCATCCCATGAATGCTGAGGTGGCATTGCAGAGATGAAGGATAAATTTCTGTCACAACCATGGTCATGCTTGGTGAGGGACTGGTGTCTCTGCAGTTAAGCAGTTTGTAAGTCCTGCATCCACGGGGCAGGATGTCTGTCCTAGTGTTTGATACCTGGCCCTGCTCTATGTCTTTTCTGGAAGGTGAAGGGCAGTGGTAAACTCACACGCCGTGAGCTGCTTCAGTCTCTATGAGTTTCCTTAGTAAATGTGGCAGAGGCCAGTTTGTGGGCGCTCTGGCAACTTGTCTCTGTTTGCTCAAAATTGGATTTTGCTGGCATATAAAAATCTAATTTTTGCTTATGTATAGTTACATTGCTGAACTTGTTTATTGCTTCTAAAATATTTTACGTTGAGTCTCTTGTTTTCCAGGTAACAGATTCTCCAAATAATGCTAGTTTTGCTTTCTTGCTTTTTATTGTCTATTCATTAAAAAAAAAAAAAAAAAATATATATATATATATATATATATATATATATATATATATATATATATATTTTTTTTTAACTTAATTCCCCCTCTCCCCCACCCCCCGCAACCTTCCACCCTTTCTGCTTTGCCAACAACCATCAGCTTGTTCTCTATATCTATGGGTCTGTTTTTACTTTGTTTATTCATTTATTTTGTGTTTTTAGATTCCACATATAAGTGAGATCATAAGATATTTCGTCTTTCTCTGTCTAACATATTTCACTTAATGTAATACCCTCTAGGTCCATCCATGTTGTCACAAATGTCTAGATTCCCTTCTTTTTTATTGTTCAATAATATTCAATTGCATATACACACATCTTCTTTATCCATTTATCTCTTTTTTTTTTTTTTTGAGGGCAGTGTCACTGGCCCTCATATGTGGGACCCGAACTGGGGCCACTGGCTTCCCAAGCCAGCGCTTAACCACCGTGCCACTTGGCCGGCCCCTATCCATTTATCTCTTTTTTTTTTTTTTTTTTAAAGATTTTATTGGGGAATTGGCGGAGGGGAACAGCGTTGGGGAATTGGGGAAGGGGAACAGACAAGTTGCTGTCTTTTTGTTCTTCAGTTTAGTTGCGGAGGATGTTGCTTCACTGTTGGTATCGTCATTGCGCTCTTCCCGGATGAGGCAGATCGGTCGCTGGCCTCTGGATGTCGCTCACCGCGGCTATTGGCAGCCCACGCTTGGCTGCCAGCCGCTCACGCTGGCTGCAGGCCACTCACTGTAGCCTATGGCAGCCCACACCATCACCGGGGCTCGCACAGCCCAGCTCCAGGTGGAGCTGTTGTTAGCTGTAGAGGGCAGTGTCACTGGCCCTCATGTGGGATCCGAACCGGGGCCGCTGGCATCCCAAAACCAGCGCTTAACCAATGCGCCACTCGGCCGGCCCCCATTTATCTCTTGATGGGCACCTAGATTGCTTCCGTATCTTGGCTATTACTAGTTATGCTGCAATGAACACAGGGGTGCATATATCTTTTCAAATTAGTGTTTTTGTTTTATTTCCAGATAAATACCCAGAAGTGGAATTGCTGCATGATATGGTATCTCTATTTTTAATTTTTTGAGGAACCTCCATATTGTTTTCCCCAGTGGCTGAACCAGTTTGCAGTCTCACCAACAGTGCATGAGGGTTCCCTTTTCTCCACATCCTCGCCAACACTTGTTTGTTGATTTATTTTTTTATTTTTTTTATGTTTTTTGAGGGCAGTGTCACTGGCCCTCACATGTGGGACACGAACTGGGGCCGCTGGCTTCCCAAGCCAGTGCTTAACCACCCCGCCACTCGGCCCGCCCACGTTTGTTGATTTATTGATGGTGGCCATTCTGACAGGTGTGAGGCGATATCTCACTGTGGTTTTAATTTGCATTTCCCTGATGATTAGTGAGGTTGGGCATCTTTTCGTGTGTCTGTTGACCATTTATAAGTCCTCTTGTGAGAAATGTTTCTTCAGGTCCTCTGTCCATTTTTTAATAGGATTGTTTGTGTTTTTGGTGTTAAGTTGTACGAGTTCTTTATATATTTCAGGTATTAACCCTTTATCATTTGTAAATATCTTCTCCCATTCAATATGTTGTCTTTTCATTTTGATGATGGTTTCCTTTGCTGTACAAAAACTTTTTAGTTTGATGTAGTCCCATTTGTTTATTTTTTTTTTCATTTGTTTCTTTTGCTTGAAGAGATATGTCCAAAAGGTATTGCTAAGAGCGATGTCTATATTTGCTTCTAGGAGTTTTATGGTTTCAGGTCTAACATTTAAGTCTTTAATTCGAGTTTATTTTTGTACATGGTATAAGAAAGTGGTCCAGTTTAAATTTTTTTTGCATGTATCTGTCCAGTTTGGCCAACACCGCTTATTGAAGGGACTGTCAATACCCCATTGTATATGTTTGCCTCCTTTCTTATAGATTAATTGATCATATAAGTGATGATTTATTTCTGGGCCCTAAGAGATCTTTCTAATACTACACATCCCAACACATCACTCTGCTAGTTAAACCCTGGGACAGCTCTCCACCATCCTCAGGATAAATGCCAGCCTAGAAAATTGTTCTTTTCCAGTTGCGGCCCCTGCCAGCTCCCTCTTTTTTGCACCCCAATGTAACACATTCCCCTTCTCTCTGGTCAAACTGAGTTCAGGTTTCCTGAAACGTCATTCCCCTTTTTGACCTCTTGCTATTTCACAGCAACACTTTCTATCTGATCATCCCTTCCTTATCTCTTTGCCTGGCTAATTCCTACTGCTCTTCAGAACTGATTTTAAGTCTTCTGGGATGCCTTTCTTGATCCCTTGTCAACTCTCAGAGCTGACTGCAGTGCCTGAGACCTTGCTGTGTGTTCACCAACTCTCCTTTCATTTTCTTTTTCTTGAGCACTCAGAAAGATAACATATCCTGGGCTTCCTTGTAGTTAAGTTGAAGTCACCCCACCATGCTCTCACTAGGGCGGGTGGAAATGATGCATACCACATCTAGCCATGCTCGTTCCAGCCCCTTCAACCATCTAAGCCCTCTTCCCCTTCCATTGCCATCTTAGCGGCCATGTGCTAAAATGGCAGCATCACAAGGTGGAACAAATGCAGTGAGTCATCACGAAGAGCAGCCTGACTCATTTGGACTGTGTGTTCAGCCCCTTAGATTTCAGGTCTTGTTATCTGCCCACAGCCTATGCTCTCCTGATTAATACAATGAAGTGTCCCTTTCCTGGTGATATTAACCTCTATTAGAGCTTACATCACACTACTTACACTGCCTCCTCCACCAGACTGTAAGCTCCTTGGTGGCAAGAATTTCGTTTTATCTCTCTATAGTCTACTCACTCCATAGCGCTTGACATATAGTTGGCATTTAGTAAACATCTTCTTTTGTTTAGAATTTGAAATATTGGTTGGATTTGCAACCCAAATAACAGAAGGGACTTACAGCAAAGAGAAAATAAAACTAGACATACACAGGAAACCAAACAACTAGTTATAAAATGTAATGTTCACCTAAGAGTCCAGTCTAGTAAACATCTTTTGAAGGAATGAAAAATTTCGGGGCCCCATTTGACAATGGAATCAAAATAAAGTGAAAAGAAATGTCAGGCTGGAAGGTTAGGAGAGAAGAACCTGCCTCCTTTTGGGGGCCAACAGATACCTTTGGTTTAGATACCTTATGGGCTCATGAAGTTGCTGAAGCAAAGGACCCTCCCCAGTTCTAATTCACATCACCCTCCACCTTTCCTTGACACCTTCTTCCAACAGCTCCCCTGCCATTGCCAGGAGTTGCTTTTATTTCGTTCACTAAACAATGCATGAATTGAATTAAAATAAATGAGATGCAAATAAATTCCAGGCTTTCTCCCTCATTTTCAAATTACATTTTCAGTCCACTCAACCTGTTATAATCTCATAGTGATTTTCATTTAAGAGAGCTAAATGGATATGTGATTGTTGTTACAGGAACTAACACTAGACAATTAAGTGTTGAGGTGTTGATAGATAAAGCTGTGTTTTGATTTGCATAAACACGATGCCAGCGAATCTAACCCTGGCAAGAATTCAGTTAGGAGACTTGCGCTCCTAACGTCTGCTGATTACCACAAGTCCCGTTATTGAGATTTTTCACCTTCAGAGTTGGGATTATAACCATTTTATATTAGGGCCATATCTAACTTTATCTTGAAAACTTAGTCGAAATGCATAACTGATTTATCAGAGAAAAGGCAAGATGACTACTTATAATCAACTTCTCCAGTGCAGAGTATCAAAAATCAATTATACAGCCCTGAAATCCAGTCCTTGAGGATTTAGCTACTAATCTCATTTCATTTTTGTCTTTAGGAGGATACTGCAGTTTGCAACTCTGCAGATACCAGCAGAGGAAGAAAAACATGGGAGCCAGCTGATAACCTAATGTGGAGAATTAAACTTCACCTTCTAGACAAAAGCAGAATTGCAATATGGAGTGACCTGGGTCCCGCAGGGAGGTCACCTGGGCTGGCTGAATTTCACTCCAATAACCCAGCCAAAGTTATGGCCCAAGTTTAGTCAGCAGGAAGCCTTCCACTCTTAGGGATTCCTAAGCATTAGTTACACCCTGCCGTGTTCCACTGTTTACTGTCTTCCTAGTGCTTATCTCATACCCAATTTCTTCAGTTATTTCCTTTAGTTATTATCTGCCCCTCTTGCCCTCACCCCTGAAAGTCAGCTGCAGGAGCGCAGGGATTGTGTGCGCTGTACCATGTATCTCCATTGCACAGCACATAGCACATATCGAACGCAATATATATGTGCTGAATTTGATGACGCTTGGGGCCCTTAGGATTGCCCCCTGGGGATAAGAAACAGTCCCTCTGAGTGCCAGGTAAGTGACCAGAGTGGGACCCAGATGATCTGGATGTCTGGGGCCGAAACAGGAAGCTCTGTGGCCTGCTGACTAAGAATACTGGGCAAGTGAGCCACACAGCAAGACGGAACTGGGGCTGAGTCTGGCTTTGCCATTTTCTACGCCACTCTGCCCCTGGACAGGTTAATCAGCTTCCCCAGAGCCCGTATTTCCTCACCTGAGGAATGGAAATATATTACCAACCCCCACAGGGACTGCTGAAAATAGTATAATACAAGTAAAGCATTTAACATAGTGCTTAGATCATAAAAGTCCTCAATGAATATCATGGATTCATTTTTAAGAGCTGTAACTTGTGGGTAAGTTGCCTAGTCTGCGGGAACTAGGGTTGGTTCAAACTTCCTACTGTGCTTGGCTTTAGTTACTTCCTCTTGACCCCCCGCAGGCTGGGTGATATCTCCTCCTCTGTGATGCCACCAAGCCTCTATCTTCTCACTTAACCCATCGGGTTCAGTTTCTATTGGGTTGTCAAAAAGTCATGATGTATTTTTCTATCTTTTTCGTTGCAAAAATGCGTCATAACTTTTCTGACAACCCAATATATATTCTACTGGAGTGTTAACTCCTTGAGTGGAAAGAGCACATTATAAAATATTTGTTCTTGAGACATTTAGCAAGTGACACTGGCACCAATTCATCTGCTGAACTGGCCAAACAGTGAAAGTTGAGGGAGAAGACGGCAAGTGCGACCAGAACTCCAAGGCTCTCTCTAGCTCTAGCATAAGGTAAATCCCCACCTTTTCCAGTCTTAGGAAACAGGGAATGTTTTCTTCAAGGTATCAGTCCCAAAGGGATATGGCTCCTACCTTCTGAGCAAAATGCTTGCCTTTTCCAGGGAAGAAAGGAGCAATGGAGGCTTGGAAACCAGGACATTTCCACAGCTCCTGACGACAGGGTGTATCACCTGCTACTTCGTGGTGACAAGTTGGGTGAAACCACTTACCCGGAGCTTCCTGCCAAAGATGGTCACTTTGCCTTTAATCTGCTCCTTTCTTAGGCGCCACTCAATGGAGTTTAGGCCATTCTCCATGGGCAGGGAGATGTTGCAGCGCCCAATGGTGGGGGTGATGGTGCCCGCTAGGACATGGGGCTCACTGTGGAAGCTGACACCCATCCCATTGGCATACATCACCCTCAGGGTACCGTTATTACAGAGCTGGTAGCTGTTCCGCACTTGATCTGGAGAAATGTAAGTGGGGGTGGGGATAGGGAAATAAATTATCCACTCAGTCATAAGAGAATAGAACTCTTGTTTTTATAGGTTTCCATGGTGCTTTGCAGCTGTCAGTCTCAGGCTGCCTTCAATTAACACACACACAATGTTAAGGTAAGTACAGAGATGCTACTGATCCATGGAAAGAAAAACATTATTAATATGTGGCACTCCAGAAATAATTATGCTGTGATATTTTTCTTTTACTCACTGAAGACTATTAATAGTACACTTAAACATTTAAAGATGTCTATTGCCTACACAATTTGTGTCAATCAAATCCTTGCTCTTTAACATATATTTTAGCTTAACTGGGAAAAAAAAAAACTACTTAAATATATATTTTTTTCCCTTTTGCCTATCATCTAACCTGAAGTTGATGGTTTAGCCACAGGTCAGATCCACTGCAAATCATGTCTAGGATTCTTCAAGAAAATCAAGAGAAAAAGCAACCAGCCTGCATCTCATGCTTTAGCTGCTGACTCCATCATGATGCCACCTCCACTCAAGGGAACTCAAAGGAGATTCAACTAACGTGAGGTAGACTGAGCCAGTGGGTGCTGATAACATGTGCCTACCTGCCCAAATGGAAGTGATACTAGTCAATCAGACTTTATCGGAAAGTTCCAGGAAGGAAATGTGAGTCAGAGACTCCTTTCACCGATATGTTGCATCCTGATTATTTGGGCAGAGGCGTCCAACCAGGCTGGCCTCTGAGATGCTGGGGTAGTGAGCAAGTGAGTACCTGTCACTTCTGCAACTGCGGCCATCACGCCGAAAGACAGAATCTACATCATTAATCATTTGGCACAGCAGAAATAGAGTCATTGAAACAGACTCTGTTGTGGGATAATAGTCCAGAAATGTCACCATTTATCTACTGAGAGGACACTTTTATCTTCTGACAACGGGCTAACCCACTGACATTATATCTTAATTAAAAGAAAAATTAATCTGCACAATTCCTTTTCTTGCCAGCCCCTGTGCTTGTCCTGGACTGGATGTCATGTCAAACAGCAATAGTAACCGTGGGGTGGTCAGAAACCTTTGAGATCCAGTCTTGGCAAGAGATTGCTAAAGACATCTGATTCCAGGGCAACCAACTCAGCAAACAAATGCTTGGAAAAGAGAATCAGAATGGGACCCCCACCCCCCCACCTACCCTCCACCCTCAAAAAAAGGTGAACCCCAGAGAATAAACGGCCTTTGAGAAGGTAAACTATGTGTGTTGGGTTGGTGGGAAGTGTTGGTGATGGAGAGGTAGGAGGTGGGAGAGAGCATGTGGGGATGACAACTGATATGTTTAGATAAGCCTGAGACATTTCCAAACATTTAGATAATTTGGTAGAGATGACATTCTCCTGAATTTGATGAAGTCATTTTCTACAAGGTTGAGCTCTCATAGAGTTTGTCTGCTGTAGACATTCACTAAAATAGCAAGCTGAGGGCTGTTGTAGGTCTCTGGAAATCCTCTTGGGCTTGGCTGGATTCTGGGTCTGGGGTGAATTTTGGGGTGGGGTGGTGGGGTGTGGGGGGCTTACCTTGCACCACTGTATAGGATGCCTCCACTGAAGACAGGTTGGTAATTACTGTGACATCATCATCACGATTGGAGTTCTCAATGTCGATGGTGATGGATTTCTCCATTTCCCGGTGCAGACTGGTCACCACTCCCGTGGGGCGTGTCACATTGGTCAGGCGGCCCTCATGATCATAGCTGGAGGGCGACACACTGGTTAGAACACAGTTACTGGGGCTGAAGGCTTTCCCAACACTCAGAGCCACACAAGGGACCAGGTAATGGGGCCAGAGGAAGCGATTGGAAGGTGGGGCAACCAGGTGGTGGTGCATCACTCTGAGGCCCCTTGTCACAATCCTCAAAACCCCAACCTGCCCTGAGAAGTTGTGGTGATACTTTCGACTACCCACAGATACACCTGACTTGACTTGTTGCAAACACCCACCTCTGGCAGGGTGTACTTAATTATGCTTTCCCAAGTTATGGGAACACCTGCTTCTGAGCCTCTTTTGCTTTTTAATTTATATGTCCAACAAAGCCACCAAATTAATGTTTCTAAAAATTATCAGTTTCCTAATGTCCCTTCTTTGTTGAACTCACCACACTCTTTCCCATTAGTTGTTCAGTTAAATCAAAACTTAGCACTTGAGACCATCCATGCCCTTGCTCTCCCACACTCATATAACTCTGTCCAACTTATCGCCTCACAGTCCTCTGGACAGTCAGCCTGGGCCTCATGCCCCCTCCATGCCATGGCTCAAGAGCGGCAGACCTGGCTTCCGGTGACCTTTTCTCTGGTCCTAGAGCCCAAACCAATCACGGCTCAGCCCCCCATGCAGCCTTTTGAGACAGTTTCCCCAGAGACTCACTTGACCTCAGTTGTGTCCTCAGCGGCCAAGTCTAAGTCCACCAGCAATCAAGCGCTGCTCCAGAAAGCTGCCTGCCATTGGGCCCTCCTTTATGTCTATGTGTCATCTTAGTCTTTTCTCAGAGTGTGGAGTGTTTTTCCCACTTCTCCTTTTGCAGAAGCCCTGCTGTGGCACTTGGGAGAGCATTTCCCCACCCTGGAAGATCCCCTATGTCCTGGAAGCCTGTGGCCTCCTGATGCCTTAGGAAGGGAAAACAGACTCTTTTCAAGGTCTAAATGGAGGGGCCTTTGAGCTGTCCCAGGTCAGTTGGGTATTGGAGAAGGGATGGAGAGGAAGACGAAACAAATGAAGGTATTTGCTTAGAGACTTAAAAAAGAGGAAGGACTGCTCAGCCTTTGGGTGTGACTCCCTCTGGACTGGAGACAGGGACAAAGGTGGCAGGTTCTGAGCGATGGAGATGGCAGATGGAACAGCACGTGGGGAGGGCCTATGAACAGAACAGCTGTGGTCTATTGGACTTTACCGCTTAGTGCCTAGGGAAACAAAAACAAATATAGAGGGTGCTTGGTAGATGCTTTTGGAATAAAGGCATGCAGATCTGGCTCAGGTCTTTCAGTGAGGTGAGAAAGTTTGCTTTTGTGGTGAACTGGAAAGTGTCAAGCTCTGTAGATGTTTGAAGGCTGAAAGCGGTACCCCATTAAACTGAATCACCAGTGTAGCAAAGGCGGGAGGGGACAGGGGGAAGGAGAACAGTGAGCAGAAAACCTGGTGCTTCAGGACCAGCCTTTGGCTCCATGCTTATCAGTTACCCAGGGGGCCAGGCAGTGGGTGGTACAGATACTACATTCCCTGGAAAGCTCAGGTGGTATAACCACTACAAACATGGACAAGACTCGGCTCTCCAATTCAAAGAGATCCCCTGGTGCCTTTTTATCTGTTAAAGAAACTATTTCTCAGACAGGGGTACAGAGATGTTAGCTACAAAGTGACAAATTAGAATAACCTACATGCTCACTGACCAAAGATGTGTTAAATAACTGATGATTATCCATAGAGTGGAAACCTATGAAACCATCGAAAGTGATTACATGGATTTCAGTTTATCAGCACAAAAAAAAGGACATATTGTTGAGTAGAAAGAGTGGAATACAAAAATATATCCCCTTGATATTATACTTTTTTTGGGAGAGAGAGGGGTGAAAAAATGAGTATATAGAAGAAATTCTCTGAAAATATAGACATCTCAATGTTAGGGAGGTTTACCTCCATGTTTTTTGTATGTCCTCATAGTTCAGGAATTGTTTGTAAACGGTATGCCTTACTTTCATGTTTTATAACCAGAAACAAAAGGTACTTAAAAATAAGACAATAAAAAAGGAGAATACATGAAGCCCCAAGTTAGTAAAAAAAACAAAGATCAGAGTGGAAATAAATGAAAGAGACTAAGAAGACAATAGAAATGATCAATGAAACTAAATGCTGGTTCTTTGAAAAGATAAACAAAATTGACAAATCTTTATCTAGACTCACCAAGAACAAAAAGAGAGAAGACTTAAATGAAATCAGAAATGAAAGAGGAGACGTAACAACTAGTATCACAAAATACCAAGGATCATAAAAGATTACCATGAACAATTACACGCCAACAAATTTGACAGCCTGGAAGAAACGGATAAGTTCCTAGGAACAGACAATCTACCAAGACTGAATCATGAAGAAATAAAAACTATAAATAGACCAATTACCAATAATCAAAAACCTCCCAACAAACAAAAGCCCAGTGCCAGATGGCTTCACTGGTGAGTTCTACCAAACGTAAGAAAAATTAATACCAGTCCTTCTCAAATTCTTCCAAAAAAAGAGAAGAGGAGGGAAGTCTTCCAAACTCATTTTACAAGGCCAGCATTACCCTGACACCAACACCAGATAAGGATGGTACAGGAACAGAAAATTACAGGCAGGTATCTCAGATGAATATAGATTCAAAAATTCTCCACAAATATTAGCAAACTGAATTCAGCAGGGTTCTTTCCAGGGATGAAAACATAGTTCCACACTCACAAATCTGTGTGATACAGTACATCTGTAAAAATGAAGGATAAAAATCATATGACCATCTCAATGGATGCAGAAAAGCATCTGACACATTTCAACATCTATTTATGATAAAAACTCAACAAATTGGGTATAGAGGAAACGTACTACAATACATTAAAGGCCATATATGACAACCCCACAGCTAACATCATACTCAATAGTATAAAGCCGAAAGCTTTTCATCTAAGATCAGGGAATAAAACAAAGGATGCCACTTTATTCGATATGATGTTGGAAGTCCTAGGCAGAGTTTGTTGAAAAACAAACAAACAAACAGACAAACAAACAAACAAACGGCATCCAAACTGGAAAGGAAGAAGTAAAACTGTCATTATTTACATATGACAAGGTATTATATAGAAAACCCAAAAGACTTCACCAAAACACTGTTAGAAGCAATAAGCCAATTCAGTAGAGTTGCAGGATACAAAATCAACACACAAAAAACTGTTGCATTTCTATATCTTAATAAAATAGCAGAAAGAAAAATGAAAACAAAAACCCAATATTGTTCAAAGTCGCATCAAAAAGAATAAAATACCTAGGAATAAATTCAACCAAGGAGGTAAAAAACCTGAACACTGTAAAGTATAAGACAGTGATGAAAGAAATTGAAGATACAAATAAACAAAAAGATATTCCATGCTCATGGATTAAAATAACTAATATTTTAAAATGTCCATGTTACCCATTGAATCTACAGACTCAACACAATCCCTATCAAAATTCCAATGGCATCTTCCACAGAAATAGAACAAACAATCCTAAAATTTGTATGGAACCACAAAAGACCATGAATAACCAAAGCAATCTTGAGAAAGGAGAACACAGCTGAAAGCATCACTCTCTCTGATTTTAAACTCTATCTCAAAGCTGTAGTAATCAAAACAGTACAGTACTGGAATAAAAACAGACATACAGATCAATGGAACAGAATAGAGAGCTAAGAAATAAATCTACACATGAATGGACAATTAATTAACCACAAAGGAGCCAAGAATATGCAATGGGGAAAGGGCAGTCTCTTTAATAAATGATGTTGGGTAGACTGGACAGCTACATGCAAAAGAACAAAACTGGGCCACTACCTTACACCACTGACAAAAATTCAACTTGAAAGTAAGATTGGTTTTTGTGGTCATTTTTTTGGAATTGACCCCAAAAGTAAAGGCAGCAAAAGAAAAAAAAAACCCAAAAACTAACAAGTGGGACTACATTAAACTAAAAAGCTTCTGCATGGCAAATGAAACTATCAACAAGATGAAAAGTCACCTGAGTAGAGAAAAGATTTGCAAATCATATATCTGACAAGGCTTTAATATCCAAAATATATGAAGAACTCATACAACTCAATAGCAAAAAACCAAACCACCCGACAAAAAATGGGCAGATGATCTGAATGGACATTTTTCCAAAGAAGACACACAGATGGCCAATAGACATATGAAAAGATGCTCAACATTACTAATCATCAGGGAAATGCAAATTAAAACCATAATGAGATATCACCCCACACCTGTCATCAGAATGCCTGTGATCAAAAAGACAAGTGCTGGCGACGACATGGAGACAAGGGACCCCTGTGCACCGTTGGTGGGAACGTAAACTGGTGCAGCCACTACGGGAACTGGTATGGAAATGCCTCAAAAAACGAAAAAGAACTACCATGTGAGCCAGCAATTCCACTTCTGGGTATTTATCTGAAAATAACAAAAGCACTAAACTTGAGAAGCTAAATGCTCCCCTATGTTCACTGCAGCGTTATTGACAGTAGCCAAGACATGGATACAACCTCAGTGTCCATCGATGGCTGAATGGATGAAGAAAATGGTACACACACATGCACACACACACACACACACACACACACACACACATGCAATGGAATATTATTCATCCATAAAAAGAATGAAGTCTTAGGGCCGGCTGAGTGGCGCGGTGGTTAAGCGCTGGCCTTGGAAGCCAGCGGCCCCGGTTCGGTCCCACATATGAGGGCTAGTAACACTGCCCTCAAAAAAAAAAAAAAAAAAAAAAAAAAAAAAAACAGAAAAAGAATGAAGTCTTGTCATCTGTGACAACATGGATGGGCCTTGAGGCCATTATGCTGAGTGACATAAGTCAGACAGAGAAAAACAAATTACAAGAACGTAAGTCAGACAGAGAAAAACAAGAAACCAAGCTCACAGATTAAAGAGAACAGCTTGGTGGTTGCCAGAGGCAGGGGGTGGGCATAATGGGGGAAGAGGGTCAAAAGGTATAAACTTCCAGTCATAAAATAACTAAGTTCTGGGGACGTAATGCCCAGCATGACTATCGCTATTAACGCCATACTGCATTTTTGAAAGTTGCTAGGGGAGCAGATCTTGAAAGTTCTCGTCGCAAGAAGAAATTGTATTGTGATTGTGTGGTGATAGATGCGAACTAGGTTTATTATCATTTTGCAACATACACCTGTGTTATTAGTATATTGGACACCTAAAACTAATATAATGTTGTATGTCAATTTTACCTCAATACAAAATACTATAACAGTCCTAAGTGTTTGGATACGGGGCGCCTGGTGGAATACTCTGGAACAGACAGTGTCCCCAACTCCTGCTGCCAAGTAGGGACTGTGTGAGGTGCTTATTCTTGGGACCCAGGCCAGGACTGAATTCCAACCCCCAGTGTTACATGGATGCCTACAACGTGCAGGTAGCGGTGCCTCCTTAAGAGGGAAGCAGCAGGAAGCGGAGATTCTAATCTTGGGGAACAGAACTGGGTTGAGACTGGAATCTCAGGGGCCTCAGGGTGAAAAACATGTTCTCTTAAACTTTCAGAGACAATTCAGCTGCCTGCAGCTCTAGCTGTGCTTGCTTCCCCCAAGCAGTGAGTATCTTCAGAGCCAGGTTTCTTTTCTTTTTTTGCAAATAAACCTGCACATAATTGCTAGGAGCTGCGAGTTCCTGTCACGGTATCTCGAGGCCGCCCAATGAAACCAGTCCAGCTTTGGCCTGTGTAGGGCTGGAGGGCTGCCTCTGACTCATTTAGTCAACAGGGATTCGCTGAGTGCCTATTATGGGCCTGGCACCATTCAAGGCACTGGGGACATGGCTAGGAATAAAATGCATGAAAATCCGTGCCCTGAAGACTCGTACATGCTAGATGGGGAGGGCAAAAATAAACTACAATTGAAAATAGAGAGCATGTCAGGTGGTGACTGTGGTAAGGATTAAAATAAAGGAGGGAGGGAAAAAGGGAGAGGAAGGGGAAGAAGTGGGGCAGGAAAAGAGGGGGGAAGGAAGGGGGGAGGGGGAGGGAGAGAAGGGAGAGGGACAGAGAGGGGGAGGGGGAGAGGGAGGTTGTAACTTTAAGTACTGTTCTCTCCCAAGAATTAGCAGACACGATAGGTCTTCCTAAGGGCATCCCCATGCCTGCTCCAGTCTCTATGTCAGGCCTAATTCACATGGACCCCCTTGTGAGTGACACTTTTTTTCCCCTCAGTCAGGTGAGCCAACGAGTGATATCTGAAATGCATTGGGTCTTTAGGTGGAACTGCTAGAAGGGAAGATGAAAATCTAGGAGGTGTTTGGGTTAAAGAACAGCTTTAAGCTAACCTGGCGTGAGAGCTAAAGCTAGCACTCAGACGGTGCCTTCAGGGACTGAGTAACTGGCCCATAAAGTTTGATCAAGTTTCTGCACCCTGAAGGGTGTTAGGAGGCTCCAGATGTCTGAGAAAGTCAACTTTGCCCCAAGGACTACAGAGCACGGGAAAGCAATTCTGCAATTCAGTAAATGTCCAGCAGGGGGCAACAGCTTCCTTCACATTCTCCCTAACCCATTTTCAACACAAAGAGAAAGTGAACATTCCTGGATTTAGGAGTGATCAACAGTGTCTCTCTCTCTCTCTCTCTCTCCCAGTTTCCCCTCTGTGACAAGCCCTCCCTAACTTCCTAAATTCTCAGCTAGCAGCAACACCTCGAGAGAAAGCAAGCAAAGACTCCAAATACATAGGGTTAACCAGATCCTTCACCCTTCAAGGAGAGCCAGATACTTGTGAATTCCATCCCAGTCTCAGCCAGCAATTGGCAGGATGACGCCTTAGCAATTTCCTCCAGCCAGCATCCCACTGGCTCATACCTGCAGCAGTAGGCAGTCTGACCGAGAGCTGCCTGCAGGAACCAGGGAAAACAGCTTTTTGGCAAAACCAACGGCAGGACTATTAACTATGAGATAATTGTTAGGGGAAAAATGACCAGCGCTTGCATCTTTTAATATACCTAGCACTTTATCTGTATTGATCTGCTTCTGCCGAAGAGGAAATTCAGAGTTTATCTACCTGTCTGTGCAATCAAGTGTGTTGCTGGACCTGGTGGCAAATTACAGGGGCCCCACCAGGATCTTGCCTTTCAGGTTCTAATTTCCGCACACACGGCAAACGTGAATAATCAGCAAAGTTAATCAGCGCTTGACCTCCCAGGTGCCGTGCATGTCCAATATCCGGATATCAGGACGGCAAGCAGGCAAGAGCAATTGCCAGCTCTCGTACGGGGCACATTCAATGTCAGAGGCCCAACGGCACAAATCATTCAGGAGTCAGGGAGAGGGGACATGAATATCTCGGGGCCATAAGTAGACATTAACGTTAGGAAGACAACGTGACTAAGCAAGTCTAAAAGCTGCACGGATAGACAATCCTGATGCCAGCTCAGGCAGGGTAAGCGCTCTTGGGAAAGCCTCTCCAAACCTACTTACTCGTAGAAAGTCGTCCATCCTGTTTCGTCACTCTTGGTGGCCAGAAGGCCCGTGTTCCCATCATAGGTCATGAGGCCCAGCTCCAGGTTCTGTGTGGACACGACTTTGAGACCACCGTTGGTGCCCACCGTGAGGGTGAGGATCTGGTTGTCGGGCATGAGGAGGTGGCGGGGGGCGCCACTGCTGTCCCGACGGATCTTCAGGGAATTGCCATTGTTGTCAATCAACTCAGTGACATCATTGTCAGCGCTGTATGTGAAATTGTACAGGTACTCCCCTGTCACCAGGCTCACCGTGTACTGGTGGATGCCATCAGCATTGAAGATATATAACTCCTGCTCTCCGGGGGACGCAGCCTCGTATTGGTTGAAAGCATTGAGAACAGGCTTGTTCTTGCTCACCGCCCGGATCCGAATGTTTCCAAGGTCTGCGATGTAGATGGTTCCATCTGGGGCGACAGCCAAGGACGAGGGGGCATTCAAGATGGCATCGGTCGCGTAGGCATCGTCTCCTGAGTAGCAGTTGCAGTTGACGTCATTTTTGCAGTCACAGTCGGAGGCTGCCCCCGCTAAAAGGCAGATCTCCCCGTTGGTCGTGACTTGGCGCAGACGGTTGATCTTCTTCTCATCTGTCTCAGTGATGTAGAGGACCCCGGTGTGAGAGATGGCAATGGCGCTGGCTGACTCCAGAGCAGAGTGAATGGCCAGCTTGCTGAGCGAGTAGTCGATGCCGGGGACCTGGCAGTGCATGGGGCGCCCCGCGATGATGCTGACCTGGTGGTTCTCCGTGATGCGAAGGATGACGTTGTTTTCCAGGACATACAGCGAGTTGTCCATGGGGTTGACAGCAAGGTCTGTTGGCCACTCCAGGCGAACCTGTGGATGACATGGCTTCCGATGAAAGAACAGCCTCTAACATGCCCAACGTGTAACGTAGGGCACTGAGACCCGTGTTATGCAGCCGGGGAAAAGGGCTTTTTTACTAACACCTGTACTAGAAGTGCCTATCATCAAACCGTCTGCCTACCGCCCATGTTGATGTGCACCATGACGAAGAAGAGGCTATGGAACAAACATCTCCTATTATACATATGTCATCTGCTGTGGCTAGACTGGGTCACCAGCTCTACCCTCAATGTTCTTCTCAGCCCCAGATGATTGGACCAGAGGCAGAGTCATCACATATGGTTGGGCAGGTAGCGCACTGCACAAGGGCCTCGTGGAATCCAGCCCACACTCTGCTCACCGAGCCATGGGCCCGAGGAGGCTATGTTCCTTTAGAGGAGCCCCTTTGATCGAATTCACAAAAAGGAGCCATGCAGTTTGGCGGCCCTGACCCAAGGGCAACCCATGCACAGGCTGGCCAGCAAGTGAAAACGTGAGTGTTTGCTTAAAGAAACAAGCCGGACCAGACCTATTCCTTTTCTGCAGCATTTGAAATGAAAATCTCAGGAGCAGGTTGTTGGTGTGTTGTGGAATTTGAACTGAAATTAATGAGCCTGACTGAGGGTTGAAAATGCCCTTACAGGAAGGGTAAACATATATCCCAGGTTGTTTGCAATCCGTCTAATAAAGCCCAGTTTCTTATGCTGTACACCTAAGCGAGCCTGTGTTCTCTGCCACCGGAGGAGCCCGGACTAAAGGAGTATGGCTTGGGGGAATATTGTAGCGGGCACTGCTGTAGTTATTACTGCACAAAGTAAAGGTTTATATAGTGAGGATGCAATCGTTTGAGATTAACAGGGAAGTTCTGAATGACACATAACACTGTACGGTGCATTCTCAAACCTGCAATAATGATGGGGAAGAGAGGTAATTACACAGTAACTCCTACCCTGTAATCTGCCACGGCTGGAGGATGTCACCAGCTCCACTTTTCTGAGCAGAATCAACCAAGCTCTCTCTCTTTCCCTCTCATTTCTAGCTGACATTTCCCATTCCATCTTGCTATCGAGTTCACCTCAAGCCTTCTGCAAACAAACCTGTGATCTGTGTCTTCTATATTTCCTCCTCCCATCCCACTTCCAACTCAAAGAGGCTGCTGGTGAGAATGTCAGGCGAAGACCCAGGGATGGCTGAGTGATGAGAAATAAGAGTCCTACCTGGGCAACATCCATGCTGGAGTCGCAGCTCAGTGGCCGGACAGCAGTGAGGTCATTGGAGCCCAGCAGGGTGGAGATGATACCATTCTGGTCGACCTTCCGGATCATGGTGGCATCAACGAAGTACATGAGTCCGTTCTTGTCAACGGCGATACCTGAGCAAGATGACAGGGGAGGGTGTCTCTCGGAAAGGAGCAGGGCTCGTGGGGTGGAGGTGGGAAGGCCCCATTGCGCCTTATCTTCTTGGACCTCGTTGGGTGTCAGCACACTTGGAACAGTGGCCCTCAACCGTCTAAGGTGACACCCTTTCTCATGAGCATTGTGCTGAGAGATCTGCATAATTCCTGGGGTGATGGCAGCACCGCCACCCAACGGAAGAGCAAACCTTGGGCTGCAAATGAACCAAGGCTGCAAATGAATGAATGGGGAAATAACTTTGCATCTGCAGCTGTCTTTAGGAAAGAAGTTATTTCCCAAGTTCGTTACTTGAAAAACTATCAGTAGTAAATTACTTGAATACCCTTTACATCTGATTGCAACAGTGAGGGTGAGAAACAATGATTCTTACAGTTACAAACTTCAGAATATATAGAATATATCCTCCAGGAACTATTCCCAATTAAGCCTTGACTCCTCTTAGCACATCAATGCCCTGGGGGAATGCAGGTCCTAGCACTGCCCCCACCCCCCTTCATCTCCTTAAGGTGCAGACAGAAGCTTCTATTTCTTTTGCATTTTCACCCCAGTGTCTAAACCCAAGGCTCCTCTTCATCCTTAATCCAAGCTACCTGCTGCTTTCATGGTGGCTAAAAATGCTAATAATGAGTTGGACTCTCAAATGATTGGTCCTTAACCTGAAGTATCCTTATTCCCAGCAGAGATCCACCGGTTCCAAGAACCCCTCCCACCAATCCCAGGTCCTTGGAAATTATACCCATTCTTAATTGCTACCATGTATCAGGCATTTAGAAAATGTCAGGCACTGTACTTTAGACTTGATATACACTTGTCTCATGTGAACTTCTGGGAGTGGTGGGAGGCCCCCCACAGGACTCTGCTCTGTCTCCAGCCCACACAGCTGGCACTCAGGCTCGCGGAGCTAACATTTCCTTCTGAATCTCTATGACTGGAAGCAATCAGAAATCTCGAGGACCAATCCACCCCTCTTTCCATTTGTAGCATACGTGGGTGATAAAGTTTACTTCAAGTAAACAAGTTTTTAAAAAAACACTCACCCACGCACCACAGCAATCTAGCAGAGTTAACTTATTCTAGGGAAAGCTGTGTTTGGGAGTGCCTGGGCTGAGTTCATTCAGTTCCAAGAAGAAGGAAGCCCGGTTTGTGGCGGGCTCTCTCTGGGGCAGCCTTTACCTCGAGGGCTCATGAGGGTTGCGTCCACGGCCTTCCCTCCATCCCCGCAGCGGGCTTCGTCGAAGGGCAAGCATTGCTCTCCGGTCCCTGCCACGACTTCTGAATTCCCAGCCAGGTCTTTAGCCCCACTCAGAGACTTCACTCGGTAGATTCGCCGACTGTTGGTGTCAGACACGTAGAGAGACCCAGACACGGGGTCGACGGCCAAATAGTATTTGTGTGCTGGGTTGTTGCTTTAGTAGAAGAAGCACAGAGAGAAATGAGAAGGGGGCTATGCAACTGACCTGATGGGTTAAAGGGATGACAGAAATCCCAGCAAGACTCGAACCACCTCGAGTGTCCTTCCACTTTAGTGAACTGGAAAGAATCTAACATGATAACTTAGTGTTCCAACGTAACATGGTGTTCAGCTACCGCTAACTGGACTTCAACCCCTCATGCTGCGGACAAGCTATCCTTTCCCGTCATGCTAAAATCCCAGTGCTTCCTTGACCCTGTGCGAAGGAGCCCACTCTGGCCATGCTTTTGCCGCTGTATTCTGGGTGTCAGTCTCCTTGATCCCCCCTGTGGGTTTAACATGTTCTCAAGGGGATTGAGGAGCACTTCCATGTGACCTGTTTTCCTTTTAATCGGTGTTTCCTCAGTGCTTCCGAGGCATTAGGGCACTAAGACTGGGGCAGCCTGGGGTTTTCCTAACTTTGTAATGGGAGGCTCCCCAAGGCCAGCCTCAGCCCCAGCCTCAGGTCTTTTCTACGGTTCCTCAGTGTGGCTACGCATCAAGTTGCTGATAACACATCCAGAATATGAATTACTGGGGTGGGAGATCTTGGATGAGGGTGAGGTCACAGGTGTGCATCAGGCTTGGCCAGGGCCCTACGCCACACCAGGAGACAAACGGTGTGTGAAATGTTGTAGGAGGGCATTAAGCCTCAGGGACCTGGGCCTCTTTCTCTGCCCTGTGCCTCGGTGTCCTGTGTGTTGCTGACTGGGACAGGGTCAGATTTGTAGACGTGGCTCAGGATTAAGAAACAAGAAACTCTCAACTCAACTCAGACTCAAGCTGGTGACCTTGGGTAAGTCTTGTGGCCTAGCTGGGTCCTAGATTCCTTATATGGGTAATGAAGAAATCAGATCAGACCATCACTCACATCCCTTTTGGCTCGAACCCTACAGTTTCTTTTCTTTGCAGTGTCGGCCACTGGCTGGAGGGTGACACCAGAACGAGTGCTCACGCCCTTCCCACACTGCTTATTAAAATCACTGCCTCTAGGATGCAAGCAGAGGGTGCCACTGTGCGCCAGGGTGGTACACCAGGCTTTGTGCCCATGCCTAAAATGTGTGTAGGCCCTTTTTTCCCTACTTACAAATTTAAAATTATGGGGAGAGAGGACCTGGGAGAGGTGAGGGAAGGTGTTGGATGCATTTGTCCTGGAGACATCAGCTGGTAAATTACTAATTAAAACACCACCATTTGGGTTCTTCCCCTGATTTAAGGAAGAAAAGAACTGGGAAGCTATTTTTAGGAACAATTTGTGAATCCAGACCATCTTTAATTTCAGCTTCTTCTCAGGTTGCTATTAAGGCATATAATTGAACTAGAAGTCAAGGTCTTCCAAAATTCCAGCTCAGATAAGTAGTTTGAAAGAGTAGGCTACGTGGATGCCTCCCTTTCTCTTTCCTTCCTTTCCCTTTCCTCCCTCCCCCACCTTTTTTTTGGCTATTAAATCTTTAGAGAAGGTCCATATATGCAAAACAAATTATTGCAGAAAGAGAAAAATCCATACCATCTTTTAATTAGATGCTGGACTTTGTTACTGAATGAAGAGTAGCTGGCATGATCAGTAGGAGAATCAGGGCATTACACATCTGTGCCTATCTATGAGCAAGATAATGAATTCTGGATTTTCTAGGGAGCCCAGTTCAAGGGAGCTTTTCCAAATCTCTGGCAAAAGAGCAGGCAGTTGAGGGTGTGGGGTCAGTTTTTGCTGGGGGCCCATTCTTTCCCATGGTCTCTTACTCATTCCAACCAAGATTTTTGCAGAGAAGCTCAGACAGATGGACACCCATGGTTCCACTGTGGCTGTGGTGAACGTCAAATGCACTAAGTGAGTTTAAAGCGGGGGTGGTCCCTCCCAGGCACTGCAGCCGCTTTTTCGATTTGTCCCAGTTGGGCTGCCTACAGCCAGCCAATTTGGGGGTGCCTGAGAAGAAGGATGCAGAGGACTCCTCCTGTGCATGGCTTTCCCACTGACTTTGAGGAGCTTATACAGCTGGACTCCACTCTTTGTCTAATTTTGACCTAACGTCATGAAGAAGACCCTTCCGTTTTCAAGGCATTCCCTTGAGTACTAAAATACACTGCTTTGTTTTCTCTTCTCTTCCAAGTAAAAACAAGGTCATTTTCTTCCAGAAAAAGCTTATGTTACATCCATTTCAGTGCACCCTGGGGCAACCCGCTTTCTCCTAACTCTGTAATGGGAAGCTCTCCAGAGCCATATGCACATGGATGTGTGTGGTACACTGTGTATGGGAATGGTCCCGGTATGGTTTTCAATAACTTCGGAGCAACGGAATGACAAAGGCTATTTATTTAGATCAAATGTATTTGGTCTACACCCTTCATATTACTTAAAAGTGATTTAACTCCATGCAAATCCTCCATGCATCTGACTGTTGGATTCATTCTGACCAGCAGATTGGCAATTAACTTGGGTGGTTTTTTTGTTTTTGGTTTTTTTTTTTAAATGACCATCTATCCAGGGGAAAAAAAAATCATTAATGAGTTGAAAATGAGTTTTTGACCCGTTTCCAGTTCATTAAAGCCTTTGTGAACCCAGTCCAGCATTTACAAAAGCCAGAAGTTTGCCTCAACTGTTGAGCCCAATTACGGACCACACTGAGCAGTTGGGATAGAAGTTCACTGAGGGTTCATTACCTTGCTCTTGCATCTCCCGGAAATCCTAATTACTGTCAGCTTATTGGGTTGCTTTTTGACTGCATTTCATAATTGCTAAAGCTTATCATATCCACAACACACAATTAGCACATAAAAAAGTTACTATATTTGGTACATAAAAATATGCAATATTACACAAGAAGCATGAAACAAAAAGCAAACACAAGGAAGCAAACGAACCATATCAAATTATATGGGAAAGAGTTTTTTGTCTTACCTATGTTTAAACTCTTTATTTCTTTATAGAAAGAAAATAGAAGGAAAAAGAACAAACAGTTAGCTGAAGAATTGATAATAAAGCAAACATAACATTTTCATTTCTTATATAAAGGGGCCCCCAAATAGCAGTATTTATCTTCTTGTTTTTGTTTTTTTTTTTTTCTCTCCTAGCTGACAGCTCCTGGCTCAATTTCTTGGGAAACACCCCTGCTTTGGAATTCCTTCCAGCCATTGGAAAAATTTAGACAAGCCTGGCTGTTATGTGACACAAGTGGCAACAGTTGAGACAGGTCTTCTGGCAAATGAAGATACGGTAAGCTAGGGACCTCATGAGTATCAACACCTGTTGACTGGTGGTGGCTGCTGGGAGGAGGGGAGGAGAAGATTCTGAAGTCAAGTTCAAGCTCAGCTGCAAAGAGCGCTGGGACTCATTTGCAATGTCTGCCCTGGGTATGGGAGGAAGCCTGGTGCCACCTGGGCCACCTACTTGACATCAGTGCATTACAGGGTAGAGTCACTACCAACCAAGAGAGAGCCCCTGACCACATCCACATGCAGGGTGCCGCTGTTGAATGCTGAGAGTCTCACCCACTTCCTGTTCCTGCTCCCTGCCACCTTCCCTCTCCGCATCTCATTTGCACTGTGTGGGACCCCAAGTATGCATTCTTTCTAACAGATAACACCCATCAGTGAAATTCATAGGTAATAGCATCCTCCTGCAATTGGAGCCAAAGACTCCGATGACCATTCCTTCTTGGAAAACGAGTAAAAGTTTTGCTGCTTTTTGATTTTTTTTCTTTTAAAAACAAACACACACATTAATTTCAATAGGAAAGTAGCTAAAAGTTAACCGCATTAGGGAGAAGAGAGATGCTAGGTCCTCAGGTAAAGAGAACTGCTCCCCTTCCTGAGGAGGCCTGACCCCTCTTTTGCTTCCTGCTGAGGGAGGAGGTGTCAGTGAAAGAACAAAGAAGGTTTAATACCTGGATTTCTGCCTAGGTGCAGCTCAGGCCTCTGCTGGGGGCCATCATTAGTGGTGGGTTTGCACAGGGATTACATTTTTATATTTTATTCCAACATGTTGGTTTTTGCAGAAAAAAAAAAAGTTAATTAAATGATGCTGATAACTCCTGAGCTCTGACTGACATAGTGCAATTTAAGATTCATTCTGCAAAGCCTGGTGTGTCAGGGCGGCAGCCGGGAATTCGCGTGTCTATTTTATATTGCTTAATGAAAGTGAAATGTTATCTGCCACCAGTGGTAGTCATATTTGGCTCTTAATTATTGCGATATCAATTCCACTTTTTTTTTTTAGTCAAGATTTTGTGAAAAGACTGGATGGGATTGGGGGCTGCAGACCTGACCTACTTCTTGCCTAAAAACATCTGCTATAAGTTGATTAATATAATGTTCATGTTGGGGGAAGGGGAAGGGCAGGGGTGGGGGACCAAGTCACTGAGACTGCAGAGTCCAAACGACCATAGAAATATGAGCTTTGGAGAAAGGCTGAGGTCACGGCTATTCCAAGTCAGGGCCATTAGCAGGGTGGGTGCTTAGCAGGCAACAAACCAAAATGACAGCATCATTGAGTCATTCTATGTAGATAAGCACCCTACTCACAAGGGAGAGGCCTGGGCTTTGTGTCCATGGCCTCAATAACACCAACCTTTTAAGCGCACCCTTTGAGGAAAAAGTGGTGTCTCAGATTCAAGAATTGAGATGGATTAGCTCTTCACACAGTGGAGTCTCAATGACTCCTCTGTGAAGCCTTCAGGGCCTCTCCAAGCATTATCAGCTTGCCTTGCAGAGCTCTCATCAGGCTGTCTTGTGATTTATGTGTGTATGCTTGTCTTTGCTGTGAATGGAAGTGAGGAAGTAAATATGGGCATGATTTCTTTCCATACTGTTGATTTTTAGTAGAGAGCCCTGGAGAGAGTAATGCTGGGAAAATGGGTTCTTGAGTGATGGAAGGAAGGAATGAAGCTGCTTCCCTCAGTGCAGACCCTGCCCTGGACTAGTTCCAATCCCTCATGTCCTACTTGGAATCACACAGCTGCAGTCAGCTCTCGTCTCTTTCTAGTCGTGCTCCCTCTGTGCCACAGAATAGTGTGGGGTTGGAATGACCCCATATTTTGCTTGTTTTAGTTCTAACCAAAGAAAAGTGAGTTGGGATACACTTGATTTAGTTTTAGGGAGATGTGCTCAACCGGCCTCCTTGGTTAGACTACTGCTAGCCATTCTGGTATTGGAATGACTTTGAGGAATGCTTCTGCCCTATTATATGGATTCACCCAGCTTCATTACAGCAAGTGCAACGCCCAATGTAGACGTCATATTTCACTATTATTAGGACATCAATGACAAACTGGTTAATGAGGGTCAGTTTAAAAAGTGTTTATATTATTCACTGCACAAGAAAACCTGAAATGGCCAGAAACACTATGAAAGAAGCTTGATGAAGTTTTTCCAAAATTTACAATTCTAACAATTTTTATAACATCACCCATCATTGATGGTAAACATGAAAGAAAAATTTCTAATTTATCAATAATCTAAAACAAGTATTGACCAGCTATACTAGAGGAAAGACTGATTATCTCTCTTTTCTTTCTGTAGATAATCACATTACAAAAATCATTGTCACATTCAAAGACCATCAAAGAGAGTGCAGTCAAAAACTGTAGGCAAACAAGTATCACGGATGTGTGAGAGTCATTAATAAAAAAAATTAGGTTATTTGTCTAGATTTTGTGATGTTTGCATTCATTGCCAGCTTTTCAAAATTTACAGTTTGTTTTGGTTTCTTTTCTCATCCTAAATCATTTCAGTTTCATTCCAAAATTGAGTAAGATTCAGCCCCCTTGAAGCCTGGCTCTTCAAGTCTTCGGTAAAAGAGCTTTGAAAACTGTTAAGAACTGTCCAAACTTTTATGGGGATATTGTTGTTATTGTTATTCTGGGTAGGGTGCTGTGTTACATTTTGTTTCCTGACTATATACGGAAAGTATTTGCTCTGGAACCATATTCTTCTCTAACATTCTACACTGCCATCAAGCAGGGCGTGTCCTGGCTGAAACTCTCAGGCAAAGCTTACCTTTGCCTGATGAGGTTTACTTCCAATTTCTGCTGCCCCGGCCTCCTTCCTAGGCTCCCCCTTTGTCACCTCTCTTCCCTCTCCAGCACTAGCACATCTGGGCTGGACAGTTCCCTTCGCTGAAGATCTTCCCTGACGTGGCGATGCTGTTGACTCACTCACCCTGATAACACCACCAGAATCTCAGCATGGGGAATTGTTTTAGTTGGAAAAAAACACATTTAATATTCTAACTTTATACTTGGAACATGAAAAAAAAATTAGAATTTCAAACATTATGGAAAGTGTGAGATTCTTATATGTATCAAAAGGGGCCAAGTTAAGAAGAGACAGAGAGATACTGTCCCACCTTTTATCATTTACTGCCTTATGTTAGGGTCCAATTCCTAAGATAGTCTCGACTTGGATGGGAAGGAATGATTCTTTTCTGTGACAGAAATTCACCCTAAGACTGACATATTGACTCTACTCCACATGGCTTGGGTTTTCTAAGGACCACCTAGAGAGGATGATCATTATAAGAAGAAAAACGGGCTGCTAAATGTGGGACATCAGGCTTTTTTTTTTTGGCTGAGTGAATGTTGAAAACACCTTGAATGCTGGTGGAATTAGATCATACAGGTGATAACCATTTTATCTAAGAAGGAGGCTTTTTCTTGCATCAGAAGTTTTTCAAGTGTGTAGAACTCTGCCTCTATGTGTTTTAGATAGGCAAAGAGAGAAGGACGGTGAAAGAACTATGAGGACATTTAAATACAATTCTGATTCAGGGGCTCAGCTCTGGGGCGGGTAAGCAAGATAGGGATGGGCACCAGCTGCCGAAATTGAATCATTCAGCTGCCAACTCACAATGGAGAAAAGACATAAGCGAGACAGGTCTCGTCCTCCCCGCACCCTCGCTTTGCTGGTTACTGTTTTGAAGAGCCCAGGATTGACAGCCCTTTGTTTTCAGGTATGTAGTGGGAAGAAAAGAAGAATCAAACCAGTGTTCTTGTAAAAGCTTAACTTCTAATCGTCTCTGGATACCTGGCTGATGAAAGCAAGAACACGTCCCAAGGCTGTTAAAAAGGAATAGAAAAACAACACACAGCTGTCGAGGAAATTGGTAGATACACTCCCTCCAGCTATCTTAATGTCACCCTGTGGGTGTGGCCTCTACAACTTAAGAGACATGGAATCAAGGGCAACTTCCAACAAAAGGGAGGACACTGGTCTGGGGCTCCTGGAACTCGAGCAATGTGTCTTGAGCCCCTGGTGTGGACCAGACCCTGTGCCAGGCAAAGACGCCAAAGGTGCCTGCTCCACAGAAGTAAACACGTGAGGGCCTTAAAGACTCACACGGATATGATAAAAAATGAGGCAGGAAATACAGTCAGCTTTTGTGGGAGATTAGAGTTACATGACCCAGAGGAGGGTGAGAATTATTTCTGCCAGGGAGATCTGACTTCAAGGAAAAGGGGCGGGGGCTTCAAACTGAGTCTTAAAGATGGACATGGTGATGTAGGTGAGGTCGAGAAGGCATGTTAAGTAGAGCGAGCAGCATGAGTCAAGGTTTGAAGGTGGGGATGCAGCTGGCAAGTGCAGTTCTGGCTCAGAGCAGGGAGAGCAGTGAGGAAGGAGTAAGGGCCAGATGTGGAGGGTGAGAAATGTCAGATTAAAGAGCGCGACCCTCATGGACAAGCATGATGCTACTTCCACCCCATTCCTGCCTCCTCCCATGGCTCTCCATTGCCCACAGGATGTCTGAGAAGATGACTCTCCTGGGATAAAAAAGGAAACACACATTTTGGGGAGCTCCAGGGAAAGTAGTTTGTGTGATTGTCACTTTGGCAGCTTGAGGACTATCCACTTTGCCTCCTTCTTCCTCTCATTGTTCATCTGTTGGTTGTTACACCCTCTTGCTCTGCCCCATGGCCTCCCCAACCTGTGTTTCCATGATGGTTGGCTGTTGGCTCTTGTAGAACACCCAGCTTGAAATGCCTTTACTTGCCCAGGAACCCAGCTCTCACTCTCGAATGGCTGTTCTTTGAGCCTGGCTTTCATCGTTGTCTGGAGCCTCAGAGCCCAGCACAGGCATGGCTCACTGTTATGCTCAGTAAATGTCCCCTGGATCAGTGAGATTGAAATCATTTTGAGGAATAGCTGGGGTTTTCTACTTTCTTTTCACCTCTCCTGGGGCCTTGCACAGTCTCAGCTCCCAAGAATACTGAGCAGCACTTGCTGATGGCCGGATCACTGATCTCTCTCCCAGAATGGATCTCAAAGACATGACAAAGAAGCGCAACCTGCTACTTCATCTATGCCCTTCACCTGGCAGTTGAGGTTGCTTCAGGAGGCACCACCATCCACTCAGGTGCTCAGGTCAAAATCCTAGGCATCACCCTCATCTCTTCTCTCTCTCATCCCTCCCCACATACCTTACATGTGATCCATCAACGATTTCTGTCAGATTTATCTCGAAAATATATCCCAACAGGAACACGTCCCATCTCCCCTGCTATCACCCTAGTCCATGTCACCATCACCCAAATCCTGGATCATTGCTTCCCAACAGTCCATTCTCCACACAGTAGCCAGAATCATCTTTAAAAAATGCAAATCATGTCATATCAACTTCATCCCACTTCTACCTCATCCTCCAATGACTGTCCATTGCAATTTGTCAACCTGGTCAGTGAGACCCTGAGGCGTCAGTCCCCTACTGACCTCTCTGATGAGCAACACTGACACACTCTGCCCTGAGCTCACCACCCTCCAGCCATACTGGACTTCTATCAATCCCTCATATAAACCAGGCTATTTGCTTATACTACGGCATTAGCATAGTTTCTCTCTGCCTGGAATACTTTTCCCCAGATTCTCATGTGGCTGATCTCATCATTCAGAATCCATAGTAAATGTCACCTAGTATGAGAGGTTTCTCTGACCATTTTATCTATGTAGCTTCCTGTCTCCCACCCTGCCCCCATAATCCCTATTTCTTACCCTGTTAGATTGTCCTTAAAGTGTTTAATGCTACTTGAAATGATTGTTTTTTGTATTTGTCCATGTGATTTGAAGTTCCCTATCAGATCACAAACACAACAGCTAGGGCTTTGCTTGTTTCCACTTTTTTACCCCTTAGCCAGAAAGTTCCCAGCACAGTATGCATTCACAAAGTATTATTGAATAAATTTTCTCCCTTATTTATAGACTTCATTTCTCTTTCTACTTACAGATTCCTCTCTAGGTTTGAGGGCCTGGAGCAAACTTTCCTGGGAAGAAAGCCTCCGAGAAACTGTGTCCAGCATGGGGGAGTCTGGACTTCAGATTCGGTAGCAAGCACTAGCCAGGAGGCATCTACCGGGGCTGGACAGACAGTACCTAGTGTGGCCTATGAAGTAATTCTAATCACCTATGAATATGCAAATATCCAGAGGATTTACAGAGAGGTGGCTCAATATAAACGTTTGAATTGGTACAAAAAAAACATTAGTGGCTCTCAAACTTTGATGAGCATCAGAATCTTCTACAGTGATTGTCAAAGATAGAAGGTGCCTTGGCCTTTCTCTAGACTTACTGAATCAGTGCCTCTGGGGATGAGTTCCAGGAATCTATATTTTTTAAAAGTGCCACTTTAAAAACCACAGAAATGGACCAACAGCATATAGTTGTTCTTTCATGCTATGGTATGTATTAGATTCACATGTGGAGGTTTTCTAAAACACAGCCACCCAAGTCCCACCCCAAGCACCATGACTGACAGAGTTCATCCTTATTTGCAAGTCAGGTGTTGACAACTGTATCAAACACGTGTGTCATGTTTTACAGATACACAAAGCATTTCCCCAACTCCTTATTTGATTCTGGGCCTAGGTTTCAAACCTTAGCCCATCACATGGAATGCATATTCTCTGGAGAACCCCAAATGTGGCCACCATTTGCCCAGGGAAACTTTACAGTACTGGGAGCAATAAAGCCAAAGAAAAAAAAGTTTTCTGTGCGGTCACTTACCGTAACTCTAAGATGCTGGTCACGTTTCGTGAGGGAAAGATGCGCCGAATGTAATTGAAGTCACCGACAAAGAGGCTTCCATCAATTCCAACAGCCAGAGCTACTGGAGCCAGCAGCTTGTTGCCTTCGGCAAGGCCATTGCAGCTGGGACAGGAAATGCTCCGGCGGCGGCCATTACCCATTATGCTGGTGATGATGGCAGGCTGCTGGGTCAGGAACTGGTTCTCCCCAGTGCCCTTGTGTAGGATTCCTGGGGGGCAGTAAGTGAGGGTGGTTACTGCAGACCTTTGGGGAGACATTTCTATCGCCTATTGAGGGTGAGGAGAGGTGACAGGAGAAGAGCAACAGTAGGAAACCTCGACTGTCGGGAGCTCCCCCGTTTCCTCACGATGCTGAGAGAGCTGTGATGGAAGTGGATAAACACCAAGCTTATGTACTGGGTAAGATCATGTTTGTAGAGATAATACAAGAAGAATTGTGAAGTACAGGAAGGTGGATGGTCTGGGAAAACCAGCCCAACTTTCTCTGACATTTAAAAGGAGAAGGTAGGACAACCTATGAGTACTTTGGGCATTTGATGAAAAAATGGCTGAGGGAACGTAGAGGGGCTACCCATCAATGTCAAGGCTGGAGAGAAGGTTCCAGAGGAGAGACTGGGCTAACTTTGAAAACGGGAACGTGCTCACATACCACTTTTAACGTTGAGGATGTGGTGTTTGTCCAGGGACCAGCCACCAAGGTTGGAAGGGTCCAGCTCGAATCCCTGAAGGACAGCTGTCCTTTTCTCCCACAGGATTAGACTGGGGCAAGTCTCATATTCAAACCCGACAGACACTGAAAGACAAAAAGGGGTGGGGCAGGGCAGGAGACCAGAGAGTTGACTTGATTATCCCAGAATTCTCCAGCAGGAACGGGAAATGCGTGTCTGCGGTGCGACAGATCCCGTTCCCAAACCCACTCCAGGAGGTGGGTTGATTGCTCTGCGTGTGATCCCACACAATATTAAATTCAAATTTCAAGCTAAGCTCAACCTCGAAACTTTACATAGTGGCCTCTGTGGAGATGGTAAGACCTTTCCAGAGAACAGCTGGCTTTCAGAAATGACCCTGGTGATGTGGAGGCAGGGGATGAATCATTTAAAAACCAATATAACTCGCCTTCAGAGATGGACAGGAGAGTTCTTCTCGCAGCCTGTTGTTTACGGCATGCATTTAGTATAGTTTGCGTTATTCATTTTCACCCGCTAGAAGAAAGACCTATGGAAACTTAATGGCACATTTCTAAGGAGATTTTGGGGACGACAGATTGTATATGTTAAGGCACTCAGTATTCCAGGCAGTGCTAGGTGAAGAGAGAGACAGTCTGTCAATTACATGGCAAGTCAATGGGGAACAGGATCCCAAACCTGGAAAATCCTGTATTTGCCAAACGGACAATGGGACAGAGAAGCAGGAGAAGAAGGAGTGAGCCCCAGCTCACACTTGCTCATGACTTCACTTTCCCCTGTGTAAAATGGAGCAAGTGAAACCTTCATTTCTCATAGAGATGTGGTGAGGATAGATGAGACAAAACGCCGAGGTGCCATGCATTTTTAATTGGAACGCTGCTTTAGAAATATGAGCCATTGTTATTATTGCCGCTCCTACTACATTAAATTCTTAACTACGTGTGTCACCTTTGGGGATTCTCTGCAGCTTCTTTTACATCCTGAGATATAGGAGTGTCGATATGAATGGAAGATACATTTTATCATTTTTAGTAAAAACATACATTTCCTAGCTTGTCCTCTGAAAATTCCAAGAAACAGCGACTGACCCAGCAGTGAAGAGAATTGCTAGGGCTTGGCTTGTGGTCTTGAAATATTATTTCTCATTAAAAAGAATCAAGGCTCCTTGAAGAAACGGCCAGAGCAAGAAATGAACAAGATGAGGCCAGGCCATTTTATCACACCAGATGGAAAGGAAAGAATAAAAATCTACTGGGGTCATGTTGAAAAAATTGGGGAGTCAGCTTGAAGAGGCTTCCACTGACCAAAGATGGGATAATTTGACCATTAGTAAAGATCACTTCAATGGATTGAAACATTTTAAGAGACATTCCATTTTATGAGTTCATAATGGTGTTTAAAAAAACAACAACATTAATTTACCGCTATTAGAGGATGTTAAAAAATGCCTTATTATATTGAAAACTAGTAAATAAAGGGGAAGAATTAAGCTTTTACCCTTTCTTTCTTATTTGAACTGTACCTCTAATAACCAAGTAGTTAATGAGAATGCATCTCTATATAAAAGCATTCTAATAAATAAAGAAGCAATGATAGAATTAAAATATAATTTTGCAATCCCTAATGACCTAATGGATCTACCCAATGAGTATCAATGGCTGCTAAAACAGTCAAAGCTGATATTAGGTGTCTTCAGGTAGAAGACAGCACCACCCATCAAGTAGTTCTACTTTAAAAAAAAAAAAAATCAAAGAGTAAAATACCTAGGAATAAATTCCACCAAGGAGGTGAAAGCCTATACACTACAAACTGTAAGACACTGATGAAAGAATTTAAAGAAGACAGAAATAAATGGGAAGATAAGGGCCGGCCGAATGGCTCAGTTGGTTAAGAGCTCGCTCAAGAGTGTGAGCTGAGCTCTGAGCAACGGCAGTTCGAGGCCAGCCCGAGCTGAGTTGCCTTTGAGCTGCCAACAGGTGGCAGGATGGCTCAGCTAAAAAAAAAAAAAAAAAATAGGAAGATATTCCATGCTCAAAGAATGTTGTTAAAAAGTCCATCTGACCCTAAACAATCCACAGAGTCAATATAATCCCTATCGCAATACCAATGGCAGTTTTCACAGAAATAGAGCAAACAATCCTAAAATTTGTGTGGAATCCCAAAAGACCATGAATAGCCAAAGCAATCTTGAGAAAGAAGAACAAAGCTAGAGGCATCATACACCCTGATTTCTCATTATAAATATATTACAAAGCTATAGTAATCAAGATAGTATGATACTGGCATAAAAACAGACATGCAGATCAATGGAACAGAATAGAGAGTCCAGAAATAAACCCATGCCTATATTGTCCACCAGTTTATGACAAAGGAGCCAAAAATTGCAATAGGAAAGGGCAGTCTCTTCAATAAATGGTGTGCAGAAAACTGGACAGCCACATGCAAAAGAATGAAACTGGACAACTATCTGACACTGTACACAAAAATTAACTAAAAATGGATTAAAGACTAGAATGTAAACCTGAAACCATAAAACTCTCGGAAGAAAGTCGGCGGTAAGCTCCTTGACATTGATCTTGGCGATGATTTTCTTGATTCTGACCGAAAGCAAAGGCAACAAAAGGAAAAAAAATCAACAAGTAGGACTACATCTAACTAAAATGCTACTGCACAGCAAAGGAAACCATTACCAAAATGAAAAAGCCATATACCAAACAAGAGAACATATGTACAATCATGTATCTGATAAGGGGTTATTATCCAAAATATATAAAAACTCATATAATTCAATAGCAAACAAACAAACAAACAAACAAAAATCCAATTAAAAAATGGGCAGAAGACATGAATAGACATTTTCCCAAAGAAGACATACATATGGTCAACAGGTACATGAAACGGTACTCAACATTACTAATAACAGGGAAATGCACATAAAAAACAATGAAACGTCAACTCACACCTGTTAGAATAGCTATTCTCAAAAAGATAAGAAATAACAAGTGTTGCACAGGGCGTGGAGCTAAGGGAGCCCTGTGCACTGTGGGAATGTAAATTGGTGCAGCCTTTATGGAAAAGGGTATGGAGGTTCCCCGCAAAATTAAAAATGAACTCCCATATGACCTAACAATTCCAATTCTGGGTGTATCTACCTGAAGAAAACAAAAACACTAACTCAAAAGGATACATACACCCTCAGACTCATTGCAGCTTTGTAATAGCCAAGATATGGAAAAAAACTTAAGTGTCCATCAATGGATAAATAAATGAAGATGTGGTAAATACATACAATGGAATGTTAGCCATAAAAAATACAAAATATTGCCATTTGCAACATCATGGATGGACCCTGAGAGCATTATACTACTTGAAATAAGTCAGACAAAGAAAGGCAAACACTGTGTGATCTCACTTATATGTGGAATCTTAACAAAAACAAAACAAAACAAGCTCATAGATACAGAGGACAGACTGGTGGTTGCCAGAGGTACAGGGGTGTGCATGTGTGTGTGTGTGTGTGTGTGTGTGTGTGTGTGTGTGAATATAATAGGTAAAGGGAGTCCAAGGTATAAGCTTCTAGTTATAAAATAAATGAGTCTGGGGTACGTAACTTTATAACTTACAGCATGTCAACTGTAGTTAATAACACTATAATACATACTTGAAAGTTGTTAAGAGAATAAATCTTAAAAGTTCTCCTCAGAAGAAAAGAAATTTTGTAACTATGGATGGTGGCAGATGTTAACCAGACTTACAGTGTTGATCATTTCAAAATATAGAAATATCAAATCATTAAGTTGGACACCTGAAACTAATACAATGTTGTATGTCAATGATATCTCAGTTTAAAAAGTTTGTATAAGTTAAAAAAAATCAAAATCAAAATCAAAATCAAACCTGAAACAGAGAAAGCCTCATGATCCAACTATGAATTTACAGGAGATGTAGAATAGAGGAGTATGAAACATCTACAGGTATGCAATCAGAAGCAAACCAGATTTTGTGAAATTCTACAGGCAAACAACACATTTTCTTCAACAAATAAATCATAAAACAGAAAAAAGAGAGAGCTAGTGATGGAAGGGGAAAACCACAGATTTAAAAAGTTAAATCAACCAATTGCAAGAGGTAGATTAGGCTTCTGATTCAAAAAAAGTAATGATATTTTATGATACTCATAAGACAATTGAATTACTGAACAATGATGGGCTATTTGATGACATTACGAAATTATTGTGTTGTTTTTGTTGTGATAATGATATTGTTGCTATGCTTTTAAAGTGTTTTCTAGAGATACATACGGAAATATTATGGATGAGATGATGTGATGTCTGGAACTTGCTTCAGAAAGATAAGGGGGGCAGGGGAATGGATGAGGGGTTGGGTCAACAAGATTCATCATGAGTTGATAATGGAAGAGGCCGGAGTCCATGGGGCATATTATCATATTCAGTCTATTTTTCGATGCTGGCTATCATTTTGCTAAATGATAAAAAAACTAAAGCCTGTATGATAGTTTTTGATTAGCCACTGTTTATATTAAGCTTCCTAGTTACTCCAATAACTTTTTACTGTCTTTATTAAGTTGTAGCTCCAGCTGTTGATGAAAGTAGGGCCATATCCTGAGCATGTGTAACCTACTAGGTGGCTGACTTCATGCTAATTACTTGCCCTGTCCCTCCTGTCCCAACTGCACAATGGGATTTATCAATCTTACTTGATAGGGTTATTGGGAGGTTACCCAAGTCAAAGGATTTATCACACTGCTCTGTACAAAGGGAGCGTCTGAGAAACACTGCCTGCCAATTACAGTGAAAATTTCTGAGCTTGCGGGTTTCTCATTTTGGTAACTTATTATAGTTCTTGAAAATCACAAGTCTATTGGTTAACAAAACAAAACAAAACAAAACAAAACAAAACAAAACAAAACAAAATAAAACAAAACAAAACAGGAATCTGGATTTTAATTAACCCCAGACAGCTTTCTACAAGTAGGAAAAATATACCAGATATGTTGATATTAATCTACAGCTCACAGCTCTTCAGAGACATATAACAGTGGGACACTTCTCTTATGGGGGTGGGGGGGGAGGGTCTTTCATAAGTGGGGGGTCATGCGATTCCTTCAAAGGCAAAGGCTGAAACATAGTATGTGCTTTTCAGATCCCACCCCGCTCCATTTTCTGATTCTCGCGGTGCATTCTGTGTCATTTACAAGTGTTCACGCTGGAACCTGGCCTAGCCCCTGCCCATGCGTCTCCCCCATCCCGAGTCTTCTCTTTGTCCACTACATTCCAGCCACACTGGCCTTCTCTTTGCCTTTTAGGCGTCGCTCACTCTTCTTTCTCTATTGCCAGGAAAAGAAGGCTTTTTCCTGATTTTCACATGGCTTTTTTCTTTTTCTTTTCTTTTTTTTTTTTGAGGGCAGTGTCATTGGCCTTCATATGTGGAACCTGAACCGGGGCTACCGGAGTCCCAAGCCAGCTCTTAACCAATGCGCCACTCGGCTGGCCCTCACATGGCTTCTTGTCATTCAAGTCTCTGCTTAAATGTCACCCACTGGAGAGCCTTCCCTGAACACTTTCACCATTACTTGCTCCTGCCCCCGCAGTATATATCACTAATTTTTATTTTCGTATTAGTACTTATCACTGATTGATATTTTCTTGTCCAGTCTGTGTTTATTACCTCGATCCCCAACTAGAAGAGAAGGTCCAGGGAAGAGGACTCTTGTCTATCTCATTGTCCACTGGATTTCTATTTACTAGACCAGTACTTGGCACATGTTGGGAACTCCACAGATATCGGTCAAATGAATGCATGACTAAATCCAATCATCACTAAGGGGCTGAAATGGAAACATACCAACAGCGTCAGAGAGTCCATACACCCTTTGGCCGTATGCGTCCGTCTTGTCCCAGATGAAGGTGTAGGCCAGGTTGGAAGAGGCCTGGAATGATTTCTGGAAGAGGTGCCCCTCTACAGCGACCATCAGATGAACCCTGATGAGGTTCAAGGGCACCGTGGACTGGGTCATGGTGATCTTCAGCAGCGACTTGTAACCTGCGGTCCTGGAGCTCAGGTAGCGAAGCTTCACGTTGGAACCAGGGAGTTCGATTTCCTCATGGAGAACCTGGAGAGGAGCCACGTGGCAGACACGCTGCATCAAACACGCCCTGGCTAGGGGGCTGCTTGCCACCCCGAGGCTGGGAGTGGGGGGAACCAAACAAGACTTTATCCTATATCATGGAGCGAAGGGGCTGAGGTTATGATTTTTGGATTAATAATTATTCTTGGTCACTGTTGTGTTTCTTTTTAAAAACCACACTGTTGGCAAAAGATGTAAATAAGAACAGCAGGCTTTATTGCTAGCTGCATGCAAGGAGGCCACGAGAGGCTGTAATTATATGAACCTGCAACTTCCACTGACAATTGGTATAAAGCAACAGGGAGGCAAGAATGTAATATGCCCTCTGTTGTAGCATGGATGTAGATCATTAAGGCGCCTCTTATCATGCATCTCTGTGACTAACAGGAATAAAAAGCAATCTGCAGGTGGGTTGCACATACGTATATTGTTTTTATTTTATTAAAAGCGCTGGTGACTGCCAAAATCCTGAATGACTCCGAGGGAACATCTAGGATGTCTAGGAGAGAGTTGGTGTTCCCTTCAGTGACTATAAATTCTACTGTGTCCCTCCCTATCTTTTGTCCCGCCTCCTAATATTGGTTTCAGGTTCACCCAGGGAGAGCTGTGTGGGAGACAGCTGGCTGGTCAGGTGTGGTCCAGGCAGTACTGTGAGTCCAACTTGGGTACCCACCATACCTACCTGGGTCTCAGGCACGATGGGGTTCTGCCCAGGGGCAGCACTGAAGAAGGTAGACAACGGGGAGGAGATGATGATTGGATCCGGCCGGACAAAGCCACTGAGGTCACAGCTGGGGATGGAGTTCTCCTCTGTCTTCATCACCAGGGTGTCCATGGCATAGAAGCTATTCCATGGCAGCCACACGGTGCGCTCCTGGCTCATGAATGGGGCTCGCTCGAAGTGCAAGGTCAAGGAGGCACCCCCATTGGCGATCAGGTCAAACCTGGAGAGGAGGTGAGTGGGCTCACTGAGAGGGGTGAACTCACCTTCAGACAAGGCAGGTGCTCTGACTTCTGCACCTGAGGGCAGAGGGGGAGGCAGTGCATGTAGGAGGGCAGCGTGGGCTTTGGAGGCATATGGGCTGGTTGGAACCAAAAGTCTACCACTTACTAGTTGTGTGGCTGTGGGCAAGTCACTAACCCATTCCAAGCCCAAGTTTCTTCATCTATGAAATGGGAATAATTACAGCAACTTCACTAAGAGAATGCAATATCATGGTGAGAATGGGTAAGAGAATGCAATATCACGATGGGTGCAGAGCAGGGGTCCACAAACAAGGCCCAGCAGCTAAATCTGGTCCATCATCTGTTTTGGTTAAAAAAAGTTTTACTGGAGTATAGCCATGCCCATTCATTTCCTTATCCTCTCCAGCTGTTTCTGTGCTATAATGGCAGAGCTGAATAGTTGTAACTCAAACCATATGGCCTGCACAGCCTAAAATATTTCCTATTTGGCCCTTTACGGAAACTGTTTCCCCCGCCTCATGCAAAGCACTTAGCCTCGTGCTAGGCTAATAAAAAGTGGAGTTATAATGACATGATGCTAGGACACAGGGAAGGGCTCATTAAAGTTTCTTCTCATCAGCTTTGCTGTTTCTGATTTTTTGGTTTCATAGACCCTTAATTTTTTTTTTTTTTGGAGATACAATTGACATGTAACATTATATTAGTTTTAGGTATAGGCATGATTTGGTATTTGTATATATTGAGAAATGAGCAGGGCAATAAGTCTAGTTTTCATGACCACACATAGTTACAGAATTTTTCTTTTTCTTGCGATGAAAACGTTTAAGATCTACTCTCCTAGCGACTTTCGAATACATGGTATGGTATTATTAATGGTAGTCACCATGCTGTACATTACATCCTGGGACTTATTTCTCCTGTAACTGGAAGTTTGTACCTTTTGACCACCTTCACCCATTTTACTCTGCTGTTGATATTTTTGACAATTATTTTTAAACTATATTCTTGTTTTTCCTCAAAGGCTGGATGGAGGTGTATTACTAGTAAAGTAAAATAAAGGCACTTCTTTCCAATGAACGAAACAGAAAGAGGTTCATGGAGGGAAGTGTCTCAGTGGTAAGCTCTCCAACTCTTTGAGGGCAGGGGTGTTGTCTTGCTCATTCCAGCATCCCCAGCAGCAAACAGAGGGCCTGCATCACAGCAAAAGCTCAGTGAACATACGCGGACCCTCTGGCTTCACCCAATCTTGGCAACACCTTTGGTGTTTTTATAATGGACATAAAACGAACGAACACGGAGTACGGGAGTACATTAAGATGAATATTAGAGCGTGCGCAGTGCGACATTAATTTGTTTATCTGTTCATTTGGGGGCATGCACACTGCTGGGAGGGCTTTGTATCGGACACAGAAGCGGGTCCAAAGTTCTGAAGTGAGGTCGTTCCTGGCTGGTATGACAGACTTGAGTCATCAGTGTCTATAGCACACACCCAGCACCACAAGGCAGATACTTGGAGCACCCCAAGCACATGCTGTTACTTCATAGCTTTGCAACCTGAACAAACTGAAGAATCGCCAGTCCAGGAGGTGGGACAGATGACCTGGGACAGGGACTTGGGCCACGGTTAGTCAAAACACAGCTGAGAGAGAGGGGGCAGCATAAGGTGGGGACAGACAGGAGGCAAGGACTCAGAAATGTCCTCTTGTGTTATCATGGGACTTCGGAGGGCAAGAACACTAGATGCTAAGAATGGAGAAGGCCCAAAGTAGCTCCGTGGAGCACACATTCCTGGGTGTTTTAAAATAATTAGATTTGACTGCAGAAAGGTATGAGTGAGGATCAGCAACTTGACACTGGGATGTGACTCAACAGATGTCTTCTTTGGGTTGCACAGGTGGGAACGTGTGCAAAGGGCTTCTGTGGGCTGGTCATTTTTGAAACTATCTGCAAGGTTATCTTAGGATATTAATGAATAAGGCCAGACTCCTCACCAGAGAAAGGCAAGAATCACGGTTCTTATCTCCATGATACGCCTATGATTTTCCAGACTCCAGTTTTCTAGAAAAAGTATTGCATCTGATTTACAGCAACAATTTCTTTTTTTATTTGGAACAGAATGTAATAGTTGTGTTTTGTTTTTAGCCCAGGGTTGGTGAGTGTTTTCCCCTTTCCATGGATTTCTTTTCTTCTTCTCTTTTTCTTTAAATTTCAACTCCATGCCCAATGGATTAAGGGACTGACGGAGCTTTCATCTTGGTGGGCGCTGCGCGGGTGCGTGTTTCTAATCAGAAGCTAATAGGGAGAGGCTGGCGCCTTCACACAGCAGGGTGATGGCTAAATGCATTTAATTAGGCTTCTCTGATTACATACCACCTCCTCAAAACAGGAGCAAAAGCAACACAACTCATAACGCCACAGATGAAAGCAGAAGGGGTTCACCACAGGACACTATGTCATGGGGCGCCTTGTCACCCTGCACCGCCTTTGATTTAAAATAGGACCGAGTCTCCAAGAGCTGCTTTCTCTTCTTTCTAGAATCTGACCCTTTCCTCTCCTCCCCCCAACACAGGCAGAGAAAAGCATTTATCTGACATGGAAAGAAAGAAAATAATGGCTGCTAGCAGCCTTGGATAGGAGGGCCATTCTATTTTTTATATCATATCAAAAAACAAAAGTGAGTCTCTCTGGGGGAATCCTCACTAGAGGTCTGGCCTGGTGGGCGTTCCAGTCCACCAGGGGAAGCCACGTGGTTCCAGGCCAATAGCACCATCTGTCTCTTTGTCTACACCCCAAGTCCTGAGTAGGCAGAGCCCCACAAATCTACTCACGTGCCATCTTGGCGAGTGATGGTGTAGCCATACTTTGGGTACTTGACAAAAGACACGTTCACACCAACCAGGGGAGTCCCATCTGTAGTTACTACTTGGCCTCGGATGAGAGAAACCAAACTGAGAGAAAAGGAAACATGGGTTTTTGAGTCACACACAGGAGAACAAGGACACAGAGGGGTGGAGTTCCCCTTTGTCCATTGCCACTGCCCACTGCTATCCTCATCTACCCTTAAGGCAAGGTGAAGACCCCACATTAACTGATGCTCACATGATCACAGTTCATGCAGAAGGGATGTCTCAATGCGTGTCTCCCCTAACGAGCAGAACTGGTGACATACTAGGGTGAAACGCAGGGGTGGCACCTCCAGTCATTCGGCTGGGCCCTGAGGTCCCTTGTGCAGGTTCCCTCTCTCCTTGGCCTCACTGCATTTCTAGAGCTTGTGTGACTTTTGCTTGGCCCAGTGTCAGGCTGCCCCTCATCACTTATGTTTGTGCCCCATCTGGCTACTCAATTCTTTTCTTGGCTATGGAGGAAGGAAAGTTCCCCTTCTCGTCCAGGCTGGGGTGTCAGGGGGAGTGGAGGGGAGCACACAGAGGTTTATTATGAGGCTGGGACATTTACATACATTGTTTTTGACTGCCCTTAAGAACCAGATTTCTCACAACCCATGACAGCTTGAGGAAAACAGAATGTTGGAGATATATACATGTATACATATTTCTGGTAGAACTATCTTGGATTCTGGATCACATATAATTATATATTTCTCTTACATCAAATTCCTGCTATCTTGACAGCAGGGGAGGTGGTTGAAATCCCACTCGACTTTTTTCCACTGTCAAAGAAAGCTCCACTCTCTCCAGATCCCAGTAAATAGAATTTTCCCAAGAATGCCCATATCTGACTAGGCACTTCTGGGAAATCCCAGAAAGCCACAGAGATGACACAACATTCCACTCAAAATCCATGGAGGGAGAACGCACCTGCCTCCTCTCACGTGACATTTCTTGCCTTCCTGGAGAAATGGGCTCATGCAAAGGGCCATTTTTGCACTAAGCCCCCAGCCTACCAGGAGGTCTGCAGCTGTATTGTTCGCCTTCAAGCCGCTGGCCAATGTGGTGAAGGCAGAAAGGTTCTTTCCAGGCTTCCAGGGTCCTGGACACGCTCCCAGTTTCTGGACTAGGTAATCAAGCTGACCTGTTCTTTGCCAGAATCCTGTCCAAACCTGCTTGGTTTTTGGAATGCACTTTATTCTGCAATCCCAGGTGACTCCCAAACTGAAGGGATGCTTTCTCCAAGTCCCTGTTTTGATTAGCAATACCCCCAACTGTTCAACCCTTGGATGATCTCAGGAGGGTTTAGACTGTTCTACTGACAGCTCTAATTGTCTGCTACTGGCTGCCTAACAAATGAATCCCATTTTTAGCTGGTTCTAACCACAATGCTAAGAGTCTTTTGAAAGTGGAAAACTAATTTATGCAAATAATTCTTTTGTTCAATTTCCTTTCCTTATCTTGGCTCAGACTGAGATTTCTTTCAGGTCTTCCCAGGCACAATTTTAAAATCAATGATGTGTGTTGATGACCACAAGGTGCAAAGTGCTTGTGATGAGAAAACAGAATTGAGAGTACATCCCATGGTACATACCCTTCTTTCTTATATAACTGTTATTTTTTTAAAATCATTCTTGAAGCATGAGAGTTTGCAGAGCTCCATAGGAATAAAAGGAGCTGGGCTGCCTAGGATTTCTACCCCCTAGTTTTCTAATTCTTCATTGCTTCTGGTTTCCTATCATTTCAAGGCAGTCAATTTGCAGGAAAGATTCAGCTAAGACATACTATCAGTTCATTTCTATTTATGATTATTGATGTGTGACAATTATCACGTTATCTAGATAGTGAGATCTGCTCTATAAATTATAGTGGTGGAGCCACGGCATTTTAGTTATTTTTGTATGCCATTATGGAGGGGAAATGCCTTCTTAGAAGTCTTGGATTAAGTTCTTTTTTCACTCTAGTTTTGTCCTTCATTATTCATCAGACAATCATGCACTGAAATTCACATGCTTGGTGAACTTCAACCTATGTCTTGCAGTAACATTTTGTGTCTCTGAATTATGTATCCATGCGAACGTGCTAGAGCCTGGGCTCATCTGAGTGGTGCTTTCCCCAAAACAAGTTTCTTTTGCCCAGATCTCAGGGGCTGGCACAATCCACCAAATATTCTGGGGGCCCTGCCGCTCTCCCGTGTCTTGGCTCAAGGCGTCTCCTGGAGGTGGTAACGGCTGGTGGGAAGGATAAGGGTAAGTTTTAAGGAACAGGTGGAGAAAGAGTATGAAAAGGGGACTATCAGGAAATGACTGGATTTAGGGCAGAAATATTGAAATGTTAACAGGAAGCTGATTGAAAGAGAGCATGGGCCTTCGAAAGATGCATTCACAGTATGAGCAAACTATTTGCAAACCAAACCGAAATGCTTATGGGCTAGTATAAGGGATGATCATGAGTCTCTGGCAATAGGAATTGTGTTCATAATTAAAAAAACATACCCAAAGAATCCCCACATCCCAGGACTAGGATTTAACAAGCAGAAGAACTACTTTTCCGGTCAGAGATTTGTGGTTTCTTTTATTTTTTTGAGGGGTTCTTGTATTAAAATAATAATATTACTGAGTGTTGTATATTCTACACATACTACTCTAATTTTACCAATCCAGAAAATGAAATTTATGAGGTTAATTAACGTGCCTAATATGAGACAGTTAGGGGGTGTCATGGCTGAAACAGAAGAGGTGTTAAAATAATAACAATACTGTCAAAAATAATAGGGGCGCCCGTGGCCCCCATGGCCTGCAGGGACAGGGAACACCCACCTGCTGTTGAAGGGGTTGTCTCCAGGAATGATGTGGGTGCTGTCTTTGCCGGCCAAGAGCTTGATGCGGTCGTAGAAGGACTTCACCGCAGGTGAGTCCGTCTGGCCCTGCTGGATGATATCCAGGGGGTCCCGGGACCCCCGGCAGAGCAGGCTGTTCTGACAGGCCGACTGCAGGCAGCAGTCAGGGTCCAGGCAATCCACCAGGCCGTCTGGAAGGGCAGAGGCAGAGCCAGGGTCAGGGGATCCTGTGACACACAGCCGCGCAGAGATGTTGGCACCTTTGTCCCAAACACCATCAACCCTTCCCAAGGGCCCGACTTGGCAGGTTGCATACAACCACCCTAGCGCCATTCCAATATATACACCTAGAAAATACAAGGCTGAAAGCAAGTCATTTAAAATGCTGATGAAATGGTTATCCCCGAATCGTAGTTTCTTGTGTTTCTCTTCTTTTTCTTTTCTGGAATTTCTACTTTTTCTATGATGAGCAACTATTATTTGAATGGTTGGAGGTAAAAGCATTTTGCTTTTAAACAGCACAGCACAAAACCTTACCTGTAGTCTGCTCTCAGTGGCCTGTGTTATTGGGTGCCCATGTGGTCAAAGTGCATGGGGTCCCTCAGCTCCCACTTAATGGAGAAAAGCCCCCCCTGCTCCCCCTGAGCCAGGGAGGGTGCTGTGCTGCTGACCATTTGGAGAACCAGGTGTGGTGACTTTTACATTTTCCAGGGAACATGGAGAAATGAGTTTAGCTTGAGCACCCTGATATTCAGCCATGAGTTCACCCAAGTGTTTCTGATGCTACTTGGCTGCATACCTGCAGGACTTTGAACATCCTGCTTTACTTACTTGGATTCCTGTCTCTCCATCCCTTTCTTGGGCTGATTCCTACTTGCTCATCTACCACTCAACAAATGGTTGAGTGCCATCCATGGTTTGAAAACAAAACAGAGATCAAAGAACAAAGAATGATGGTGTCTGTCCAGAAGAAGCTGACAATAGAGTGGGTGAAACAGATACAACTCATCCTTTCAGATCCAGGCTGGTGTGGCCTCCTCCTCCAGGAAGCCTTCCTGATGCTGGCCCTAGCTAGGAAAGGTATTCCTGTTCGGGGTATCCCTAAATCAGAGATTCTCAGAGAATGGGTCTGCATCAAAATCCTGTGAGAATCCAGGGCCTGCCCCAGACTTCCCCAGTGAGAGCCTCCAGGAGCAGGTCCTGGAATCTGCATTTTAAATAGGATTCTCAGGTAATTCTAATGCGCCACAGATTTTAAAAACAGTTGTTAATGCCCACTTCCTTGTTTTAGAATTGATTATCTCTGTATGCTTTCTTCCTGCCTGGAAAATGAACACTTTGAAGAGGGGCACAGTGTCTTATTTGTTTCTATATTCATGCCTCACTTAGGGCTAGCCACAGAACTGGGTACACAACAAATGGTTTTTGAGTGAGTAAATGACGGTCCCAATTTCTCACTTGTCTGTTAGGGCTGAGGATGGGGATATATAGGGCAGCGTATGC